>CAWLCW010000001.1:15240000-16440000 GCA_963856015.1 Helicoverpa assulta | reverse complement strand
GCTGAACACGTCGCAGCAGTCGAGAAACACCTTGGGGACTACTTCGCATCGCCGATAGCCTCTGAGGAAGACCCAATCTACATCGCGCCTGGAGCAGTCAAACGCGCCATCCTCCGGACCAAGCTGAAGAAGGCCCCCGGTGCTGACGGTATCACCAACACAGCGCTGCACCACCTGCCGCACCGTAGATACTGCGCACGGGGACCTTCCCTCGCATATGGAAGGAGGGGCGCGTTATTATGCTGCCCAAGGCGCAGAAGAACGTGCTGAAGCCAGAGAGTTATCGGCCCATCACTCTCCTGCCCACCATCTCCAAGGTGTTCGAGCTGCTCCTGCTGCGACACCTCACCCCGCACCTGACGCCGCGCCCTGAAAAATTCGGGTTTCGGGCGGAACACAGCACGACGCTCCAGTTAACGAGGGTACTGCACCACCTCGCCAACACGGCGAACAGGCGTGAGTACGCGGTTGCAGTATTCCTCGATATGGAGAAAGCTTTCGACCGGGTCTGGCACCCCGGTCTAATATATAAGATCTCCACGTCGGATACGCCCCGCCGCATAACACAGGTGATCTCCAGTTTTCTTACAGGACGCACAATACGTGTGGTGGTCGACGGCGCGCTATCGAGCGCGCGCCCGGTGAGAGCGGGAGTGCCGCAGAAAGCTGCCTCTCGCCCGTCTGCTACTCATGGTACGCCGACGACATCCCCTTGACGGAGGACTCGACACTTGCGCTGTACGCTGACGACGCCACGTACATCACAACATCGATGAACGCGAAGCACGCGATCGTCAAAATGCAGCGTGTCCTCGACCTCCTCCCCGAGTGGCTGTCCAAATGGCGGTTGTCGGTGAACGTGGGTAAGACGCAGGCGATGCTTACCGGGGGTGGCCCCGCACGTCCACCCAAGCTGAAACTACAAGGCGCCGAGATCGGGTGGTAGCACCAGGTCAAGTACCTAGGCATCACCATCGACCGGCACCTCACCATGGCTGCACACGTCCGGCAGGTCGCCGGTAAGGGCAAGGTAGCCCGCGCCTTGCTGAAACCAGTGCTCTCATCTCGCCTCCCGCTGCGTGTCAGGCTGGCGGTGTACAAGACGTACATCCGCCCAGTCCTGACGTACGCCACGCCAGCTTGGTTCGCCCTCACTAGCGAGAGTAGCCGCAATAAGCTGCGCGCACAACAGAGCGCAAGCCTGCGGCTCATCGCGCAAGCTCCCCGCTACGTGAAGAACGACGTCCTCCAGCGGGACTTTAAGATTGAGAGCCTGGACGAGTTCGTGCGCCGGCTCAGCGAGGGCATGTTCGCGCGTGCGGACGCATCTGCTTGGCTTCACGTCAAGCACCTGGCGCCCTTGCACGCGCGCCCGCCTGACGCTAAGGCCTTAACGCGCGACCTCCTGCCGGATGTGCCGCCACCTCCGGACTGACGACACCCGAGCTGGCTGCACCCATCTACACGCAGCTAGCTCACACAATAGAGACTCCACACACACAACATACATTCGGTGAGCATCGTGTGCTAGGTTAATATAGGCACGACGCAACCCGTCATACAATCACGACTCCACAACATTGTACTCACGCAATACCGTGTCGCGCAGACGCGCACACGGTGGCGCACACACTGAGCGGCGGTACACACACATACAAGCCGCTCATACATACATAATCGGCCCGTAGGCTGGAGCGTGACGGGCTAGCTCTGGAAGCGTTGCAGTCGCGGGTCTAGCATACCCGTTGTGCAGGGGCGCAGAGCCGGCATCTCTGTCGCTGGTCGTCACCCGCCGGGTCTCCCCCGGGTAACCGGGGGTCTCACCTGGCGATGACTGACCGCCGAGATGCCGTGAAGAAATTAAATATTTTTATTTACTTATTGGATTTTTTATATATTATATTGTCTGTCGTGAATTTATTTTTTGTTAAAATATAATAAGTTGACTCACTGTACATGGGCATAATTTCAAAAGTGAACCATACTTAAATTGAGTCAAGTGTGGTACAAAATAGTTGTTCATACATGAACCATGAACCAAGGAACCCTAATCCTAAAAATACTGATGCAGCTGATATTATATTGATCGCTGTATTGACTAGTTGCAACTATTGGACAAAGTTCGGATCAACATCAGCAGTAAGACCTGACCTACTGCGAACACTGCTTCATCGGCACTTTACAACTACGGCACACATGCAAACATCTACGCATGTGTATAGACAATAAGATTAGTATATAATATTGTTAAAAATGTAAATAAAAGTAGTCATCAAGCTGGAGTCGTGTTTGATTCCTCTCCGTCAACGTTCCCCTCACTGTGGCCAAGACACCTTTAGCCATCTCTGATCAGTGTTGTGAGTCTGCTCCACTGGCAGTGAGAAATCCACCTCCTGTGTACATTGCACTTCGTACACTTACCTTCTCTTCCTGTCCATTCCGGTCTGTTGCCTTAGGTCGCTGGTAACAGGCTATCCTATCCACACAACAGTACTTGTACGTTGTGTTGTGGTTGTATGGTTTGTATGGTAGGGCTAGGGCGTTAGGGTTGATAGGGAATTAGAGTTAGGTGTACAGATAGGTGTACAACCATATCGTAGAACTAGGTGGTACGCATTAGGGACTTACGTAACTTAGGTCTTAATTGTTCTACCTGGTCACTCTGTGCACATACGGGGCAACAGTTGTACCAACTCAATAGACAACTAGCAGCTACCGGTGTGTACATTTTGGTCCTTCGAGTATTAAATAGGTAGGTTCCCTCTTATTCCGTAGGTGTTAACTGACTGACTCTTTGATGTACTTCAAACGTGCGTACTCAACTAACGCATGTATTGTTGTATATTGAAGAACTGACTCACGTACATTGTTGTTCACACGATAGCGGATCGGAAACCGGCCTCCCACAAGCGGGTCTCACCGGTAATTTTGAGAAGTCGCAAATATCGTGTAGAAAGATAACAAGTAAGTGTCCTCTGTAAAATTAGCCAGGAATAGCGGTAGGGACAGTTAGGAAACATGGAGATACAAGAAATAAACGAAGCTTTAAGGAGCCAAGAGGCGGATTACAATGAACTCAGACAAGTGTTCACCAATATTAAGAAAGATTCACCATCAGGAAAAACCATGACATACATCACGGAACGGAGAGCGCGACTCACAGACATATTCACCAGAACGACCCAAAACCATACCAGACTAGAAAATCAAGAGGTATTGTCTAGTAATAAGTACATGACAACCAGATATTATGACTCAATCCAACAACTATATTCGCAAGCAATGGAATATCTACAAAAGTGTGAAGAAAGATTACAACTAGTTAATCCAAACTAATATTATAAATGCGAAAGTAACTCTGTCTGTCTGTCTTTCTGTCTGTCTGTTTGTCTTTTCTTCACGCCTAAACTACTGAACCGATTTGTGTGAAATTTGGTACAGACATAGTTTGAAACTTGAGAAAGGACATAGGATAGTTTTTATTACAAAAAATAAAAATAAAAAATAAAATTTAATCCGGACATATAGCGCCATCTATTGGTCAAACCAAAAATCTGCCGGAAGTCACTATTCCACGCGAACGAAGTCGCGGGCAAAAGCTAGTCAACTATATGAGCCGAAAGATATTGAGACCCAAGAAGTCGAAGTTGCGAGTTCGTCTAAATTATTTATCCAACTATTTCGCATAAATCAAATGCACAAAAAACTGCAGTCAGTAAATCAAGCAATTGCAGAAAATAAATCAACATGGTACTTAGAATCTGTGTTATCGATGTTGCAGAAACAATGGCAAGAAATTGAAGAAACACATCTACTTATATTGATGGAAGATAGCACATTAGATCATAGCTATTTCCGGGGAAATATGTTTGAGAAAACACAAACGGAGTTTGAAAATGTGATAGAGCTATTGTCAGTAAAAATGAGTAGAAAACCATCAAATGATAATCAAAAATCGACGGTAAAATTGCCAAAAATAACTATTCCAACATTCACAGGCAGTTATGAGTCATGGAATTCCTTTTATGATTTATTTGTCAAAATAATTCATGAGGATAAATCGCTGAGCGACACAGAGAAAATGCAATATCTAAAAACAAATATTCGAGGCGACGCCGCGAAGCTGATTAAGCATTTGTCTGTTTGCGATGTCAATTACTCAACAGCGTGGAACTTGCTGACAAAGCGTTACAAAAATGAAAGAATGATTGTTACTAAGCACATCGACAATAATTCAAATATACCAAGAGTAAAAAGAGGGATAGCTTCAAACTTGCGACACCTACATGACACAATTAATGAGAATCTCGAGGCACTAAAAAGTCAAAATGTTGACATCTCTACTTGGGATCCTATATTATCAAGGTTGCTCAGTAGAATTTGGGACTCGGAAACTGATGAAAAGTACGAACATCAACTTGAAGAACCCAACAAATTGCAACAGTTTACAAGCCAAATGAGTTTCCTGGAAAAAAGATTTAAGTGCCTAGAAACTAGTGCAATGTTCAAAGATGAAACATGTAGTAATAAACCACGACATGAATCATCATTGTTTACAAACAAACAGGTGGACAGTCACTTGTGTTGGTATTGCAAAAATAGCGAGCACAGCATATATCAATGTTCAATTTTCAAAGCGCTGTCAGTGCAAGATCGCAATAAGTCGGTCAAGGAAAACCGAGTATGTACAAATTGTTTGACGCACGAAAAGACAATAAAATGTCATAGTACGAAAAAATGTGGTTATTGTGGGAAAGGAGGACATCATTCGTATTTACACTGTAAAAAGCAAAATATGTTGCAAGACAAAGGTTTGAAAAATACCAATCTGTTAACATCATCGTCTAATAAATCAATAACAAAGGCCGTATCCAACATTTCAACTACAAATCGAACCGATACTCAAAAAACCACGTTACTTGCAACAGCCCTGATCATGGAGTATTCAGTAGAGGGGACACCGCATACTTTAAGGGTTTTGTGCGATCAAGGATCGGAAGCGTCATTTTGCACGGAAGAGGTAGCGCAGCTATTGGCATACCTACGTGGGTATGCCAATAGCTGCGCTACCTCTTCCGCAAAATACAAGCGGAAATAATAGGGATTGCAGACGAACGGCCTAAAAAGGCGGGCTATGCAATTGATTTAATATTGCAACCAAGATTTCCATGCGAATATAAGTTACCAGTTACTCTCATAGTATTACCAAAATTAACTGGATCGTTACCAATAAAAAACGTACCAGAACTACAGGCAGAGCTTTTACAAAACAAACTTATTGCCGATCCTACATACTATAAAAGAGGGCCCATAGATATAATATTAGGGGCCCAGGAATATAGTAACTTAATACTTAATGGGTTACACAAAATCCAAGACGGAATTATCGCTCAAGACACCGAGTTCGGGTGGATTTTATCCGGGATTTGTTGTGATAGCACCAGTACGAACAAAATAAAAGTGATTAGTATGATGACACGTACTACAGAAGTACAACAACTAACCAGGTTTTGGGAGTTAGAGGAAGTTTCTGAAAACTATCAGTTGTCCCAGGAAGACCAAATTTGTGAAAACTATTATACTAAGACTACCGTTAGGAATCCGGATGGAACATATACTGTCAGATTACCATTCAAGAATCCCAACATAGAATACGGGAATTCTCGTAGAAAAGCGGTAGCAAGGCTTTTACAACTAGAACGGAAGTTTGTAAAAGATGAAAAGTTACAAAAACAGTATGACGCTCATTTAACTACACTCCACGGAGGTAATAATTTGACCTTAGCGTTCATACGACAAAAGTACTGGATAATAGGAGGAAAACGTGTCGTGAAAAGTTGTATAAGAAAATGCGTGAAATGCATTAGATACAACTCGTCAACAGTGTCACAAAAAATGGGCGATTTACCAAAAGCCAGGGTAACTCAATCATATCCATTTAGTCACACAGGCGTAGATTACGCGGGTCCAATATCAGTACGAGCAACGAAAGGAAGAGGACACAAATCCTATAAGGGTTATATTGCTGTATTTGTCTGTTTGGCTACAAAAGCGGTACACCTAGAGCTAGCAGGTGATCTGTCCACAGAAACATTCATTGCTGCACTACGAAGATTTAGTGCTCGGAGAGGCCCCGTGTCACATATGTACAGTGACAATGGAACCAACTTCGTAGGGACGGCAAATTATCTATATAAAGAAATGTTGGAAATAACTCAGTCTACTGAATTTCAAAGTACTATGTCAAACATTGGAACACAGTGGCATTTTATTCCTCTATCATCTCCCCATTTTGGTGGGATCTGGGAAGCAGGAGTAAAGTCGATGAAACACCATTTGCGCCGAGTCATTGGAGAGCAGACATTTACCTATGAAGAACTAAACACATTTTTGCATCAAATTGAAGCGTGCCTAAATTCTAGACCTCTGTGCGTGCAAAGCGAAGATATAAATGACAATATCGTGCTAACACCTAGTCATTTTCTGATTGAACGAGAGGCAGTAGGAATACCAGATCCGCTATCAGATACTAATACCGATCTCTTGAACAAGTGGAAACACATTCAGAAAATGAAAAAAGATTTCTGGAATAGCTGGACTAAAGATTACTTACATTAA
Organism: Helicoverpa assulta; assembly: GCA_963856015.1. Taxonomy (NCBI): domain Eukaryota; kingdom Metazoa; phylum Arthropoda; class Insecta; order Lepidoptera; family Noctuidae; genus Helicoverpa; species Helicoverpa assulta. The sequence continues at coordinate 16,433,382 of CAWLCW010000001.1, read as the reverse complement.
TTACAACAAAGACATAAATGGAAAACCAATCAAGAAAACTTAGCCGTTGGAACCATAGTTCTAGTAAAAGATTAGAAAATTAGTCCCAGCAGATGGCCACTTGCGAAAATAAAGGAAGTCCATCCAGGAAACGATACCCTAACAAGAGTCGTAACGTTGCAAAGAGCTTCAGGTACGGAACAAAAACGATCTGTGCACAAGTTGATTCCATTGCCTGTTAAAATAAGTGAAACAAATAATGAACCAAGAATGAATACGATTCAATCAAATTCGGCAACTATAACAAAACGCCAGAACAAAGGTAACAAAGTGTCAAAATGGTTTATAATCATGTTAACTTTTATACAAATACTTCATGTCACTACAGCTGCGTATTCCGTAAAAAGAGTGCAACCAGGCTTCTACGTTGAACAAATAGAAACAGCGTACATAGATCGAGGAGTGTTAAGAATACAAACAAACTTTGAAAAAGACAAATCAGCACAAGATTTCGAAAAAATGAAAACTGTAACCTCACGATTCGGTCATCTTTGTAAAAGTGCAGGAACAAAAATAGATCCCACATATTGTGAGCAATTGCATCATCATTTACTGGAACAAAAATCTAAGTTTGAGAGAACCAAGGAATATTTAACAGAAATTAGTAAAACTAGGAGGAGAGGTTTATTAGGACAGTGGCTGACATCAGTGTTTGGAGTCAATGATGAAGTGTATCGAGATATAAACTCGCTCAACTTAAATCAACAAAAACTAATCGAGTCAGCTAATCACCAAACTAAATTTATGATATCAACTATTTCACAAGTAAACAAGACCGAAGAGAAAATAAGGTTGAAACTAGAAGGCTTCCAAACTAAGTTAAACAAAGTTATAGAATACATTAATAGTGACAGTGGATGGTTCGCTTCAATTGACCACAACAGTATAAACATCCATGTTTTGAGAACTTACCAATTAGCAATTAATTTTATGGAAGAAATCAAAGAGATCTATAATGGATTATTGGAAATATACTTAAGTCACTCAACAGTCTATAGTATATTAACGCCAAAAAATATCAGTGATTTAATTACAGGAGCGAACAGAAAGTTACCATCTAACTTAAAAATTGTTTACCAACAATTACTAGATACAAAGATATCTCAAAACGAGACTCATATACAAGCCTATGCCTATTTCCCTATACAAGACATATCTAAGTACACACTAATGTACATTACAGCAATTCCTAAGAAAAATGCTGATAAGACATTTCAGAACATAGAAGTAAACAAAGACTACATTGGATTAGATTATAACAATGAATTGTATTTTGAATTAAACCACGAAGAATTGGAAGCTTGCATAAAACGCTCACATAGCTTTATATGTTTTCCTGGGGCGGTGAAAAACATGCAATTAAGCGAAAATTGCATGATAGAACAACTGTTCAAAAATCAAACACAAACGAAATGTCCCGCTAAAACAGGCCATATACAGAATCATGCTATATGGAAACAACTGTACATGCAAAATACATGGTTATTCATTGTAAGAGATCATATTACAACTTCGATCGTTTGCGATGGACAAAGAGAAGAGCTAGAGCTTCGAGATGTTGGTGTAATACACATATCTGATAACTGTATCATTAAAACGCCAAACAACATCTTAGCTGCTAAAAGAACCATATCGGTCGAGTTTGTAACATCTTATACAAAACCGTTAGACTTTTCAATAAGTACATATGTTTCAAGCAATAACAAACTGAATAGTACCAAAGAGGAAATAGTAGATAGTTCAAAGAACATTTTCCGACAGTTAGTTGATAAGGAAAATGCATTACAAACCGAGCTAGACAATACCGTTTGGCAACAGATTTGTTCTCACACATACGTAACTAGTTTCGTATCGTCAGTTACACTATTTCTTGTCATGTTAGTTATAATTTATTACAGTCCACAGATAATCCACTGTAGCAGAGCTGCCGTCCAGCGCTATACCATCTCTTCAAGAGGAGTCAATCACCCAGACAAGCCATCAGTCGTTGCTGGTGAAGGGCCAACTCCGGGGGTGTCAGCCGAAAAAGGTAGGCAGCTACAACCAATCGTCTCCACAGAAGAACCTGTATATAGCCAACCACACCATCAGCCGAAACAGCAGGAAAGAAGAGCAAGAGAAGAAACTTGTCACAAGCCACGTACAACACCAAATGAGAGCATTGAGCTGTACCAACTGGAGTCAGTTCCTGAGTGGCGCCAGAATGTTCATACATGAACCATGAACCAAGGAACCCTAATCCTAAAAATACTGATGCAGCTGATATTATATTGATCGCTGTATTGACTAGTTGCAACTATTGGACAAAGTTCGGATCAACATCAGCAGTAAGACCTGACCTACTGCGAACACTGCTTCATCGGCACTTTACAACTACGGCACACATGCAAACATCTACGCATGTGTATAGACAATAAGATTAGTATATAATATTGTTAAAAATGTAAATAAAAGTAGTCATCAAGCTGGAGTCGTGTTTGATTCCTCTCCGTCAACGTTCCCCTCACTGTGGCCAAGACACCTTTAGCCATCTCTGATCAGTGTTGTGAGTCTGCTCCACTGGCAGTGAGAAATCCACCTCCTGTGTACATTGCACTTCGTACACTTACCTTCTCTTCCTGTCCATTCCGGTCTGTTGCCTTAGGTCGCTGGTAACAGGCTATCCTATCCACACAACAGTACTTGTACGTTGTGTTGTGGTTGTATGGTTTGTATGGTAGGGCTAGGGCGTTAGGGTTGATAGGGAATTAGAGTTAGGTGTACAGATAGGTGTACAACCATATCGTAGAGCTAGGTGGTACGCATTAGGGACTTACGTAACTTAGGTCTTAATTGTTCTACCTGGTCACTCTGTGCACATACGGGGCAACAGTTGTACCAACTCAATAGACAACTAGCAGCTACCGGTGTGTACAATAGTTAATTTATCAAAAACGCCTTTCATATTTAATATTTTAATCAAAGAAAAATTCAAAACGGTATTGGCAACATAAGCACAACTTTAGGATATCTATAAAATTAACAAAAAATCAACAATAATCCTTAATCAATAATCCTTATCCTTAGTATTTATTGCTGAGAATAAAATCAGTCTCAAAAATTAACTTATGAGCTAAGTACTTAATAATTAATTATTTTATTATTCTTAATTATTTGTGTTTTTTCTTTGCCTAGATTGTTTTTTTTTCCTAGATAATTATTAAGTACTTAGCTCATAAGTTAATTTTTGAAACTGATTTTATTCTCAGCAATAAATACTAAGAATAAGGATAATTATGTACAGTCATGCATGTAAAGCGAGGGGAAATTGTGGAATCTGAGGGAGTACAACTCTCAGATTCATATAAATACGTGGGTATGGCGGAGGGTTTAGGCATCAATGTGGCTGTCATGAAACAGTCATTACGGGAGCGTTTCTTTGGCCGCCTGAATAAGTTTCAAAAAGTTCCTTATCGGGCGGCAACAAGGTTCGCGCCTTTAATGGTTGGGTCATGCCAGTCCAGATGTACTCCTTCGGAATACTCAAATGGACCCAAACTGAATTGGATGCCCTGGATAGGAGAGTCCGCACACTGCTGACCGAAGAACGAATGCATCACCCACGATCGTCGGTGATGAGACTGTACATCCCACGGAAATGTGGAGGACGAGGCTTTTTAAATGCAAAGACGCTCCACAACCGTGAGGTGTGCAGTCTCAGAGAATATTTTCTCAAAAGCGACGTGGGTATGCACCGTGATATGGTAGCAGTGGACAGAGGACTCACCCCACTATCGTTGACAAAAGAGAACTGGCGCAAACCTGTCGTACTAGCTAACTACCCATGATCGCAAGGAGGTATGGCAGAGCAAACAGCTACATGGACGCTTCTTCGGGGCTCTTCATGGCCCCGATGTAGACTTCAAAGCATCCGTATCTTGACTACGCTTCGGTGACCTTTTTGGAGAAACCGAAGGGTTTGTATGTGCAATTATGGACGAAGTTATCCTGACGAATAACTACCGGAGATATATCATGAAAGACGGGACGGTTGACATATTTCGGGCATGTCACCATCCGGGTGAGTCTATCAGACATATTATATCTGGTTGTTCTCGTTTGGCTAACGGTGAATATTTGCACAGACATAACCAAGTGGCCAAGATCATCCACCAGCAGCTTGCCCTGCAATACAACCTTGTAGGTACCGTACTACAAGTATGCGCCCGACCTAGTTCTCGAAAAGGACCATATCACGTTGTACTGGGATCGATCTATCATCACTGACAGGACTGTTGTAGCCAATAAGCCTGATATAGTGGTGATAGATCGCTTAGCGCGCCGCGCGATGATATAATCGATGTCGCCGTTCCGCATGACGAGAACCTCGTGAAAGCTGAGAAAGAGAAACAAATAAAGTATCTCGACTTAGCGCATGAGGTTGTCGCCATGTGGAATGTCGACACGGCCGTTATCGTGCCGATTGTCGTTACGGCCAATGATCTACTAGCCAAGAGCCTCGACCAACACCTCATGAGGCTCTCGTTAGGCGGCTGCATCAAGGGACTGATTCAGAAGGCAGTACTCCTTGATACGGCGCGTATTGTGAGGAGGTTTCTGTCTCTGGGACCCTAACCACCGGTACCTTGGACCCAGTGCCCGATATCGGTGGCAACCTATTTTTAAACGTTTTTTTATTTTTTAATTAATATTTAAAAATGTAACTTATATTATTATGTTTAAAAATAAATAAATGAAGGATAGTAAGTATTAATAATTATGATTTTCTTTAAAAAAGATTAATGAACATTATCACAAGCTTCAGAAGTATTTTCTTTATTAACGTCAGAATTAGGAATCATATTTTTCATTCATTAAATTAATGATTTTTCGAGACCTAGTACTCATCACCCCTTTCTATACAATTATGACTCTAAATTTAAATAAGAATAACACAGAAAAGCAACTATTTCTTGATAACAAAAAGCACATAATAACGTCCGCACACCCCGCTGTTTCGCCGTATACTGAGTCAGTTTGAACTTGCACCAAAGCGAGCGCATTCGCGTCCCGCGTATATTGGTAGCAAACACTTGACTCAGTTTACTAAGTGCAAAATAAATAAATTACTATACTTGATCGAGTATACGCTATTTTTTCTTAGTTATTTATAAAGATAGATTTTTTTTTCTTTTACAGGTAAATAGAAAATGATTGAATTATTGTTAATACACAAAAAAGTGCAATTCGCAAAATTTGTTAGTTGACTCAGTATACTTAGGAGCCGTCGAGTTGTGCGATAAACCGATGAGCGTCGGTCGAAATGTTTTTGTGTCCAGTGACTTTTGCAGTTTCAGCTAGAGAAAAGGTGTTTTCAAGCAGAAATCACGCCCCAAGGTAAGAAAATACTGTCTATTTTTTTAATTGTTTGATATTTCTATGAAAAGGACACCATTTCATCAAAATAACTGAGTAGGCAATGTTGTGCACTGTTTTGAAAACTTATGTGACACAACTATGCCTGGGTTTAGGGTTGTCACTTATCGAATTTTACTAACAAAGTCTTTTTATGTGATTTTTTTTGAATCTGTATTTTTTAGGGTTCCGTACCTCAAAACATCTCACATCTCTTTGAGGAGCGCGTGGAACAACGCGCGCCGTCGACACGGGTCTGTCGTCTAAGCAGACAGAGGGACGATGAGCCACCCGAACTCACCGCCCACAGACCCACGCCTACGGTGGCCGGGAGTCATCTCGCGACACCCGGCGCCCATGGTGTCTACCTGGTCCAGAGCGGCGGCCGGGATGAGAGGTGCGAACTCTCTGGCGTTCCGCCTCCTCCTTCTCGAGCATGACCACTTCGCAGAAGGAGGCGACGGCATCCCATTCCCTCTCGCCCCGGACCATGGCCTGAACCAGGGCCGGACGCGAGAGGTCGCCGCCGCCTAAAGCCTCGACGAGGACCCGGCGGTGCCCCTCCCACGCAGGGCACTCCTGGCCTGTGTGGTCCACCGTGTCCTCGGGGCTGTCCGCACAGTGGTGACACCCGGGCGCCTCCTCACGACCGATTCGATGCAGGTACCTCCCGAAACAACCGTGTCCGGTGAGGACCTGCGTCATGCGGTACGTGAGGGCGCCGTGACTCCTCCCGAGCCACTCCTCAAAGAGTGGACTTACCGCCACTATGGTGGCGTGCCCTGCACTGGGTTGCGACAGTCGCTCCCTCCAAGCCACCATGAGATCGCGCCAGAGCTCTGCCCGCTGCGCGACAACTTGCCGCGGCAACGGGGTTTCCCCCCGGCGCTAAGCCTCCTCGCGCCAGTCGTACAGGCGCATTATACCGACACCTTAGACGAATTTCCGTCACACGCTAGGGAATCAAAACCTACAACGTACTTCCCGTGAACTCAGAATCTTGAAATTCGGCACGAAGCAACGTTATATAGTACAGATATAGGAAAAATTGCGAAAATGATAAATTTGAAGTTACATAAAATATTAAAACACATATTATCTTTGCTTACATGACGTAAAACATATATTTTTTTAATAATTATAAACTTACTACCTACCCTTTTTCACATGGACGCGTAGAGATATTAAAGTTGAAATTCATATCAAACACTTCTTAAATCTAATTGCCTCTAAACTGTGAAAAATTCTAAATCATTCAAAGGTCATTGGGCACCTTAGTATGGAAACCATACCCACGGCGGACACGAACGAAATATAGCATAGTATAATGATATAAGGCTCTGATTTACTATGGCGTTAGTCGCATCAACGTGAGCCATAGGAATCTAGAGAAAATCAGGTTTAAATATCAAATATTTTCCCCACTTCAATGGTGAATTTAAACAACCAAATGGGATGGATTCGAGTAATTATTTCTTTATAGTAAAAGAGTATACTCGCCGTTTATGCCCATTGTCATCAGGTCAGAATCTGATGATGGAAACCTTGAGAAATCGAGGGCAACTTTCTGAAATTGTAGGCACGCATAGGGTTAAAACTTGATTCTCAGATTTATGTCTGATTACACTGTCAAACAGTGATGGTTTAGAGCTGACCTGCTGGTGGAGACGAGATAAAGTCGAGGGAACTCCTCAACGGTATGTTTTAGCTACGTCGTGTTTGGGCTTGTACCAGGCCCGCCGCAAGCGGGCGTGCAAGGCGTGCACCGCACGCGGGCGGCACGTCCTAGGGGGCGGCAAATCAAGCGACTTATAACGTAATATTAAAAAAATACAATACCTTTTACCAATGATTTCATTTCAATATTTCCGAACACGGCAATAGCGCTAAGAATATTACTTACACTGCCGGTTTCAGTAGCATCTGTTGAAAAGTCATTTTCAAAATTAAACATTATTAAAAAACTATTTAAGATCAGCAATGCTCCAGCAGAGACTAATAATTTAGCTGTAGTAGTTAAGCTGTAGTTTCAATCACGGACGTCAGTAGCGGCGTAAGAGGGGGGCGGAGGGGGCGGTCCGCCCCGGGTACCACGTCTAGGGGGGTGCCATCTTGGTCGGCACATATCTGCACGACCAGGATGGCACGGGCAAAAGGGACCATCCACGGAGTGTACTTTTGTAATCTGCAAAGCCTAGGTTCACTACCAGTCGCAGTGCAGGCCCGAGACATGCATCGCCACGGGACTGAGAGAGGTGACACAGTCCGACTGTTGACTCTCTCTTTTCCACCCGCATCCTTGTCGCACGCCCGCTCGCGCCAGTCACAATAAATTGATTGATTCCTTAAAGTTAAAAAAATCTAACAAAAGGTTGAGGAACCGAAGTGACAAAAATCACTGGTGCTCGCTTCAGTCACGGTTTCTTTTTATTTGTGCTTAATACTGAGTTTAATTTGAGGGTCCTGAAACCAACGATGAAAAAAAATCTTTGAGGTGGTTCTTTTATCAGCGGTCCAGGTACTTTTGTGACCCAAAACTCAAAAAAAATCGCGCTCGCTGCGCTCGCGGCTTTTCCTCTTTACGGTACTTTCTTATAATTGCTTTGAGTACTTTTGTGTCCCATAACTCAAAAAATTTCGCGCTCGCTGCGCTCGCGGCTTTTCCGCTTTACGCTGATTTCATGTGTCGTGGTATTTTTGTGTCCCAAAAACTCAAACAAATTGCACACGGCACTGATGGTCCCCTTATATATGTCCATGGTTTCAATTGCACATGAAATTTATGACAGCTTGGATACAAAAAAGTTGATAGATTTCGCAAATATAAAGGCAAGAAGAGTTAACTTTTTGTAATGATGTGTTTTGTAAGCCTACGTGGCTTAGTTTTTCACTTCAGTAAAAAAAATATAATTATTGTACCTAATTAAAATACATATTTTATAATCTTAACGATTTTTTCTTTTTTTGCAAAACCCAATAATATGTAGTCATAGGGCGGCATAATCAGTTTTGCACGCGGGCGAACAAATAGCTAGCGGCGGGCCTGGTGGAATGCACCGGCATCTTCAGTTTTAAGTTCTCTGATGACCTTAGAGACCGTGAGTGGGTGTCACATACGAACTCAAAGCGTTCTTTAAGACAAGAAGGTGTTGTAGGGTGGAAGAGAATACAATAGAGCGAAGAAAGAATATGAGCATTCCGACGAAGTCGTATAGGAAGCCACTTGATTCTGATACATGATCATACTTGCGCAAACCAAATATGAATCTTATACAAACATTTTGAAGTCGCTCAAGTTTATCTAGTTGGTCCACTCTGAGGTCGAGATAGCTGGCATCGGCATAGTCAAGGATAGGAAGTAAAAGAGATTGTGCAAGCGCAATTTTCGTGGCAGTGGGTAGAAAGTTCCGCAGCCGTCTCAGTGATCCTGCAGAAGCAAATAACCGCCTACTGGTTTCCTGCATCTGTGAATCCCAAGACATACTGCAGTCCATGTATATCCCCAAGTTCTTAACCTTTTTACTGAAGGGTATTTGGACGCCATCAAAAATGACTTGCGGGAGACGAAACCAGCCGATTCTTGATACCATCCGTGAACTATCGATAACAATGAGCTGGGTTTTTAATGGATTTACGCTTAGTCCATAACTCCTACTCCACTGAGCTATTTCACTAAGATCTTTATTTACTGTCTCAATAGCTTCTGTTAATTGATCTAGTGGAGCCTGTGAATAAATCTGGAGATCATCTGCATAAAGGTGATAGGAAGAAAGTAGTTTATTAGAAATTGAATTAATGAATATAGCGAAGAGTAATGGGGACAAAACGCCACCCTGCGGCACACCAGCAGTCGTTTCACACCATGAAGAGTATTTATCTTCAATACGAATACGTTGCCGGCGCCCGTACAGGTAACTATGAAACCGATCAATGACCGTTGGAGATATGTTAAGAGAGCGAAGAATGGCAAGCAAAATATCAAAGTCAACGGTATTAAACGCATTGCTGAAATCCAGCAGTGCAAGAACCGTTAACTTTCCACCTTCCATGCCCAGTCTGATGTCATCCGTAATATTTACCAAGGCTGTTACGGTACTATGACCAGGACGGAAACCGGATTGAAAAGGATTGAAAAGTCTATTCTTGGATAGGAATGAGCTTAACTGGTTGTTAGCGACGCGCTCGATTAGTTATAGAATATTGTATAAGTTTGATTTTAAAATAAGTAATAATATATGTATTTCGCGGCGGCCGGGGTGGGCGCGCGTTGCTTGTCGCTCGCGCCCTCACCGCCCGCGCCGCCGCCCGCCAGTCTGCAACCGCCAGTCGGTCGGTGCGCATCGCGCATTTTTTGTGATTTTGTTTTGCGATTATTAAACTTTTTTCCAACAAAGTCTCGCCGTATCATTGTGGATCATAAGGACGAACCCCACCCTCAACAAAGCTGGTCACTTCAAGCCGCATCTAGAATGATCCACACGCCAGGCGTAAAAACACGCCGCGCGAAGCTGCAGGAGGAGTAGCAGCAAAGTGAAGCGGCAGACGCTGCCAAGGTCGATATATTACCCCAGCGTTTATTCTCTAATGCCCCGGGTAGCAGCGCCCAGTCGGAGCCACTGCCACGTGTCACAAGAACTCCGGTAAAATCATTGGCCTCACCGCGTAAATCGTCAAAGGAAAGCAGGAAAAAGTTAATACTACTGGAAGCCGCAAAACAAAAAGCCGCAATACAGATCGCGCTCATCGACCAAGATGTGGATGCTCAACTTGCAGCACTCAGCGACGAGGACAACGGGAGTTACAGTTCACTATTGGATGAGAAGGAATTTCCTCGGAGCAACCTGGATGAATGGGTCATCCACCAGAGCAACCACAAGGAACCCCAAATGGAGCAGCAAGCCCCCGAGAATGGAAAACATACGGGTGAGCTGCACACTCAAACATGGCGGCCACGCGCCGAACATGACATGGTGCCACGTGCTACAACACCGCAACGCGCCGAACATGACATGGTGCCACGTGCTACAACACCGCAACCCGCCGAACATGAGGCCGTCATGGCGCCGCTTGCTACTACACCGCATGCCGCGCCCGCGCCGCCGCGCGTGGAACCACCGCCCGGTGACCCAATGACGATTAATGTACTTAATAACGCCGTTAATTTGTTAGCAAGTGCTTTGAAAGACATTTCAACTAATAGTGCGAACCATGTACCGCAAGCCAGTTTGCTCAGCCGCATGAGCACATCGCGAGATTTACCTGAATTCTCCGGCGACCATTTGGATTGGCTACAATTTAAACAGGCCTACGACGAGTCTACCGCATTGTGTAGTTTCACGCCACGGGAAAACTTATGGAGGCTGCGAAAGTGTCTACGAGGTCAAGCAAGGGATGCAGTCGCCGCATTGTTTATCAGCGCCACGTCGCCTGATAAGGTTATGGCAACGTTGGAGCTACGGTTTGGAAACCCCGACTGCATCATTTCAAAAATACTTCAAGACATAAAAAAGCTACAGCCCCTCCAGCAAGAATATCAGAAGGATATTGTCGCATTTTCTGTTAAAGTACAGAACGTAGTGGAAGCGATAAGAGCTGTTAAGCGAGAAGAGTACCTACACGGCGTCAACATCGCGTCAATTATTATATCTAAACTGCCCGCGCTGCTTGTTTCAAGGTGGTCAGACTACAGTTATAATAAAATCCTAGAAGGTAAACAGCCCAGATTAATTATCTTATGTGATTTTTTGCATGAAGAAGCTGTAAAGATTGCCACCACCGCAGCCGGCTTAACTGCACCGCGAAGCGAACATAAATATAAAGCTAGTGACACACGCACGCAAACAGTACTAGTGCAGGAGAGAAACACAAATTGCCTATTTTGCCGCGCAGCGGAACATAGTATCACCGACTGCAAACGCTTCAAAAAAGCACTGCACAAAGTGCGTTGGCAACATATTAAAAGAAATGGCTTATGCTATAAATGTTTAGTAAATAAGCATGATAGAAAAACATGTTCTGCTCCTGCGTGCGACATGGAGGGCTGTAATGAAGCACATCATCGTCTCCTGCATTTCTCTACAAATAAGCAGCGGGAATCCTCGAGCGCTGGTGGTGACACCAGAAATGTCCCGCCGGTGAGTCCTGCGACGACGTCGGCCAGCGCGCAACCAGCCGAGCCCACGGTACCTACGGAAACGTTAACGTACATTAACGCGAGTGATAAAGTGCTGTTAAAAGTGTTACCAGTGCGTGTGTACGGCCCAAACGGCATCATAAATGCCACCGCGCTACTCGACGATGGGTCGAGCGTATCGCTGATAAGCGCTGGACTAGCTGAGCGCGCGGGGCTGCGCGGCCGCCGCGAGACGCTGTCAGTGCGCGGAGCGTGGACTGATAACGCGATGGTGTGCGAATGTACCGTTGTAACGGTAGACATTTCTGGCAATAACGACTGTAAATTGTTTAAAAATGTAAAATTGCGTTGTGTAAAAGAATTAAGTCTACCTGAACAAAAGCTTTCAGCAGTCGATTGTACTAGATGTCGGAGACGGTCAATAGTACGGACACTAAACGAGACGCAAGCGCGCCATCTGGTGGCATTTCCGGTGAAACAACATTTTGGCGCGCTTGGCAGAGTCGTGGTAGTCAGCGTGGCGTCCGCGGAGCTCAGTCTTCGTTGGGTCGTCGTGTGGCACACATCTCGAAACTGCCTTACGTCGCGTCTAGTGTACCTAGTGTTATTACTTAGTGTTGTAGTACCGTTGTAGAACCATATTGTGAAGTGTTAAGATTATTGTAACGTCTATCGTATGGTAAGGTTCTTCTAACCTAACAGACAGACATGTGTTGCTGGGGAGTTTGTTCCGCCACTTCTTCTCCCCAGCCAAAACACATAGGAAGTGGCGAAGGGCGGGCGTTTTGAGGGCTGTCTTTTGTTCCGAATAATTTGAATAAACGTTTTTGAGTTGAGAGTTCTTTTGAGTTATCTCTTTGTGCGATTACCCTAGCTGATGTCGGACAATAGTGCCATCATGACGTTTGCCCCTCCGACATCAGAAGTGGGATGCAATCCAAATGCCCACATGTGTTAAGGATTGCCATGCCATTGTTCAAAAAGTGAAAAAGTGATGTGCTCGTTTGGAGTGATGTGTGGCGGCCGTTGGTGGATTAGTTTCGAGAGAATTCGCCACGTGAAGACAAACTTTCTGGATTTCTGAGTGCACGATAGGCACATGCTGAATACCATGTTTTCCAGTAGGCAGAAAACAAAATAAGGAAACATCAGAATTTTGATGGTAGAAAATTAATTAAGAACTTCAGCGAAGGTACAAATATGGTAACCACGGTTATGGTAATGGTATCGATTTCCATTGTGACATGTCACACTAGTTATTGAAGGTACGCTGGAAAATTAACCGATTTATCTTCTCATTTTCATGTTTCAACAATGACGGTGATTATTGTGCAATATGGCGACAAAATGGAGCATCCCAGCTGGAATCGGAGCCTGACGTGCGATCGTGAGGTCGGAGTGTTGGTGCATCTCCGTGGTGTCTGTGAACGTAAAGCCTTGCTGAACTGCGCGCCATAGCGATGTGCGCATCATCATGCGCGTTGAGTGGAAACCCGGTGAGACCGATCCATTTTTGCTTTATGTTGAGGTTATTTGTCTTACGACATTTTTAAACTTGAGAACTTGTGGGTTTACTTTACTACTGCGACTTCTAATGTAACTAGGAACTAAGGTCTTAGGAGACCGAGAGGGTGGTTCACGACCATGGAATTTAGAAAGTATCATGTGATGACATTTACGTTGACTAATCTGATTGGCGACTAACTTGACCGTTACGGGTTAGGTGGACTGTGGGGACTGACTCGTAGGGCCGATGTTCCATGACATGTGACATATCTTGGGGACCAGCTCGCAGGGCCGATGACATGACTAGTGTGACTGGTGAATGACTGATTGAATGACAGGGACCGGCCCTCAGGGTCGATGTTCCACGACGTATTTTAACTGTGACTGACTTTCGTGTGTGCTCGCTGGGACGCTGTAGCACGGCATGGGGGTCATGTTAAGAGCTGGCCTAACTGGGTCGTAGGTTCTGGTGACTCTAACCATGTTGATTAGCACAGTCCAGTGAGATTTGACTATTTGACTTGGCCACGTGGTGGCGTGGACAGAGATTGATAACTGAGAATAAGAGACAGACTTTGACGATAGCTGGAGGGCGCTGCTTTCGCCGAGTAAACTAGTTCACTATTTGTATAATTCAGTAAAAATAGTAAAATCATAGTTATCAGTTCAAAAACTATATTAACTTTGAAATAAAATCCTGACTATCGAGTGTAAGTGTTATCCCAGTGAAATACAGACCCAGTGTTACTTAAAAACCGTGACAAAAACTGACGCAGTGCTTGTGTAGTAATACGTACATTACGAACTTACAACATCAAGTTCTCAAAAATACGCACTTGTTTCTTACATAGGAAGTGAATAAAGACTCATAAATACAATAATTCGTCCATTAAAAGACTTACTTCACATAAATCAGTGCAAAAACTTTGAAATTTAGCGTTTGAAATTCAAATTACCAAAACAAACCCCGCCATTGGCTAAAAACTAACGGGCGCGCTCCAGTCTCTTTGACGGTGCATAACAGTACCCTAAGCATCCTCGCAAAGCGTTCTAAGTTTACTTAAATAATACCTGAAGCTTAAAAACAACCTGTACAGGCCAAAATGGGGAAATTCTGTGGTGGCTGTTACGAAGCATTAACAGACCTTCAAAATATGAAGTGTACCAGTTGCACCGATGAATTCCACTTACAATGCGTGAATGTGTTACAAACCGATTTTCTTTATGTTGCGCCGAAATGGTTATGCCCCACTTGCGCAGGAAAGCTTCCTAGAGGAGATAACACAAATAAATCTGTGCGACTGTCACTATCACCAGATGAATCAATTAACGTAAATACGCAACCACGCACTGCTAAAAACTCAAACTCAGCTTCACCCATCTTCATATCTGACAGTGATACCAACGCTCTTAATTCCCTTACCAGAGAAATCCGTTTGATGCGACATGACATGTCACAAATTAAAACTCAACTGAATGAACTGACCGCAGGTATGAAAACCTGCAACAGCAGACTGGATAGCTTTGATGACAGAATCAACCAGTCTGAAAACAAAGTCATCGCATTAGAGACTCAAACCACTACGCAGATACTGGAACTAAATGACACCATCTCCCAACTTCGCGACCAGTTAAATGCACAGGCCCAGGTAGCCATGAGCAATGAGATAGAAATCATGGGTATTGCTGAACCAAAATCCGAAAACGTCAAGCACACTGTACTTCTGACAGCAGCAAAGATTGGCGTGGACCTAAAAGAAGACGACTTTGACTGGGTTACTCGCACCGGTATCGGTCATAAAAGCGCAGCTGGGGACTTTAGTGCAAAAATGCCACGCCCGATCATAGTACGACTCTTGAGGCGAAACAAAAGAGACGAGCTTATCAAAGCTGCTAAAACTAGAAAGCACTTAGATAGCAAATACATTGTCCCTGAAGGCCCTACAGGAAGAGTCTTCATCAACGAACACCTCACAAAAAAGAACCGGCAGCTTTTTCGTGAAGCGAGAACTAAGGCCCAAGGTAAAGGCTTTAAGTTTTGCTGGATTCGCAACGGCCAAATTCTTCTTCGTAAAAAGGAGGGCATGGCAGCTATACGTATCCAGAACATGGCCAACATCCACGACCACCTTGGACCGGACATACCCGAGCCCAGCCCTGATGTCGGGCCTGCACCAAGCACTTCGCCAAGATCTAGTACCGTACAGTATTAACATGTGTACTTATGGCCCCTTTAAAAGGCTAAAAATGATTTATTGTTCTTTGTATAAGTTACCTTTTTATAAAATTTTATATATTCCTACAAACCCATATCACACTTACACTCATACCTACTCTTACAAAATTACGAAAACAAACAACGAAAACATGCAGTCATACACACACACTTACTTACGTCTAACACTCAAACACACAACTTACCGTACATTCAATCATACTTTTAAAATACGTTGCACTATGTATAAATTCCCGCCAATGTATACTAGCTCGCAATATTATAAATTAAGTGACAATACTGATCACACCCCATACTACATTAAACTACTTTCGTCATTGTGGATAACTTAGAAACTTTCGAGAATATCGACGAAACCCTCAGTATAAATTGTCACATTATTGATAAACTCGAATTATGCCAAAGATACCTTACCTGCGAATATAACCTTAAAATAATGACATTAAATATTAGAAGCGCACAACGTAATTTTGATAGTTTTTTAATAGCTTTAAAACGTACACAAATAGAATACGACGTTATCGTACTGACAGAATGCTGGTTACATGAGAGTTCGATTATCAGACAAATAGACGGTTACAATGTTTATCGCACCACGAAACATAAAAACAAAGCAAGCGGAGTAATTGTGTACGTTCGGGATTCGTTCACGGCAACGGCTTTAGAACCAGATGTAGAGGACGCAGATTGCATATTGGTTAGCATAAACGGTTATGCTCAAATAATGGGACTGTATCGGTCCCCATCGGTTACTAGCTTGGACAGGTTTTTATTGACACTTGACACTACTTTATGCAATCTCAAGGAAAATTCAAGACTTGTGTTACTAGGAGATATGAATATAGATTTATTAAATACAAACCCGAACGCTGATAATACTGCATACCAATGCCTAATGGCGCAACATGGCTTACTCCCCGCCATTACCAAACCTACTAGAGGAGAAAAATGCCTCGATCACATCTTTGTAAGAAATAGAGCCTCAAAAGTTGGAATAGTCGCTAGATGTACGGTAACCGATCATGATCTAACTATGGTTGGTCTTAACACCGCCAATGAAAAACCAAATAGGAAGAAGAGGATAATCATGAAAACAAATTATGAAGCTGTATCTTCTGATCTACAGAAAATTGAATGGGAAAACGTCACTAACAAAACCGATGTAAACGAGGCACTGGAATGTTTTAATTCTATTGTAGGCTCAGCAATAAAAACCCACACTCAATACATTAAAAGCAGCCGGTCGAAGTACAACTTAAAACCGTGGATCACTCCTGGCCTGATTAGATGCATGCGCCACAAAGATAACCTACATCAACAATTAAAACAAAATCCAAATAACGAAATTCTTAAACGTTCTTATAGTAGATATAGAAATTTCTTTATAGATATCTTGCGAAAAGTCAAGGAGAACTATAAAAATAAGATCCTGGAAGAAAACAAGAAAAATGCTAAAAGACTATGGAATACAATTAAGGATATATGTGAAATGCCACGACGGAAAAGCGATTCATCTGATCTCCTGGTAGGTAAAGGAACACCTTCGGAATCATTGAATAACTGTAACCTACACTTCACAACTGTGGGCAAAAATCTGGCAAATCAAATATTACAACGGCTATCAACGTCTGAGGAGGACTTAGCTGCAAATGTCAACAATAATAACTCACCTCCTGAATCGATGTTTATGACACCTACAGACGAATTTGAAGTACACTCTGTGATAAAACAATTAAAATACGATAGTGCTCCGGGTTTAGATGGAATCAAACCTTCACTTTTAAAACTTATTAGCAACACTATTTTAGAACCTCTCACCTACATTTGTAACCTTAGTATTTCAACGGGAGTCTTTCCAGAGTATTGGAAAGTCGCCCTCGTATCACCGATATACAAAGCAGGACCTAGAAATTCTCCGGACAATTACCGACCGATATCCTTGCTCTGTATTTTATCAAAAGTTCTTGAGAAGATAATGAACAATAGAATCGTCAAGTACCTAGAAAGCAACTCTCTTCTCTCGGAAAGGCAGTATGGGTTTAGACGAGGAAAATCTACCACGGATGCAGTTGACCTCCTAACTCACATAACTTCTAAACATACAGATACTGGAAAGCGATGTCTTGGTGTGTTTCTGGATCTTGCCAAGGCCTTCGATACCATTTCTTCCCGCATACTGCTGAGAAAACTTGAAATGTGTGGAATAAGAGGGAAGCCACTTGACTGGCTCCAAAGTTATATGAGTAACCGACGACAAATCACAAGAATTAATGACTTAGTCAGCGACGAACTGGAAATCAGCTATGGAGTGCCACCCCACCGAGGGGGTCCCCACGTTGTCGTCGTGGTGGGGCTTGCGTGCCTCAATGATCCTGAAGCTCTGCCGGTAGAGATACTCATGCCGGAAAGGTTCAGGTGAGAGGCCAGACAAAGAGGGACCCAGGGAGGGGCCGCTCCTGACCAGTCGACGTTTGTGGACATGGCAAGGATGCGGCCATACCCGCAGAGGTGCAGGCGCACTGACGCGGCGCTCGTTTGCTCTTCGTACAACGAAGAGCAAACCTTTTGGCGGGTCTGCTGAGCCGGGATGGCCGGACAGTAGACGGAGGCATGCCTAATGCCGCCGCCGAGGGCTTGGCTTAACCGCCCGGCCCAGAGGAAGGACACCTCTTAGATAAAAAACCACCCAATCCCAAGTTTCGGGAGCGCGGCGAGGGGATGAATGGCCGTGGGGGACACGGTCGTTAGCGCTCCCACCTGTTGGGGCCAGCCGCCCCCAACAGTATATAGGCTTGCCCCGGTATGAGGCCACTGCCGGGGTTGACGGTTACTTGCTCTCATACTCGTGGGACGTACATGGATAACGAAAATTTAAATTTAAAAACAAAAAGCAAAGACAGGGAGTGGGATGAGGACTCGGACTCCGAGTCCGCGTCCAGCGAAGGAGTCGCGGGGGGTTTTAAGCTCCCCCGCAACAAGAAGGACCACCGGGCCGACGCCTTCCTCAAGAGGAAGAAAGAAGACCTGGGGTCCTCCTCTAGTGGTCGCGGGGCCTCGGCCAAAAAGGTCGCCAGGAGGCCTGTTAGCGAAAGGTCCGCTGGGGCTTCTGGGGGTAACCGCTCGAGCTCCTCCGAGGAGGAGGCGTCGGCCATCGGCTCCGACCAGGAGCGAAAGGCGGACTTCGAGAGGACGGTGGAGTCCGCCTTCAAGCAGGTGGCCCTAAAGAGAAAGAAGGCCAGCCGCGACGGCGCCATCGAGGCCGCTACCGCCTCCATCACCGCCGCAGCGGTGAGCCACTTTGGCCGGGCTCCCGTGAGCGAGCTGACCAAGCTGCAGCGGGAGGTGGCTCGCCTCACGGCCGCCTTGGAGTCTCTCCTGGAGGAGAACAGGAGTCTCCGGGCGGACCTCGCCAAGATGCGCGAGCAGGAGGCGGAGCGCGGCGGGGCCAGGCAACAGGCGCAGACTGCGCCGGCTGAGAGCCAGATCCTGGCCCTAGTCCGTCAGGAGATGGCGGCCTTCCAGGCTCGCTTCTCAGTCCTGGAGGGCAGGGTTCTGCGCCCCCCCCTCGCGGCGTCGAAGCCCCCAGCGGCCCAAAGGGCCTCCTATGCGGCTGCGGTTGCAGCGGCACCCCCACCCAGAAGGGGACCGCCGAGCAAGCCCCCTGTCGCGGCGCCGAACGGACCGACCAGGAGGGCGGCCGCTCAGCCAAAGCCCAAGACCGCAAAGGCGGCCCAGGCGCAGAGGCCCCCGGTGCCAACGTCAGCACCGGTTCCATCGTCGGCACCAGTGGCGAAACGCCCTCCGAAGCCGACACCGTCAGCGGCCCCTACCTCTTCTGCCACTGAGTCTGAGTGGCAGGTGGTGGGGGAAAAGAAAAACAAAAGGAGGGCGGCCAAAGCGGCCAAAAAGAGGGCCCAAAGACAGCGGCGCAGACAGCGAGCCGCCGCGGCGCAACTCCGCGCCCCCAAGACCGCGGCTGTAGTAGTCACACTACAGCCGGACGCGGTCAAAAGGGGCGTGTCGTACCGCGATGTGCTCGCCAAAGCCAAGGAGGCGGTGAGCCTGGCCGAGCTGGGCATCACCGAGGGCCTTCGGCTGAGGGTGACCGCAACGGGCGCCCGCATGCTGGAGGTCCCAGGAGCGGCCAGTGGGCCCGCCGCAGACGCTCTAGCCGAGAGGCTCAGGGCGTCCATAAGTGCGGACGATGCCCGAGTCTCCAGGCCCCACAAGTGCGCGGATCTGCGCATCATGGGCCTGGACGACTCAGTCACTGCGGAGGAGGTGGTGGCCGCCGTCGCTAGGACGGGTGGGTGCTCTGCCGACGAAATCAAGGCGGGCACCATACGTCCCGACTTCAGGGGCATGTGCACCATCACGGTGAGCTGCCCCGTGACGGCGGCCAAGGCCATAGTCAACGGCCGTAGGTTATTGGTTGGCTGGGTGTCGGCGCAGGTCAAGCTGCTTGACCCCAGACCGCTGAGGTGCTTCCGATGCCACGTCGGGCATCATGTGGGTGTCCGTTGCACCTCGGAGGTCGACCGCAGCGCCCTCTGTTTCCGCTGCGGTCAGCCCGGTCACAAGGCCGTGGAATGCAGCGCCACGCCGCACTGCTCTGCATGTGCGGCTGCTGGCAAGCCGGCCGAACACCGGGCGGGGAGCAAGACCTGTGCCCCACCCACCAAGCCGAATAAGGGCAAGGGCCGGCCGTCCGTCGTTGCCACCGCCGCCACCTCCGCAGTGGCCACCACCGCAGCTCCTGCGGCCGCCGCCGCCTCCAACGCTGCCGCCGCTGTCGACGCCGAGAGTCTCCGGCCTCAGCTGGTGGAGGAGGTGGTGAGCGCTCTGTTCCCTTCGCGCGGGGAACACTCTCCCCCGCCCATGTCTCTGCAACCCGCGGTGTCAAGTACGGACCACACTTCCGACGACGACGATGTCCCCGAGGTGACTGGGGTGGACCTGAGAGTGGCGGTGGCTAGGCTGAAAGCCAAAAACACCGCCCCAGGGCCTGACGGCCTGCCTGGCAAGGCCTGGGTCCTGGCCCTTGAGGCTCTCGGGCCTCGACTTAGGGGGCTTCTCAGCGCATGCTTGGAGAAGGGCCAGTTCCCACTTCGTTGGAAGACGGGGAAACTGGTCCTCATTCGAAAGCCGGGGCGCCCTGCGGACTCTCCGTCCGCATACCGGCCCATCGTGTTGCTCGACGAGGTGGGCAAGCTCTTTGAGCGAGTTGTCGCACACCGCCTCGTCGCGCACCTTGGGGGGATAGGGCCGGACCTTGCGGACCATCAGTTCGGTTTCCGCAAGGGGCGCTCAACGGTGGACGCCATCATGCGCGTGAGAGCTCTGACGACGGGGGATGCTGTGTCCCGGGGGGGGGTCGTCTTGGCGGTGTCTCTTGACATCGCCAACGCCTTCAACACCCTTCCCTGGAGTTGCATCAGGGAGGCACTCCGGTATCACCGGGTGCCGACCTACCTTCGTCGCGTGGTCGAGGCCTATCTGTCGGATAGGTCCATCATTTACCCTGGTCACAACGGGGAATGGAACCGGCGAGAGATGTCGTGCGGTGTTCCGCAGGGGTCGGTACTGGGGCCGCTCTTGTGGAACATCGGCTACGACTGGGTGCTGCGCGCCGACCTCCCTAGCGGCGTCAGCGTGGTCTGCTACGCTGACGACACGCTGGTTCTGGCACAAGGGAGGTCGCACCAGGAGGCGGCCGACTTAATGACGCGCGGGGTTGCGATAGTCATCGAGAGGATCCAGCTGCTGGGACTGGAGGTGGCCTTGCACAAATCCGAGGCCATGTGCTTTCATGGGCTTCGGAACGCGCCACCTTCAGGCTCCCAAGTCACGGTGGGGGGGGTTACCATCGGCGTCGAGAGGGCGATGAAGTACCTGGGACTCGTCCTCGACGGCCGGTGGAACTTCGTCGAGCATTTCCGACGTTTGGGCCCCAAACTGGAGAAGGCAGGTGCTGCATTCAAGCGGCTCCTGCCCAACCTGGGCGGCCCAAACGCCCCCTGCCGCAGACTCTACGCGGGGGTCATGCGGTCCATGGCCCTTTACGGGGCCCCGGTATGGGCACGTTCGGTACGGCCGCGGGCTGTACACTACCTGAACGTGCCCCAAAGGGTGATAGCCATTAGGCTAATCCGGGGGTACCGCACGATCTCCCGCGAAGCAGCTGGCCTACTTGCTGGACTGCCACCGTGGGATCTGGAGGCGAGGGTCTTCTTGCGCCTGTACGACTGGCGCGAGGAGGCTCAGCGCCGGGGAGAAACCCCGTTGCCGCGGCAAGTTGTCGCGCAGCGGGCGGAGCTCCGGCACGATCTCATGGTGACGCAGGTCCTCACCGGACACGGTTGTTTCGGGAGGTACCTGCACCGCATCGGTCGTGAGGAGGCGCCCGGGTGTCACCATTGTGCGGACAGCCCCGAGGACACGGTGGACCACATAGTCCAGGTGTGCCCCGCATGGGAAGGGCACCGCCGGGTCCTCGTCGAGGCTTTAGGCGGCGGCGACCTCTCGCGTCCGGCCCTGGTTCAGGCCATGGTCCGGGGCGAGAGGGAATGGGATGCCGTCACCTCCTTCTGCGAAGCGGTCATGCTCGAGAAGGAGGAGGCGGAACGCCAGAGAGTTCGCACCTCTCATCCCGGCCGCCGCGCTGGACCAGGTAGACACCATGGGCGCCGGGTGTCGCGAGATGACTCCCGGCCACCGTAGGCGTGGGTCTGTGGGCGGTGAGTTCGGGTGGCTCATCGTCCCTCTGTCTTTCTAGACGACAGACCCGTGTCGACGGCGCGCGTTGTTCCACGCGCTCCTCAAAGAGATGTCAGCAACCCCAGCGGGGCCCAGCAGGGCCAAGGCCTGCCGGGGCTGCGGGTTGTTCGAAAGAGATACCGCGGCCCTGGTACATAAAAGGCCTGTGACGGAACACGACGGTTTTTAGTCAGTAAGAGTCTGACACTCCCTCTCCGCTGCTAACCCACAGCGGAAGGGGTCATTTGATGATTTTTGACGTCGTTAAAAAAAAAAAAAAAAAAAAGCTATGGAGTGCCACAAGGAAGCATCCTTGGTCCTACATTATTCACGGTCTATATGAACGATATCCTTAACATCAACATTCCTAACGCTGATCTCATTTGCTATGCAGATGACACTGTTGTGCTGTTCCATGGAAAGGACTGGGAAGATGCATACAGAAAGGCTGAAGCGGATATGACTAGGATTTTAAAATGGCTCGATATGAACCTGCTCACGCTTAACGTTAAAAAAACCAAATATATCGCTTTTAGGAAAACCGTAGCCACGAATATTCCCACGCGGATTTTAAAGATACATAACTGCTGTCGGTCCAGCTCTCTTAATAATAACACTTCTTGCACGTGCAACGCTATTGATAGAGTAGAAGAAATAAAATACTTGGGTGTAATTATTGACCAACACTTGTCCTTCAAATCTCATACTACTGAGCTGGTAAAACGGGTTAGAAAGCAAATTTATATTATGAAAATGATACGAGATTGCGCATCACTCGAAATTAAGAGAACAGTGTACATAGCCCTCTGCCAGTCCCTGATTCAGTACTGCATTGTCATATGGGGAGGAGCGGCAAAAACAAATATTATAAACTTCGAAAGGGCTCAACGTGCCGTACTAAAAACCCTGTTGCACAAACCATACCGCTATCCCACCGAAACCCTGTATAGTGAAGCGTCTCTATTAAGTGTACGAAAATTATTTATTCTAAATGCCACATCCAAAACTCATATTTCCATACACAAACGAAAAGACTTCTCACACATACAGACCAAACGCAACTTCAGAATCCCGACACCTTCAGTAAACTCATCATACGCACAGCGACATCCACACTTCCTACACCCGTACGTCTATAACGCTGTAAACAAACAGTGCGATATAGTAGACTGTACCCGAACACAGCTAAAAAGAAAAGTTACATCTTGGCTGTTAACCCTAACATATGAAGATACAGAAAAGTTAATTACAATAGCAAAATAACATAATTAATAGGTACTTCAAACTCGAAAAAAAAAAAAAAACACCGTTCACACACATACGCCTACACACCCTCCACTATACCATTACACTCACACACACAAACATCCACAAATACACTATTCATCTCACACCTACCACCCACACCATTTCTTTATACTCATTTATTATTTTATTTTTGCTATTTTATGATAAGAGTTCATGTTAAGTTTCAATTTCAATTTTTATAACATTTTTTTTTTTTTCTTTATAATTTTATTTTAATTTTAATTAGTCTTAAGTAAAATTCAAATTTGTATTACTAGTAAATTGTACTGGTAAACCCTCTCTAAATTAGCGCCCAAGATACAGGCTTTGCCTAGTTTGGGGCTAATGATAACAGAAAATGTACCTTTTTTTGGAAATAAATTTCTTAGTTCTTTTCTTAGTTTCTTAGTGACAAAGGACATGACGTCTACTTTACTATGTTGGCACATTGAGTAAAAAGAGTCATTGAGTAATGTCGTGTGTGGAAGGTGGTCGAAGGGACACATTCATCCGGTTCAACCTTGAGTGTTCATTTGGTCGAAGGGACAGTGTCGTCCGGGCCATGCACGTGTGGCTGGTCGAAAGGACACACGCCTTTTTATTCTGAGACAGTTGAAGTTGTACGACAGTGTTGACTTAAAAAAAAAAACGTTTTTGACTTTGACTTTGACTTTAATCGTGACTGATTTGTGACTTCTATTCTGTCACTCCTTACTGTTTTAGGGATCGTGGTTAGGGGGATCCCTAATGGAGCACTGCCTCTTCTGGTCGTGGGGCGCAGGGGGTTGAGAGAAACAACGGTGTTCGGATACCGGATATATTTCGCGTAAACCCCCAGATAGAACCGTTCACTCGGACCAGTGCGCAGTAACTGTCCGTGCCTCGCATACTTCACGCTCACACACGTTTTTGCTTACCTTGCACTCTGCCATACATACTTACATGTGTCCCTACAGTACTCCCCCCCAAAATTTGGCACAAATTTTCTTAAAACACAACAAAATATATCTTACTTACTACACACAACACAAAGTAAATACAATTACAATACAAAGTAAGATACAAGAATCATAAACATTACATTGCATTATAAACATTACAGGGAAGGTATTCTATTACATATTGCGATAAGCACTGGCCATAACAGAACAATAACATTTTGTATTGGGCGGACCTCCTACGCGTAGCTAGCCTGCGGTGGCTGCTGCGTCATCGTACGAGCTTCTATGCGCCCAGGCAACGTGGTCACAATACCAGCTGTGTTCACTATTTCTTTATGCACAAGTTTCTTAACGCGGTTTCGGAAATGACGACACGATATTAACACTGCGATAAGGACTACTGCGGTTGCCATGACTGCGAAACCGATCTCGTATCTCGTCACTTTTGATTCTATCGCGTTATTTTGGGCGATCACAACTTCTTCTTTGCTGTATGTTTTGCCCATGATTATAGTCGAAAAATATTTGACGTACGTAATAATAGCTACTTGTATGGCGAGTGGTTATCTGACAAAGGCTAAAGCTATTTAAATCAGTGCCTTTTACAGTGTGCGAAAGACTTATTGTTCAAAGGTAAGTAGGTAGACACTATATCAGCAGAAAATATATTTGTCTTACATTCAACATAGGTGACACATACATTGTTGCACAATCCTTTTAAGTTGTTAGTAAGCGAGACCTAGTTTGTTATTAATAACAACTCAGCTTAATAACTATACTAGTGTTTTACACTGGGTGCAGCCACCCATTTTAGGGGCCGTCTTAAAAGTATGCCATAAGGGCTATACGATGACTTACATATTCTTAAGGGTAGTTGCCGTAACGTCCGCTCTGCAATAATTAATAAACACCATAAAGGCAGCTTCCGTTACGGCAACGCCAGAAAACCTAACCTGCGATTATTCCCCTCCAAGGGCGTAACAATCATCAAATCTTACAGGTTGCCTAATTTATTTATTTATTTAAGGACAACCAACAAAGCATACACCAGAAAAGAACATGTTATAGCACTTACATAATTACATTTTGTAGTGTAGCCTTAATTAAAGGCTGCTACGGCATGCATTAAACATAGGAGTAAGAAAAAAAAAACAATAAAATCATTTACCATGATACTAGCTAAGAATATTGTGCTGACTTGTGCCATCCAACAATTAATCACAGAAAGGAAAAACAAAACCTAAACATTTTCTAAGTTTCAAAGACTTATATAATAACTAATGGCGCGACCACTGCGACTTGTTTTAGCCAGAGAGCTCTGCATGGTGGGGGACGGTGACAGTAGCACCGGGTTACTATTACTAAGAGCGTTTCTTACAATAATATCAGATTGCTTATCATTACCGTCTTCATTTAGTACATATGCTGGCTTAAGTCTATCTATGGATACGTTAATTTTTCTATTTGGTAGTTGAATTACAAAAACTTTACTTTTTCTTTCTAATACTTTATATGGACCGTCATAGGTAGGTGTTAAAGGTTTACGAACTGCGTCGTTACGGATAAATACATAGTCGCATTTATTAAGGTCACTGTGTATAAACAATGTTCGGGAGTCCCGCGCGTCCCGTGATACAGGTTTCAAGTTATTAATTGTATCTCTTAACTGCCTTAAAAACTCTTGATCATCATCGTCTCGTTTATGAGAGCTGTAAAAATCTCCCGGTAAACGAAGCGTTTGGCCGTATACGTACTCTGCGGGACTGACGCCATTATCGCTCCTACCTACTGCACGTAACCCTAGCAGCACTGTAGGCAGCTCATCGAGCCAGGACGAGTTGTTAATGAGGCGGGCTGTTAATGCTGACTTCATGGATCTGTGCCAGCGCTCTACAATACCATTACTTTGGGGGTGATATGGTGTAGTTCGAAGTTTCGTTATACCCATGTACTTCATTAATTGAGCAAATAATGAGCTCTCAAATTGCCTCCCTTGGTCACTCGTCAGCCTGTCGGGACAACCGAACCTACTGATCCACGATTCGTAAAATACCCTTGCTACTACTTCTGCAGTTATGTCTTTAACAGGAATAGCCTCCGGCCACCGTGTACAACGGTCAATCATGGTGACGAGGTACTTGTGCCCTTCTCGCGATGTTGGTAGTGGCCCCACGATATCGATGTGTACATGTTCAAAGCGATCACAAGCTGGAAATTGTTGCAAGTCCGATATCGTGTGTCTGCCGACTTTTGATTTCTGACATTGAATACATGTTTTGGCCCATCTGCCGACATCGCGATTTAAGCCTGGCCAAAAGAATCGTTGTGCGACCAATTTACGCGTTGCTCGTATGCCTGGATGACTGACGTCATGTACTGCACTGAACGCGAGTTTTCTAAAATGTTCGGTTACATACGGTCTACAATTGTTAGTCGAAATTTCACAATAAATATCTGCATTACTATATGGAACATGATATTTCTTTAAGCAAATGTTTTTATTTCCTGCGCTCAACAATTGTGCAAGCTCGGCGTCAGCGTCTTGTGCGATCGCTAATTCCGAGAAGTCAAGTACAGTAGGGCAGTTTATTGTTTCAATACGCGATAGTGCGTCAGCTACTGTATTGTTTTCGCCTTGTATGTACCTAATATCTGTTGTAAACTCGCTGATAAATAACAATTTTCGCGTACGTTTTGGTGTTTCACAATTGCTCTGTAGTTTAGTAAACGCGTAAATTAAAGGTTTGTGGTCTGTAAAGATAGTTAACTGATTGCCCTCGAAAAGATAACGAAAATGTTTGATTGCCATAAAAATTGCTAACAGCTCCCTGTCATACGTAGAATACTTTTGTTGAGCTTTTGTAAACCTCTTAGAAAAGTATCCTAATGGCTGCCATGCACCATCAATTTTTTGTTGTAGCACGGCTCCTGCACAGGTGTCTGAGGCATCAGTCATAAGTGCTAAAGGCACGTTCGCCTTAGGGTGGGATAACATAACCGCATTCCTTAGACCTTGTTTACATTGTTCAAAGGCCTCCTCTGACTTACTATTCCATTGAATAACAGTCTTATCGTTCTTTTTTGCGCCTTTCATATATTCATTGAGGCTTGACTGATGGCTAGCGGCGTTTGGAATGTTAGCTCTATAGAAGTTAATCATACCTAAAAACCGTCTCAGTTGATCTATGGTTTTAGGACGAGGAAAATCTAAGATGGCCTTGATTTTGTCGTCTAGGGGTCGAATACCCCTAGTAGAGACCTCGTATCCTAAAAACTCTATGCTAGACTTACCGAATTCGCATTTAGACAGGTTGATGGTGATGCCAAACTGCCTAAAACGTTCGAAAACCTGCCTGAGATGTCTTTTGTTTTCTTCTATAGAGTCGCTCGCTATGATGACGTCATCAACGAAACTGAATAGGAAGTCTAGGCCTTGCAATACCGTATGATTCATAAAACGTTGGAATGTTTGACTCGCGTTTCGTAGACCGAAAGTCATGCGCGGGAACTCGAACAAACCAAAGGGAGTTATGATTGCAGTTTTCTCGATGTCCTCTTTTGCTACTTTGACACAATGATAAGATTTGTTTATGTCGAGCTTTGAGAAAACTTTCTTACCTGCTAGCACGTACGTGAAATCGTGCAGCCGCGGTACGGGGTATCGGTCCGGCTTGGTGATAGCGTTTAGTCGCCTGTAGTCACCACAAGGCCGGATATCCCCATTTTTCTTCGCCACTACATGTAGCGGACTTGCCCACGCGCTCTTTGATGGCCTGCAGATTCCCATCTCCTGCATAGACCTAAATTCCTCCTTTACCTTGTGGTACCTGTTAGGGGGCAGAGGCCTAGCGCGCGCGTGTACGGGTGGTCCCGTAGTTTCTATATGATGCAATACTTTGTTATTATCGGTATCAGCGTCGTCATCCCTCTACGGCCTAGGTTTAGTGATGTCTGAAAACTCCGATAACAACAAGTGATAAGGGTGCTTGCCGTCTACAATGCTGACAGAGGGTTCCGTGCATTTTATCATGTTACCGCTTGCTAATAATTTTGACTCTTTATCTATTAGTTTCTGTGAATTCAGATCTACTAGTAAATTGTAGTGGCGTAAAAAATCTGCTCCTATGATTGGTTGTTTAACATTGGCTACGATGAAGGTCCATTTTGAAGTTTCTTAAGGTTAAGATTTAATTCTAAATTTCTAGTACCATAAGTTTGAATTTCAGAGCCATTTGCCGCGTATAATTTAAAGTTAGAACTATCGCTTACACTATATGATTTTCTGGTAACAGGTAAGACGGAAACATAAGCACCAGTATCCATTAAAAAACGCATACCCGTGTTGATGTCCTTAACGCTTAGTCGATGGTTTGACATGTCGATGCAGTCCCCCACCGAAGGCTGCACCGCTGCTAGTTTCCCGACTGGCGTTTCTCCGATGACGTGGCGCCACCTTTCCAGCTGCAGGGTTGTTCACATCTCGTAGCTTTATTGCCGTATCGAAAGTGGTAGTAACACACCCAATCCGTTGATCTCTTCCTGAACCGCTGTTGCGACGGGTAGTACCTCCGTCTCCTTGGAGATGGTGAACGAGATCGAGCGTAGGACTTCTTCCTATTCTGCCTATCTGTGTGCATATCGTCTATCCTCTTGCTTAGTTTCGATATTTCTGCTACTAATGCGTCGGTGCTCGATGTTGACGCGCCGGAGGTGACTTCTGAGACTGTGTCGTTCGTCTCCGCTGCCTCCATGATCTTGTCTGCCTGCTCAGCTAGCTTCTTCAGGTCGGTAACTTCACTGGTACTCAACACGGTACGTACTGCCGCTGGTAAATGCTCACTCCACAGGATGCGCAGGGTATCGTCTGGGAATTTTCCTCTGCTAAGGTCCTTCATTCTTTGTAGCAGCTGCGACGGTTTCTGATCTCCCAGATCGATTCCTTTCATTAGTTTCCGGATTCTTTGACTGTCTGACTCTTCATAGACGCTAAGTAATCTCTCCTTCAGCACTGCATATTGTTTATCTTCTGGTGGCTGAAGTATTAAGTCAGACACTTCTTGGACGCTGTCTTTACTTAGCCTTGCGACCACTAAGTTGAATTTTTTTCTCTCACCTAGTTTCTGGTCTGCCACTATGACCTCGAATTGGCCAAACCATAGTCGTGGTTTGTCGGTCCAGAACTCCGGAATCTGCGTCTTGATGTTGATTTGGGCTACATCCTTGCCTTCTACTTTCACTGTGGGTTGAGCTGGCACTTGTGGTTGCATCATCTTGTACAAAGTTCGCGCTTACGATGCGCTTATAAATGTCCACGCAATTCACGCAACACGTTTATAACTTGCGTTCGGGGTCACCACTTTAGGGATCGTGGTTAGGAGGATCCCTAATGGAGCACTGCCTCTTCTGGTCGTGGGGCGCAGGGGGTTGAGAGAAACAACGGTGTTCGGATACCGGATATATTTCGCGTAAACCCCTAGATAGAACCGTTCACTCGGACCAGTGCGCAGTAACTGTCCGTGCCTCGCATACTTCACGCTCACACACGTTTTTGCTTACCTTGCACTCTGCCATACATACTTACATGTGTCCCTACACTGTTTTAGATTATTGACAATATTTTATTTCCGATTAGTAGCTGGATCATATCGCTCGATTTAGATGAAAGTTAAAATCGATTAAAAGTCATTAATCGGATTAGGAAGATGCTAGAGGGCCAAGTACCATTCGAAGTCGATGAAAATTCAGAAGAGTAAAAACTTAGGTTCTCAGTTCGTGTGGTCGGTTAGAAGTCGGAATCTCTCGGTGGAAAATTTGACCATGGATGCGCGGTGCGCGGTTATACCCTGGCGGAGGTCGGGTTTTGTAGAGATCATAGAGAGTCAAATGGTTGACTGGCGGTCCCGGCGATCCTGGGATGCGCGTGTGTGTGTGGGCTAATAGTAGCCATAGGCCACGAATGAGAAACCTAGAGTTTTGGTTATTGATTTCATGAAATGTAGAGTTTGATTTGATACCTGTGAGAGTTTGGTACTCGGTTGCTCTAGGAATAGCTTTTGAAAACTAGTTGTCACCTAGATTGTTTGTCAAAGACCTAATTGAGGCCATTTGAAGTTTGTTTAATTTCCTTGAGAAAAGTAAGAGAGTAAAACAAAGATCGAGAGTTACTGTTGTGGTCAGGAGTGGCCGAGGCAAACGTACTGTGCTGTGTTTGTGTTGTTGCAGATTAAACCCACGAGGACGTGGGTATATGCAGGATGGCCGTGTCGGAGACGGTCAATAGTACGGACACTAAACGAGACGCAAGCGCGCCATCTGGTGGCATTTCCGGTGAAACAACATTTTGGCGCGCTTGGCAGAGTCGTGGTGGTCAGCGTGGCGTCCGCGGAGCTCAGTCTTCGTTGAGTCGTCGTGTGGCACACATCTCGAAACTGCCTTACGTCGCGTCTAGTGTACCTAGTGTTATTACTTAGTGTTGTAGTACCGTTGTAGAACCATATTGTGAAGTGTTAAGATTATTGTAACGTCTATCGTATGGTAAGGTTCTTCTAACCTAACAGACAGACATGTGTTGCTGGGGAGTTTGTTCCGCCACTTCTTCTCCCCAGCCAAAACACATAGGAAGTGGCGAAGGGCGGGCGTTTTGAGGGCTGTCTTTTGTTCCGAAGATAATTATGAGTTAATTATGCCTGTAAAAATAAAATTAGGGTTAGTTAACGAGCCGTCCGCTACACTTACCCCTCTAGGTTGGTGCGTACATGGTAAAGTACGTGTGCCGCGGGGCGCCCGCGCCACCGCCCGCGCCGCCGCCGCCACCGACGCCACCGACGCCGGTCCGAGCGCGGAAGTTGCGCTCCTTGTTACCGAGGTCGATGAGGTAAGTGATACCATGTCGCGTGATCAGCTGCTTCAAGAGTTACATGAGGAAGTTCGACGCTCGTTTGCACTCGATAACTCGGGTGTGTCCGGTAAAGCGCGCCAAAATGTCGATGACCTGTGCGCCATCGATCAGCTGGAGCGATCAGCGGTGCTCATTGACGGTCGCTGGTATGTTAACTTACCCTGGAAGAGCCGAGGTCGCGCGATGCCGGACTCGTACCATAACACCCTAAAAAGGTTAAAAGGTATAGAAAGAAAAATGGGAATGGATACAGGTTTCGCTAACAGGTACAGCATTTATTAGATAACGACTACGCACGAGAGTTGGTGGAAAATAATACCACATCGAATACGTGGTACTTACCTCACTTCGGAGTTGACAACCCAAACAAAGGTAAGCTGCGCTTGGTGTTCGACGCTGCTGGAAAGGTAAATGGTACTTGTCTTAATGACTACTTACTCACGGGGCCAGACCTGTTGTCATCACTACTTGGTATAATGCTGCGCTTCAGGGAAAACAAAATAGCAGTAACCGGTGACATAAAGGACATGTTCTTGAGGGTCAAAATCCACGCCGAAAACCAACACGCACTACGTTTCCTGTGGAGAAACTGTCCTACAGAAAGCATCAAAACGTATGTAATGACGTCATTAATTTTCGGCGCTAATTGTTCCCCGTTTGTAGCCCAATATATTAAAAATAAAAACGCACGCCGCTACGAGTCATCACATCCTGCCGCTGTACACGCTATTTGCCATTCTCATTACATGGATGACTATATAGATAGTTTGCCGGACGAAAGTACCACCATTGAAATGGTAAATAATATTTGTAAAATTCATAGCGCAGGTGGTTTCGAAATTCGAAACTGGATGAGCAACAGCGTCGCGGTTTTAAACAACATATCAAAAGAAGCTGTAAGTACAGCAGCCGTAAGGTTCAAGGTCGGCCAGCAATATACAGGTGAGCGAACGCTAGGACTTATTTGGTTTCCTGACAGTGACGCGCTTGCGTTTGACGTGTCGCTAAAACGCATCTCAAAAGATGTCGCTCAAGGTAACGACCTACGAAACGCCTTATGTTAAGAGTAGTTATGTCAATCTTTGATGTTCTAGGATTTCTCGCCCCATTTACTATTCAGGGTAAAATCCTGCTCCAGGATACCTGGCGCCTGAATATTGGATGGGACGATTATGTACCTGACAGCATTTACCAAAGGTGGGTAAAATGGATTGACTTGATTAATGTTATTGGTACAATACGCATCCCGAGGTATCACGCGATGTCTGCATGCGCTACGAGTGCGACAAGCGCAGCGAACTCAGTGGCGCGCGAGAGCGAGATGGACATAGCTCCCACCAGCAGCAGTGCTACGCAGTCATGTGCTACGGGCTACGAATCCGTAGCGACCGATAGCAGTGCTACGAGCCCTGCTGCGTGTATGTCCTAACTAATATTATAAATGTGAAAGTAACTCTGTCTGTCTGTCTGTCTGTCTGTCTGTCTGTCTTTCTGTCTGTCTGTCTGTCTTTTCTTCACGCCTATACTACTGAACCGATTTGTGTGAAATTTGGTACAGACATAGTTTGGAACTTGAGAAAGGACATAGGATAGTTTTTATTACAAAAAAATATAAAAATAAAATTTATTTCGGAAATATAGCGCCATCTATTGGTCAAACCAAAAATCACTATTCCACGCGAACGAAGTCGCGGGCAAAAGCTAGTTAGTTTATAATAACTTACATCTTCATGTATTTAGCGACGCGTCCACTAAAGCGCTGTGTGCAGTTGCCTATTGGCGTTGGGAAACAAACGGTAAAATACATCTTTCCTTTATAGCAAGTAAATGCAGAGTGGTACCTGTAAAGCCAATAACAGTACCTAGATGTGAGCTTCGGGCAGCCGTGTTGGCAGCGAGGTTAGCTGACACGATTGTTAAAGAGCATAGATTATCTCCATTACGTCGGTATTTTTGGTGCGATTCCACTACAGTCCTACATTGGATTCGCAACAATACGCGCTCATATAAAGCGTACGAAGCGAACCGTCTCGGTGAGATCGACGAATTGACACGTATAGATGAATGGAGATACGTCCCTACTAAACTGAATATAGCCAACTTGGCCACTAGGGAAACCTTCGATCCCGCTTCTTATCCTGAGTGGCTAGCCGGTCCGAATTTCCTACACTTTGATGATTCATCATGGCCAATAGATGTCATCAAACCAGAGGAAGATGCAGAGTGCTCGGAGGTAACAGCTGTTGTTCAAGAACAGTCAATTAGCTTACCGGTCCCAGATCCAAAGCAATTTTCGTCCTGGCTACGGCTTGTGCGAGCGTCAGCTGCCGTCCTGAAGTTCGTTGACAAGCTGAAAATCAAAGCAGTACCTGGTAGTGGTTATAGTGTGGAGTTGATGGAGTGCGCAGAGCGACTGCTGTTGAAACACTCACAGGCGGAATCATTTGCTGAGGATTTAGCTGCAATTAAAAAAGGTAAGGCATTAGCTAAGAATAGTCGTTTACTTACCGTGTCACCTTTTCTGGACGAGTACGGCTTACTTCGCGTGGGCGGTCGGATTGATGCTGCTGCTGACGTTGACCTGGAAGTAAAAAGACCTATAATATTAGATGGTAGGCACCCTGTAACCAGGCTTATTGTCCGCCACTACCACCTGAAGGCAGCTCATGGTAACCAGGAAACCGTTGTGAATCTGCTGAGAGAAAGGTACTGGATAGTGCGACTCAGACCAACAGTGAAAACTGTGGTGCCACAGTGCATGCTGTGTCGTATTAGTAAGTGTAAGCCACTTGTTCCGCGTATGGGTGACTTGCCTAGAGCAATTTAAAAGGTGCTGACAAGGAACTGCGTCTATCCATGCAGGGCCTGGATCAAGAAGTTCTGAAAGAGGTAGGCGTTAACAATGGGATGGATTGGACTTTCATTCCCCCTGCCAGTCCCCATTGGGGTGGGGCATGGGAGCGGTTGATACGCAGCGTTAAAACCTCGCTGAAAGTGGTGTTGCATGAGCGGGCACCGAGGGAGGAAGTGTTGAGTACACTTCTTGCTGAGATGGAAAATATGGTAAACAGTCGTCCTTTGATGCATGTCTCGGTGGACCCCGAGGGAGTGGAATCTCTTACTCCTAACCATTTTTTGTTAGGGACCGCATCGAACCTACCTGTAGTCGGAGCATTTGACAACTCTGACCTGTATCTACACAGACATTGGCGTATCAGTCAGCGGCTAGCTGACCTATTCTGGAACAGGTGGGTAAAAGCAATCTTACCTGACTTGCTACCTCGGCGGAAGTGGAGCCAGGAGAACCCGCCGCTGAAGGTTGGTGATCTTGTAATAGTCACGGACGCGAACTCTCCCCGCAACTCATGGCCGAAGGGGCTGATCACCGAGGTGTATCCAGGCAAGGACGGACGAGTAAGATTAGTAGACGTTAAGGTCGGCTCCCGGACGTGGCGCCGATCCGCGGCACGCGTCGCTCCTATCAGTTTGGGTGATGAGTGCTGTATCAGCACTGGGGTGGGGAGTGTTAGCGACGCGCTCGATTAGTTATAGAATATTAGTATAAGTTTGATTTTAAAATAAGTAATAATATATGTATTTCGCGGCGGCCGGGGTGGGCGCGCGTTGCTTGTCGCTCGCGCCCTCACCACCCGCGCCGCCGCCCGCCAGTCTGCAACCGCCAGTCGGTCGGTGCGCATCGCGCATTTTTTGTGATTTTGTTTTGCGATTATTAAACTTTTTTCCAACAAAGTCTCACCGTATCATTGTGGATCATAAGGACGAACCCCACCCTCAACACTGGTTATGAATGAGACGTTCTAGGACTTTGGAAAGGAATGGTAATATGGAAATAGGACGATATTCGGAAAAGGATGTGGGATAAGATTTCTTTGGGAGAGGAATAATTTGGGCCTCTTTCCAAGCATCTGGAAAGACACCGCTGTAAATGGAAAAGTTTAGGATGTGACATATGACAGGGAGGATTTCATCAAAGATTGGGAGGATAATTTTACGGCTGACACAGTCACTTCCGACTGCATCGGAGGTTATGGATGTAATGCTCTTCTTAACATCACAAGCAGCAAATTGATTAAAGACGAAAGATGAATAATCAGAGGATGGAATGTTAGAAAGATGGTTTAAAGTATTTAACTTTGTTGTTATGTCTAAGTTAGACGACGATGAGAAATGTTGATTTAATAAGTTGATGTTAATATCTTCAGACATATTTTCACTACGAGACTTTCCAATCCCCATTGATCTAAGAAATCGCCAGACTTTGGCTGGATCTTCGTTCTCAACCGACGTATGAAAGTGTAGGCGCTGTGCATTCCTACACACCTTGTTGCAGTGATTTCGTATGTTGACGTATTTTTTACAAGCTTTTATTTAACTTGCAATGTATGTATGTATGTATGTAACTATGTGTGTTCGGGTGGAATTTTACAACTAAATTTTAAGGCACTTGCCCTCAACCGATTGAGCCGAAATTTTGCATACAAGTTTGGTTTGGATGACAATGCATGTTAAGCTTTGTGACGTCATCCTAAATCCAACATGGCTAAATATACAAGATGGCGGACTAGTTATTTTTAAGGTACCTATACAATATGGGTATCAAATGAAAGGGATTGACAAGTAGAACACATTGCACTTTACGAAATAAAAATCCAAGATGGCCGCCGCTACAAAATGGTGAATAACCTATTTTTTTCAATCCCATCCATATGGGTATACAATGACAGGGTTTGACCAGTAGAATAAAGTGCACTTTACCAAATCAAAATCTAAGATGACCGCCGCTACAGAATTTAGACTTAGGAACTTACCAGGTGAAAACTAAAAAGTATAAAATAAATTGAGGTAAAAATGTTTTTAAAAACAAGCTTTTATTTAAATGCGCTAAAAAGAAAAAAATAAACTTTTACTGTAACTTTACTGTCAACTTATAACGACATTTCAAATTTAACAAGGCTCGCACTAACACTACAAATTACTTTATTTTACTAAGAAAGTAAATAAGAGTACTTAAATCTCGCGACAAGCTTTTAAAACGTATAAATTGTGTCAAATATGTTAAATTTGAAATTTCGTTATAAGTTGACAGTAAAGTTACAGTAAAAGTTTATTTTTTTCTTTTTAGCGCATTTAAATAAAAGCTTGTTTTTAAAAACATTTTTACCTCAATTTTCCCAATTTGTAGTGTTAGTGCGAGCCTTGTACCTAGACTTAGCTGCTGCCTTTTTAGCCATTATCATTTGTTCCCAACGAGTAACACCCTCAAATGTCACACTGTTACTCGATGGGAATGTTTTTAAGAAAAAATTCCCAACCAGTCACACTGTTACTCGATGGGAACTTTTTATTACTAATTTCCCAACCAGTCACACTGTTACTCGATGGGAACTTCTTATTAGTAATTTCCCAACCAGTCACAATATTACAGTAGTTAATGAAAAGAAGAATTAAATCGGTTTTTACTTTAAAAACATTTATTCGTCATATTGCTGGTGATTCTCCTTTGAACGTTTTATTCTTAAATAATTAAATAAAATTACAATACCTAAATACATACATACATACATAGACTCACGCCTGTATCCCCGAAGGGGTAGGCAGAGGTGTAATATTACACCCACATCTCGCCATCTATATTTAAGTCCCACGTAATAAGGGGGGGGGAGGTACCTAAATACAATCAGCTTTATATAATATATCAGAGTAAATCATCACATTTTACAACAATTATCAGTTCTAATTTCTAATGTTAATTTGAACTTTAAACAATTTTCCAAATACATATAATTAGCCATAAGTATGTTGTGACAATTAAAATTATGTATAGCAAAATAAAGTTATGATAAGCCGGCAACATCAGTTATCGCGAGTGTGTAATGGCGGTTATTTTCCATGCACATTTAATGTAAAAATACTTTTGCATCCCTCTTCCCGCGGCCCCGGCGGCGGCGGCCACGTGTCGTAAGTGGGGGAGAGGGACGCAAAATTAATTAGAAAGAAAGAAAGAAAGAAAGAAAGAAAAACCATTTATTTTACACACAAATGACGCAGAAAACAAAACACACACAAATACAAACAATTAGATCTAGGGACAAAACAAACAGTAAAACAAAAAAAATAAAAGCGCTGCAGCTGCGTCACTTATGCGTGAAAAAGGGGCAGCGCTCAGCATAAATGCTGTGTCACGCACACGCAGGCACAAGACAACAGCGCTGGTTTTCAGCGCTGACCCACCACATGACCTTGCCTCGGGACTATACAAACAGACGCCGTTTCGGCACGAATCCGGTAAATAAATAAATATATATATACATAATTAGTAAAATAACAGAAACGTAGTAAACAGATATAGTAACAATGAATATAAAACAAATCATAGACAAAAACAAACACAATACGAGAATATCAAGAGAAAAGACATAGACAAAAAGCTTGTGAATAATAAAAAGTTGCCCAGTGAGCGTCTCAGACCATAGACAGGGCGGCAAATTAAATGTCAGAAATGTGTCAAAGATGAAGATCTAGCTAGGTTAACCGGCCAATTGCGCAAGAGATATTTTGTTATGCAATTATGATGGCGGAAATTGTATCGGGTGATGTAATAAGTGTATTGTGTTGTGAGGTTGTGAGTTGATAATATGTTTATTGAGTGAATCATAAGTATTAGTGTGGTGTGGGGCGAACATGTTAAAGCTGACCCGTTGCGGATGACCATGCGACACAGTGTGTGAAATGCTTTCCAATGATAGTTCAAGGTAAGAACAAAATATAATCCGAAATAGTGATAAACAATGTCAAGATACTTAATTAAAACAAATATTGTGAAATAAAATAATATGAAATCAATATGAAATTTAATTTAAATATAAGAATTTGTTGTGATACCAAATTTTTGCCTTTGAACAGGTCCAGAATTGATATACTTTGGATGAATATGGAGTGAAGCAGACAGGAGGCAGCCAAAACCACTCCACAACACTGCTGGGGATCCCCCAAGGACTGTGGGCCAAACCACATAAGGTAAGTGAAAATATTTTACATTTATTATTGAGAAAGTTGCTCGAGTAATAATTTATTTTTTAGATGGAATTTAAAGGTTAGTATTGTTTTCAGGCCCCTTAAAGGTGGTGGAAGGTCATTCCAGCAGTGTGTGGCTGCAAATCTGAAACTACCCCTGAAAGCTGCAGTTTTGTGAGGTGGGACCCTAAGCGGAGCAACTAAGGAGCGAAGACCATGTCTGTAGCATGTTTCTTTCCATGTGAGTTTTTCAAATAAGTAGTGCGGCTTATGGGTTGAAACAATTCCAAACATTAGGCTAGCAAGATGCAGTTTTCGCCTGGCAGCCATTTTTAACATTTTAATTTGATTGATATATGGCGTTACGTGGTGCCTGCGGGGGACTTTAATGCAAAATCTGACACAGGCATTCTGAACCCGCTGTATCAGCCTATCTGTCCTAGCAAGCAGGCAAGGCCCGTATACGGTATCGCAGTAATTCAGCTTAGATAGGACTAGAGTGTCAACAAGTTGTTTCCTAAGAGGTAGGCTAAGAAAATTACGGATACCATATAGTACCTTTAATCTGTAGAAACAGTTTCTAACGATGTTATTTATGTGAGCCTCAAAGTGCAGCTCCGGATCCAAGGTTAGGCCCAGACTACATGCTTGTTCTACGCGTTCAATTTTTCCCCCTGAATGACTATCTCAGGCTTGGCAGCTACTATATTGGTGACCTGTTTTTTTGTACCTAGCACCATAAACTTGGACTTAAGGGGATTAAGCAGCAAACAATTTCCCTCCGACCAGGCGACTATCCGCTGCAGATCCTCATTTATTCTTTGAACTGCAGCTACCACATCATCCCCCTTGAAGGAAGTGTACAGCTGGATATCATCCGCATACATGTGATATCTGCAGTTCACCAGGGATTTAACTATATCAGCGCTGTAGAGGATGTACAACAATGGGCCCAATATCGATCCCTGCGGTACTCCCCTGGACACTGGGAGTGGAGGGGACGAGATGATGGTACCGTCCTCTTTGTGGATTTGCACAAGCTGGGACCTGTCCTTCAGATAGCTATTAAACCAATCCACCGCAGCACCATCAAAACCATAGTAAGTTAACTTGGACAGCAGTAAATTGGTATGAATTGCATCAAAAGCACGTGAAAAGTCCAGCAAGACAAGGATTGACCCCTCCCCCCGGTCGCGTGCCTCCAAAATATTGCCCACTACATCCATCAAAGCAGTTGCAGTCCCTCTACCCTTGCGAAATCCCGACTGTAACTCTGGCAAAATATTATTTGCCTCCAGGTATTCAATTACCTGGAGGTATACCACACGCTCTAGAATTTTAGATAGGCAGGGCAGGATGCTTATATGCCTTAGGTCCTTTAGATTGACTGGGTCACTAGTTTTCGGAATAGTGCAAACGATAGCACGCCTCCAAAGGCTGGGGAATGTACTAGTTTCTATGGACTTGTTGATGATATCAGTTATGACTTGCAGAGTGTTTGGCAGAGTGAGTGTCAACATGTCCAGACTGATACCATCAATACCCTGAGCTTTTGACCCCAGACCCTTGATTATCCCCAGGACAGTCTCCCGATTGGTACTAGTAAGGGAGAACCTGGCTGGACTATGCCTACAAGAATTGAAGTAGTGGTTCAATGAGATATTGTCGCTACAATTCCCTGGCACATTCAAGAAGGCGGCGTTTATACTATCTGGGTTATCAAAATGGCTTGGCAGCCGCTTGTCTTTATGGTCAGGAAGAACATCTGATTTTAAATTCTGCCATAATAGTTTGGGATCTTTACTTAGCTCATTGATGTTTTTTGTAAAGTATGCGGACTTTTCCCTAATTAAAGCGGCTGCTGCCTCATGCTTAAGATCCAGATAGTACTGCCTGTGATGTGGGAGCTTTGTTTCGCGACTTCTCTGTCTAGCTTCATCTCGAAGCTTGAACATTAGACGAATATTGTCGGTAATCCACGGTGTTGGCCGCTTATAATAGGTCTTTGTCTTCATAGGAGCATGGAGATCGAAGAGTTGAGTTATGTAAGAGTTAAATGTTAGAACCATAGCATCAACGTCATCCAAGTCTCCTATATCAGACCATGGTATCGCGTTCAGGTCTTTCTCAAAATAATCCGGCAAGATGTCAGCGAGAGGACGAAACCTAACAATCCTTGGTTTACACTTTGGCTTCCTGAAAACTGTTTCACAGGTGATGAAGGCATGATGACCAAGCTCACTGATATGGTTCACTTCGACATTTCGTGTGAACGCATCAGTGCATATAATGTCGATCAGTGAGCAACTGTCGTTCACGAAATGTGTGGCTGCTGTGACAGTTTGAACCAAATTAAAATTGCCGAAAAATCCCATTAGCTGCCTAGTCTTTGAGCTGTTTGAGTTAAGCAGGTTGACGTTAAGGTCTCCTAATAATATGATGTTGTCATATGGTCCAAGGGCGCTAATACTAGCAGTTATGGCATCGAGGAAAAGTTCTAAATCCTGCCAGGGTGGGCGGTACGCGGTCCCTATAAGAAGCTTTGTTTTGTTTACTGTGAGGCCCAGCCAGAGCTGCTCGACAGTCGAGTGCTCAGGGTGAGCCTTGACTCTTGCGTTTATACTATTCTTAATATAAAAAGCCACACCCCCGCCACGCCCTCCTCGTGTAGAAATAGGTCGAGGTATATGTTTAAATTTGTACCCAGAGATACTGGGAGCACGATCCTCTTCCCCACTGCGTAGCCATGTCTCATTGATAGCCATGATGTCCACAGAGTGGTTGCCCATGGCGATCAAGAACTCGTCCTGTTTAGTACCCAGAGATCCAGCATTAAATAGACCAAACTTAATGTATTTACTAGGAGCCATAGATACCGTTAGGTGTATGCATTACATGTGTATGGGCATGGTACCAGTTTAAACAATAGTGTGGCCATGTAAAGTGGATGTATGTATGGGAAGTATGTATAACTTGTAAGTGGTTAGGGTTAAGTGAAAATATGGTATGTAAATAATTATAGTTAAGTGTAAAAAAAAATTGTAAATATAGTGTAAATAAATAATTTATAGTAGATGAGTGATGAGTCATTTGTGTTAAGTGTGTTAAGTAGATTTCGCGTACATCCAGTCTATGGTTGAGCACGGTACAAAAAAGATAAAGGCAATCATTTAGCCAGTTTAAATATAAAAAGATGATTACATCAAGGTGGACTTTACTGAAGCTTAGCTGTGTTAATTTCAGTGCCGAAGACACGGGACAAGTCCCCCTCCGTGCGGATCCTCTGCGCCTTATCCCCCGGCGCCTTCCTGACGAGGATGCGGCCCTGCTTGGTCCAGACAAACTTCCAGCCAAGAGCCCCGGCCGCTTCCCGTGCTTGACGAAATAACAAGCGGTTAACTTTCGTCAGCCGCTCGTTAAAGAAGAACCGCTGCGCCGGCCCGGGCATGCCAAGGTCCGTCGTAGTTGCGCCTCGTCGCACTCGCGCGCTCGCCATAAGCTGGTCACGCAGGTCTCGGCGAGCAAGGCGCACCACTATCGGCCGCGGGCGTGATACAGTTGGTCCCGCTGAGTTTGTTGCGTTGAGCTGCCTGCCACCTACACGCTCTGCACTGACGATATCACGATCGTCTAGGCTGATCCCTAACTTATGCCCTAAGGCTTTGATAATGTGGATAGGGTTTTCCGCCTTTTCCTCCGGCAAGTTGGACACCTCTATGTCATTGGCAAGAAGCTCCTGGTCCCTATCATTGAGCTCTCGCCTCAGCTCCTCCACTATTTCGCCTACGTTGTCGGAGTTCGTGGGCCTCGAAGTAGCACGCTGTTCAAGTGCGTCTACCCTGGCCTCTAGACCGTCGACGCGCGCGCTGCAGCAGTTTAGGGTGGATTTAAGCTCCGACATTTCCACCTCCATTTCTCTCCTAAACACCTGTATCTCCGCACGAACCGCTCTCAACTCCTGAAGGATTACGTGCAGGTCATTTTTAGGTACAGGTGACAACTCTCGAGTGGTGGTGGAGGCGGCATTGAGCGACGCTACATTCCTGCTTGGTGAGCTGGAGTCCAGGTTCGAGATCACTGCGTCATCGCTAGGAGGAATTTGCGTGGAGCCTCTGACTGGGGTATCATTTCTGTTGTCCCTAACAGTATTTTTCTTACACTCGGGACATCGCCAAGTGGGAGGAACGGAGGCTTTGGCAGGGAACCCTCCACATATTCTGCAGTATAGAACCCTGCATTTCCCACACCTAGCGCCATCTACCTGCGAGGCAAAGCGGGAGCAACCTCCACATTGGATACCTGGCATCCTTAAGGTGTACAATTCTTGTTACACAGTAGTTCCAGGCCAGCACGCTAGATGGCGATACAAGAGATCCACTACACAGATCGGAGAGCAGCTTGTCACCGATGTCGCGACAGATGGCGCTGATAGTGATGCGCGATTGGAGCTTTGTTATTGTCTGTGGCAACGTTGTAGAACTCACGTCCAGCAAACCAAATAAATTATTTTGGCGGGTAACTGTATAAGTTCTCACCAAAACACTGTTTTTAAATTGTTGATTTTCAGCCCAAGGTCGCACTATTTGAAGCTCACTGTAAACTATGTATAGCTGTTTATCACTATGTAAATAATAATAAAGTTTTTAATGCACTTTGACTCTTATTTAAATTAATAATAGGGAATTGATTTGCAAGTGACTAAGCCGAAACAGACGTCAACTGTCAACTGAAAAGAAGAAAGAAAGAATTAGTCAGAGCAGTGCAACGAAGCAAAGTGCACGTTGTCGACAATGTCAGAGCCCACCGCATCTAGTTCGTCCGGTCAAGTGCCATTAAATTTAATTAAAAGGAATGGTGGGACAATTTTGCTACGAAGTGGACATCAATTTTATGCTAGACGAAAGCATAGTAGCGAATTAATAGTGTGGGCGTGCACAAAACGAAACATTTGCAAAGGAATCTTGAGAATAAAAATAAGTACCTACATAATAAAGTTTACTGATAAACCTATGGTTTGTTTGTTAATCAATACGTTTATTTGTGAATGAATGCTTTGCATTATTTTCATAAAACTATAGATTTGTTTTATTTCAAGATACTTAAAGTCCTAAATACTTATTCGTTTTCATTTCTTCCAAGCATACGCTATTATTAAAAGCGGCTTAAAACATTTTTTCTTAAGGCTTTTAAAATTGCTTAAAACTTGTTTCAAAATGTATTATTAATAAAGCCGAGTTTACACTATAAGACAACATTAGGCGCGCGACAAGTGACGTTCAACATGTATGCTAAGTAGTAGTAGATGCGTCATACACAAACGCGGCATAAACACTTAATCGATTTATTTGGAACTGTTATAAACACGTGTTTTAAAACAACTTGTTTTAATCATACGCAGGGTTAAACAATATGACGAATATTACTAATACGACAGCTTTGACTCCTGTTATTATTGTTGCTATTTTCTATTTATAGGATCAACGAATACTAGACGAGACTGCTCATAGCCATGCTCCAGACTTTGCGAAGAACGAAATTGATGAATCAATCCATAAATTAAAGACTGAATTGTACAAACCGGACTTTCCTAACATTCCACAAAAATACAATTCCATGATAGGCAACCTTAAAGATGCCGGTATAAATATTGTATCCAACATACCAAAATTTACTAGCGTTAAAAGTACACTGTATAGACAACGGAACAAAGAAGCTGGAGTTTCAAAGATGTTATTTAAAAACGCTCTTGAAGTCGAAGTGCCACCAAGATATAATAACTTTTTGTTAGCAGACTACTCAAATAAAACTAATAATACACGAATAATAGTATTTTCCTCGGTGGAAGCAAGGCAAATTACATGTGAATCAAAAGAATTTTATGGCGATGGCACATTCAGAAGCTGCCCTTCTCCATTCGTGCAATTGTATACAATTCATGTAGATACTGGTAGTACAATAAACCACACAAATATAACCCCTGTGATATATGCTTTAATGACCAACAAAACAATGCAGAGCTACTTAATTCTGTTTCAAATGATTAAGTCGCAGTTGCTGGATTGGAATCCAACAAAATTT
Source organism: Helicoverpa assulta (assembly GCA_963856015.1). Classification (NCBI taxonomy): domain Eukaryota; kingdom Metazoa; phylum Arthropoda; class Insecta; order Lepidoptera; family Noctuidae; genus Helicoverpa; species Helicoverpa assulta. Next base: position 16,389,079 of record CAWLCW010000001.1, on the reverse strand, counting down.
AAACTTGATTATGAAAAGGCTGCAATGAATGCCATTATCAAAGTCTTTCCAACAGTCATAATAAAAGGTTGTTATTATCATTACAACAAAGCCATTTTTAAAAAAGGAAAAAGCCTGAATATGACCTCACGAACGTCACAAGATTTGAAGGAGGTGCGAATAATTGAACTTTGTGCGATTCTTCCATTATTGCCCGAAAACGAGATAATTAATGGATGGGTTTACATAATTGCTAGATACGGAGATAGTGAAGGTACAGGCACAAAAAAATTCATTAACTACATGGAAAAACATATGTGTGTAATTTATATATCTTTACTATGTCCTTTTACACAGTCTATCTACCTACTTCTCTTCATTCTAACTCTCCTACTACGGGTCTGCTGGAAGAGATTTCGATTTAGAAATAAGCAGTACTGTACGGGTTGTGTGACCACGATACATAAGATGTCAATCTCGCGATGAGATGATGTCAGCTAATCAGAGGTGGGTGTTGTCAAGAGGAAACGACCTTTATTAGCGAGTGTCTTTAATTCACTGATCATACAAAATTAACATAAAATAAAGTAATATAAAATGTAGGTCGCGCATGAACAATACTATGCGATGTCATCAAGATTAAATTATGTATATAAAATAAATGTACGTTCGTCCGTACATACTGCCAACACAAAAGAGAACCAACTTAATTTAAAAGTACAACTATGTCTAACACTACATAAGAATTAAGTATAAAAGTAACAACACATGTATTTATGTAAGTAAAGTGCATTGATGAATATTGGCGCTATTGTTACTATTATTAGTTATCATTAACTACACTGAAGCTAACTGTTCTGTTCATAGTTGGCGATGTAGCCTTATTCACATTTGTCACACTATATGCTTTGCGCATCACTGGTGAGAACGTCTCACTATTGTTTGAGTTGTTCTTTTGCCCCGGAGATGAGATCGGCTGATCTCTGGTCACCCTGATATTCACATCACTCTCCTGTCTTGTCATCGATGCTGCTACTCCGACCCCAGGCTCAGGAACTGATATGGTGTCACCTGAAGGTTTCCGTGTCTGTGTATTGATTCGCCATTGGTTCACTTTGTACCCCATGACAATAAGAACGATCAGAAGTACAGTACCCAAGATGCCGTAAATTATATAGTAATGCGGAGTATCATCTAGTGGGCTTTCTTCCAATTTTTGTTTCTTCAAATTGGAAATCTGTCGCTTTATTTCATGGAATTCTGCCGTGTGGTTGGTAATCTGAATGATGTCTTGTGGAGTTACAGATGTATTCAAAATGTTGTTTAATTGAGATATGTTCGGAAGTCTTTCCACAGTGGGTTGAATGAACATCTGATTCATATAGTTATGATGACTATGTATTGTAAACATATCACCTTTCAAAACACAACCTTGCCCGATGGTAATGACCCCACTACCAATTAATTGTTTAGTCACTAGGCCGTCTGGGCATAAAATGCGGACTGAGCATTCCTCGCAACACGAGAATAGCCACGAGTCTCGGGTGTGTAATTTGATCCAGTTGTATGTGCATTCCTTGATTTCAGTATGACAGTACTTATTGTCACTATTTTGTGTATATTTGATTTTACAAATGGATTCTCCCATTTTTAATGTGTAAATGGGATGATTTAATGAACAGATAAATTCATTTTCAGCACGCATGGCGCACGATTGTACGTCTTGTTCTGTCATGGGTATAACTGTATCCTTATTAACATTGACTGCGATGTATTTTGATTCAGTTTGAGTATACACAGTACTGGTTCCTTTTTGCAGTGGAATAGTGATGATTCTGTCAAGTTCAAATTTATCATGGTTCAAGAGAGGAATTCTGATTTCCATTAGCAAAAGTTTGCTTGTCACCCTCGCTTTGATTTGCATTAGTCCATATAACTCTTTGCTGTTAGTCCCTGGTATTTTGAGTTCGCCGTGTATTTGACTGGCGATTATGGTGAGTTGTTGCTGAATCTGATCCGGAGACAGTAAATGTGAATTTATTCTGCCATGGTAAATGTCAGTTTCTGTTGTACCAATCCATCTCGGTATCTCAAGGTAGTTGATATTGTCCAAGTCATCCCTCAGTAACTTCCACTCTTCCTGGATTTCTTGAGGAACTGTATCATTCCAGCCTATTTCGGTGGACCACACGCGTTGAAATATGAGCTTTGCTTTCAATGTGACAGGCGATAACCAACCAAGTGGGTCAAAAATCTTCGATATATCAGATAACATAGTACGTTTAGTGTATGTCTCGGTTGCGCGATCTATTTTGTTTTGATATGTAAATGTGTCGGTAACCGGATTCCATCTAAGTCCAAGTGTTTTAGTAGAGTCAGCGTTCTTGAAGTCCAATACCGATGGATTTAATTGGTGTTCTGTCAAATGCATTAGTAACTCCGGCGTGTTACTCGACCATTTTCTTAAGTTAAATCCTGCTCCTTTCAACATGTCAATTACTTCCGCTTGTATATTTTTAGCCTGCTCTATGGTATGAGCGCCACTAACTAGGTCATCAACAAATAGGTCATTTTCCAAAATTTTGCCTGCAAGGGGATATTTCTGTGCGTCATCACTTGCTAACTGTTTTATCGTCCTCATTGCTAAATATGGCGCTGCTTTTGTACCATAGGTTACTGTACACAGTTGATATTCTTCCAGCGGTTTCATTAGTTGGTCCCGCCAGACAATTTTTTGCAGATGCTGCTGGTCTTCTTGAAGCATCACCATACGATACATTTTTTCGCAGTCTGCCGTGAATGCAATTTTATATATTCGCCATCTCAGAAGAAGAGACAGGATATCTTGTTGGAGCTTCGGACCACATTCCATCAGATCATTCAGACTGAACCCTGATGTAGTTTTGCTCGACCCATTAAATACAACTCTAAGCTTCGTTGTAGTAGAGTCATTTTTAATCACTCCATGATGTGGAAGTATGCAGCTTACTTTTGTCTTAGTAACACACTTCTTCATGTGACCCATATTAATATACTCGTCGATAAATCGTTTATAATTGTCATATAAAGTGTCATCGTTTTGGAACCTCTTTTCCTGCTGTTTGAACTGAGCCACTGCTTGTGGTTTGCTATCTCCCAGCTTACTTTCAAACCCTTCCTTCATTGGCAACCTCACTTCATATCTTCCACTAGGTAAACGTCGTGTTGTTGTCATGAATAAATTTTCGCAGAATCGATCTTGCTGCGTAAGATTTTTCACTTCAGTGTCAGATGGAATGTCTTCTATCTCCCAATAATTGGCAATGTCTTCTATGTTATTAATGACGACATGACAATTAAATGATGGTGTAATATTTCCCGATAGAATCCACCCCATTTTTGTCTGCTGTGCAATGGGTTCTTGTGGAGAACCTTTTACGAGTCCATTCATTATTATTTCTGAATATATTTTTGCATCTAATAAAACGTCAATCGGCTTCGATATGTTAAATTCCGGATCTGCAAGTGGAAGGTTATTGATATGCTTGTAATGAGCAGTATCAAATGAATTGTTCGGCAAATGATTAATCATTTTTGGCATAATCAGAACATCAGTATAAAATGTATAATCGTCATGAATCGATTTGCACTGAAGGTTAATTTTCCCTTTACATTTGTTTGATAAAGTACCGACGCCAGAGATCGTACCGTCAAAGTGACGTCTGGGTAATCCTAGTCTTTGTGCCGCATTCTCTGTAATCAAGGATATTTGTGAACCCTGGTCGAGAAGCGCTGTCAATTTAATATATTGTCCGTCTTTGCATAACACATGCATTTGAACCGATGGGAGTAATATCTCGTTACTGATGTCCGCTAAGTGATGAACAGTTTGCTGACGCATCTGTTGCTGTTTTCTTGGTGTGAATAGCTTGGTAGAATTTGAGGTCACATCGGGGTTGACGCATGCTTCATGCAATAATGTATTGTGTGCTGCGTTGCATTCTTTACAGCGTTTTGTGGAATTGCAGATATTTTTTTCGTGCACAAATAAACAATTTTTGCACACATTATATTTCGAAACTGTTGCCAATTTAACTTCTGGTGACATAGATTCAAATTTGCTGCATTGGTATAACGCATGGTTGGTATTGCACAATACACAATGAAATACGCTAGATGTTCTAGTAAATGCTGTTTTCTTCCCAGGCACATATGATGATTTTTCCTTGTAAGCAAATGATTTAGAATAACCTGGGTTATTCATTGTTGATGTGTTCTTGTCATGTTTCTTTACAGGTTCCAAGGCTGTAAATTTAGCCTCTAAGAATGCAATAGCTTCCTCAAATACTGGTAATTTACGAGGTTCTTTCCTACTTTCCATGTAATCGCTGTATGTGTGCGTGTCAAACTTTTTTATCAGCAGATGAACCAGGATAGGATCCCACGTCGTGGTGTCAATTCCTAAATTATGGATGGCGTGAATGCATTCCATAGTAGTATCATGTAATCTTCTCAACTCGTAAGAATTTTGTTTCTGTATATTAGGTTGATTAAGAAATATTTCAATTTGTTTGGTGAATAAAATTTGCTGATTGTTATATCTGTGGTTGAGAATTTCCCAAGCGGTGTCATAATTTTCGGCTGATACATGTAGATGTTGCACTAAACGTTCAGCTTCTCCCTTTAGTTTACCCTTAAGATGTTGCATCTTCTGAGCCTTTGTTAGTAGCTTATTGTCATGTATACCACCTTTAAACAGGTCGAGAAAGGTAGGCCATTGATTGTAATTTCCCGTGAAGACAGGTACCTCCAACTGTGGGGTAGAATGTTGCAGATGTATAGCGGACGACAGCTTGTTGCTTAATTCCCGTTTACTCTTTTTAAATTTGGTTTCGTACTCAGTATATTCCTTTTCATAGAACATATCTGACCCTTCAACTATGTTGTCAATTTTCCAATGCAGAGTGTCAATGTTATTCCATCTCAATTGCAGGTTACGTAATTCATCTTCTATTTCCCATTTGTTACTCAACTGCTCCATCTCAAGGTTTTGGATATACCGCTTGAACGCCTTAAAATTCGTTTTCTGTTCAATGATTAAAGCATTGAGCTTTTCATCTGGTTGCGTACCTTTGTTTTCCTGTCCGCGGTACGAAGTCAACAAGTGAAGTACTTCTTCATACGTACGCTTAGTGTCATCATAGATGTTCTTGACGAAATATTCACTCGTAATATCATCATATTCGACAAGTTTCTGATGATTCATTTCAAATTCACCCCAAAGATTGTGTAGGGTATTCACTCTCGAGGTTATATACTCTGGAGACTTCCTGCCCGCACCATCTTTTTTAAAGTTGATTTTTATAGTCTGGATTGTGGAAATAATATCCTTTTGACGAGTATAAAGAGTTTGCGCTTCCATCTCGATTGTCAGGAAGACTTGTCAAATACCGAAGTAAGAAAAACTTGTCAAATACCGAAGTACAAAAAATAAATGGAACGATCTTACTTGAGATTGTCCAGATGAGAAGGAGATACTTATGGCTGAGATGCTCGATCACTCTTCACACCAGCTGGTGCCAGGCCTGAAGTTGCTGTCAGAAATCACCGTTCACAGATGTGAGCTGCGTCAGTCAATAAGAGTCTGCTGTTGACTCAATATGAATGTCACGGCACTGTACTTTAATGTCACGGCACTGCACTTTTACTGTCACTCTCCTGATTTAAATGTCATTTGCCAGGAGCCACGATGTCACTTGTCAATGTTCGTCAAAAACGCGGTTCGCGATGTCTCGAAGGACCAAAATGTACGGGTTGTGTGACCACGATACATAAGATGTCAATCTCGCGATGAGATGATGTCAGCTAATCAGAGGTGGGTGTTGTCAAGAGGAAACGACCTTTATTAGCGAGTGTCTTTAATTCACTGATCATACAAAATTAACATAAAATAAAGTAATATAAAATGTAGGTCGCGCATGAACAATACTATGCGATGTCATCAAGATTAAATTATGTATATAAAATAAATGTACGTTCGTCCGTACAAGTACCTTTGTACTATTTCTATGCCATGTCAGTTTCTTTTATATGTTCACTGTGTACATAAATTGTTAAATAAATAAATAAATAAAAACAGTGGCTCCGTGAGGAATATTTAAAAGTGTGGTGCGTTTTTGGTGACGCCCATCGCACAACAAATGCACTCGAATCTTGGCATAATAAACTAAATAAGACCATTGGAACAAAACACCCGAATATCGTCATCGTGCGCGCGCGGTCACCTGCGGTCGCCGATTTTGTATTACGAAAATGTCCGTAAATAAGCTTAAGTTGTAATATAGTGATATCGGAAGTCCTGGCGTTCATACGTGATCGGCATCATGTAGTCGATAATGAAAGCTTGATAAGAATCTGCGAATCTGCTTTTTCTGAGGAGGAAATAGATGAAGCGAAAAAGTTGTTGTTCATATCAACGAAAACAACAAAAAAGTTGGTGTCAAGACGCAAGAACAAAAAACAAAAAGACCTAGAAGACATGATAACTGTGTTTAAAACGATAGACCCTGAACAAATACCAGTGTTCGTGGCGTATGACCTACACAAGTTACCACCGGTTTGTTTTGATCACGTCGACGTCACAAAATTATTGAAAGACATACTGGTGCTACGAAAGGAGATTGATGACATTAAGAATAATTATGTGACAAATGGTCAATTAGAGGAACTGAAACTAAAAGTGAATAACAGTGAAAACAATAGTCAGTTAATAAATTCGAATGTGAACGTTAATGTGAAGAGAGGAGGGTATTTGTTGGACAGTGGCCCGTTTGGTCTACCTCACATCGAACAGCGGCCGGTAAATAATGCCGTAGCACCGTGTTCCAGTGATAAGGAAGTGAGTCACGACAGTGCAACCATTACGCCGACACCGATGTATCGCACTCTCGTTCACTCGCAAGCAGAAGGTGATACTGAGAATAAACCTGTCTCGCCTGTACCGGTTAACTCGACTATGATGAATAACGAACATAGATTACCAGTCGATGACAGTTGTAAACAACAGACTTTAGCAGAAATTGTAAAAAACGGCGAATGGAAAAAGAATAATCCTGATGAACAGTGGACTTTAGTGCAACGGTCAAAAATAAGAAATCGATTTGTAGGCATGACCGGGAAAGCACTTTCTAATTCATACGGCGCTTTGTTCGTGTGTGCATCACAAATTGCATGCTCTGTATTTAATGCTTGAATTCACTAGTAAAAAGTCAGAATACTCGGTAAAAAGTGTTGTAAGTGTGAAGTGCAAGAAGGGATCTCTGCTGTGTGTTACTGTTTGTCTAGATCAGATCCAGATTGCCAAAGTTTATTTTTAAATTGCCATTTTTAAATTCCTTTTTTTTACCATTGTTTGTTAAATTACATATTACTATCGCATGTTTACCATATACATTAAAACATAACACACAATCACCCCATTACCTCATCTTTGCAACTCGCTCACAATACTTTACACACCTAACATTCATACAACCACTCAACCATTTCAATAATTGGTTTAAACAACTACACTGTGGCCATACATGGTATCTATTTACTTACTTGGTTTACCGAAATAATATACAGAATTATATCCCAATGCAATCACAATTAGACTACTACTCGAAAATACTCTATGGAATACTAATTACCCTCGCTATAACCACAGTTTTGCCCGTATCTAAAACATTTCAATGGCTGATAACATTAATCAAGTAATTGACAATATTGACCAGCTCTCTGTATCAATAACCCATACGTGTGCACCTGAAGACACTAAACTGATACTATTGTATCCGCACAAGTATATGAAAATTCTATCACAAAATATTCGATCCATAACTCGTAACTTCTTAAGTCTTCAAACGCTTTTACACCGCATTTCTTTTGACTGCGATTTGGTCGTATTGACCGAATGCTGGCTGCCTTGTGCTAGTAACTTTAATATTCCAATCATGCAAGACTATAATATATTTAAGACTTCTAAACACAAAAACCAAAGTGATGGTGTTGTGGTATATCTCAAGTCAAACTTGTTAGCTACCTGTGAAGAACCAGACCTTTACCAATCAGCCTCTGGTCTTATTATAAAAATAGGTTCTGAGGTAGCAGTAGTGTGCATATATCGCTCACCATCTGCTGACTGTATACATAGTTTTATAACCGCCCTCAATGATGTTCTCTCCTCGCTTAGCTCATTCAAATCTGTAATAATAACTGGAGATTTAAATTTAGATATCAAATCAAACACATCTGACGTGCGCTCTCACGAATACTTGGACTGTCTTGCTTTTCATGGTTATCTTCCTGCCCATGTTCTTCCAACCAGAGGTGATAACTGTCTAGACCATACGATACTAAGAACAAAGTGTCCCACTTGTACATTCGTCTATAGTTCCACAATAACTGATCATTTCTCCACATTGTTCTGCATCCAATACCAGGATTTGACGATAGCAGCTTGCTCTACAATTACGAAGATAGACTATGAGGGGCTTGATAAAAGTATAAGGCAATTAGATCTTAAGCCTCTTTACGACGAAAGAGACGCTAATACTGCTACTGATAAACTCATTCAACTTATTAGTTCTGCCATTTCGGATAATACGACTACCAAAAAAGTCCCCCGTAAAAAAAGAATTTTAAAGCCCTGGATTACACCTGGCTTATTGCGGTGCATTAGGAACAGGGATGCCCTTCATAAAAAAGCAAAAAAATCTCCAGAGAATGAAACAATTAAAATAACTTATAAGAGATACAGAAATTTCTGTGTTAGTATTCTAAAGAAAGCAAAAAGACTGTATGATGCTCAAGAGTTAGCTAAGGCAGGTAATAACCCAAAATCCTTATGGGATACCATCAAACGTGTAACCAATACCACAAGAATTAAAACCACAGCCACACAATTACTTTCATTGTCACTCTCACCTCAACAATCATGTAATAGCGTTAATTCATATTTTGTTAATATTGGCGTAAAGCTTGCAAATGACATTATGAAAGACAGCGGTAATCAAGCATTGGGTCTACCACAAGGTACACTCAATCCCCCAACGGCTTCTTCTTTTGTCCTAGACCATGTAGACCCTGATGAAGTTATAACTGTCATTAAATCCTTGCGGTCGAATGCTGCTACTGGATGGGATAGCATATCACCCTTTTTTCTAAAAAAATACGCTGATACCCTGGCACCTATCCTAAGCCATATTTTTAATTTATGCTTCGATACTGGTATCTTTCCCACATCCCTTAAAAGGGCAATAATTCATCCAGTCTTTAAGGGAGGGGATGGGAAGGTGCCCAGTAATTATCGCCCAATAGCTGTTCTGAGTGCCATATCAAAGGTACTCGAACGCCTCGTTAATAAAAGACTGGTTAAATACCTTGAACATTATCAACTAATATCTCCGCAGCAATTTGGCTTTCGCAAAGGTAAATCTACAACAGATGCAGTGCAGGACTTGCTTAACAATATAGTGCGTAATTTGGACAAAAACAAAAGAGTGTTAACCATTTTTATAGATCTTGCGAAAGCCTTTGACACCGTTCCAATTTCTATGCTCTTACTAAAACTGGAAAGGATTGGTGTCAGGGGCTTGCAACTGGATTTTTTCCGAAGTTATCTCTCGGATCGTGCTCAAATGGTTAATATAGATTCCCACAACAGCGAAGAGCTTCCTATCTATTACGGAGTGCCCCAGGGAAGCATATTGGGACCGACACTTTTCCTAGTTTTTATAAACGACCTATGCAACCTGAGCATCGCAAATGCTAATATCGTAACTTTTGCAGATGACACTGCTATATCATTTGTTGCTGACACCTGGTCGGAACTAGAGCACATTGCACAATCTGGTTTTAACAAAACCCTAAACTGGCTTTATTCTAACTCACTAACACTCAACACCTCCAAAACGAATTTTATCACCTATTCAATAAGTCCCGCCACTCAGCCAAGATTTCCTGTATCTATTAAAGCGCACAAATACTGGTGTTTACACGGAAATGTCACTTGCCTATGCCCATCCTTAAATGTAGTCGATCATATCAAATATTTAGGAGTATATATAGATAAATATCTTAATTTTAAAACTCAAATTAACCAACTTACCAGTAGAGTCCGCAAGTTAATTTATATATTTAAAACCCTCCGAAGTATCGCAAATCCTAATATTATACGTGTAGTTTATTTTTCCCTGTGTCTTTCTATTATTACATACTGTATCACATGCTGGGGTGGTGCGGCGAAAACTATACTAAAGCCACTCGAGATTGCACACAGAGCGGTACTGAAAGTAGCCACGTCAAGACCTCTCATGTTCCCTACTGATCTACTGTATAGTATTTGTAATGTTCTTAACGTTCGACAACACTTCATCCTTCAAACGGTTCTCCTACAGCACCGTAAAACCCCCTATAAAAAAGTAACCAAGCGTAGAAAAGACTTAATTTGCACTGTTCCACAAGTTCGCACATCATTTGCAAGTAGATTTTGTATCTGCCTAGGACCGACTCTGTATAACAAATTTAACAAAATCTGTATAATCTACGGATTATCTAACTTTAAGTGTAAAAAGATTCTACGTTCATTCCTTCAAAATAAAAGCTATGTTGAAACAGAAAATTATCTCATTAGGTGTCAGTGACAACAGTGACAGATTAAATTTTACCTCATTCGACTTCAACCAAAACAAACTCACACTATCTCTTTCACTCCATTCATCCATTCATCACACACTTACATACACACACACACACACACACACACACACACACACACACAAGCACACACACACACACACACACACACGCATGCACGAATTTGATAATAAACATTATTGTAGTATGAAGAAAAATATTGTACTAGTTTATTGTAAACTTTTGTAAGGGACAGGGACTGTTATTCCTTAATACAGGTTATTTTATAACCTAGCTAGGAAAGCAGAACTTCACCCACTAGATTGTGATTGATATGGTACAAACTTATATGTATATCTTGTGTATGCCTCATGTACTACAATCTCTTTTTTATGAAATAAAAATTTATTATTATTATTATTATTATTATAAAGTTCTAATAGTATTAAAGAAAACACTATTCAACAACTTGTCAATAGTGGGTCATTGCAAGCGCCGGCCAGTCTACCCCCGTGTGCTTATTTGAGCGGCCGCTGGCAGCGTTCCTCAAACTTTTATAATGTCATCCAGTGATATGTTTACTTGTAAGCGCTGTGATGTCCAGTCGAGAGATGGTGCCATGTGTGTGTCTTGTAAGGCGAAATTTGACTTCCCTTGTGCTGGGATCACTGAGGCGGGATGGAGAAGGCTTGGTGAGCGTAAATTAACATGGAGATGTCAAAACTGCAAGGCTGCACCGGTTGCCAGTCCTCAAACTGGTAATTTGAAGACGTCACCAGCGAACTCGGAGACCATAATGCTTGAGCTTCAAGACCTTTCAAGCAAATTGGAAGCACTGCCTGCTCTAATGGAGAGCGTAAAGGTAATCCAGAGGGAGCTCGCTGAATTAAAAACCATTCGGCAAGAGGTATCGGAGATGAAATCGTCCTTTGAGTCCTACCATCGGGAGATTCAAGCTTTGACCAGCAAAGTGACAGACTTGGAAGATGAAATCGAGTCAATGAAGAAAACCAAGGAAGCGGTGGTTACCTTGCAGGACAGAATTGCTAAGCTGGAGAGTCTGCAGTCTGAGAACGAACAAAGATCTCGCATGAATAACATTGAGATAAAGGGAGTACCTATGTCCAAGGATGAAGACTTGTTCGCAATAATGGCTAAGATCGGTGAGGCAATTGATTTCAATGTACAAAAGGAACAAATTAACTATATTGCAAGGGTGCCGACACGTAACGATAAAGTTAACAAAAACATTATTTGCTCTGTGCACAACAGCTACCTTAAAAACGATTTTATAACTGCTGCGAAGAAACATAAGAAATTACATGCTGGAGACCTTGGCTTTCAGGGCTGTACCAGAGTGTATATCAATGACCACTTAACACTTGAAAATAAACTCTTGCTCAATAAGACCAAAGTGCAAGCGACTGAACGTGGCTTTGAGCATGTGTGGGTTAGAGGTTGCAAAATCCTTGTGCGAAAAAACTCCTCGTCCCCAAAATACTGCATCAAAACAGAACAGGATTTAAAAAAGTTTGTGGGTTAATTAAAACGTTGTATGTGTCTTTCAAGTTGTTAATTAGATTTAAGAAAGTTTGCTCAGTTTATATTGACATAGAAGTCGTAATAGTAAAATCCATAGTGGAAAGTTTGAGAAACGCAGGTGTGTATTTTTTGCGCGCATTCCATTCTCGCCAGCTCTTTGTTCCCTTATCGCTTTGGGTCGCCTATTCATTCAACTCATTAGTGTTTGTTTTTTGCTATTTTATGCATTATATTTTTGCAGTTAGGATTGAAATCTGCTTGCACTTTAAATTTCTTACTTATTATATTCTTTACTTTAAAACGGACTTTTTTAACACATTGAATGCGGTTGGAGTTAGGATTTTTTATCTGATACATAGTCTGAGTGTGCCTTATATTATTTTATTCATTTTGCTGATGTTTAGTTGGAATTATTATGGCACCTATTAGCTTTTTTTACCAAAATGTTCGCGGGCTACGGACGAAAACAAATCTTTTCTATAGAAACGTTTGTATGAATTCTTTTGATGTAATCTGTTTGACGGAAACCTGGCTGATTGACGGTATATCGGACAGTGAACTGTTTGATGATAGATATATTGTATGGAGACGTGACCGTAACTATTCGCAAACTAAACAAACTATGGGTGGGGGAGTGTTAATAGCCATGCGCCGGGAGCTCGTTGCTAGTGTTCGCAGTGAATGGTGCTCGTCTGCCGAGGATCTGTGGGTTACCATGACTTTACACCAAAGGAAGCCTAAAGTAACTTATAAAATACATTTATGTGTTGTTTACATATGTAGTCAACAATCCGGAAATTCTTTATTGGAACAACTTAACCTTTTTTCTAGTAATTTAGCTGATATCATTCTTAAACATCCTAGTGACAAGTTCTTGGTGCTTGGGGACTTTAATCAACCGAATATAGATTGGCAGTCTGCGGCAGATGGTGATCACCTAACCCCGGGTAACTTGCAAGGACCTATTCAAACCAACTTTTTTGATACTCTCAGCGCCTGTAGTTTGTTACAGTACAATTATCACCGTAACGTGAACAATAGGATTCTTGATCTCGTATTGTCGAACAGTGATGTTATTGTCACTTGCAGTCAGGATCCCCTAGTGCATGAAGACTCACACCATAAGGCACTGTGTATCTCTGCCGACTTTGTGCAACTTCATAAGCTGTATTCTCGACCTAGAGTCAAGTTTTTATATGCGGAAGGGAACTATGATGCTATAATGGAAGCAATGATGGCAATTGATTGGCCTCTTGAGCTGAGTGCTAGGCCTATTGAAGAAGCTGTTAAATTCTTTTATGATACTATCAGTTTGCTTCATAATACTTACATTCCATCAAAAATTATTGTCCCAAATGGTAAGTATCCGCCTTGGTACAAAAGCCCCCTTATCAAAATCATTAAAGAAAAGTCAAAATTTCATTCTAAATTTAAAACATATGGAAATCTTTCGGACTACCAAGCTTTTATAACTTTACGGCAACGGACTAAAGAGATGGAAAAGGAAATGTTTAATAATTATATACAGAACATTGAATTAGCCATTTCTAAAAACCCTAGGGCTTTCTGGCAATATGTCAAATCCAAACAACAAACCAATTCTTACCCATCGGTTCTTAAATTTGGTGATATTTCATCTAGTAATGGGGAGGTTATATGTAATATGTTTGGCGAATATTTTTCCTCCAACTTCCAAGAGCGACAGGACTCGAACGAGTGCTCCACTGCTGGAATGGACTCACGTGGTGATCTGTCCACTACTGGCATATCCGACATCTGTTCCGTTGATGTGCGAGAGGAGGAGGTCTTTCGGTTGTTGAAGCAAGTTGACATCAACAAAACTGCAGGCCCGGATAATATTCCTCCAATTTTTATTGTTAAATGTGCCAGGTGTCTAACTGTTCCACTGACATTATTGTTTAAACGTTCGTTTGACTTGGGGGTAGTGCCTACTATCTGGAAGTCGGCGTATATAACGCCAATTCATAAAAAAGGACCTAAGGACTGCGTCGACAATTATAGACCGATATCCAAACTCTGTGTTTTTGCTAAGATCATGGAAAAAATTGTACATGTTCAATTGTCATCGTCACTTAAACTAAGTTTCTCAGAACATCAACATGGATTTTTAAAAGGTCGCTCCACCACATCCAATCTCGTAGTCTGCAGTGATTTTCTGTCGGAGCATATGTCCAAGGGGTCCCAGGTTGACGTTATATACACCGACTATAGCAAGTGTTTTGATCGTATAGATCATGGGCTTCTGATTAACAAACTTTTACGGATCGGTGTGAGGGGTAACTTATACAGATGGTTTTCATCATATGTGGAAAATAGATGTCAGACTGTAGTCCTCAATGGGTACACTTCAAGACCGATTTACATTCCGTCAGGGGTTCCTCAAGGATCCTTGTTGGGACCTCTTTTGTTCAACATTTTTGTCAATGATATTGTTTCTTGCTTCCAATACTGTAAAATCTTACTGTATGCGGATGACATGAAAATTCTGAAGCCAGTGTCAACCATTGAGGATGCTCACCTACTGCAGGATGATCTAAACAGGTTCCATAATTACTGTGTCAAAAATAGGTTAGATTTGAATGTATCCAAATGTTATGTGTGCACCTTTACTCGTAAGCCAAACCCTGTCAAGTATGACTACAAGCTGTCTGATACGCCAATTGCCAGGGTCAACGTTATCGGGGACCTTGGAGTAATATTTGACTCAAAGCTTATATTTGATACGCATATTAATAATATCGTAAACAAGGCTTATAGAGCTTTGGGTTTTATTATGAGGGTCTCCTCTGAGTTCAAGAATGTCAAAACTATGAAGATCCTCTATTGTGCTTTTGTCCGTAGCCATCTTGAATATGCCTCTCAAGTTTGGAACCCAAAGTATAATATTTACATAAATCGCCTTGAAGGTATTCAAAGGCGATTCTTAAGGTACACTCAGTATCGTTCTAATTGCTATCTACCTAACTATGTAAGCAGATGTAAGAAATTTCACATTCTACCTTTACATGAGCGGAGAAGGATCGCGGATCTCGCTTTTCTGTTTAATTTAGTAAACGGATCTGTTGATGTCCCTGAGCTGGTGAGTAGGATTGCACTGCGTGTGCCGTCTGTGTTTCTGCGGCGATCACATCTCCTTAATGTACAGATTGAGAAAACGGCCTATAGACAGAACTCTTTTATGTTACGAGCTTGCAGAACTTTTAATGCAGCGTGTCAGGATACAGAGCTGGATTTGTTTACAACCAGTATCCGTCAATTAAAGAAACGTTTGTGTTGCTGTTTCTTTGAATAGGAACTTTTTACAATTATATCTTTGTGCATTTCACACATTGTCATCATGGTTTTTTGTTCTGTTTGTATTTGTATTTTAGCTGTATGCAGAATTTTGTAATTTGATATGTACCTACGCTGAAACTTTTCGTCGTTTTGTAAATGCCCATTTTGATTGTTATGAGTGCAAACTTGTTATTGGCCCTCTTCCACATTATTACCCTAAACTAAATGATGTATGTAGCTGTAAGTTTCCTTAAAATTAATAAAATAAAATAAAATAAAATAAAATTAGCAAATTTTAAGGCTGCAGAGATACAAATACCTGTTTTCATTTCTAATGTGAATAAAGCTGCTACTGAAAAAGACATATCTGAATACATAGAACAGAAAACAAAGGAAATTGTGAAGTTAGAGAAAATTAATATGAAGTCGGAGAGGCAGTATAACGCCTTTAAGTTGTTTATACCTAAACATAAACTAAGCACCTTTATGGATGAAACATTTTGGCCAGAAGGAATCACTTTCAGACGATTTATTAACTTTAAGAGAGAACAAGACACAGATATTGGAAATAATCATCCTACAGATTGTTCATAATGGATAATAACAACAAAAATAATATAGTTTTATCAACATTCAACTGTAAAAATGTTATTCGATCAGTGGATGGCATTCGCAGGTTGTGCTGTGTTGCTGACGTGATTGCACTTCAAGAGACCTGGCTTTTACCCCATGATGTGCCATACCTAGGCAGCATCGACGATGACTTTGCCTATACGGGTAAATCCGCAGTCGACACGTCTGCCGGAATCCTCAAAGGGCGCCCGTATGGTGGAGTAGCGCTTTTATGGAGGAAGTCAGCGTTCGCAGCGGTATCGGTGGTACAGTGTTGTAGTGATCGGCTGGTTGCTATTAGGATCGAGCAGTCGGAGCGTTCTCTTTTGATTTTTTCCGTGTATATGCCTACTAACTCGGCGGATAATCTAGTGCAGTTTACGGAGTGCCTAAGTGAGATTATTGCTATAATTGAGAACAGTAACGTAGAATCAGTGTTCATATTGGGAGATTTTAATGCGCATCCAGGTGAGCGATTTTCTAATGAGTTGTTAACTGTGTGTGAGGAGCAATCATGGTCATGCGTTGACATGGAACTGCTTCCGAGAGACACGTTTACATTTGAGAGTTCTGCTAACGGTGCACTGCGCTGGCTTGACCACTGTGTGGTGAGCAGTGCGGCTCGACAATTAGTTGTTAAAGCAGCAGTTTTGTATGGAATTTACCTGTCAGATCACATTCCTTTGCTGATTGAATGTAATATTGATTTAATAATACCTAAATTAGTTCATCCTACTTATAGTCGCAATCTATACTTATAATAAATCTGTAGAGAGGTCAATTCTGTACATTGAATATTTTTCCAAAATAACTATTAGGGGGTGATTAGTGATCGATACTGATACCAAAAATGCAATCAGTAGAATTTTTGTCTGTCTGTCTGTCTGTCTGTCTGTCTGTCTGTCTGTCTGTCTGTCTGTCTGTCTGTCTGTATGTTCGAAATGGAAACAAAAACTACTTGACGGATTTCAACGAAACTTGGTACAATGATTCTTCATACTCCTGGGCAGGTTATAGGATACTTTTCATCACGCTACGATCAATAGGAGCAGAGCAGTGAAGGTAAATGTAGGGAAAACGGGAGAAGTTACTCCATTTTTTATGCTTCCGTCGCGTGTGCAGCCTTAATGGTTAAAGCTACACAGAAACCATGTAGGTCGGAAATGTTCTCCTTAAAATTATGTAAAAAATATACCTTGACAGTATATGTCCATCTTTTATGGTTGGCTCACAATAACACGTTTAACTCTCGGTAGCTTAGCAGTTCGGAGCTTTCTGATTATATTTGTCTACTATTACGTTTATAATACTCTCACTCACACTAACTAAAAAAAGTTGACATTATTACGTATTCAATAAAGAAAGAATAATATAAATCGGTCAAGAAATACCAAAGTTATACATTAAATACGGTAGCCATCGCGAGTGAATACTGAATCATGCTATAAGGATCATTTTTGTGCAACGGTCGCTGCGCGAGCTTCATACAACATTTGGCTGTTGATGCGATTGATGCGAATAGACGTTCGGAGTGTTCAACCTTATTGACCGACAATAATTTTATTGACGACCTTAAATAATTTATTTTGAATTATCTTTTGTTGTTATTTTATAAAATAGGCAAATATTAGTTATCTTGGTATGGTTTAAAAATTCATTCAAATTACAAATTATTAATAGTTTACATTTTATTTCTATTTAGGTAAAGTAGTAGCAGATAAGCATATATTTAGATAATTGGATAGGCTGGTGTTTATTAGGTATTTCTTCCTCTCTTTGCACAATGTCCGAATCTAACGCGGACGAAGTCGCTGGCAGAAGCTAGTAAGGTAATATGGGGAGAAAGAAGTGTCCATCAAATTAAAGAGTATTCAAAGTATTGTAATTCTGAATTAAAATTATTAGATTTCCCGAGCGAATTTCAAGATTGTGCGCATAAAATGTGTTCTAATCCTAATCACTCAGTTATTTTAGATAAAATGTATGACAGGTTAGTAAGCATTTTAAGGACTGGTGCCGAGCGTACTTGTTCATGTAAACATGTGAGTCATAATAATAAGAGGTACATTCCGGGATGGAATAAGTATGTGCGTGACGCTCACAGGGAGGCTCGACTTTGTTATCAAAACTGGTTGAATTATGGTAAACCTGTAAGTGGTTATGTTTACAATAAGATGTGTCAGTCGAGGAAAATCTTTAAGAATAAATTAAAATATTGTCAAGATAACCAACAGCAGATAAAAATGGATATTTTGGCTAAACATCATACTGCAAAGAAGTTTGGCCCTTTTTGGAAATCAACTAATAGTTTGAATCCGAAGTCGAGCCCTCCTGTGGGCGTGGCGGGAGTACATGAGCCAACCGAGATAGCCAATGTTTTCCGGCGTCATTTCAAGGCTGAGTCACCTCTCACTAGCCCTGTACAGGTGGTCGATGTTGACGTCAACTCTGGTGATATGACGACTACTTTTACGGCTCGAGAAATTTTTGCCACTGTAATGAAAATGGAGAGAGGTAAATCACCAGGTCACGATGGCCTCAGCATCGAGCACCTTAAACATGCGGGAGTACACATGCCACGTGTGCTTGCGCTGTTCTTTAACTTATGTGTTTGTCATAGCTACTTACCGAGTGATCTTATGTATACGATTGTAGTGCCTATTGTAAAAAATAAAACAGGGGATGCCTCCGACAAGTCCAATTATAGGCCCATTTCTCTGGCCACTGTCATAGCAAAGGTTTTGGACAGTCTGCTTGATAAACAATTAGCTAAACACCTCGAGCTGCATGACGCTCAGTTTGGTTTTAGGCCCGGGCTGTCAACTGAGAGTGCAATCTTGTGCCTCAAGCAGACTGTTCAATACTACACAGACAGGAAGACGCCTATGTTTGCCTGTTTTCTGGATTTGTCGAGGGCATTCGACCTCGTTTGTTATGATGTTCTGTGGCGTAAACTACAATGTGATACTACTTTACCACCTGAAATTGTATCCATATTTAAATACTGGTACAGTAATCAAAATAACAGTGTAAAATGGATTGGCTCGCACTCTGACGTGTATCGGCTGGCGTGCGGGGTGGGGCAGGGGGGGCTTAGCTCACCTCGGCTGTTCAACTTGTACATGAATCAACTAATCGTTGAGCTCAGCAGCATCAATATTGGTTGTCATATAGATGGAGTGTGCATTAATAATATAAGTTATGCTGATGATATGGTGTTGCTGAGCCCATCGATTGGTGCGCTCAGACGACTGGTTGCCATATGCGAATCCTACGCAGTGAGTCATGGGTTAAAGTACAATGTTACAAAAAGCGAGCTATTGGTTTTTAAAGCGGGTAGTGTGACATATTCTAATGTTCCAAATGTTACACTGTGTGGAGAACTTCTGCGAAGGGTTGACAAATTTAAGTACTTGGGGCATTGGGTCACCGACGATCTCAAGGATAATTGTGACATTGAGAGGGAATGTAGGTCGCTGGCTGTTCGTTGTAACATGCTGGCCCGCAGGTTTGCGCGATGTACGAGGGCTGTTAAAATAACGCTTTTTAAAGCTTACTGCCAGTCCTTCTACACGTGCAGCCTGTGGGTCAGTTTCACTCAGCGGGCATATGGCGACCTACGCGTCCAGTATAATAATGCATTGAGGGTACTGCTGGGACTGCCGTGGCGTTGTAGTGCTTCGGGAATGTTTGCGAACACAAGTATTGATAGTTTCGCCGCAATTATTAGGAAGAGATGTGCCTCTCTCATGTCGCGTGTGCGCGCCAGTTCCAGCACTATCCTCAGTGTGTTCGCAGATCGGTGGGATTCGCCGATGTGGCGGAGGTGGATGCAGCTCCACGCTATGTTATTTTAATGTTTATTTTTATTTATTTATTTTTCTAAATGTACCTACTAACACTAGTTTTTAAGTCAATTGTTACTAACACTATGGGCTTTGCCTGAAATAAAATGTTTTATTATTATTATTATGCATTTCTTGCACACAATTGAAGAAGATTCTTCTCAGAATACTGTCAGAAATGTTCTGAAACAACAAGGCAAACCGTCAAAAAGAAAACGGGGTAAGAAATCTATATCAAGAGACGAGTTTATTCAGGAAGTGCAGCTGGAATTAACACAAGGTCTTATTTCAGTTGGCCATGCTTTGGAGATTTTACGACACTAGAATTAAGAACTGATACTTATTGTAAAATGTGGTGATTTACTGTGATACATACATATAGGTACAAACATAAGGTTGATTATATTTAGAAAATTGTTCTTTAAAGTTCAAATTAACATTAGAATTAATAACTGTTAATTGTTGTAAAATGTGATGATTTACTGTGATACATGCATATAGGTACAAACATAAGGCTGATTATATTTAGAAAATTGTTCTTTAAAGTTCAAATTAACATTAGAATTAATAACTGTTAATTGTTGTAAAATGTGATGATTTACTGTGATACATGCATATAGGTACAAACATAAGGCTGATTATATTTAGAAAATTGTTCTTTAAAGGTCAAATTAACATTAGATTTAATAACTGTTAATTGTTGTAAAATGTGATGATTTACTGTGATACATGCATATAGGTACAAACATAAGGCTGATTATATTTAGAAAATTCTTCTTTAAAGGTTCAAATTAATATTAGAAATAAGGACTGTTAATTATTGTAAAATGTGATGATTTACTCTGTTATATTATATAAGGCCGATTGTGTTTAGATATTGTTACTATGACTAAAACATTAAAATGAGAATTACTAGCAATATGACGAATGTTAACGTTTAACGTCCGTAATTAAGTAACTGTATTTACCAATATTGTTATTTTGTTGATTTTAATAAAAATTTAAAAAACCGATTTAATTCTTATTTTCATTAAGTTCTGTAACAGTGTGTTCCCATCGAGTAACAGTGTGACTGGTTGGGATTTTTTTCTGAAGAAATTCCCATCGAGTAACAGTGTGACTGGTAGTGTGACCGGTTGGGATTTTTTTCAGAAAAAAATCCCATCGAGTAACAGTGTGACATTTGAGGGTGTTACTTGTTGGGAACAAATGGCCATTATCAACTTTAAATCTTTAGTAAGCCATGGTGATGGCAGATGCCTACCTCTAACAGCTCGAATGGGAGCGTGGACGTCGTAAAGTGCAATTAAATGTTGCGAAAACAATTCAACTTTTTCATCCACAGACTCCGAAGTAAAAAGTGTTCCCCAGTCAATGTTAGCAGCATCCTCACGGAGATTCTCAAGATCCATGCTACCAAAATTACGCTGCAGAAGGACTCTTTACTTTGCCTTCGGAGGACGAATTTTATAAGAAAGGAAGATGAGATCATGATAAGAGAAGGCATCAGCCGAACACTGACCATGTTTGGCAACGTGGTCAGGAGAAGAAACGAAAATTAGGTCAAGAAGTGAAGGAGTAGAATGTGGAAAGTGATGTGTTGCATTCAAAGGAAGTATAGATAAATTACTAGAACCTATGACGGCTTGAAGAGAAGCAGATCGGGAATCATTTTTGAGCAGGCAGGTGTTGAAATCACCCATAATAATGATGTGACTGTAAGACGTTACAAAATCTTCCAAGATTCGTTCAAGGGAGGAAAAAAAGTTGATGCGTAGCGAGGGACAGTAATATACACCAAGTAAGATTTTAATGTGACTCATTGTGAGCTCTAGGAAAAGATGCTCACCAGCGTTTGATGGAGGTGGTTGTGCCGATATATCAATAATGGAGAACGAGATATATGACCGCAGATATATGGCAACACCACCACCACTTGTGCGGTCGTTTCTTATAAGCTGGAAGCCTGGAAGAGTGTAAGCAGTGGACGGAAGATAAGGTTTGAGCCACGACTCTGAGACAAGAATCGCATGAAGGTTCTTACAGTCAAAACTTGCCAGCATATCAGGAAAATGAGCCGGAATACTCTGTGCGTTTATGTGAACAACATTAAAATTTCTAGGAACATCAGAGAAGAACTGCGCATCTATTGTGTCCGCAAGTGAAGGTAAGCTTGTGAAACTGTCATCATTACTGCTCGCCGAGTAAAAGGTTTCAGATTCACATCGTATCTCGAAGAAGACATAAGATTTATAAGTAAATACTGTGTAATGTGTATAATATGTTAAACAAATAAAAATTATAAAAAAGTGTATTGGCTATGTGCGCGACGGTGGCGACGCGTAGCGTTCACAACATTTGCGGAAGCTGTCAAATAATAACAATGTAAACATTATAATTTTCTTTGCAAATATAAATAAAACCAAAGATTAAAATAGTATTGTTGACATTATTTAAGTGCAATTTATTCAATAGTTTTACTGTAAAATTAATATAATAATAAAAACTGGGTTTGAAACATCCGCATTTGTTTCCAACTTCTGCCGTGTTGTGCGCTGCGGTCGTTATCTGACCGCCACTAATCGCTTTGCACATAGCCAATACATATATATATAAAAAAGAAGAATACAAAATCTCATCCACCCGCCGGTTGTTCAAGATTAATTAGAAACAAGAAATAAAAACAATCTTTTTAGATTGGTGTGGTCCGAGCAATAAGTTGCAGAAGGCGTAGCGAGAATATCAGTAAATATACATTTTGATGACGAGAATGTCAGCGCATCAATGACATGACAGCTGTCATTATGACAAGTGTCAATCAAAATGTTTTTAGAACAGACACCCACATAATTAAAATTTTATAATGAAATACAAATAATAGTGCAACATAAGATTAAAACGAAAAGAAAAAGAAATACATTTAAAAGAAAGTGGGTACTTACAACAAGAAAAGAACTGAAGAAAAACTAACTAGTATTACTCGGACTTAACACATTTTCGGGGGGTGAAAAACACCTCACTTTTTAATAGCAGCAGCACGCTTGGGCCTGCTGGTGATGATGGGCTTCTGCGGAGCGTTGGTAGATGCCGCTTCAGGGAACTTGGTGCCACCACGGGACAGTATAGAGCTCAGTTCCGCAGACGATGTGACGCGATGCCGTGAGCCATTGGGTGCCAATACATAAATACACCCATCCCTAGTCCAGCACTTCGTCACCCCAAGCCTGTTCCGTGCAGCCATAAACAGGTCATGTCGAGATTTGGTCAAAAGTCGTGGTGGCCTAGTGGGTAAAGGACCAACCTCTCAAGTATGAGGGCGCGGGTTCGATCCCAGGTCAGGCAAGTACCAATGCAACTTTTCTAAGTTTGTATGTACTTTCTAAGTATATCTTAGACACCATTGACTGTGTTTCGGATGGCACGTTAAACTGTAGGTCCCGGCTGTCATTGAACATCCTTGACAGTCGTTACGGGTAGTCAGAAGCCAGTAAGTCTGACACCAGTCTAACCAAGGGGTATCGGGTTGCCCGGGGAACTGGGTTGAGGAGGTCAGATAGGCAGTCGCTTCTTGTAAAGCACTGGTACTCAGCTGAATCCGGTTAGACTGGAAGCCGACCCCAACAGGATTAGGAAAAAGGCTCGGAGGATGAGGATGATGTCGAGATTTGGTCAAGAACTCTGAGACAGTGATGCCGGTGCCTTTTAGTTTTGTTTTCTCAAACCAAATATTGTTTCGGACAGCAACATCCCGAAGCTTAAATAGAATAGGCCTTGGTTTTGTAATGGATGAAGACCGTCCCATTCTGTGGCATCGTTTAATGTCATCTTCAGCAAAACTATGGATCCTAAAGCAGTCTTTGATAACTCCAACAATTACCTTTGCTGTGTCTTCATCCTTCTCCTCGGGGACACCATGCAGCAACAAAATTCCTCTTCGTCCGCGCATCTCCATTGAGTCCACAGTCCTGGCAAGAAGCTCAACTTGCTGCTGTAGACTGTTGAGCGCCTGAGCTATGAAATCCCTGAAGTCGGTGAACTCTGCAGCCAAGTTTGAGGTATTTGATGGATCTGCTAGAGCCTTCTGAAGCCGCGCCTCAAACTCCGTCATCCTCTTGTGGAACATGTCCATCAAACCACTCACGGTGTTGTTGGTTGGATCCATTTGTGTTGTAAAGATGTGTAATGACAGTTGAAGAATAGAAAAATAGTGAAGTGATATTGAAATAGAAGACTTTTGTAGGAGAAATACTTTACCAGCAGGTAGACTTAATCAGGCTAATGTAATATACTCTTAAAAACCAGAAGCAGGTTTGTTTAACGAGGAAATTACAAGAAATAGCTTTAACATGAAAATCAACTAAGATTAGTCAAGAACGCGGCAAAATCCTATTCTGTCAAACTATAACATGTCTTGACACAATGACGTTCGAAAAAAGAATCCTCCAAGCATAGATGCACGGCTGAATGGCGGGGTGTCTATGGTCGTTCGTTTCTGCTGCCCTCTATGTAACTACTGGCAGCTAACACGGCCTCTCCTGATACCCTGACGTCCTCGGCAGGATCTGGGTGAGCCGGGTTGAGTCTCGGAACACCTGCACATTCAATAAGCGAGTTGGATCTGGCTCAATTTCGTCATATTTAAATCTCGATTGGTTATCGTGGTCGTCATCGTTTTTCTGAACACATGACACTTTCAGAATAAAAATTATTGGAGGTTTTACAAACCTCAAACAAAGTACTGATCTATTTAAACAAAGAAAAATAAATAACATCAACTTTAAATCAAATAAGAGGTACAAAATTAATAACAGAACACTGGTATACCACCCAGCGACTGGAAAATAAACAACGTCAACTGGTAGCGCCATCTATATTTTTTATAACGGACTACGTCCACGCATCCAAATAATAAAATAGTACTGCGTTTGACTAAATTCAAACGAGCGATGCTACCCCCTCCCTCGCTTCCCGCTCCCCCGTTCCGCACGCCTGGCGAGTGAGAGTGACACGCGCTCGCGCGCCGTGGCTCCATTGCTAAACCGCTGGAAGTAAACGCATCGCCGAGAGGAAGTATTCGTGCTTCTCCCGTGTCGCATCCTCGACCCTACTGTAGGATAGCGAACTATTGTGATAATCCGCCCGCGGGTGTGAACGTGACTATTGTGTTGTGTGATCGGGAAGACCGCCGCCAGCCGCCATCTTGTGAAGCCCAACGCTGGAGAGCCAGGTACGCGTGCATTTTCCTTGATTGCCTACACATCGCTCGTTCTCTTCTTGGCGATAACCAGCCATCCTCCAACCAAATACAGTCCACTTAAAACTTACTATTTAGCGTTTATTTCCAAACCATTTTTGGTCCAGTCGACCCGGATTCCTATATCCGTATTCTCGACCTTTCGCGTAGGTATCTTCTAGAAGTGCCTACCTAGGCAGTTGTAGCACCTAGCTGCACTCCTAGTTCATAAATATACCCATTACGTGGTTATTTCCCGCACCCCGGTAGGTAATATACTCTTACGTAGCTACCTACTGACTTAAAATTATAACTACCTATTCGAACTATCATAGTCGTTTTGTAAATTCTATATTTCAAGCGCCTTTTAGTTCCACCGCCTTTAAAGTCGTTGCCTTGTTAGGAACAACTACCGCATTATTATAGGTTATTTACTTATATACCTACATTGAATAAAAATGCCGGAAACAAAGAAATTGTGTACTTCTGCCGAGACAGAGTTGACAATCTTAGAAGCTAAACGTAATATTTTGTTTGAGCGTATACAAGATATTTACGAGCGTTCAAAAACCGCCAACGTTTCCGAAGTAAACAAAGAATCATTTCTTAGTTATTGTATGACAGTAGACGATATTCGAACCGACTTTCATAAATTATTAGACGCTTATAACGCACAATTACTTTCTATCAATCCTAATTCTAAACCAAATTATAAGGCGTACACCTCATTCGAAGATCTTTATTGTATCATAAAACGTATACAATCGCAGTTTGAAGGTAGACAGTCTGCCAAGCCCAGCGCTGCCGGTCCGGCTGTCCGAGCACCGAAACTGCCCGCGATTGAACTCGTGTCATTCGATGGCGATATACGAAACTGGCCATTATTTTATGCAAGTTTCAAGTCTACAGTGCACGATAACGCCTCGCTGACGGATGCTGACAGGTTGTACTATTTAATAGGTAAGCTGTCGCCGAAAGCGCAGTCTACATTCGCAGGTGTCACACCAAGTGCTGAGAATTATCAGGTCATATTCCAGTCACTCCTTGATAGATATCAGGATACTCGTGTACTCGCGTCTACTTACTTTGATCAAGTTTTAAATCTTAAATTGTCCGGTACCGCGTCAGTTTCGAATTTCCAGCTGTTCATAGATAACTTTGTTACCGCAGTTAATTCCCTTAAAAACCTAAAATTAGAAAATCTCGCCGACTTTATGTTATTGCAACTCGCATTAAAAAAGTTCGACACGGAAACTATTCGTGCTTTCGAAATGACCGAACGTCATAATAAAATACCTACACTCGATAGTTTTATTTCGTTTATCAAAGATCAGTGTCGGATATTCGTAAATACGCAGCCTAGTTCATCTAGCTCGTCTAGTAATAACGTAAGTAAACAAAAGTTTGATAAATCGCGAAACAACAATAACAATAAATCGGTACCTAACCCGCAATCTTACGTAACTCGTTCGGAATCTACTTGTAACTCACACAAGTGTCTGTGCGATAACATTGTACACGATCACCTATTTAAATGTCCCGCTTTTAATAATTTAACTCCAACCGCTCGTTTTAATCGTGTTAAAGAAAATAAATGTTGTGTCAATTGCTTGAGTATAAAGCATAAAACAAGCGATTGTTCCAGTAAAACTAAATGTCGTTCATGCAATCAACACCACCATACGTTATTGCATTTTGAGAAAAAGTCTCCGTTATTGAGTGACCCCGGTGACCTTAACGTAAATCGTAGTCCAGCTGTTTCGTCTTCTTTACCGCCGGCGCAGGCCCAGGTCGCACGTACCACTGCGCCCACTCCCTCCGCGTCTCAGTCCGAGATTTCTTTGTGTACAACGTCCATTGCGCCCGAGCGCGGGCAGTGCGCGCGCACTTATCATACTCGCGAAGCCGAGCGTCAATGTACCGCGTCCACAACGATATTGTTAGCGACCGCGCAAGTTATTATTTATGATGTTAACAACACACCGCGCGTGGTTCGCTGTTTACTTGATAGTGCATCGCAAAGTAGTTTTATTACTTCGGACTGTTTTAAACGTCTTGGATTATTTAATAACTTTAAAAATACTAACTTAGTAGTTAAAGGGATCGGTGGATCAGAAAAATCGTGTATGGGTTCAGTAGATATTAAAATACATTCGCGTTTCAACAATGATGTTAATTTCACCGTTTCCTCGCTTATCGTGGAACGTATTACGGACACGCTGCCGAACACTCACGTGGACGTGTCTTTACTCGCGCACCTCGAGTCGTTGCCGCTCGCTGATGCTCACTATGCACAGCCGGGTAATATCGACGTCTTGATCGGGGCTTCAGTTTTTCCGCACTTACTACTACCTAATATTGTACGTAGTAAGCAATATAATATACCTCCCGCTATTGAGACGGTGTTTGGATATGTAGTTATGGGTGCCGTACCTACGCTGCATAATACAAATTACACTACGTCTTGTTGTTCTGTTCTTCAAGATAATGATATTAATTCTCTTCTCAAGCTATTTTGGGAGCTTGAAGAGGTCTCCGCACCGCCCTCGCTGAGCCGTAAGGATCTCGAGTGTGAAGAACATTTCCGCGCTACCACTGTTCGCGACGACAGTGGTAGATATGTTGTGGCGTTGCCGTTTTGTGGCGACCCATATTCTTTAGGCGACTCGTATGCCGCTGCACTTAGGCGTTTTTACTGTTTAGAACGTAAACTAGACGCGTCGCTTAAATTGCGCGGCGCTTATAATGACGTTATGCGTGATTACATAAATAAAGGTTTTTTAAGCCCGGTTGTACTCGACGAGGGTAACAATTCTTTTCCCTCGTATTATATTCCGCATCACGGCGTGGTTCGCGAAGATAAGGCCTCCACCAAACTTCGTGTGGTTTTAGATGCTAGTTGCCGAACTACATCGGGTCAGTCGATCAATGATATTTTGCATGCCGGTCCTGATCTACAGGGTGATTTATTTAACATTTTAATAAAGTTTCGACTTTTCAAAATTGCTTTGTCAGCTGATTGCCGTCAAATGTTTCTTAATATTAGCGTCTGTGAATCTGACCGTAAGTTTCAACGAATTTTATATCGTTTTGATAATAGTGAACCTTTATCTGTGTATCAGTTTAATCGCGTTTGTTTTGGACTCAAGTCCAGTCCATATCATGCTTTACGAGTTGTCCGCCAGTTGATTGCTGATGAAGGCGACAACTTTCCCGCTGCTGCAGCTGCTGCTGCTTCCGCTCTTTATATGGATGACATAGTCTATAGTGTCCCCTCCGCCCCGCTAGCAGTTTCGCTTTGTGAAGAGCTAATTCAGCTTTTCAAACGAGGCCAATTTGATTTAGTCAAATGGACTAGCAATTCCAAAGAGGTTCTCGCGCACATACCTGATTCGCATAAGGCTTCTCCGGACATTGAGTTCGAGAAGTCCATACCTCACAAGGTTCTTGGCTTACGCTGGGACAGACATTGTGATAACTTTCGCTTTGACATTTCATCACCAGATGGTAAGTGTACCAAACGCATTATGCTATCCACAGTGGCTCGCTTATGGGACATAATGGGGTTTGTGGCTCCTACGATTTTGTACGCCAAGCTCTTAATTAAAGACCTTTGGTTAGCAAAGTGCGAGTGGGACGACACTCCTCCGGATCATATCGTCGCTGCTTGGAAACAGTTTTGTATTGAGCTTTCCGCACTCAATCAAATAACTGTGCCGCGCCATCTAGGTTTAGTCGATGGATGTACTATTAACTTAATAGGTTTCGCTGATGCCAGTGAACGCGCTTATGGCGGAGTCATATATCTGCAAGTCCGCATTGGATCTAACTACTCTGTGCAGCTAGTTTGTGCCAAGTCTAAAGTCTCGCCGGTCAAAACCATTTCGGTTGCGAGGCTGGAGCTGTGTGCGGCTCTGTTGCTGTCTCGGTTGCTTCGCAAGGTTCAAGACACAATTGCGTCCCAATACTCCATCAATAAAATATACGCATTTACGGACTCCAAAGTAGTGCTCGCTTGGATTAATTCTTCTCCTCACCGCTGGCAGACCTTTGTCGCCAATCGCGTTACTAAAATAATAGAACTTATTCCTGCTGCTTGTTTCCATCACGTTGCGGGTATTGAGAATCCCGCTGATTGCCTGTCTCGTGGTGTTACTCCAGCTAATCTTCCGCATCATCCTCTGTGGTATCATGGGCCTTCTTGGATTTCCCGTGATCCATCAGAGTGGCCTATACAGCCCTCACATAAT
This sequence comes from Helicoverpa assulta, assembly GCA_963856015.1. Lineage (NCBI taxonomy): Eukaryota > Metazoa > Arthropoda > Insecta > Lepidoptera > Noctuidae > Helicoverpa > Helicoverpa assulta. Next base: position 16,359,665 of record CAWLCW010000001.1, on the reverse strand, counting down.
GCAGAGATCGAAGACATACCTGAAAGGAAGTCTGTATCTCATCCCGTGACTATTGAGGTTCCGGTATCTCCTATTTATGCACTCGCACTACGCATGCCATCGTGGTCTAAGTTACTACGTGTCATCGTTTATGTCTGTAAGTTTATTAAGAAATTGCCTCGTGGAACTTGTGTTTCAAGCTCTGATCTTGAAGTCGCAGAGTATACATTATTGCGAGCCTTACAGGCTGTTCATTTTAGCAAAGACGTGCATAATTTGAGAAATAACATACCTTGTTCTCCCGCTGTTCTTAGGCTCAAGCCGTTTCTCGATGAGCACGGCATCTTACGTGTTGGCGGTCGTTTGTCAAATTCGGACGTACCTTACAACTATAAACATCCTTGCATCTTGCCGCGTCACGATCACGTAGTTAACCTTCTTGTTGATTTCTATCACAAGAAACATCTCCACGCAGGTCCAGAGTTGCTAATGTCCTTACTTAGGCAAAATTACTGGATACTTGCTGCACGGCGAATAATACGCCACATAATTCATAAATGTAACACGTGTTTTAAATATCGTCCGCGTCCGGTCTTTCCTCCAATGGCTGATCTTCCTACTCAACGTGTCAATCAGGTAAATAAAGCGTTTACACACACCGGTTGTGATTACGCAGGACCGTTGCAGTATACACCAGTTCGTGGTCGAGGGGTGAAAAGCCGTAAAGCTTGGCTATGTATTTTCACATGCCTAACAACGCGCGCTACGCACATTGAAGTTGCGACGGATTTAAGCACAGTTTCATTTCTCGCTGCTCTAAAACGATTTCTTTCGCGACGTGGTCCTGTACAGTGTTTATATACGGATAACGGCACTTGTTTCGTGGGTGCTAGTTCATATCTACGCGATCTCTATAAATTTCTCAATAAAGAGTATAGTTCACGCCTTCAGCAGGAACTTTCTATTAATAGCATTGATTGGAAATTCATTCCGCCTGCTTCACCACATTTCGGTGGATGTTGGGAAAGCATGGTCAAAGTAATTAAAACGCATCTCTTCAGAGTTATAGGTCAACAAATCCTTTCTTATGAAGAGCTTTTAACTATTCTTGCTCAAATCGAGGCTCTAGTTAACTCGCGCCCGCTTACAGCCTTGAGTAGTGATCCTGCTGAACTGTCCGCGTTAACTCCTGCGCATTTCTTAAATACTGTGCCATTGTCGTCACTTCCCGCGCCTGAAGCAGACTCTTCTAGCTTGCTTCAGAGACATACTCTTCTTGATAAACTCGTGCAGTCGTTTTGGCGGCGCTGGCGCTCAGAATACCTTCACCAACTTCAGGCTAGATCTAAATGGAATAGTCCTGCATCCCCTATACAGGAGGGTACGTTGGTCATTATTATAAATGAAAATTCCGCGCCGCTTTCATGGCCACTAGGCATTATTGAAAAGTTACATACCTCAAAGGACGGCACAACTCGTGTCGTCACGGTGAAAACCGCGAAGGGTAGCTACGTGCGCCCTGTTGTACGTCTCTGTCCGCTGCCGACTCAGTGAGATCTAGCTTGAAGTTGGATCTCTTTCTTAGTTTTAGGTACTTAGTTTAATTTATAATAATTTTCCGCTTCCGCTAACGCATATTAATTTAAATTTTTATAACGCTGTTTTAGACTGTGTATAGGTTATGCGGTAGTACGCCTTACATAGCTAGGTTATATTTCTCTTAAAGGCAACCCTTTAAGGCCGGGGGAAATGGTAGCGCCATCTATATTTTTTATAACGGACTACGTCCACGCATCCAAATAATAAAATAGTACTGCGTTTGACTAAATTCAAACGAGCGATGCTACCCCCTCCCTCGCTTCCCGCTCCCCCGTTCCGCACGCCTGGCGAGTGAGAGTGACACGCGCTCGCGCGCCGTGGCTCCATTGCTAAACCGCTGGAAGTAAACGCATCGCCGAGAGGAAGTATTCGTGCTTCTCCCGTGTCGCATCCTCGACCCTACTGTAGGATAGCGAACTATTGTGATAATCCGCCCGCGGGTGTGAACGTGACTATTGTGTTGTGTGATCGGGAAGACCGCCGCCAGCCGCCATCTTGTGAAGCCCAACGCTGGAGAGCCAGGTACGCGTGCATTTTCCTTGATTGCCTACACATCGCTCGTTCTCTTCTTGGCGATAACCAGCCATCCTCCAACCAAATACAGTCCACTTAAAACTTTACTATTTTGCGTTTATTTCCAAACCATCAACTTTAAATCAAATATCAGGTACAAAATTAATAACAGAACACTGGTATACCACCCAGCGACTGGAAAATAAATAACATCAACTTTAAATCAAATATCAGGTACAAAATTAATAACAGAACACTGGTATACCACCCAGTGTAAGTGTGTCGAGTGTAAGGCTGAAACATATTAGTTGTACACATATACACACACAACATACAAAGAAATCATGTAAATTATTAACCTGGTTTCGAGTGAAAGGCTGAAACATATATCATGTAAGAAGAAATACGATTACTTTTACTTATTAGTTATACCGTGAGCGCAAGCGTGCACTCAAGCGCAAGAAATGTGTTATCAATCAAGAAAGATGTTATCAAGAACAAATACTTGAACTATACGGAAGTCATAGTCAAGTCAAGTCAAAGTCAATCCAGGGGCTCAGTCTATACGGAAGCCATAAGCCAGAGGTTCAGACTATTCGGAAGTCATAGGCCAGGGGCTCAGTCTATACAGAAGTCATAAGCCAGGGGCTCAGACCATACGGGAGTCATAAGCCAGGGGCTCAGACCATACGGGAGTCATAAGCCAGGGGCTCAGACTATACGGAAGTCATAAGCCATGGGCTCAGACCATACAGAAGCCATAAGCCAGAGGCTCAGACTATTCGGAAGGCATAAGCCAACAGAACCAGCAGGAGCACCAGCACAGCAGCGCTCGTGCCAGAATCAAGAGCACCGGCACAGCAACGCTTGTGCCGCGACCAGGAGCACCGGCAGAGCAGCGCTCGTGCCGCAATCAGCAGCACCAGCACAGAAGCGCTTGGGCCACGACACGGCCGTTACACATTCTCGTGTACAAGTCTGCGAACAAGCACTTACGATATACATTTCGTTCGGCCACTTCTGACCATCAAAATCTGGAAAGCTTTACGCTCTCAAAGAAATAAATTCAAGGCATAACTTTGAAACGATATCTCCGAAATATCATTATTACTAATCATGTGTCAGCAACGCTGAAAACACAACTACCATTACGGTTTGATAAGTTATGTGTAGTCAACTTCACTTCAGCTTTTGCTACACAGAATACTCATAGGTGACAATACCAATGGTTGGTACATTATTACACATTTCTCCACTTAATACAGCTAAGAGCATAATTACTTCCGATGTGTAATCAAAACAATAGAACAGATCACCTGACCTCAAAGCATGATATGCCAGGTCTGCTATCCACTGGCTTTCATTACCGGAGTATGCCAAACGAGATACTGGCCGTCAGCATTCTGTACAGCATGCAAAGCTTGTGCAGCAGCACAGCATCCGAGGAGCATGAAGTGTCACACCACTCTTACTATGTCAAATGACACAGCACCTGGAACGCTTACACCATCACCTCACACGGCTTAGGCTTATCCTCAATACCTGTAGTCAAAAGACAAGCAAGCAAGCATCTGGCTAAGGTAACCAAACATTCAATTGACAGACTCTCAAGCATTGTCATGTTACAGATTTGAACATTAGTTAACATAAAAAAATAATCACCCAAATTACATAATCAGTAAAAGAAAATAAAAACTAAGGTCTGAAACAGACTTTCAATTTGTAAAATGTGAATTACGCCATAGCTTCCATTCAACAGGGTTTACTTGTTGAAACTCTCATGAGCAGAAAGATTAGAAATAAATATTATTGGGCTCATTTATATAGTAAGCCTGTTACTTATCCAATTTCATGGGACAAAAAGATTTCAAATGCAACCAAAAGATGCACATTATTGTTCCAGCTTGTATAACACCTTGTTCTAGCTTTAAAACATTTAGAAGAAAGAAGAAAGAAAGAAAATCCATTTATTATCGCAAACGACGCAAATACAATAAAACAAATAAAACTAATTACAGAACAAACATTTAAATACACTGCATTTGCGCCACCTTGCGAAAAAGGGACAGCGCTCAGCATAAATGCTGTGCCTCGCGCACGCAGGCACGAGACAACAGCGCTGGTTTTCAGCGCTGACCCGCGTGTCCTTGCCTCGGAAATTTAATAAGTTCCGAGACAACCCTGGACATGCTTAACTCTGTTTCGGCAAGGGATCTAACCTTTTGTATAAAAAGAACCTGTTGGTCATGAGCGATGGCACCTGAGAATCTAACTCAAGTTCTCATACAGTATGTCTTTAACTAATAACCCACCAAGATGGATTACAAGTCATGTATTACATAAAGGCTAAATAAAACCGGATTGATCTCACCATTTACATACAGGTAGGTACATTACAGGATTCTTCCCATAACATCTGAAGCATAGTATGAGCAAGGCATGTTGTTCACGGACACCACAGCAATACATAGGCAGAAACTCATTCCACCCAAAACACACGAGAGCAGCATCAGCGTACTAAGCTCGAGCAATTCTCGAGCTGCCTGCATAGCATCTTGAATATACCGTTGCGTAGATTGCGACGCACTGCAATCCATTACAAAATTAAAATAGAACGGCAAAAACTTCGGTAATGGCGGATATGCTTACACCGCGTCGTTCTTAATAAAATTGCCAATGAATCTAAACTGAAATCAAAAACTTTATGGTGGGAGTGAGACTATCCCACTTCTGATCTTAAAAACCAGAAGCAGGTTTGTTTAACGAGGAAATTACAAGAAATAGCTTTAACATGAAAATCAACTAAGATTAGTCAAGAACGCGGCAAAATCCTATTCTGTCAAACTATAACATGTCTTGACACAATGACGTTCGAAAAAAGAATCCTCCAAGCATAGATGCACGGCTGAATGGCGAGGTGTCTATGGTCGTTCGTTTCTGCTGCCCTCTATGTAACTACTGGCAGCTAACAATACATTAATTTAGAGGCTACTTTTAATAATATAATTTAAAATTATTTATAGAGCAGTTTTATTTTTGTGTTGACCTTCTATTCTTTATTGCACACTAAACAGTAAATACATACGGGATACAGACAGTTATGTACAACGGCGAGCTTAACCCAGAATTGGGTTCTCTTACAGCCAACCTTAAAGCGATAGAGATATTCGATAGAGGTAGGGTCAATTTTATGTGCACAACAAATATGAAATAACAATAAACTAAACATATGTATGTAGTAGAGCTACACAGTATATAAACATAATACATATAAACATAATATGTACATATAGAATATAATATATATATAATATAATATAAATATATATATATATAAGAATAGAAATATCATCTTGATAAATAGTACAACTAACCGCGAAGTTTTTCATGGAGCTCAGGTAGGTTATAGTGAGTGGACTGTATATTGGTGAATTACTGTTTAATCTTCAACAAGGTAAGTACAATAGGTATTATAGTTGTGTAAACATTCATTTTGTGAACGCGAGACGCGAGCCGAACGCGAAGTGAAGCTCGCCGCCGCCGCTCGCCGCGTGCCGGCTGTCTCCCCCGCGCCCGCGCCTCAGCCGCCGCCATCGTCCGCCGACATGGTCACGCGGTTGATGCGTGAACACAACAGAGAGTGCTTATCAGATTGAACAAAGTCAAAGTATTTATTATTTGTAAAACATAGGTAAACATAAAATGTAGATCTTAAAATTAAATAAAATAGTGCACTATGTTCTGTCTATGGTGAGACGTACAAATATAGTTTGGACTACGTACTACGTAAAATAAGAAATTTTTACAATTTAATCTAGAATTAAGTTATATCAAATCTAAATTAGTCATTTAGGAACTCATCGACCGTGTAGAAACATTTCTCAATTAGAATTTTTTGCAATGTTTTCTTAAATTTATGGAGAGGTAGTATTTTAACCTCATCTGGAATTTTATTGTAGACTAGCTTCTGCCAGCGACTTCGTCCGCGTTAGATTTGGACTTTGTGCAAAGAGAGGCTATCGAGAGTTAAACGTGTTATTGTGAGCCAACCATAAAAGATAGACATATACTGTCAAAGTATATTTTTTACATAATTTTAAGGAGAACATTTCCGTCATACATTGTTTCTGTGTAGCTTTAACCATTAAGGCTGCACACGGGACGGAAGCATAAAAAATGGAGTAACTTCTCCCGTTTTCCCAACATTTACCTTCACTGCTCTGCTCCTATTGATCGTAGCGTGATGAAAAGTATCCTATAACCTGCCCAGGAGTATGAAGAATAATTGTACCAAGTTTCATTGAAATCCGTCAAGTAGTTTTCGTTTCCATAACGAACATACAGACAGACAGACAGACAGACAGACAGACAGACAGACAGACAGACAGACAGACAAAAATTTTACTGATTGCATTTTTGGCATCAGTATCGATCACTAATCACCCCCTAATAGTTATTTTGGAAATATATTCAATGTACAGAATTGACCTCTCTACAGATTTAATATAAGTATAGATTCTCGGGGCGACGCCAAAGAAACTTTTCTGCATGAGAGATGTTTTACACCTCGTGTGACACAGCTGATGTATATATTTAGCTCGCATAGGAGTTTTTCTAACATCCGACAGTTTAGTGAACAAGTGCTGGTTAGTTTTAACAAATAATGCAGTTTCTTTTGCTAAAACGTCATACCTTTATATGCTATAGTTTAGCTGGGCCCCTGGAGTTCCACATCAGGTGTTTTAGATCTTCAATTTGTATAAGTCAATAGAAAGTGCTTATCAAATTGAACAACTTTTGCTAAAACGTCATACCTGTATATGGTACAGAGAAGCTGGGCTCTTGGGGTTCCACATCAGGTGTTCCAGATCTTCAAATTTATTATCTCAGCCGAAAATGCTCATCACATGAAACAATTTTTGCCATGGCACCAATTTTATATCTCTTATAGTTTTGTTGGTCTGTTGAAGTTCTGCATCAGGTCTTCAAGTTTCGAAGATAAATTATAGCCTATATGTTGACCAGGCTTAATACTGATACAACGCAGAAAAAATCATTGAAATCCGTTCAGTAGTTCGGAAGATTAGCGTGTACAAACAAACAGACATACAGACAGAACTTTTTTTTGGATTTGTGCTCCATTACTGTTTCTAAAACCCACCCAATTATTATTTTTTTAATATATTCAATGTACAGACACAGTTTTTTTACAGATTTATTATATGTATAGATTTAACAATTTTTATAAATCTGGAGGATGCTCATCAATGCTATGGACTTGATCACAAAGTAAACCTAATAAAAGTTTTGATAGAAAAGTATTTAATGGTACGACTGCAGTATACACCGTGACTTTTTAGTCGTCTTACAACGGCAGCCCACTTCATGTATCCAATGACTAGTAAACGTTCATATAAAAAAAAATATATTTATGAGATTTGAATAATTTAAAAATAAAAATTAATTCATTATTATGATGCATGACGTAGATTATAAGAACACCCTGTTGTGAGCGCTGCCCGAATCTTGTATCAATGGAGCGCGGCGCGTTGGGAAGGTACCTACTTTCTACCGTTTGATACGTAAACATTTTTTTTCCAGTATTTTTCTTTGCCCCTATTATCTTAATTAAGTAAGGCTATAAAATTAATAATCGTGTCTAGTGGTATTTTATGTCGGATAGATTTAGTGGACCACCTTTGTAAGACGACTAAAAAGTCACGGTGTATAGCCAAATTAGAAACTAATGCTCGATGTTCAGACGCTAAACGACAATATTATAAGAAATTGGTGCAAAACAAAGGCTGTTAAAGTTTAAAAATAAAGCGAGATACCTACTCGTAATTTCCTAAGACTAAACTAAATATGTAATAATTATTTTAATAAATATGTTGATTGTTATAATAAATTGTTTATATTTTAAAACTAGCTTCTGCCAGCGACTTCGTCCGCGTTAGATTCGGATTTTGTGCAAAGAGAGGAAGTAATAATAATCACCAGTCTACCCAATTATCTAAATCTATGCGTACCTAGCCTATTACTACTTAGCTTTAACCACTAAGGCTGCACACGTGACGAAAGCTTAAAAAATGGAGTAACTTCTCCCGTTTTCCCAACATTTCCCATCACTGCTCTGCTCCTATTGATCGTACCGTGATGAAAAGTATCCTATAACCTGCCCAGGAGTATGAAGAATATTTGTGCTAAGTTTCATTAAAATCCGTCGAGTAGTTTTTGTTTCCATAACGAACATACAGACAGACAGACAGACAGAAAGACAGACAGACAGACAAAATTTTTACTGATTGCATTTTTGGCATCAGTATCGATCACTAATCACCCCCTGATTGATATTTTGGAAATATATTGAATGTACAGAATTGACCTCCCTTCAGATTTATTATAAGTATAGATTAAAAAACCTTTTAATTAAATAGCTTATTAATTTACTGTGTTTAACTACAATATTTGAGAACAATTTAACTGAACAACAATATGGGAGTATTTCTCAATATCTGGCAACCGTAAACGCACACAGATGCACGTGTCCGTACACGGCGCCGCTTAGCTTCCGCGCACACATAAATAAAACCTGGCGTAACTTTGTTGTTCGCGCAAGTTCTATCTGCCTATATTTCTTTGATCTGAGCCTTCAAAGCTCAGATATTCAGATCATACACAGCGTTTAGCTTATTTCAGGTATATTTTAGCAAGAAGTTGATCAAATTAAATATTGACAAATCCGAACAGCGTTATAAGACGGCGACATATTCGTATTATAATATTTTACCTATCGTAATTAAGTAAATTTTACCCTTATTTAGGCTTGATGAAAGAAATTGTAGGTGCGCATGCAACTTTACCGTGTATAGAGGTATATATATGTCGCAGGGATATGATAAAAACGGGGATTTGATCAATTCCCTAAGGGATTTGATCAAATCACGGAGGATGTTAAAATAACAACACGATTTTATCTTTTCCCTAAACAAATCTAGTGAATTGAACAAATCCCTAAACTGGTTCAGTGACTATACTATACTATATATATACAGTCATGGTCACATAATTAAAGACACCCCCAACTCGAAGTGAAATAAATAGTTATGGTACTGACATGAGCTTAAGCACAGTATAAAATGTAATGTTATTATTATTAAAACAAACATTACATTGTGTTCTTTAAATTAAGGACAAAAAATATTTACTTTCTTTAATACTTTAGACATAACACTCTATGGGAACTGAACACTAACTTTTGTAGCTGATACTTGGCTGGTCAACTAATTAAAGACAGTTAAAGCCCAGTTAAGAAAAAAAAACGCAAGATAAAAATAGTTGCCATACTTTTTTTTAGAAGTGAGTAAAACACTTATGATAACTCGAATTAGGTAATAATTTAGGTTTCTTTCATTAAAAATTTTCAATTTAGTCCTATCAATAAGACTAGAACAAAAATTCTGGTAAGTAAAATGTTTTGGGCTTTTTTAAATTAAGTTTTGACATGCGGATTTATTCATACCACTTGATCCGTAGTAAGAACATGGTAATAAATTTATTATTAAAGATTCCTTATCAATGGCACTAAAAAAGGCAAGGTTTGAGAACAACTGAAAACCGACCCCAAGGAAAACTTGTCCGCAAACAGACTTTAAGGCGGTGCTATAGGCAAATAGTGAACCATTTACATGATTCGGTACTGGTTTTTTTGGGAGTCATCTAATGCTAAAAGGACGACAATTGTGTCTGCAGAACTTTTAGACTACAACCGGGTCGGGAAAAGCTGTAAGGCATGGGTATCGGAAGATGTTACTTTTAGAAAAGCACCGCGTGTCCATACTGTAGTTGGTGTTTTCCTATCAAAGGTGAAAGTTGCTCTGAACAAATATTGAAAAATCACTTTTTTATCTGATAAAACAAAGGGATTTGATGAATTCTAAAAAACATAATTGATTTTAGTCACCTCCAAAACATGTTATGGAACCAAAGTACACCAAGAAAGTTCTCAAGCATAGGAGGCGAAAAAGTAATAGTGTGGGGCTTCTCTCCACTACTTGGTGTGGTGATCCTTAAGAAAGATATTATTAAAAATAGGCGAATTCAAGTACTATAATATTTTAAAAATAAGCATCTAGTTATATGCTAAGCATAATTTACCGGTCCTTAGCGCTTTCCAAATTAGAAATGTTCTGAAAAACACTGTAAGAGTAGTAAAAAGGACTCTTTGAGCAACTTATGACGGTTTTGGTTTGGCCCATTCCAAATTTAATAGAAAAAAAAACTGGTAATCGGCCAGAAAACACAATGGAGATAATTCATACATGAAACATTGATCAATTTTACAAACATTTTTATGAAGCATAGAAGAAAATTCCCGTAGCGACTTAAAACAAAACTGACCGCTTGCACTTTTAGGGATGCCGTGCTGTCATTGAGGTAAAAGGAAATAAACCAAATATTTGTACTCATTAGTATGCTTAGTTATAGTGTAGGGAATGTTGTTATAGAAAAGTACCATCAATAATATTAATAATTTGCATTTCTTCCTCTGAGCAAATTGAGTGTCTTTAATTATATGGCCAGGCCACGTTATGGTTCATACTGCTCGAGATTCGGATAAAGGGAAAAAAACTTGTCGCTGAGAATCACTGAAGATAGTTTTTAGTTTTAATATTTCACAATGCCCTCTTAAATATTTTAAAATAGAAAAAAAAGTTCCAATAGCAATCAGAAAAAAGAAATACAGATAAAATGCGGCGGCAATTTAAGATTCCAACAGTGTCTTTAATTATGTGACCACGACTGTATATGTGTTCTGTGAGCAAAGTTCCTGATATTCTATTTTAAGATGGCAGAATTTTGAAAACGAATCGCTGCAAAACCGACTCCACGTAGTCTTGTTTGCCCTACCCCTAGAGTGCAATTCAAAACCGCGTAGGCGCGGAGGGGCGAGGCGGCTCGAGAGCTCGCATGGGACCACCGGAGCCCCGCAGCGCCGGAGCCGTGACAGAAGCCATGCTTGCTGCATGTTGCATTGTGCTTCCATGCTGCATGCCTGCTTGCATGCTTCGCTTCAATCCCCGTCCCTCGCTCCGCTATCCCCCGCTTACCCCTTCATATCTTAATTATACATTTCCGATTACTATTTAGGAAATGTATTTATTTCACACATTTTGTATTCGAAACACTTCATTTAAGATAAAATGCCGCTCAGTATAAAAAATACAGATTAATACAGATTCAGATCTTTGATTTTGCTGACCCCGTAGTCGCTGGCATAAGGGACAGGATCCGCGTACGAAGTCGCGGGCAGAAGCTAGTAGTGAATATTATTTAGAAGAAAAAGAAGGGCAGGGCAAAGTTTTAAATATTTCAATCATGTTAGCATCAAATGAAGGATAGGAATAATAGGAAATATAGCTTCACGTTTAATCGTTTTCTAAAATCACGTTACATCTACCAAGTAAAAAGTGCAGGCAGATTATTTTTGTGAAAAAAAATGTGTTTACCCATGGTTAAAGTTGCCCCTTTCTTCAAAAAAAAAGTTTCGGACAATCGGAGTGTTATCAATGTAATTGCATGACTTACCGATATTAATTTTAATAAGAATTATACAAGATATTTGACAGTTAATACTTTCATTCGGTACTTATCGCTACAAAATATTGCTTTGAAATCATTCAAATTTAAATTTCGAATAGAATGTTTGAACACAATTTTTTTTTTACATATAGAAACCTGCATTTGTCATAAAGTCGTATAATTTTCGTGTTTCAAGTTTCTCAATTTTAATATTATGGAAATGTTTCCATTTTCCTAACTAGATGGTGTAGTGTGTGTAAGCCCTAGTAAGTAGTATTTCATTATATTCCTGTGCATGTATGTTTAACCTGAGTAATGTACTTTATTAATGTACCATTTTAGTGTGAAAAGGACACAATAAAGTAGACCGTTAACGCGAACACATGTCTTTGATTTTACCCGACACTTCATGGCGACCCTGCCATACAAAGTCATATCGCGAGTGAAATTGTTTTAGATGTTTTGAAGAACTATATAAAGTTAATATGGACAATATATAAAGTGAATTTGGACAATAAATGTATATACATATCCAACTCAAATCGGTGTGACAATATCATTATTTTCAACATGGGTACTACCCAATCAAGGGAGGAAACCATAATTGCGCAAACGGCAGCAGGTGATGGAAAGAACAGCGCTACTGCAAACCAGGGAACCGGTTACTCCAGCATCAGCACGACCAACATTCTTCTGACGTTCATCGCGATCGTACTATTGGCAGCCGTGTGCTACGCATTCTGTCATTTTTATAAGAAGATGCATAACAAGTGGATGGAGAGGCAGATGAACCGTAGGTCCATTCGTCGCAGGCAAGCCTCGGTGTTCTTCGAGAAACGCGCTCCCCGTGATGGTACCGACATTCCCGTGTAAGTGCGAAATAAACAGTGATAGTGCTTAAAATATTATAATATAGTAGTGCTGAGTTAGGTATCTATGAATAAAACCGTGTTCTACTTCATATATGACTGTTGATGCTCTTTAGAGACATTATTTAATTAACAAACAACTAGCAAATCAAAATAGTGTTTTAAGTAAATAACCTTGAAAGTTTTATAACATTAACGCTCATAAATCGTGCACGGAGACACACCGAACTCGATACCTTGCGCCGTATGTAATGTTATCGCATATTGTTTTCTTGGAAGATAGTAATTGAAGAATCGTAGGAAATTATTATTTTAGTAGTTAGGAAGATAACTTAGTATTTTTTATGTTCTTTTTTTTAGATTATGGCAGATGATTTTATTAAAATATATGACGATTTGGTGGATATTCGTAAATATTTGATAATAATAAATAATAATAATAATATAATAAGCCCCGCAGGGCATCTGAGGCGGATGACGGGGAGTAGCGACCCCGCGGGGCTATATATCCGAGTGCTCCAGGGAGAGTATACTGTCCCCCATCTCCGGCCTGCCGGAGTGAAGCATGACGGGGGATAGGTCTCCCGCCTCTTGGCTTGCCTTCATCGGCCGGTCAGAGTGGAGTCGCTAGAGTTAGGATTAGCAGCCCGCTCGGAGGGTAGGTGCCTCGTGGTAAGTGGCGAGTGGGCCGGTGATGCTGGACCCACAGGGAGCGCGTGATCTGCGTTTAAAGTCCGCCGAGGTATCCTCACCCTTCAGCCGCTCATGTACCTGTTGCCCCCTTGTTGCGATTTAGCGACTGATTCCCGGGGGCCCAGTAAGTGAGTTGGCGAGTCTCCACCTGCCATTTTTACGTGTATTTATTACATTGTTATCGGCAGGTGCCATAGTTCCCGTAGTTTCCCCATTCCTAGTCCACTAGCACCCCATCACAATAGCCCAAGTAGTTTTCATCCATAGTTAGCAATAGTTTAGCACAGAACCGGGGATTGTCCTTGGGTACATTTCTATAGTGTATACAGGGATAATCGTCGGTTTTGTGTCACCATTTCATTAAAGTTGTCTCAAAAGGGCTTCAGCGTGTTGGCTTCGGCCCCACGTTCGCCTCCCAAAAATCCGGGACTCTATAGTCCCGAGGTCTGGTAGAGACATACAAAAAAAAATATAATAATAATAATATATCTTTATTTCCCAAAAAACAGAAACATTTACACAAAACGCAGACATTCGGTATGCTATATTAATCTGTACACAATGAGTTCAAACTCTGCCTCTCAAACTAGGTTATCCTGTATCTTGAGAGACGGTGTTTCGCAAAGAGGGCCCAATAGAGTGCGTAAGTAGGCTGTGTCAATTTACATTAAAGGGGAAAAAAGTTAAAATTTACGTTATGAAAAAAGAAGATATGTGAGTGCCAGGGTGTGGGTGTAAAAGTGTAATTATAGGGGTTTTTGTGTGAGTATTGTGTAAGTAAGTTAGTGATGTGTTGTAGGTGTGTAAGTGAGATGCTAGTTGATGTAAATGCCAGTGTATATGAGTGCGAGTGCAGGATTTAAATATTTTTGTAAGAAATAGAGATGAGTGTGTGCTAATTAGGAGATATAGGTAAGTAAGGTTTCCGTTTCGGCATAGTCCTGTTGAAGTAGCCATTTTGTCACTTTTAATTTTAGATCATGTTTGTTGAGGTCTAAGATATTCAGTTTTTTATGAATCTTTTTGTAGATGTAGGCGCTAATTACATAATACTGATGTTTAGCGAATGAGGTCCTGTGCTGGGAGCCTGAGGGAAGGTTTGTGCGCTTAGTTGGATTTGACGGCTGAAGACTGGTGTGTTTCCTAAGAACAGATTGAAGCACGAACAGTTGGCGGACTGTAAGAACCTTACAGTCCGCGTACAGTTGAGCTGTTGGGTATCTAAAAGGCTTCCTTGTCATTACCTTTAGTATAGCTCTTTGTGCCCTTTCTGCCCTCAAAATGTGACTTTTTGTTGCAGCACCCCATACAGAGATGCAATAACCTATGATCGATTGGCATAATGCAAAGTAGACCATTTTTAATATGTCAGCAGTAGCAGAGTTACGGAGGTTTTTAAATGTGTGTATGAGGCGCAGGGTTCTAGTCGTGACAGCGTCCACTTGTTTTTTCCATGTCAGTCCGCCATCTATGTGAACTCCCAAATACTTTACGCTGTCACTTCTAGTAAGTGCTGGACATTGGCACGGTGCTGGTCGACTTAGGCATGAGTGGGCAGTGATAGAGAAACTGATGGACGGTGCGGTCTGTCGCCTAATTGCGAACGGGATGTAGCAGGTTTTATTTAGGTTTAAGGTCAGGCGACTGCCAGCTCTGCTGTAGATTTGACAATGTCCCAGGTAGATCCGTGAACTAAGATCGCGGTGTCATCAGCGTATGTAAAGATATTAGTATTTGGGAGGTTCATTTTGCAGAGGTCGTTGACATAAATTAGAAACAAGGTGGGGCCTAGTATGCTGCCTTGGGGGACACCAAATGTAACAAACTCCTCCTCACTAAGATGATTCAAATGTTCCAATTTTGAGATAAGGATGGGAACAGAAACTGTGTCAAATGCCTTAGAAAGATCTAGGAACATTCCTAAACTTTTTGTCTAAATTTTTTGCAACCTCTTGGAAAGCTTGGAAACCAAACTGGTTGTCTGCTATGATTTTATACTTTTCCAAGAAGTTTCTGAGACGGTTGTTTAAGATCCTCTCAAGAATTTTAGAGAGTGCAGGTAAAACCGAAATAGGCCTATAATTATTGACACAGCTTCTGATCCCACCCTTGTGTATAGGATGGACCAGAGCCTTTTTAAGGGCATCCGGGAACACGCCCGTTTGTAAACAGCGGTTGTATATGACGGTAAGTGGCGGTATTAGTACGTGTCTACAGGTTTTTAATAAAAACGGTGATATACCGTCCCATCCAACAGCACAGTCATGCCGTAGCTGTAAGATAAGCGACTCTGTTTCAGATTCTTCCACGTCTAAGAACGCAAGTGAGTTTACCTGGGAGGGGTTTGTGTGATTTAGACGAGATTGAGTGTTATTCTGAGATGACGTTGGCATGTTTTGTTGGGATATAATGTTGTCAGCCAAATTTTTACCCACGTTACTGAAAATTTTGCAGACCTCATTTAGTGAAGACGTGGTATCATTACGTAGTTTTAAGAGTTCAACGGGACTTGCACATATTTTTGTAGTGTTAGTTATTTTCTGTATAGTTTTCCATAAAAACTTTGGTTTATTATAAGCTTTCTCAAGCTCACTCCTTTCGTATGATATTTTTAGTTTTCGCAGTAAACTATTACAAAAGTTAAGGTAGCGACTGTAGGTAATTTTAAGAATAAAGTTGTCTGGTACTTTCTTGGACTGTATATGTAGCTTGTCTCGGTGTCTAATGCATTTTAGAAGGCCAGGGGTTATCCAGGGTTTCAGAGTTCTTTTTTGTCTAGAGATTTTAGTTTGAGTTGTGTGCCTCGATATGACCATTGAAACGATGTCTATAAATTTATTCATAGAGATATTAGCATCCCCCTCAGAGTATATACTTGAAAAGTCGGTATTTTCCAGTTCGAGCTTAATAGCTTCATGGTTGAGGCGGGTGGAAAGGTAGCATGTTCTGCGCACAGGGTTTACGTCTAAAATGTCAAGCAGAATCGGCTTGTGGTCAGTAATATGGGACTCTAAAATCAGTGTCGTTGACAAAAGTTTAGACTTTAGAAGAATGTGATCCAGGCTTTTATCGAGGCGAGTAGGAAATTCATGAGTGGGCAATAACCCTTGAGAGGCATTTAAGATGAGGTAGTCAAGACATTTATTGTCCTCATTACATTGATTTAGATCAATGTTTAAGTCGCCCACTAAAACTATATTTGGGCAGGCGGATATGGTATCATAGACATTAGTCAAGCTAGTCATAAAATCATCAAAATCGTTGGTGGATTTGTATGAGGGAGAGCGGTAGATTGCCACTACTGCTAACTTGTTCTCTATTTGACACATGAGACAGGTTCCACCCTTAAAGGTGGGTTCCCATATATTAGATTGCAGTCCCAGTTTTGTAAAAACTATAACACCATCATTTTGATTGAGATTAGATTCTGTTGAGTGGGATTGGAAACCTTCCAGTATAGGTAAATTATTAATCTTACTCAACCAACATTCGGTGAGAACTATGATATCAAAGTTTATTTTAGTTAGGCGCAATAGTACTAAAAGTTGATCGAAGTTTTTTTAATATCGCTACCAGTGACGTTAACGTACTTGAGACAGTCTTCTGGGTTACATATATAAGAGTTGCCAACTGTAAATTTGTCAAGATCGTTATTAATGAAATTGGTCATTGAGTAGCTTTATTAAAAAGGGGTGCGCGATAATGTTGTATACGAGGGGCCCCAATAATAATATCATAAGGTGTTGTGTACAGATTTAATGCTGAGTGTTTAATAGAAATCATGGAGTGTATTTGTGTAATTGTTGGTTGTGTGTAATAGTATTCAGAGTGTGTGGGTTTGGAGTGTTTAGCTACATAGAATGTGAGAGATCTCAAACAAAAACAATAAAAATTAAATCCCTCGAAATAATAAATGCTAAAAAATAAAAACATAACGAAATGAAAACATACAAAAAGTGGCAAATTGAAAATAAAAACAAAAACAAAAATAAAAACTAATAGGCTAGGAACTAACATCGACTTTCTTAGGCAATTTAGTAAGACATGACATAGATTGAATGAATGTTGACTTGTCACCCTCTTTCCTTCGTAGAAAAATCTTGCCATTTTGAAACCAACAGAACTTATAGTCATTATTGCTCGCAAATTTACGTGCCTCGTAGAAAAGCTTCCTCAGGTGGTTTGGTAAATGTTCAGTAATATATCGGTTTTATTTCGCCATTCATTCCGATATGCGCAGAATTGAGTTTTTCGGCTTTACTAAGGTTCTTGTTGAAATCGCGAGATGCTTGAAGCATTTTTTCTTTGAGTGGTACTGTGAGAAACTCTGCGATAATAGGCCTACTCAACTCTTTTTTACCTGGAAGACGATATAAGTAGTATATTATTGGGCATTCTGGACCACTTTTCGCTCGGCGAAACAAGTTTCGCCTTCGCTTCGGTGGTCCAGAATGCCCAATCATGAACGGTCGACTCGGTATAGTAGTTAGTAATGCAAAATAAATAGTAGTAGTGGTACGGTTTATGAATATGACAGGACAGTGCCTCAGAATGCTCAATAATACACAATCGACTTGACTGACACAGTGATTCAGGACGCTCAATAATCAAGAATCGACTTACCTGTTCAGTTTACCATATTTAGTGTTTGCTGACGTAATAGTATTTATAAATGTAAATGTAACAAATTAATGGAGTCATTATTAGTCTATTTGTTTCACGTGTAACTATGAAGTTTGTCAAACAACCACAATCATTACATGTGAATACAGTTTGCATTGAGCCTCAAAATGCTGGTTCTCGTCATGGAGAGCTACTACCTAACCTAACCTAACTCTGTACGTTGCATTATTTGTGGGCCCTCCAATTGTGGAAAAACTAATTTGTTAATAGGTCTTCTCATACATGAGAATGGATTACGATTTCAAAATGTTAATGTTTATTCGAAAACTCTACATCAACCCAAATACATTTTCTTAGAACAAGTTTTGCAACGAGTTTCTGGTGTCTCATTCCAGAAATATCATGGTAATGAAGAAGTACTAAGTGTTCAGGAGGCAAAACCTAATTCTGTGATCATATTTGATGATGTTGCTTGCGAAAACCAAAACAATATGCGTGATTACTTTGCGATGGGAAGATACAAATGTATTGATTGTTTTTACCTTAACCAGACATACAGTAAAATTCCTAAACAGTTAGTTAGGGACAATGCTAACTTAATTATACTTTTTAAACAAGATGAAATTAACTTGAAACATATTTATGAAGAACATGTCAACACTGATATGACATGGCTCGAATTTCGTGAAATGTGTTCAAAAATATGGAATGAACCTTACAATTATGTAGTCATTAATAAGGATTGTTCCAAAAATAAAGGATGTTACAGAAATAAATTTGACACATTTGTAGTCTTTCATTAAGATAATTAATATTTAAGTATCTTACCTTTGCAATATTATTATTCATTAAACAACGCTTAATCTATCAAGATCTAAAAATGGAAAAATCACAAAAAGACAAATTGTTGATGTTGCAGAAGCTGTTAAGAAAAAAATACGAAAGATGAAAGACATTGAGATTGATAATAAACAGACACTGGAGTCTGTGTTCAAGCCTGTAACAGAACCTCTCAACCTAATTGCAAATGCAAGCCAGCAACCGCCTCGTTTACATACTACGGGAATTGAAGAAGCAGATATTTCATTTATTGATTCGGCTTCTCAGAAAGGAAACCTGAGTAACTATGAATCTGATAAGGAAAGTGATTATTCATTTCAATCATTAGTTGAAAATAAACAGGGTGATACATCCTCTTGGTCAATATCACCAGAAGCACTCGCCGGGGTCCCATATGGCGTCAGAGTGAAGGATGGGATCTTGATGCTAGGTTCAACTCGCATAACAATCAGCGATGAATATATTACCGTGTCTGGACGCAAATATCAAAATACACCTGGTTTGAAACAGTTGTTGCTAAAGAAAGATGTAGATTTAAGTTTGGTAACCGACAGTGATATGCAACACTATAAGTCAATGCTACTCGATACAAATGCTCATCGACAAGACTATGATTCCAGTAAACCAATAAAAAGTAATAAGGGACAGAAATATTTACAAGTTCATCATCATCATCATCATCATCATCATCTCAGCCATAGGACGTCCACTGCTGAACATAGGCCTCCCCCTTTGATCTCCACAGATACCTGTTGGAAGCGACCTGCATCCAGCGTCTTCCGGCGACCTTTATAAGGTCGTCTGTCCACCTCGCTGGTGGACGTCCTACGCTGCGCTTGCTAGTCCGTGGTCTCCACTCCAGCACTTTTCGGCCCCATCGGCCATCTGCTCTGCGAGCAATATGGCCTGCCCATTGCCACTTCAACTTGCTAATCTGGTGGGCTATATCGGTGACTTTGGTTCGTCTACGGATCTCCTCGTTTCGGATTCGATCACGTAGAGAAACACCGAGCATAGCCCTCTCCATAGCTCGTTGAGCGACTTTGAGCTTTGAGATGAGGCCGATAGTGAGAGACCACGTTTCGGTGCCGTAAGTCATCACTGGTAACACACATTGGTTGAAGACTTTCGTCTTGAGGCACTGAGGTATGTCGGACGAAAAGACATTGCGTAGTTTCCCGAACGCTGCCCAGCCGAGTTGGATTCGGCGGTTGACCTCTTTCTCGAAGTTGGACCTACCTAATTGGACTACTTGTCCTAGGTAGATATATGAGTCAACAACTTCGAGTACCGAGCTTCCAACAGAGACTGGGGTGGGCTCAACATGGACATTTGACATAATTTTCGTCTTGTCCATGTTCATTTTCAGGCCCACCCGTTGTGAAACTCGGTCGAGGCCCTCGAGCATCATACTGAGTTCCTCCATCGACTTTGCCATGACTACGATGTCGTCGGCAAACCGAAGGTGAGTGATGTATTCGCCGTTGATGTTGATGCCAAGTCCTTGCCATTCCAGGAGCTTGAAGGCGTCTTCCATTGCGGCGGTAAACAGTTTCGGGGAGATAACGTCCCCCTGTCTTACGCCTCTTCTCAATGGAATCGGCTTCGTGCTATGCTCCTGTACTCGGACCGACATGGTGGCGTTATCATACAAACACTTCAACACCTCGATGTACCGATAGTCAATATGGCATCGTTGGAGTGACTCAAGTACCGCCCATGTTTCCACCGAATCGAAGGTTTTCTCATAGTCCACAAACGCTAAGCATAATGGCAAGTTATACTCCTCGGTCTTCTGTATAACTTGCCGCAGCGTATGGATGTGGTCTATGGTACTAAAGCCTCTTCGGAAACCGGCTTGTTCGGGAGGCTGGAAGTCATCAAGCCTGTGTTCGAGACGGTTCGTGATAACCCTTGAAAACAGCTTATAAACATGGCTTAGAAGTGTGATGGGTCTGTAGTTCTTCAATAGGCTGTTGTCACCTTTTTTGAAGAACAACACCACCCCACCCCTGCTCCATGCTTCAGGCGTTTTGCCCTCGGACAGGACGGAGTTAAAGAGCTTCTGGAGGACTTTAAGTACCGGTGTTCCACCCGCTCTCAGAAGCTCTGAAGTGATTCCGTCCTCACCCGGCGCCTTGTTGTTCTTAAGCTGCTTCAGGGCCATCCTAATCTCGTACAGACTGATGTCCGGGATATCTTCGGTATAATGTCGGGACAGCTTGGCTCTTGGATCTCCTGCCAAGTTGTCAACGGACTTTGCGACCGAAGTGTATAACTGTCCATAGAACCTCTCGATCTCGCCTAAAACCTCTGCCTTGGTCGACGCTATGCTGCCATCCTCCCGTTTCAGCTTAGTCATCTGGCTTTGCCCAATAGACTTGTCCTTTGCGAACACTTTGGAGCCTTGGTTTCGCTGTATGGTCTCTTTAACACGATTCGTATTAATGAGACGCAGATCGTGTCGCAAGGACTTGGATATTCGTCTATTGAGCTGCCTATATGACTTCGCATCGTGGGAAGACTGCAACTGTAGCAAGCGTCGTTCAGCCATGAGGTTTAAGGTTTGATCGGTTAGTTTTTGAGGTCTATCTTTACGGCAGGGTCTAAAAAACTTAGACCCTACCGTGCGGACAGTTTCCACTAGTCCGTCGTTGATCTCGTCCACTGACACTAAGTTCTCGAGGCAAGCAAAGCGATTAGAGAGCTCGAGTTGAAAGCTTTCCGGGTTTTGAATATGGGACCGAGTAGGTCGGAGCGTAGACTTCATCAGACTGGACCTTTCAAGTTTAACATTGATATTCAGCGAGGCTCTTACGATTCGGTGATCGCTACCGGTTTTTACCCTGTTGATCACAGAGACATCACTGAATATCCGTTTCTTGTCGGTCATGAAGAAGTCTATCTCGTTTCTCGTGAAACCATCGGGGCTCAACCAGGTCCATTTCCTGTGAGGCGGCTTCTGGAAGAAAGAGTTCATCATGACGAGTTCCTCTTTCTCCAGAAAGTCGGCCAGCCTCTGTCCCCTAGGGTTTCGTTGCCCATATCCAAATTGCCCCACTCTCAACTCATCACCGCTTTTCTTGCCCAACCTAGCGTTAAAGTCCCCCATAACAACAGTGAAGTGGGTTTCGGAACTATGTATGGCCCTACTTACGTCCTCATACATAGTCTCCACCTCATCATCGGAGTGTGACGAGGTCGGTGCGTATACCTGAATGACCTTCAGCGAATATCTTTCAGATATTCTGAGTATTAGGTATATCACCCTGTTCGACACACTGTCGATGGTTGTTATGTTGTTTACGAGGGACTTGTGAACGAGAAACCCGACACCACCTTGGGACTTTTGGTCGCCCTCCCGGTAGTAGAGCAAGTTACCAGACTTCAGGGTTACGGTGTCCTCTCCCTCTCTACGGACTTCGCATAACCCTATAATAACCCAATGTAACTTGCTCAACTCCTCTTCCAGCTCGCAGATCTTTTCGTCAGTCCTCAATGTGCGTATGTTGTGTGTTACCAGGGCCAGTCGTCGTGGGGGTGGGTAGCTGGATCTCTTCCGGAGATTCTTAGCACCCCCTGCTCCGCCGTTACCTTGACCGCTACCCGCGCCAGGGATAGCGGAGCTGCCGGGGACTGGGGGCCTGGTTTCTGTGCTTCTCATTGGGGGGTATTTGCCGTTAATCGCCACGCTTGGCAGGCGGGTTGGCGATCGCAGTGAGGGTGTGCAGTACGCGGAGGACGCTGCTGCCCGACCTCCGGTTTGTCCCTTAGTCGCCTCTTACGACACCCACGGGATGATTTGGGGGGAGCGCAATTCTAAGCCGGCGTCCCACGGCTTTACAAGTTATTAAGCCACTTTTTAAACTACGAAGTACCATTCAAGACCCTCTACCGAAGGGAAAAGGAATGTTATTGACAAAAATGTTGAAAAAGAATACAGATTTTGTATATTGGAATGATCCAAATGAACTAGTGGATAGGTTAAAATTACTGATAGCTTCTCGAGATGCTGGTAACACTGGAGTTAACAATGAAATTATATCTATCATTGAAGAATTGCGTGAAAATAAAATTATAAATAAATAAATGATTTTAAAAAATGTATTCATTTTATTGTTAACCTTCCATTAATATACATCTAAATATGAACGTAGACAAATTTGAGCATCACGTTCATAAAAGCTTAAGATTAACAGAGTTACTAGACTTTAATGAGAACGCTCTGTGCAAGTCAGAAACGGGAGACTATGATTTAAAATCAACTAGACTGAACGGAATAAGATCTCCCGTCGAAGGAGACGAAGTTGTGAACAAGGATTATGTAGATCGAATGAATGCTCACACGGTACAAGAATTCAATAGATTGATTTCTTCATTGCGTTCTCAAATTATATTGGATGCTCAAAATACAGTTAAGTCTTATTTAAAAACAAAGTCATCGGACGTTTTGATTTATTTCGAAGACAAGTTTTATACCAAAGCGGAAGTAGACAAGTTAATTAAAAATCTCCCTAATGGCAAAACAGCAAATAGTCAACGAAATACATAAAGCCGCGCGAAGAAATTTCCTGAGGCGTTCAGTTATTTTAAAAGGAATCGATGACTTGTGGCAAGCCGATCTGATGGACATGCAAAACTTAAAAAAGTATAATAAAAGTTACAATTATGTGCTAGTGGTTATTGATTGCTTCTCAAAGTATGCTTGGGCAGTACCATTGAAATAAAAAAATAAACAAGATGTTACTCATGCATTTGAAAGGATATTGATTGATAGTAATCGCAGACCTGTTAATTTACAAACGGATATGGGGACCGAATTTTATAACAACACGTTTCAGAATCTTATGAAGACAAGCAATATCAACCATTACTCAACATTTTCAACCAAAAAAGCTTCGATTGTTGAAAGACTAATAAGAACTATTAAAAATAAGTTGTATAAATCTTTTAGCTACAATGGAAACTACAAGTGGTTAGGACAACCGTTAGATGTAATATTGAAGACATATAATGATACAAAGCATCGGACTATAAAATATAAACCGATTGAAGTAAATAAATATAATGAACACGATATAAAAGAAAATATTAACAGAACATTAAAGAAAATATCCTCTCTCCATACAAAAGAACCTAAGTTTAAAGTAAGCGATTATGTACGCATCAGTAAATACAAACACAATTTTGAGAAAGGTTATACACCTAATTGGTCAACTTAGTTATTCACCATAAAGAAAATTAATGATACCTACCCAATAACGTATTACATAGAAGACCAGAGAAATCAACCTATACTAGGAACCTTTTATGAGCAAGAACTACAAAAATCTCACTGTCCCGGTGTTTATCTGATTGAAAAGGTTTTAAAAAGAAAAGGATCAAAACTATTTGTGAAATGGCTTGGTTTAAACAAAGAAGAAAACAGTTGGATTGATAAATCTGCTATAATGGGTTAAAATCATTTTTACATTACCTATATAAACATTAATTATTGTAATCTTTGCTTCATTAAGCTTTGGACAATGCAAGGTGGTGAACTTGTTAACACTATAATTGATAATCTACCATTCGAAGTTCATTTACCAGGATACAATTATTGTGGACCAGGAACTAAACTTAGCAAACGGTTAGCACGAGGTGATAGAGGTATAAATAAGCTGGACGAAGCTTGCAAGCAACACGACATAGCATATGCAAATCATAAAGACTTAGACAATCGTCACAAGGCTGATTTGCAATTACTAAACATGGCGAAAGAAATGCTTAAATCGAAAGATGCTGGTAAAGGTGAAAAACTTAGCTCATGGATAGTAAGTAAAGTAATGAAAGCCAAAATGAAGTCTGGATCTGGTGCTAAAACATTTAAAAGTTTTGTATCAAAAATAAAATCAAAAATAAAGAAACTAAGTCCCAAGGACAGTAAAACATTAATTAAAGCTGCCTATTCAGCGGCAAGGAAAATAATTCCTTGCATGCAGAAGATACGAGTACCGCGAGTGATACCATTACCAAAAACAGGAGGTGTACTACCTTTGATTCCGATTTTTGCTGGTTTATCGGCTTTAGGAACATTAGCAGGTGGTGCGGCTGGTATTGCAAAAACAGTTAATGATTACAAAGCTGGTCAACAAAATTTGCGAGAAACAGAACGACATAATCGTGCTATGGAGTCACTAAATTTAGGCAAGGGTTTATATATTAAAGCACATAAAAATGGTGAAGGATTGTATATAAAATCTCCAAAAAACTGACTTTTAAGCTACCTAATCGTGCTCTAACAAATATAGACATCCAAAAGTATGCACACCACATCCCATATTTTCGAGGAGTTTACATGAGAGATAGGTTGCCCAAGACACCGAAACGGATTGAATGTGGTATCATTAATTTAGATGATTATAAGAATGAAGGAACACATTGGGTAGCTTACGTTAAAATATACAACTACTGTGAATATTTTGATAGCTTCGGGGATTTGAAACCTCCAATGGAACTGATTAAATATTTTAAGAATTGTAACATTAATTATAACTATACAAGATATCAGAAGTTCAACACTGTTTTTGTGGTCACTTATGTTTACAATATCTATGGACTTTTCGGAATAAATTGTATAAATTTTATGCTTTTGTTTCATTTTAATCATTTGCAAGATGTCCCTCACTTTGTCGATTACTGGAAACTCATCCACTTTATCTACGTACTATCCTACCACATTGCAATTATATGGAAAGTATGAGTGTGCGTTATTACATTTCTCAACATTTAATTCTATTCCCAACATTGACGAAACGAATAACAAGTTCTACTACGGTTCCAACGAAGTTATTGAAATACCGGAAGGTACATATGAATTGCAAGATATAAGTGATTATTTAAAATCTGAAATTAAAGATGCAACAATTAAACTACAGTGCAATAATAATACATTAAAAACTGCTATTAACTGCACAAAAAGCATTAATTTTAGTAAAGAAGGTAACTTTAGAAGTTTGTTAGGGTTTAGTGAGCAGAACTTGAAAGCCAATAAATGGCATGTGTCTCAGTTTCCAGTCAACATTTTACCTACGACAGTGATCAGGATAGAATGTGATATTGTAAGCGGTTCATACATAAACGGAGAACCCAGTCACATTATCCACGAATTTGCACTCAACGTGCCACCAGGGTACAGGATTATAGAAATCCCGAAAAACGCTATATACTTTCCAATTAACCAAAACAATATAAGTTGCATACATATTAGACTTTTAGATATAAACAATCGCTTAATCAATTTACGTGGTGAGGCTGTGCAGTTATATCTACATCTTAGAAGAAAAAATGATTGACTATAATAAATATGTACATCAAATCAAACGCATCAGTTCTGCTCAAGCATCCAAACAAATAAGAGCTCGCACAAAAAAGAAAATAAAATTAACTAAAGACAATAAGGCATTTCTTAAAGCGATTGGATTGTTAAAATGAATATCTTAGATGTTTTGGCCGCTCCAACTTACGACAACACTGTGGAAGGAATTGAATTTCATTCATACAAGCCATATGTAACAAGTTTTAATAGAAACGATGAAATCCGAATACCTATCAATTAACAGGACCTGTATATACTACCGTCAGCCAGTACCCTGTATTTAGAAGGAACTTTTATAATAAGCAAAAAGGATTCAAAAGATAAAGTTTCTAGTGTGCATTTTACAATTAATGCTCTTCTATACTTATTCCAAGATATAAGATACGAACTAAATGGTGTAGAGATTGACAAAATAAAAAATGCGGGCATAACGACCACCATAAAATCTTTAATATCAATGAATGAAAGTGAATCAAAGGCTTCCAATGCATTCTTTGAGGAGTGGCTCGGGAGGAGTCACGGCGCCCTCACGTACCGCATGACGCAGGTCCTCACCGGACACGGTTGTTTCGGGAGGTACCTGCACCGCATCGGTCGTGAGGAGGCGCCCGGGTGTCACCACTGTGCGGACAGCCCCGAGGACACGGTGGACCACACAGTCCAGGTGTGCCCCGCATGGGAAGGGCACCGCCGGGTCCTCGTCGAGGCTTTGGGCGGCAGCGACCTCTCGCGTCCGGCCCTGGTTCAGGCCATGGTCCGGGGCGAGAGGGAATGGGATGCCGTCGCCTCCTTCTGCGAAGCGGTCATGCTCGAGAAGGAGGAGGCGGAACGCCAGAGAGTTCGCACCTCTCATCCCGGCCGCCGCGCTGGACCAGGTAGACACCATGGGCGCCGGGTGTCGCGAGATGACTCCCGGCCACCGTAGGCGTGGGTCTGTGGGCGGTGAGTTCGGGTGGCTCATCGTCCCTCTGTCTTTCTAGACGACAGACCCGTGTCGACGGCGCGCGTTGTTCCACGCGCTCCTCAAAGAGATGTCAGCAACCCCAGCGGGGCCCAGCAGGGCCAAGGCCTGCCGGGGCTGCGGGTTGTTCGAAAGAGATACCGCGGCCCTGGTACATAAAAGGCCTATGACGGAACACGACGATTTTAGTCAGTAAGAGTCTGACACTCCCTCACCGCTGCTAACCCACAGCGGGAGGGGTCATTTGATGATTTTACGTCGCTAAAAAAAAAAAAAAAAAAAAAAAAGGCTTCCAATGCATGGGGCTGGAATATTGATGGTGTAAAAAATATTAATGGAGGTAGTTTTTCAGCTTCTATACCACTATGTAACATTCTTGGTTTCGCAGAAGATTTAAAAAAAGTTGTGATAAATAGTAGACACGAACTGATATTACTAAGAAGTAACACTAACCTCAATGCTGTAAAACTTAACACCGGTGAAATTATAAACGATGTTCAAATTAATAAAATCATATGGCGCGTACCGCATGTAAAAGTATCAGATAAAGAGAAAATAAGTTTGTTAAAAGTGTTAGAAAAAGACCGTCCACTTCAAATGATATACAGAAATTGGGATCTTTACGAATATCCAGCTTTACCTAAAACTACAAAGCATACTTGGTCGATCAAAACTTCATCGCAAATAGAGAAACCTAGATACATCATTGTTGGTCTACAGACAAATAGAAAAAACAGTGCAAGTTCTGATATGTCTCGGTTTGATCATTGCTATATTCGTAATGTAAAAGTGTACCTCAATTCAAACTACTTTCCATATGAAAACCTCAATGTTAGTTTCACAAATAACAGAATTGCTTTATTATACGAGCAATATGTACGATTTCAGCAGTCATATTACGGACGTCGTCCTGAACCCTTATTAAACGAGAAACAATTTAAAGACTTGGCGTCTCTATTTGTTATCGATTGTTCTAGACAAGTGGATAATATTAAGTCAGGTCCTGTTGTGGATGTAAGAGTAGAAATTGAGAGTGAATCCGACATACCTGACCAAACTTCTGCATACTGTCTTATATTGAACGATTGTATAATAGAGTATAAGCCGTTAAATAATATTGTGAGAAAAATATCATGAATTCTGATACTATAATATTAGATATTCAAGGATTTAAAGATCTGTACAACAATTTTATAGTAAAAGAACTAGCGTTCGCTACATGTGATTATACACAACTGTATTTAATCAAACCACCTTATTTATTCAAATATTTAACAACTAATGAAAAACGACAGGTAAAGTGGTTGGAAAAGAACAGAGGTATTCATTGGAACGAAGGATATATTGACTATAGAGAATTTCATCGTATAATCGTACCCTATTTAGAAAACAAAAATATATTAGTCAAAGGTTTGGAGAAGGTGAAGTGGATAAAAAACATTTGCGAAAATTGTAAAGTGTCCGATCTTGGTGAAGACCAGTGTCCCAGCATGTTTGAATTGCATAAGAAATACTGTGACAAAAAAACTAATTTTAATTGTACTGTACATTTAAATCATTGTGCTCTAAAAATGTTTTATGTGTAAAAAAGCACTTGGGATATAAGGTGTAAAGTGTATTGTTTTTGTTTTTGAAAATAAAAATAAGTTTCTTTAATAAAATACATTTTTATTTGTTACACATCGTGAATACATAAATAACATAATATTGGAGAAAAACTAAACCTAGCATAAAATAATAACTTATAATAACAGAAGTACTTATCTTTAAAAAGCTAACTAAAGATCATTGTCTATTAAAGATTTTGATATTTTCTTAACTAACGATTCCGTTTCGTCCATAACACTGTCTATAGCGTCCTTAACAATGTACTGCGCACTTATCACAACGTTCTCACTTTCACTATCACTATCACTTGTTTGAGAATTGTTGCAGAGATCAATTACAGTTATTTTAATTAACTTAGTGCCTCGTCGTTGTAGTCGGCTCACAACAAAAGATTTCGTGGGTTTGTGTTTTTTCATAGGTTCTCTGCGACGTTGCTTCTTTGTCTGTGTCTGTTTCGTCTGTTTGCATTGCTCGGGTTCACAGGGATACATCTCAGATAATCCTTCGTAAGGATCCTGAGCATACTAGCTAAACACAATCTCAGAATCAGATACCTGGAACAAGATAATAATGCATTTTAAAAATTGAAGTACACATACATAAAATCACTAGTAGATTAGATTAAAATAGGTACAGTACTCACCGTTGACATGACTATGATAATATCCTGTAATATTGCAAAAAGTACTTGCCAATTCTAGTAATATACTGTAAATAATAAAAAATAAACTGACAATTAACCGTATATATTATATTAGAATTGCTAACTTAGCATTAAGTCAAGCTTGTATTAGTTGTTTGAAAATCACTCTTTAGGCAATAGTCTTATAGCTCAATATAATAAAAGGCTTTAGTATGAATCGTAAACTGCTAGCTTGCATAATATTTCATACACTTCATTATAGTGCAATGAACTGTGACCTTATAAGCAAAACGTGTACATACCTGTATAAACAGTATCTACCATATCAGAGTATTATAATATTACTAGCTGTTCCCCGCGGTTTCATTCGCATATCGAAGGAACCTATTGTTGAACCTATTGTCCTTCCTCGGGTTTCAATCTATGTTCAAACCAAATTTTCATCTCAGTCGTTTCAGTCATTTTCCCGTAAATGTGTAATAGACAAACAAACAAACAGAGTTACTTTCATATTTACAATTTTAATACTAGTAAGGATTATGTTTTCAGCCATTGTTATGTGTTGTAAAGACTATTTTTAAGGTAAGACTATATTTGTTAAGTTTAATAAAACAAAGTTGGTACTTAAAAAAATCTGTTTATTTATTCTAAAATACATAAAAGTTGAACATAATACATATTTACTTACAATCTAATTCGCATACATTTTATATAAAACTTAAACACTAACTGAATACAAATTATATTTATAGTATTTAAATAAAACTACTTTTACGGATTTTATCGCGGTATTATTAATATTATTTAATCCCGACGTTTCGGATCCTTTACAGCATCCATGGTCACGGGCAGACTAAGGTGTTGGTCTGGTTACAAACAGCTACCCTACATTTTGTTGATTATTATTGACAATCCGATTCACGCAAAACGAGCTCACTGTATCCTTAGGTACATACGATAAAATCCGTAAAAGTAGTTTTATTTAAATGTCTAATATTCGCGTAAGTGTCAGAAATCAATATATATTTATAGTAATTTATATTAATACCTTAAATTTAAACATTTTAAACTACTATTTGTACTTATATTATAGAAATATTTGTACTGTGAGAAAATCGAACCTGCAACAGTTAGCACAGAAGCCGATCGCTCAGTCATTGCGCTCAACTGTACTGTGTTATTAAAGTTCGTTATTATTCTTTAAAATAAATGAGTGACCCCAGGCTCGCGTTGATAATTTATCTGATGATATCAATCGTTTATCGTCATTATTAGATAAGACAATTTTGTTAACACTCCGTGTAAATACTTCGTGCTTTATTGATTTAAACATTATATTCTTTCTACGAATAACTCCATCATTGAATAATATGTTTTCATAATCTGTGATGTTTAACTCCTTCACTACACATGATTTAACACCTTTCGCTTTTTTAATTATATTATAAGGAGTTTTTATAGAATATAATTTCGATCTCAAGCCCACAAAATCGGAGATATATCTCCCTCCTAATTCATCTTTAAACAAACCAGGTACTTTTTTGTTAATTATTGGTATTCTATAATCATTTTGGCTGTCATAGCTACTGGTGTCAAAGTATTGCAAAAAATGAAATTTTAAATCATAATAAAAATCATTAGTATATATTTTATATACAAAAGAATCGGTATCTGTATAACATAGCTGCACTCGATTTTCATAAAAAGGCTTGATAATATTATAATGAAAGTCATACATGTGTGACTTAGAAAGTTCTAAAACGCTAAAGCCAATATAAATAGGTTTATCCAAAATTATTTCGTTTGGTTTCATTTGGATAGCAACTAAATTTTCAGATAAAATAGTTGCACTATGGAAATAAGGGTTAGCTACAAGTCTCTCAGCGGATATTGATTTCTTGGTTCGATTAAACGTATCGGACCATTGATTAACTAAATGAACAGTTACTCTAGCTTCAGTGTTTTCTAATGTTTTACCGAAAACACTGTTGTTCAACAACTTGAAAAAGTCTTGTTCGAAAGAACTTTTTGCCTGTTGTCTTAATTGAGTGTTTAATTCTATATACTGTTTTAAATACGAACTCTGTCTAAAAGTAATAACTCTGTGAATTTTACGTAGTTCCAACCCTTGCTCTAAACACTTTTTTAAATGAACGTAATGTATTACATATTTATACTTATTTATTTATTTATTTATTTATTTATTTAATGCTTATGCACATTTCGTACAAGGCGGACTTAACGCCATAGGCGTTTTCTGCCAGTCGACCTTTGGGTGGTGGAGAAATAGCTGTGGTAGGTGCAAAGTTTTTGTTAAAAATTTTGTCAACAAAGAACACAAAAAAAAAAAATATATATATATACAATATTTACAATATATGAATTAAGAATACATTATATACAGTATACATACATACTTAAATACATACATACTACAATACATACAATATTACATTTGCCAGGAGAGGCTAAGAAGCAAATTAACATTAAAAAAAAATAAAGAAAAAAAAATTAAGAAAAAAAAAAACGACAAAAAAACTGTCTACAGTTGCGATTCTGCCAATTTCCTATGGATGTGGTCGCGTAATTTCTTTTTGAAGGAATAACGACTGTTAACCATCCTGATCTCCAGCGGTAGCTCATTCCAGAGAAGAATAGACTTAACAAAGAAGGAAGAGTGAATAATATCTGAACGGTGAGCAGGGCAGTGAAGAAGACGATTATTAGAGGAGCGGAGATTTTTATTGTGCTGTGAACACACATACTGAAAGTGGGAGGTTAAGTATGAAGGTGAAGACGGGGTAAATAGTATAGAAAAAAGAGTTGTTAAAGCCCTCATCACACGTCGTTGTCTTATCGGTAGCCATTTAAGTTGCGCTCGATACGCTGACACATGATCGTACTTGCGGAGATTAAAAACGAATCGAATGCAATTGTTGAGAAGCCGGTCAAGTTTATTGAGCAGATCTGCATTCTTATTATATAAATTTGCAATTAATTTTTTTGCTTTGCCTCCTGGGGGAATACATTTTTCGGGACAAAATGGTAAATCATTATGATGGTCATGTAAATGCTCAGGATACAGAAGATCAACTTCTAATATGTATCCCCAGTCGGCATCATCCTCAACATTTTTGATATGTAAATTAGCTATTTCGTTTTCAGTAAGAAATCTGAAACTAGAATAAGGTAAATACTGACACATGCTAAAGCCATAAATATTATTACAATCCAAATATACTATGAAACAGTTAGGCTCTGATGAATTATATTCTTGCATATACTTATGGTTAGCTTTTGCGTACCGTCGGGAACACATACACAATCCCCCACGTATACCACTTTGAATCATTCTGACGATAGCCAAGTCTGACACGAGTTCTAACGTGACCCCAGTTTTTAGCAACATTGCATCAAATGATAAACTAGGGGCAGTTATGTAAAATGCAGGATCCAGTTTGTAGTATTTTTTACATGTTTTTCGAAAACTTTGGAATATATCTGACAGCAAAAGTACGTCCGTTTTTAAGTATAGATCTGTATATTCCCCTAAATTATTTATATTGAATTCGCTCCAAACTGTCTGAGCGTGATTATAATCTTGTTCACTAATGTCTTCGTTGGTTAAGGAATTATGAAAATGATACTTAGACGGTAACGATTTCTGTTCATAACATTTCCAATCTGTCATATAATCATAAGGGTATATACCTTTTCGTGTCAACAAATTAAACTGATTTTTGTCAGGAAAATGAGTTCGAAGATTAACATAATCTTCTACCTGTAGTGTTTTAGCAAGTTTATCTAAACTAGTGCCTAAAAAGTTAAAGGAGTCTAGAAACCTTAATTGTATATAATCATCACCAATTTGTATAAACTTTGTGAATGCGATATATTTTTCCTTGGTCTTGGGTATTATTTTAATTTGTCCCGGAATTTCACCTAACTTTTTTATAAATAAGTGACAATCATATCCCGATAAATTATGAAAAAATACGGGAACAAATTTTGGTACTCTACTTAGATTACAATGCTGATGTGCTGCACCTCGGTATCGACCTGTTATATGACAGTGGTCCCTAACCTTATCATTCCACAGTAAATGATCACATATATGACATTTGACAGCTTGACTAAAATCAAGAGCATCTTTGTCGGTGAATTTCATGGGTTCATTTTTGGATATAATTCTATAAATGTCTTTAGCATCTTCAATTAAAAAATTTACAAATTTTGAAACACAATCTTCCCCGCGATAATTTCTATACCTATCGTCAGTAGCGTTTAATGATGACACAACATTATACCCGAATGCAGCTGGCACGTGTCGTTGTAAGTATGTCGTGTTAGCGGTATCAAATTCATCGTTGGATATTGGTTCGAGTAATGTTTCGAAATCGGCATATATGACAAATGGAATGTTTTGTTTTCGATTATAATTTGTAAATTTTAAAAATGATCCTTTTTCTGGTAAGACCGTGACAACTCCGCACGCATGTGTATCACATTCACTGGACGTTGGAAAAAACAATAAGCATGTTTCGCAAAAATGTAGTTTACCGTGATGCTTAGTCATCTGATTTCTAACTAGACGAGGTAAATCTTTGATAAGACAATAGTGAGAATTAGTATTATTTTGTAAAAACAGTAAATGTATGCTCTTAGATTTATTGTTGTTTGAAGTATACAAAGGTCCTACGATTGTCCTATCATCTTTCAATCCATACACAAATATATTCAGAGACGGATTATTTTTCTCAAAAACAGCTATGTCTGAAAACGTGATTGGAAATGTTAAATTATTGACATTTAAAACATCCTTGAAGTGAGGATAGGATGAAATCCTATTAGGATGGTGAGTTGCGGGGTATAAGGCAGCTACAACAGCCCATAAGAAGCAATCCTCGTCATTGTTTTGAATATTCAAACAAGCTTTTTTATTTCTGATAAATTTAGGTAATATTATATGTTTAGATCCGCCGAGAGGTTGATATTTACTTATGTTTATTTCTAAATGTGAATTGCACAGATACGTCCAACTACTATCTCTCTCTTGAAATTCCTCGATTTTCTTTAACAGTGACACAACTAATGATTTATATATTGAATCAAAATCGTAATTAAAGTGAACAATATAATTTTTTGTACTAAATGATTTCAGTTCTTGTTGATCATTTTTAAACAAAAGGAAAAGAGTTCAAAATTAATTTTCACAGATGTATGTTTCTGTAATGATCGATCTATTAGATTTTTAATTTGCTTAGGTTTAAAGAACTTTATTTCTCATAAGAACATTGTTCACTTAAATGAGATTAACAACATTAACTTATAACTAAATATTATACAACAGCATATGGTACAACAGCAGTGAGGCAGATATATGTTCATTAGAGATATTTTTAAGAATATTGGTTACGGATATGATTTCTTAGTAGTTTTCTGTATTTGTATAATTTTGTACACGTTTTAATATCGTTAGGCAGGCTATTGTACAGTTTTACTCCATCATAAAGTATATTTTTCTTACCATAGGTGAGTGTGCGTGGTTGCGTTATTTCTAATTTGTATCTGTTTCTTAAATAGTGTTTGTGCTGTTTGTGTGTAAGTTTTATGTTGGAATGAATGTTGCCTGTGATAATCTTTTTAACAAGAATGCAGGTGTTAAGTTTATATAGTTGCGTAATGTTAAGGAAGTAAGTTTTAGTGTACAAATCTTTTGTGGGTGTTAGGTAGTTGTAATGAAATAGTGTTTTTATAATTCTATTTTGTGTTGCTTGTAGTTTTTTTTAAATTAGTCTTGGTAGCTGCTCCCCATATTTCAACCAAGTATTCTAGATGCGGCCTTATTAGTGAGTTATAGATTTGGGTACGTACTTTCAGTGGTATGCAATTGGACACTTTCCGGAGTGCGCCTAAGATTTTACTCAGTTTGGACCTGACATGCTCAATATGCGCTTTCCAAGTCAATCGATCGTCCAAGTAAAGGCCAAGATATTTTTCTTGTCTTGATCTATTTATAATATTGTTATTTATTGTCAATGGGGTAAAATTTTGTAATTTCTTATTTTTTGCAGCAAAGATCATGTAGGAAGTCTTTGATGTATTAATAGTAAGCAAGTTATACAGAAACCACTCGTTGAGAATATCCAGATCATGCTGAGCATTGGCTATAATATCTTGGATTGAGTTGCCAAAGTAAAACAGGCAAGTGTCATCTGCATAAACTGTTAATTGACCAGCTAGGGACAGATTTTTAATATTGTTGATATAAATCAAGAACAATAAACTTCCTAATACCGATCCTTGAGGAATACCACAGTTGACACTTTGCATCCCACTCTGGAAATCTCCTACTTTTACGGTTTGGTACCTATTACGCAGATATGATGAAAAGATACTCAGGGCTTTCCCGCTTATACCTATATTGTTTAGTTTTTGTAAAAGTTTAATGTGACTTACAGTGTCAAATGCTTTTTTTATATCAATAAAGACACCAAGAGCTATTTGTTTTTGGTCGATACAGGTTTTTATTTTAGTTACTAAGTCAACAGTCGCTGCAAGTGTATTCGATTTTGGCCTAAACCCATATTGTTCTTCTATTATGAAGTTTTTATCTGTAAGATATTTGTTTAGGCGAGAGTATATAATTTTTTCGTATATTTTGGAGATCACTGGAAGTACCGATATCGGCCTGTAGTTTCCAGGATCACTTTTAACACCAGACTTGTAAATTGGACTTACCTTGGCAATTTTAAGTGAGTCGGGGAATGTTCCTTCCTCCAGGCACCTGTTTATGCAGTTTGTAAGATATGGAGCAATTATATCTTTAGTGCATTTGATAGCCTTGGTACTAACACCGTCAATACCAGTACTCGTATTATTGTCTAGGTTGTTAATTATTCCTATAACCTCTTGTACAGTACATGGTGTAAACTCATCTAGTGTATTTGTATGTTTGTAGTCAGATTTGTACATCAAGATGTTAACTGTATTAGCATGATATTTTGTATCTATTTGATTTGCCAGTAAAGAGCCAATAGAAGAAAAGTATTCGTTAAATGCATCACATATTGCGGTACCCTCTGTAATAACATTTGAGTCAATAATAAGTTTCGAAGGAGCACAATTATTCTTCACCTTGTTCCTAGCTAGTGTATTAATTAATCCCCACGTTTTTTTCGGCTTCTTAAGACTTTCTTGAAATAACTTGTAATAGTATTCTCTTTTTGTGTTTTGTATAGCTGAATTAACTTTCTGTCTTTCTTCTTCAAACTTATTCCTAACATCCAGGTTTTCTTTATCTGACTTCGTTTGGTGCCATAATATATTTCTTTTATTTATTGATTCTAATATATTTTTATTTATCCAATCCTTTTGCGGTGGGTTGAGTACCTTGGTTTTAGTTATTTTGTTTCTTGAGATCTGTGTTTTTATAAAATCCTCTAGGTAGCTAAAAAGGTTGTTGTCATTGTCGTATTGAGCTTCAGAGATGCATTTAAGTAGACCATTATAGTCTAGTGCCTCATACTGCACTCGTTCATTTATTCGTACTTTAGATTTAAGGAGCTCAAAGTAGATGTGCTTGTGGTCTGATAGCGATGACTCAACTATAGACATCGAAAATCTGTTGTTGGTCAGATTAGTGCATACATGGTCGAGGATGGTTTTTGTGTTAGCTGTTGCACGAGTACAGTAATCAATGTCTTTCGTATTTATAATTTCGTATCCTTCTTCCTGCACAGTATCCAAATATTGCTTAACATAGTTCTCCGATCCAAGTAAATCGATATTAAAATCACCAACAACTATCGTCCTTTTCCTTTTTTCCAATTGTGGTGCGTATGTATCCAAGAAAGAGTTGACATCGGTATCTCCAGGTTTGTAGATTACGCCAATGTTTAAGTCAAACTTTTGTAAATATATCCATAAATAATGATTACTATTTTCATACTGATTGTCTGTTATCTCATAGAAAATACCGTTGTGTATAAAAATTGAGACGCCACCTCCTTTTCTATCAGGTCTAAAATTACAGATGTGGGTATAATTTGGTAGTTTATATAGGTTTGCATGTTCTTCAGAGGTAAGCCAAGTTTCGGTGAAAAGTAAGATATGTGGTATTTTAGGAATTGCCTGAATAATACATTTTATCTCATCGAACTTGCCTGGTGTACACATACTGCGTAAGTTTGCATAGAACATCCGTAAAGATGATGAACTGGTCGGAATTTCCTGGTATTTGTTTACTAAGTAGCAATTAGACTCTGCACGTTTGCTATCGATTTTATTTAGTGTATATGTTGAGGTAGATATTAGTTTTTTTGTTCAGATTTATTCTGTATTATTTTGGGCACTCCATTTACATATTTAATCATTAAGTTTTCTTCGCCGTTTTCTTTACGATTATGCAATTCCTGTTTTAAAGACTCCATAAATGCTTTTTGCGAAGGCGTTTGGTCTGAATAAATACGTATGTTGTCTGGCAATTTTGACTTATTCTTAAGTAATTGTTTCGGGGTAACATTATTATCAAAGTACACCTTCAACAGTCGGCTTTTATTGGGATCGTATTTCCCTAGGCGCATAGACTTGATGTGCTTAGGACAGTTCTCGTATAGCATCGTAGTAATTTCAATAATTTTATCACTATCATAATTACGTCTGACGGTGGATTTTTTGTCGAACGTTTCGGGTATACCTGCAATGATTATATTTTTCTCGCGCTCACGACGGTCTTTAAATTCTAGGATGAGGTTTTCTTGAACATCGAGGGGCGACGTTTGTCCGTTTTGTTTACTTTTTACTTGCAAGATATCGTTTTCAACACTTTCGATTTTACTTTGAGACGTAGTGATATTATGTTTTATTTCTTTTACTTCTTCCTTAATTTTAAATAGATCATCAGATAAGTTATCCGTTACCTTCTTAATACTTTTTACTTCGTCCTTCAGTTCGACTGCAATATTGCGTATTTGTTGCAAATTTTCCTTCTGGGTTTCGTTAGATTTCGCTAATAATTTCATTATATCCTCCCGAAATTGCATAAAATCGTTTTTATATTCTATTTCAAAAGTACGGTCCTTACGTTTCCTGGGATTCATATTTACACTGGAATCTTCAGTGGGATCCATGCAAGTTGTTAAGTTAGGCGTTGAACAGCTGCTATTAATTCCGCTACCGCTCATCAATGAAGTATCAGGCGGAGTTTTTTGCATAGCTGTCGCAAACCAGTTGTGTAGCAAGTGCGAGACAGAAAATGGATACTGTCTCTTTTACCCGA
Source organism: Helicoverpa assulta (assembly GCA_963856015.1). Lineage (NCBI taxonomy): Eukaryota > Metazoa > Arthropoda > Insecta > Lepidoptera > Noctuidae > Helicoverpa > Helicoverpa assulta. The sequence goes on along the minus strand of CAWLCW010000001.1, from coordinate 16,321,118 downwards.
GGAGGATGGTAGCTAGGTACGTGTGCACTGCAGCGGTGTGCCGCGCGTCACTTGCCACGACGAAAATGTCTTATTAAGCTTATAATCAGTTTTAGTAAACTGCACTTTAACTGTATCACAATAGCACTGACTTTTCACTATTTTAGTTTTTTTATATTTTTATTAAATTTTAGCCAAACTGCGTACACGTCTGCTTACTCGAAGCGCAAGCGCACAGTTACAGCTTACGATTATCATTGAGAAACATTTCAGGGAAATATTTTTTTTGATCGTTAGTTGCAATGATCTTATAACTTGCAATGCGATGTTTAAACGAAGAATTAATAATAGCAATATTGTCACAAAAAGGAATGGCACTATTGTTTTTATGAACATTACTACGTAAATGACCAGACCATCGACGATTATCTACAAATACTTTGCAAACCGAACAGTGAGGCATTATTAATGGACTTTATCAAAAATTTGACTGAATCAAAAGTTAGCAGTGCGGTGGGCGCAATGACTGAGCGATCGGCTTCTGTGCTAAGTGTTGCAAGTTCGATTTTCTCACAGCACAAATATTTTTTTATGATTTATATTTAGTTTAATGTATAGGTAAGATTATGATTTAATCACGATATTATAGAAATCGTAGTGTAGGAAAAAGATTACATTAAATACTTACAACTAATATTCATAATCTTATTAATACGTAGATATTATCCGCTTCAATAAGTCGTTGGAGTAACTTCAATAAGAAGATTGTCCAGTTGGTTATCCAGTTGTTTTTCACAGGATTGAATATACCAAATGTTTCTGAAAAAATAAAATAATATAAATGAATAAAATGATTATTGGTGACAAAACAACAAATATAATATCAGATTTAAAAATTACCTGCAAAGTATCTAATCGATACAAACAATAATGTTAATTATTATACACTTCCAATATAGTAGTATAATAACGAATTTAGCTTGAACAGGCACCTTTGCTGACCCTCAATTCGTAATTAGTAATCGCCTGAAATTAAAAATCACACTCTTGTAATAACATCAATTATAAAACATCTAATATAAAAATAAAATAATATTTTACATAATTACCTTTTTTTTTTTTTTTTTTTTTTTTTAGCGACGTAAAATCGTCAGATGACCCCTCCCGCTGTGGGTTAGCAGCGGTGAGGGAGTGTCAGACTCTTACTGACTAAAATCGTCGTGTTCCGTCATAGGCCTTTTATGTACCAGGGCCGCGGTATCTCTTTCGAACAACCCGCAGCCCCGGCAGGCCTTGGCCCTGCTGGGCCCCGCTGGGGTTGCTGACGTCTCTTTGAGGAGCGCGTGGAACAACGCGCGCCGTCGACACGGGTCTGTCGTCTAGGAAGACAGAGGGACGATGAGCCACCCGAACTCACCGCCCACAGACCCACGCCTACGGTGGCCGGGAGTCATCTCGCGACACCCGGCGCCCATGGTGTCTACCTGGTCCAGCGCGGCGGCCGGGATGAGAGGTGCGAACTCTCTGGCGTTCCGCCTCCTCCTTCTCGAGCATGACCGCTTCGCAGAAGGAGGCGACGGCATCCCATTCCCTCTCGCCCCGGACCATGGCCTGAACCAGGGCCGGACGCGAGAGGTCGCCGCCGCCCAAAGCCTCGACGAGGACCCGGCGGTGCCCTTCCCATGCGGGGCACACCTGGACTGTGTGGTCCACCGTGTCCTCGGGGCTGTCCGCACAATGGTGACACCCGGGCGCCTCCTCACGACCGATGCGGTGCAGGTACCTCCCGAAACAACCGTGTCCGGTGAGGACCTGCGTCATGCGGTACGTGAGGGCGCCGTGACTCCTCCCGAGCCACTCCTCAAAGAGGGGACTTACCGCCACGATGGTGGCGTGCCCTGCACTGGGTTGCGATAGTCGCTCCCTCCAGGCCACCATGAGATCGCGCCGGAGCTCCGCCCGCTGCGCGACAACTTGCCGCGGCAACGGGGTTTCTCCCCGGCGCTGAGCCTCCTCGCGCCAGTCGTACAGGCGCAAGAAGACCCTCGCCTCCAGATCCCACGGTGGCAGTCCAGCGAGTAGGCCAGCTGCTTCGCGGGAGATCGTGCGGTACCCCCGGATTAGCCTGATGGCTATCACCCTTTGGGGCACGTTCAGGTAGCGTACAGCCCGCGGCCGTACCGAACGTGCCCATACCGGGGCCCCGTAAAGGGCCATGGACCGCATGACCCCCGCGTAGAGTCTGCGGCAGGGGGCGTTTGGGCCGCCCAGGTTGGGCAGGAGCCGCTTGAATGCAGCACCTGCCTTCTCCAGTTTGGGGCCCAAACGTCGGAAATGCTCGACGAAGTTCCACCGGCCGTCGAGGACGAGTCCCAGGTACTTCATCGCCCTCTCGACGCCGATGGTAACCCCCCCCACCGTGACTTGGGAGCCTGAAGGTGGCGCGTTCCGAAGCCCATGAAAGCACATGGCCTCGGATTTGTGCAAGGCCACCTCCAGTCCCAGCAGCTGGATCCTCTCGATGACTATCGCAACCCCGCGCGTCATTAAGTCGGCCGCCTCCTGGTGCGACCTCCCTTGTGCCAGAACCAGCGTGTCGTCAGCGTAGCAGACCACGCTGACGCCGCTAGGGAGGTCGGCGCGCAGCACCCAGTCGTAGCCGATGTTCCACAAGAGCGGCCCCAGTACCGACCCCTGCGGAACACCGCACGACATCTCTCGCCGGTTCCATTCCCCGTTGTGACCAGGGTAAATGATGGACCTATCCGACAGATAGGCCTCGACCACGCGACGAAGGTAGGTCGGCACCCGGTGATACCGGAGTGCCTCCCTGATGCAACTCCAGGGAAGGGTGTTGAAGGCGTTGGCGATGTCAAGAGACACCGCCAAGACGACCCCCCCCCGGGACACAGCATCCCCCGTCGTGAGAGCTCTCACGCGCATGATGGCGTCCACCGTTGAGCGCCCCTTGCGGAAGCCGAACTGGTGGTCCGCAAGGTCCGGCCCTATCCCCCCAAGGTGCGCGACGAGGCGGTGTGCGACAACTCGCTCAAAGAGCTTGCCCACCTCGTCGAGCAACACGATGGGCCGGTATGCGGACGGAGAGTCCGCAGGGCGCCCCGGCTTCCGAATGAGGACCAGTTTCCCCGTCTTCCAACGAAGTGGGAACTGGCCCCTCTCCAAACATGCGCTGAGAAGCCCCCTAAGTCGAGGCCCGAGAGCCTCAAGGGCCAGGACCCAGGCCTTGCCAGGCAGGCCGTCAGGCCCTGGGGCGGTGTTTTTGGCTTTCAGCCTAGCCACCGCCACTCTCAGGTCCACCCCAGTCACCTCGGGGACATCGTCGTCGTCGGAAGTGTGGTCCGTCGTTGACACCGCGGGTTGCAGAGCCATGGGCGGGGGAGAGTGTTCCCCGCGCGAAGGGAACAGAGCGCTCACCACCTCCTCCACCAGCTGAGGCCGGAGACTCTGGGTCAGCGGGGGGGCCCATGGGCGGAGCTTGCCCCGCACCATTTTGTACGGGCGCCCCCACGGGTCCCTGTCCAGAGACCCCAGCAGCTCCGCATTGGCCACCTCCTTGGCCTGGATGATGGCCAATTGGAGGGCGGTCTTCGCAGCTCTGTATCCCTCGTACAGCTCTGCTTCCCTGGCTTCTGCATCCGGAGGGCGGATGCGTAGCCTGCGGTGTCTGGTGTACAGGTGCCTCGCAACGACGCACGCCTCTCGAAGGGCCGCGATTTCGCAAGACCACCAGTACACCTGGCGTCGGGCGCGTCCTGGCGGGACTCGGGGCATGGCCACGTCACAAATTTCGGACATGGTCTCCCGGAACCACTCCGCCTCGTCGTTGATGTCGGCGGGCCTGTCCGGTGATGACACCCAGGCCTGCACGACTGAGGCTTCCAGGAGAAGCTCCCGGTCCAGATGTTTCAGCGCCCAACGTGGACCACTCGGGGTCTGCAGGACCGGCGCGCTAGGGTTCTGGGCGGAGACGTCAAACCGGATGTACCGGTGATCGGAGTAGGTCTCCACCCTCTCCTCCACGCGCCAGTCAAAGACACGCGGCAGCAGAGCGGGGCTGGCGAACGAGATATCCACCACTGACTCGCCCCGCATCCGTACACACGTGGGGGCAGAACCCCGATTGAGGACGACCAGGCCTGCTTCCAGCGCCCAGTCCTCCACCATCCTACCCCGTGCATCTGTGCGTCGGGAACCCCAGGCCAGATTCTTGGCGTTGAAGTCCCCTAACACTAGCACAGGGAGGGAATAACTTCCGACGACGACGGACAACTCCAGGAGGGAGTTGTGGAACTCGGCGAGAGTTCGGCTCGGGGAGAAGTACACCCCCACGACGACTATCTCCCCGAACCGTGCTGCGACGCAACCCCTTCCACTCTTCACCCCTTCGAGGGAAGGAGTACCAGCGGCGGCCGACGATATGATGGTCACTGAGCCGCTAAGGTCCTTAACCCAGTCATCCCTGGAAAGGACAAAGTACGGCTCAGCGACCACGGCGATGTTGATCGACCACTGCGCCATGCTTTGGAGCAACAGGTCCTGGGCACGGGCGCAGTGGTTGATATTCGCCTGGAGGAAGCGTAATGGAGCCAGACTAGCACTCCATCACTACTTCCTCCTCTTGAGACGCAGATTCGGGTGCTGCGGCAGCAGCGGTGGCGACGGCGTTGACAGCGGCGGCAGCGTTGGAGGCGGCGGTGGCCGCAGGAGCTGCGATGGTGGCCACTGCGGAGGTGGCGGCGGTGGTAACGACGGACGGCCGGCCCTTGCCCTTACTCGACTTGGTGGGTGGGGCACAGGTCTTGCTCCCCGCCCGGTGTTCGGCCGGCTTGCCAGCAGCCGCACATGCAGAGCAGTGCGGCGTGGCGCTGCATTCCGCGGCCTTGTGACCGGGCTGACCGCAGCGGAAACAGAGGGCGCTGCGGTCGACCTCCGAGGTGCAACGGACACCCACATGATGCCCGACGTGGCATCGGAAGCACCTCAGCGGTCTGGGGTCAAGCAGCTTAACCTGCGCCGACACCCAGCCAACCAGCAATCTTCGGCCGTCAACAATGTTCTTGGCCGCCGTCACGGGGCAGCTCACCGTGATGGTGCACGTGCCCCTGAAGTCGGGACGTATGGTGCCCGCCTTGACTTCGTCGGCGGAGCACCCACCCGTCCTAGCGACGGCGGCCACTACCTCCTCCGCAGTAGCTGAGTCGTCCAGGCCCATGATGCGCAGATCCGCGCACTTGTGGGGCCTGGAGACTCGGGCGTCGTCCGCACTTATGGACGCCCTAAGCCTCTCGGCTAGAGCGTCTGCGGCGGGCCCACTGGCCGCTCCTGGGACCTCCAGCATTCGGGCGCCCGTTGCGGTCACCCTGAGCCGGAGGCCCTCGGTGATACCCAGCTCCTGCAGGTTCACCGCCTCCTTTGCTTGGGCGAGCACGTCGCGGTACGACACGCCCCTTTTGACCGCGTCCGGCTGTAGTGTGACTACTACAGCCGCGGTTTTGGGGGCGCGGAGTTTCGCCGCGGCGGCTCGCTCCCTGCGCCGCCGTTTCTGGGCCTTCTTTTTGGCCGCTTTGGCCGCCCTCCGTTTCTGTTTCTTCTCCCCCACCACCTGCCACTCGGGCTCAGTGGCAGAAGAGGTAGGGGCCGCTGACGGTGTCGGCTTCGGAGGGCGTTTCGCCACTGGTGCCGACGACGGGGCCGGTGCTGACGTTGGCACCGGGGGCCTCTGCGCCTGGACCGCCCTTGCGGTCTTGGGCTTTGGCTGAGCGGGCGCCCTCCTGGTCGGTCCGTTCGGCGCCGTGACAGGGGGCTTGCTCGGCGGTCCCCTTCTGGGTGGGGGTGCCGCTGCAACCGCAGCCGCATAGGAGGCCCTTTGGGCCGCTGGGGGCTTCGCCGCCGCGAGAGGGGGGCGCAGAACCCTGCCCTCCAGGACGGAGAAGCGAGCCTGGAAGGCCGCCATCTCCTGCCGGACCAGTGCTAGGATCTGGTTGTCCGCCGGTGCAGTCTGCGCCTGTTGCCTGGCGGCCCCGCTGCGCTCAGCGTCCTGCTCGCGCATCTTATTTAGGTCCGCCCGGAGACTCCTGTTCTCCGCCAGGAGAGACTCCAGGGCGGCCGTCAGACGAGCCACCTCCTGCTGCAGTTTGGCCAGCTCGCTCACGGGAGCCCGGCCAAAGTTGGTTACCGCTGCGGCGGTGATGGAGGCGGTGGCGGCCTCAATGGCGTCGTCCTTGCTGGCCTTTTTTCTTTTTAAGGTCACCTGCCTGATGGCGGACTCCACCGTCCTCTCGAAGTCCGCCCTCCGCTCCAGGTCGGGGCCGATGGCCGACTCCTCCTCGGAGGAGGAGCTCATGTGAGCCGCTCCTCCGCTACCTCCAGAAGGCCCTGCGGACCTTTCGCTGACGGGCCTCCTGGCGACCTTTTTGGCCGAGGCCCCGCGACTACTAGAAGAGGACCCGGACCTCGGCTCGACCCGGACCTCGGCTCTTCGTTGTACGAAGAGCAAACGACCACCGCTTTAGTGCGCCTGCACCTCCGCGGGTATGGCCGCATCCTTGCCATGTCCACTAGCGTCGACTGGTCAGGAGCGGCCCCTCCCTGGGTCCCTCTTTGTCTGGCCTCTCCCCTGAACCTTTCCGGCATGAGTATCTCTACCGGCAGAGCTTCAGGATCATTGAGGCACGCAAGCCCCACCACGACGACAACGTGGGGACCCCCTCGGTGGGGTTACATAATTACCTTACAATAATTCTGATAACAATTTTGCAATTACTATAAATATAATTGTTATTCAGTTAGCGTCAAGTTTTATTTAAAACAAAATAGAATAGTTAATACATAGTTTTAACAAATTGAAGACATATTTTACGTGCAAGTAATACCTAATGTGTGCATTGTCAAAAACAAAAGTATCATATTAATATTCGATGCATCCGGTCCAGTTTACCTAAATGTATTTTGCAAGAATGCAATTTCATATAGGGTTGTGATCTAAATGTAAAAATCATGTAGATATTATTTTTAAACGCTACACAGAAATTTTGTAAAGGGTAAATTGTTATAGGTAATTAATAAGAAGCATAAAATACGAAATAAATAATTCCAAAGTTTACTTACTTTAAAAATTATTGTAGTTTGTTCTTGATTTATTTACTTACATGTGCTAGTGGTCTATAAATTTATTTGCTAAATTGTTTAAGTAGGTATCATCTATCTATCTATACTTATAATAAATCTGTAGAGAGGTCAATTCTGTACATTGAATATATTTCCAAAAAAACTATCGGGGGTGATTAGTGATCGATACTGATGCCAAAAATGCAATCAGAAAATTTTTTGTCTGTCTGTCTGTCTGTCTGTCTGTCTGTCTGTCTGTCTGTCTGTCTGTCTGTCTGTCTGTCTGTTCGTTATGGAAACAAAAACTACTTGACGGATTTCAACGAAACTTGGTACAATAATTCTTCATACTCCTGGGCAGGTTATAGGATACTTTTCATCACGCTACGATCAATAGGAGCAGAGCAGTGAAGGTAAATGTTGGGAAAACGGGAGAAGTTACTCCATTTTTATGCTTCCGTCGCGTGTGCAGCCTTAATGGTTAAAGCTACACAGAAACCATGTATGACGGAAACATACTCCTTAAAATTATGTAAAAAATATACTATGACAGTATATGTCTATCTTTTATGGTTGGCTCAGAATAACACGTTTAACTCTCGATAGCTTAGAAGTTCGGAGCTTTCTGACTACATTTGTCTACTATTACATTTATAACACTCTTACTCACACTAATTAAAAAAAGTTAACGTTATTACCTATTCAATAAAAAAAGAATCATATAAATCGGTAAAGAAACACCAAAGTTATACATGAAATAAGGTAATAAGCCATCGCGCGTAAATACTGAATCATGCCATAAGGATCATTTTTGTGCAACGTCCGCCGGGCTCGACGCGGCTCGCGGCGCGGTGGCTGCGCGAGCTTCATACAATACATATTTGGCTGTTGATGCGATTGATGCGAATAGACGTTCAGTGTTCAACCTTATTGACCGACAATAATTGATATTAACAAACCTTGCTTATCAGAGCGACTTTTAGGTTTTAAATCATTTATTTTTAACTTTCTTTTATTGATATTTTATAAAACAGGAAAGTACCTATTAGTTATTTTGGTAATGTTTAGGTAGATATTTGTTCAAATTACAAATTATTAATAGTTTACATTTTATTTATTTTTAGGTGAAGTAGTAGTAGGTACGCATAGATTTACATAATTGGATAAGCTGGTGTTTATTATTTCTTCCTCTCTTTGCACAAAGTCCGAATCTAACGCGGACGAAGTCGCTGGCAGAAGCTAGTTCCTAATATTTTTCGATAAACAATTACACTATATAAAAGAACTTTTTAATCATAGATCACAAATATTTTTTTATCTTCGTATTTTTAATTACACAGCTTTAAGTTGTATCGTTATACAGGAATGAATTTTAAGCAGTGCACAAAAAAAAACTGGTGGTCCAGAATCATTAACAGAACATATCTGCATCATCAGTAAAAAAAAAATTTTCATTCTTTTGTCCGCCCTAAAATCAGCAAATTATGGATACCAACTATTCTTATGCGCTTGGAGAGCAGCGCTCGCCTCAGTAAACCGGTTTCGCGTTGCCGCCGTGTCTACTATGACGACTGTGACCGTACAATCGGTTACAAAATAGACATCTTTCGATATCAATAACTTTTCTTTTTTGTACTAAAACACGACAAAATAAAAATATACGTATCTATAAAACTTATTTAACTATAAGTTGACAAAGTTTGCGCACTGGATAAAATTCATTCCTGTATATATCCTGTCGGTCAACCCTAATAAAAAACGTTGCTTGTTATATGATAATAAAAGTAACATATTTACAACAAAATATTTCTGATTACTGCACTACGTATTTAAAACTGCTATTTAGCAATAGTTATCTTTATTTTGACGCAGCGAATTTGGTTATTTACTGTAAAAAATGGATTCAACTCTTACATATTATGTAACTGAGGGAACTACTTTGCGTACCCGCACAATTTATAGCCTATGTGTTATTCCAATGTAGGTATAGGTAAGTTATATTACTGCAAAGTTTCATCGAAATCCGTTTAGTAGTTTTTGCGTGAAAGAGTTATAAACATACATGCATAATTGCATACATCCATACAAACTTTCGCATTTATAATATTTTAAGTAGGAAGGAAAAGATGTATGACAATTATATTGACAGCCCTGAGTACTTTCGCAGCGTTAGCAAATAGCGATTAACATAATTGTTAGTTTTCATTTTTACATGTGCTTATAATCCGTACAAATAGGAAAGGTCTCATTTTTTGTTGTTTTTATTAAATATACACTAACATTCAATTTAACATTTTTACATGACTAATCTGCCTTATAAGCTAGCGTTTTCGAAGTTCAATTAATCGAATTCGAGCCTGATCCCTCGATACTACAGTGCGAGCAGTCTGCAGTTCAGTGTTTAAAACAATTATCATATTGTTTTAATTATACTTCAAGTGGCCACCATTTAAAATGTAAGTCTTTGTTTTTTTTTTTTTTGTTATTTCCTGTGTTTAATTTAATTCAACAAATACTATACAGATCACATGTAGCCAAATATCTACTTGTAATATTTATTAACTTAGGTACTGAAAATTAGTACGAGTTCGAGTACACATATTAGTTAGTTCCAAATAATTAACGTAAATATTTTGTTTTCTTTCAGCATAATTATTTCAAGTGATATTAATTTAAATTAATCTGATTATTTTTTTAATATTTTACAGGTCGGACTCAGAGTGTGATCAACGCAGCAACTCTACAGATGTTGAACGCAGTGCCGAGTTCTTGGGAAAGCGTTCTACTCCTGCAAGCAAGCGTAAATCTACTTCCGTTAAGAAAACGCCTGCTAGTATAAGGTAATCATACTTAATTTATATAACTAAGCCATAAGTCAGGAAAAAGGGAAGCTGACAGCTGCAACTACATTGTTGAAGTACCAGCCAGCGTCCGGAAAGCCCTAGTGAATCAGAACAGGCTTTACATAAACTGGACGTCTTGCCCGGTACGAGATTTCACCTTTGTGACTCGGTGCTTTAAGTGTCAGCAGTATGGTCATGCATCCAAGACTTGCAAATCGGTCACCTCTACTTGTGGCCATTGTGGAGCAGAAGGACACGTGACACAGGAGTGCTCCTCAAAGGAAGAACCACCGAAATGTGCAACCTGCAAGCGCTTCAAAAAACCTCACAACCACAAGACAGGAGATTCGGATTGCCCTGCAAGAAAAGCCGCTGAATATAGGTACATCAACTCTATAGATTATGAAGGGTCTTGATTGCGCCAAACACTACATTATATTTAGCTTTAAATAATTTTTACACAGTACATATTTTTATGCTTTACTTAGTGATAGTTTGATTTCTGATTCATTTTAAAGTGGCACATTTTTATACACTAATCTAAATATTGTACTCAAATATGTAAGTTTAAAGTACTATAGGTATACAAAAAAAAAAAAAAATAGGTTATAATTAGTTGAAAGGCTGGTCTTTTCACCAGACCGAAGAATTGCCGATTGTAGTATATCAAAAGTACCTAGAGATAGTCAGTATAAATTAGTATGTTAGCATTAAAATAAATATGTATAATAACACTTTATTTGTCACAGTGACCTAGTTTTTAGTTACTATAGCAATTTATTGTTAATTCGCTATAAATATAATTATAAGCACTTTTACGCCTGAGACACAGGTTTTTACCTAGTTCAGGCAAATCAAACATCAGCACTAGTTAGAATTAAGCAAAATATTGTAAAATTATGTACAAATTGACGTAATAAACGATTTATTTATTAAAAAAAAAAAAAAAAAAAAAAAAAATCAATTAATGTCAGTAATGTCAGTCAGTAATGTCAGTACACCTTTCCACACACGGTTGGTTAGCCCCATGCTAAGTTATTAATTAACTTGTGTTATAGGCGCTAACACAACTGATAAACTACATATAGCTACACATATACATATTTGTAAATACATATTGTAACACCCAGACCACGGCCAACAAGCATGCTCATCACACAAATGTCGACCGAACCGGGAATCGAACCCGGGACCTCAGGTTCGGCAGTCCGGCATGGTGACCATTGCGCCATCAAGGTCGTCACTATTATATTATACTTTTATCAACTTTTGTACTTATGTGTGATATATTTATACAGCGTCGGTTAGTAGTTGGTTAATTTATTCCTTATCATTTTCGTATCAGTTCGGAAATGTAAATCACAGTAACACTATATTTTTAAACTTAGTAAATAATAAGTTGTTATGAACTAAATAATATTATTGAATCGATACTTACGAGTAACAACTTTTTATACTTATTATACTTATACTATGGTACCTACTGAGGCTGTGTTATTTTTGTAATGATTTTGAAACATTCTTATACGGGTTATTTATGTTTGTTTCAGAAAAAAGGCGAAGTCTGTGGACGTGTTCAATCTAAGTCGTGGCGATGGCGAACCCAAAAATACTTCTTCGTCCGTACTGTCCTCGTACTTCGTTAATAGAGTTGCGAACGGCAACGAACGTCGAGTGATCAACACGGCGGGGGACTACCTTATCGATTTGAAAGTATATCAAACCAACGATGCGCATAATACTGATTATCAAGAACTTTGGAAGAAAGCGCTGGTTCGGATAAAATTCCAAACGGAAGACGATACACCGCAATGGCGCAAGCTTCAATCTCTGGTTCACTCCATTGATGCACTATGTGAGGACCGCCTTACCTTTATTTCAAATCAAAACTGTAGTTAATTTTATAACTAATATTAAATATATTTTTTATAACATAAATCATGTTTCTTTTCTCAGCTGAAGCAGTGTTAGTCACAACGACGAACAGTGGGCATGAAGCTAGCTGCAGTCGTTTTGCATTTCAAATGTTAGTCACAACGACAAACAGCTGGCATGAAGCTAGCTGCAGTCGTTTTGCATTTCAAAAGTTAGTCACAACGACAAACAGTTGGCATGAAGCTAGCTGCAGTCGTTTTGCATTTCAAAAGTTAGTCACAACGACAAACAGTTGGCATGAAGCTAGCTGCAGTCGTTTTGCATTTCAAAAGTTAGTCACAACGACGAACAGTTGGCATGAAGCTAGCTGCAGTCGTTTTGCATTTCAAATACCTTGAATGATGTTAGTCACAACGACAAACGGTTCGCGCATGAAGCCAACTGCAGTCGTTTTTCATTTCAAATACGTTGAATGATGTTAGTCACAACGACAAACGGTTGACATGAAGCTAGCTGCAGTCGTTTTGCATTTCAAATACCTTGAATGATGTTAGTCACAACGACAAACAGTTCGCATGAAGCCAACTGCACTCGTTTTGCGTTTCAAATACCTTGAATGATGTTAGTCACAACGACAAACAGTTCGCGCATGAAGCCGACTGCAGTCGTTTTGCATTTAAAATACCTTGAATGATGTTAGTCACAACGACAAACAGTTTGCATGAAGCCAACTGCATCGTTTTGCATTTCAAATACCTTGAATGATGTAGCATGGTAAACTGAACAGGTAAGTCGATCTTCATTATTGAGCGTCTTGAATTATTGAGCGTCTTGAATCACTGTGACAGATAAATATCTTTTATCTTTTTTATCTTTTATCTTTTTTTTTGCATTACTAACTGCTATACCGAGTCGACCGTTCATGATTGGGCATTCTGGACCACCGAAGCGAAGGCGAAACTTGTTTCGCCGAGCGAAAAGTGGTCCAGAATGCCCAATAATATACTACTCCTACCCTATTTCACATGAACGCGTAGAGATAAGTATTAAAGATGAAATTCATATCAATATTAAAATATTATTTTTGCTTACATAACATAAAATATTTTTTTAATAATTATAAACTTACTACCTACCCTGTTTCACATTAACGCGTAGAGATAAGTATTAAAGTTCAAATTCATATCAAACACTTCTTAAATCTAATTGCCTGTAAACTGTGAAAAATTCTAAATCAACGCAAAAATTCAAAACGCTGAGGTAGGTACCTACCTAAGTTCAAATTGTATTTCATAATGTGCAATCATTGCGCAAACATTTTTCAGATGTCATAGTAGATCCTATTATTCATTCCTCACATGCAGCATTGTTTGTTGAAACCTGGGGATGTCGTAGAGACACTTTTGAACTTGATGGTTTTAATGAGGTGTGTAAATTAGATGGTCCAGCCATGTCTAATGCAAATCCAGGTTGGGGATCTATCGCGTATGTACATACGTCGCAATCTTAAGGATGCCGTTAGAGACGGATCTTGTGAAAGATATTATTTAAATAACCTAGACGCTGCAAACGGCCATTGTGGATGCTTGCATCTTGAAATCTTTAATGTCAGAGTGATAACTGTATATAGGTCACTATAATGTCAAATTAATGTTGCAATAGAGTGCATAAATACAGTAATATACGGCAGCAACTTCAATAGGTATAATTCATGTTCCCATCTGATTATTGTGGGAGACATCAATATCGATTTTAGAATGAATCCCCAGAATTTTCCACATATTTTTCATCCATAAACTTGTTTCCGTTAATAAACACTAGCACTACACGAAGTAATACAATCATACAAGGTGTTGATTTGCATTTGTGCCATACTTCAGGAGAAGGACATAAAATACGTAAATAATCGATTGGAATTACAGTAGACGGGAAATAGCTAATATGCACTGCTTTTTTTGTCATTGTAATGTCATAGTATTTCAGAAGTAATCCAATTTTATGAATGAAATTTATGAATAATTGTTGCGTATGCTTTGTGTTTGCGTTTGTGTGAGGGCGCAGCACGGTTTTAAGGCCAGTAACACACACGCCAAGTTTAAATACGGCTAGATGACATTGACGGATTTCCGAAAAAAAATAAAATCAAAATTTTTTGTACCAATTTTTTGTTGATTTGGGTTGAGAATCATTAGTATAATTACGTCCTTGACTATGGCACGGATGCAAATCAACAGCTTGTAGATAACGTTTTTTCGAACTTTAATGTTCAATGTGATACAATTCACACCTTTTTCAGTCACCATAGAATAGAATAGAATTATTTATTTGCATAAAATGTAGGTAATTTTACAATTAGGTGTTACAATTTTATTTGACCCGTGTACATTCTGCCTAAATGGCATGCAAAAAATAAGACTTATACTATAAAAAACTATAATCTAGGTATCACTTATAACTATATTAATTTAATCTAAGAACATTAATACTTGTAAGCTAAATTGAGTTGTCATTAATGAAATCGGATACAGAGTAATAGCATTTCTTAATAAGTAAATTTTTGAGTGTGTTTTTGAATCTTCTTAATGGTAGCTCTTTTATCATTTTTGGTAGATGGTTGTAGATTCGAGGAGCCATACCCATGACACTCTTTGTCAACAAAGAAGTTTTATATTTACCTAGACATAACTTATCTTCATATTGAGATCTTAAACATGTGGTTCTGTTTCTAGACATCTTTAAAGTCGGGAATAGGTGGTAATTAGTTTTTACAAAAATAGCTATTTCCAATATGTATAGGCATGGGAAAGTTAAAAGATTATATTTTTTGAAAGTAAGTATGCAGCTGTCAGTCACTTTGAGATTAAAAATAGATCTAATACAGCGTTTTTGCGCCTTAAAAATATTTTCTCTCTCGCTACAGTTACCCCAGAATATTATTCCAAATCTCAAGACAGAAACAACTAGACTATGATAAGCTATCAATACTGTTTGAGTGTTAACTTTTTTAGATAAACTATACAAAGCATAAGCAGCTGAACCAAGTTTTTTACAAATGTTATCTGCTTGAGTTTTCCATGTCAGTTGACTATCAATCGTAATTCCTAAAAATTTTGCTACATTAACTTCATCTATTGTTTGTCCATTATAATTTATATTCATATTTGTATTTACTATTCTTTGATAAAAATGCATTAGTTTGGTTTTTTCTAAATTTATAATTAAATTATTTTTTTCCAGCCAATCAATAAATTTTTCAAGCGTACTGTTAACGTTATCTTCATATGAATCTTTATTGTGACATTTAATTATCAAAGTGCTGTCATCAGCAAAAAGAACCATAGGATTTGGCATTTGGTTAGGTAAATCATTCACGTACAGTAAAAATAATAAGGGGCCGAGTACGCTACCCTGTGGGACACCAAATTTTATATTTCTTCTAGATGAAGCATACTTTTCTTCTTTTTTCGTTTTCTTGCTGACTCTAGAAATTTCTGTTAATTGTTTGCGTCCTTTTAAGTAAGTTTTGATGAGATTTAGCACATTTCCTCGTATCCCGTATGTTTCTATTTTCTTTAAAAGTATATCATGATCCACATAATCAAATGCTTTTGATAAATCAGTAAATAGAGCACATGTCGGTATTTTTTTATCAATATTTGGCATTATGATGTTAAGAGCGTGTACGTCAGCCGAGCGCTATTTAGCCTAAAATGGTACTTTTCAAACCACTGTTTCTCAGTAACTACTTATCCTATAACTATTCTTAAAAACCAGAAGCAGGTTTGTTTAACGAGGAAATAACAAGAAATAGTTTTAACATGAAAATCAACTAAGATTAGTCTAGAACGCGGCAAAATCCTATTCTGTCAAACTATAACATGTCTTGACACAATGACGTTCGAAAAAAGAATCTTCCAAGCATAGATGCACGGCTGAATGGCGAGGTGTCTATGGTCGCTCGTCTCTGCTGCCCTCTTTGTAACTACTGGCAGCTAACACGGCCTCTCCTGACACCCTGACGTCCTCGGCAGGATCTGGGTGAACCTGGTTGAGTCTCGGAACACCTGCACATTCAATAAGCGAGTTGGATCTGGCTCAATTTCGTCATATTTAAATCTCGATTGGTAATCGTGGTCATCATCGGTTTTCTGAGCACATGACACTTTCAGAATAAAAATTATTGGAGGTTTTACAAACCTCAAACAAAGTACTGATCCATTTAAACAAAGAAAAATAAATAACATCAACTTTAAATCAAATAAGAGGTACAAAATTAATAACAGAACACTGGTATACCACCCAGCGACTGGAAAATAAATAACATCAACTTTAAATCAAATATCAGGTACAAAATTAATAACAGAACACTGGTATACCACCCAGCGACTGGAAAATAAATAACATCAACTTTAAATCAAATATCAGGTACAAAATTAATAACAGAACACTGGTATACCACCCAGCGACTCGAAAATAAATAACATCAATTTTAAATCAAATAACAGGTACAAAATTAATAACAGAACACTGGTATACCACCCAGTGTAAGTGTGTCGAGTGTAAGGCTGAAACATATTAGTTGTACACATATACACACACAACATACAAAGAAATCATGTAGATTATTAACCTGGTTTCGAGTGAAAGGCTGAAACATATATCATGTAAGAAGAAATACGATTACTTTTACTTATTAGTTATACCGTGAGCGCAAGCGTGCACTCAAGCGCAAAAAATGTGTTATCAATCAAGAAAGATGTTATCAAGAACAAATACTTGAACTATACGGAAGTCATAGGCAAGGGGCTTAGACTATACGGAAGCCATAAGCCAGGGGCTCAGACTATACGGAAGTCATAAGCCAGGGGCTCAGACCATACGGAAGTCATAAGCCAGGGGCTCAGACCATACGGAAGTCATAAGCCAGAGGCTCAAAATATACGGAAGTCATAAGCCAGGGGCTCAGACTATACGGAAGTCATAAGCCAGAGGCTCAGACTATACGGAAGCCATAAGCCAGAGGCTCAGACTATTCGGAAGCCATAAGTCATGGGCTCAGACCATACAGAAGCCATAAGCCAGAGGCTCAGACTATTCGGAAGGCATAAGCCAACAGAACCAGCAGGAGCACCAGCATAGCAGCGCTCGTGCCGCGACGAGCAGCACCGGCACAGCAACGCTTGTGCCGCGACCAGGAGCACCGGCAGAGCAACGCTCGTGCCGCAATCAGCAGCACCAGCATAGAAGCGCTTGGGCCACGACATGGCCGTTACACATTCTCGTGTATAAGTCTGCGAACAAGCACTTACGACGTACATTTCGTTCGGCCACTTCTGACCATCCAAATCTGGAAAGCTTTTCGCTCTCAAAGAAATAAATTCAAGGCATGACTTTGAAACTATGTCTCAGAAATATCATTATTACTAATCATGTGTCAGCAACGCTGAAAACACAACCACCATTACGGTTTAATAAGTTACGTGTAGTTAACTTCACTTCAGCTTTTGCTACACAGAATACTCATAGGTGACAATATCAATGGTTGGTACATTATTACACATTTTTCCACTTACATAATATAGCTAAGAGCATAATTACTTTCGATGTGTAATCAAAACAATAAAACAGATCACCTGACCTCAAAGCATGATATGCCAGGTCTACTATCCACTGGCTATCATTACCGGAGTATGCCAAACGAGATACTGGCCGTCAGCACTCCGTACAGCATGCAAAGCTTGTGCAGCAGCACAGCATCCGAGGAGCATGAAGTGTCACAGCACTCTTACTATGTCAAATGACACAGCACCTGGAGCGCTTACACCATCACCTCACACGGCTTAGGCTTATCCTCAATACCTGTAGTCAAAAGACAAGCAAGCAGGCATCTGGCTAAGGTAACCGAACATTCAATAGACAGACTCTCAAGCATTGTCATGTTACAGATTTGAACTTAGTTAACATCAAAAATTAATGCACCTAAATTACATAATCAGTAAAAGAAAATAAAAACTAAGGTCTGTAAACAGACTTTCAATTTGTAAAATGTGATTTACGCCATAGCCTTCCATTCAACAGGGTTTACTTGTTGTTTGTATCCCTTTCTTGAGCTCTTCAGGCATTCGAGGGCCACAACCACAACGGCATGGCACCAAAAATCTAGAGCCTGATGCACAATTTGAAC
Organism: Helicoverpa assulta; assembly: GCA_963856015.1. Lineage (NCBI taxonomy): Eukaryota > Metazoa > Arthropoda > Insecta > Lepidoptera > Noctuidae > Helicoverpa > Helicoverpa assulta. Next base: position 16,303,109 of record CAWLCW010000001.1, on the reverse strand, counting down.
TATTCCATTTCAATGAAAAACAAATTGAGTAAGTCAAAATCAAAACAGTGTGCATTTATATCACAAAAGCAGTTAACTTATATTTCTGTGTAGGTACTTGTTGAAACTCTCATGAGCAGAAAGATTAGAAATAAGTATTATTGAGCTCATTTTCATAGTAAGCCTGTTAGTTATCCAATTTCATGGGACAAAAAGATTTCAAATGCAACCAAAAGATGCACGTTATTGTTGCAGCTTGTATTACACCTTGTTCAAACTTTAAAACATTTATCTAACCTTTTGTATAAAAAAAACAACCCGTTGGTCATTAGCGATGGCACCTGAGAATATAACTCTCATACACTTTCAGTATGTCTTTAACCAATAAACCACCAAGATGGATTACAAGACATGTATTACATAAAGGCTAAATAAAATCGGATTGATCTCACCATTTACATACAGGTATGTAGGTACATTACAGGATTCTTCCCGTAACATCTCGAGCATAGTAGGAGCAAGGCATGTTGTTCACGGACACCACAGCAATACATAGGCAGAAACTCATTCCACCCGAAACACACGAGAGCAGTATCAGTGTACTAAGCTCGAGCAATTCTCGACTTATTACACCGTCATATCCACATGAAAACCAAAGCCATCGTTAATTCGGTTATAACAAGAACATTTTGATATTAGCTTAACATGTTACTATGACAATCAATTTTGTTAACCAATGATCATAGTTACCAGACCTGTTATTTCCATAAAATAATAAAAACCAATATTCCTTTGCGATTTTTCCAATAATGCAATCCACATTAATGTTATCCTGAAGGATATAAGGATGTATTCTTAAAGTTATTTGGGCACTTGATGCCGCTTAAAATCTTCAGAATGGAATAGACCAGAATGGAATGTCCTTGTTCCACAACAAGACATATTTATTGGTATCACTTACGCTGCCTGCATAGCATCTTGAATATACCAATCTACGCAACTCACTGCAATCCATTACAAAATTAAAATAGAACGGCAATAACTTCGGTAATGGCGGATATCCTTACACCGCGTCGTACTTAATAAAAGTGCCAATGAATCTAAACTGAAATCAAAAACTTTATAGTGGGAGTGAGACTATCCCACTTCTGATCTTAAAAACCAGAAGCAGGTTTGTTTAACGAGGAAATAACAAGAAATAGTTTTAACATGAAAATCAACTAAGATTAGTCTAGAACGCGGCAAAATCCTATTCTGTCAAACTATAACATGTCTTGACACAATGACGTTCGAAAAAAGAATCTTCCAAGCATAGATGCACGGCTGAATGGCGAGGTGTCTATGGTCGCTCGTCTCTGCTGCCCTCTTTGTAACTACTGGCAGCTAACACTATGTTAATTTTTAATAACGCAAGGTAATTTCACTGTCTATATAGTTAATTGAATAAAAATGTCGATTTGTGTAGTTTAAATACTTAAATCCCCTGTAACGTAATATATGTTTTATAAAATTCCCGTTCAGCGTCTATTTCGAAGCTCAAATTGATGTGAAAACAGTGACAAATCTAATCATAAAAATTTTTTTACTCATGGATAAAATCCCCCTGAATATAGTTAATTGAAAACATTTTTTAATTCAGGTCCCTATCTTTCAGAAAAAAATATTTTAACAATGTCAAATATTGTGAATTTCAAATGCTTTTTTCACCTGCCTATCTTACTTAATTTAATATAACAATTATTTACTATAGTAATATAACTCTTTCTTTAAAACATAAACTTAATATTATAATTTAATCTCTCGTTTTTATTTTTTTATAAATTATTTAAAAACTACTATAAAACGCTGCACGCGAGTCAACTCAAACCTGAAAGTCCGGTTAAGCAGTACACGGCCTCCTAGGCTGAACTGCGAGATGCCATACCAAAAAAAAAAAAAAAAAAAAAAACAACTCAAACCAGACCGCCGCGCGGCTTCACAGAGAGAGGACGTGTCGCTCCGTAGCATCGCGTAGGGTGAATGACCTTTGCCGTGGATACCGAGAATAGTGGATATTTTGAGCGCGACCGATACATCTTGATACGTTGGGGAGTATATTTTTTTTATAGTTTAGTTTTTTTTATTTTTTATTTTTTGACGACCTCGATGGCACAATGGTCACTACGCCGGATTGCCGAACCTGAGGTCCCGGGTTCGATCCCCGGTTCGGTCGACATTTGTGTGATGAGCATGCTTGTTGGCCGTGGTCTGGGTGTTACAATATGTATTTATAAATATGTATTATGTATATATGTAGCTATATGTAGTTTATCAGTTGTGTTAGCACCCATAACACAAGTTAATTAATAACTTACAATGGGGCTAACCGACCGTGTGTGTAAAGGTGTCCTGACATTATTATTATTATTATATTATTTTATATATGTATTTTTTTGTGTTTGATTTAGGTTTGCGTGTATGTATGTATCATAGGTATGTAAGTAATATGTGGGTTAATCTTACGTTTCAATTTTGAAGAATATTTCTTTAACCGATTGATCTAAAATTTTGTATGCACGTTCAGTTTGGATGACAATGTATGATTCACTATGTAACTTCCTTCTTAAAATCCAATATGGCGGAATATCCAAGATGGAGGAGCAATTGTTTTTAATATGCATTCCACAATAAGGGTATCAAATGAAAGAACTTGTATTGAATAACTCGAAAAAAATGTAAGATCACTCTCATTCAAATATGGCAGACTTTTTAAGCTTGAAATTAATTTTGAAGCAAATATACTTAAGCAATCAAAACATAATTTTGTTTCGATGTTCGGTTTGGGTGACAATGCACGATTATCTTTGTGATGTCAATTTAAATCCAACATAGTGGCAATTTTGGCAAGGCCAAATGCAAACTCGTCTGGTAAATTACTATAACCTGTGTCTGCTGCCTGAGATAGTAGACCCACGCAAATCCAGGTCAATGGCACTAAGAGACATTAGGTACTAATTTTTAAGATTCCGAACTTTTTTATTTTATTTTTCTTTTTATATAATTTCAAAATAAATTTATATGTCACCGTAAGATTACAAACATCGTTAGATTACAATCTATCTCGAGATATTGTAAACTGTCGAATTATTGTGAACCGTAACATCTGATTGCAATTTAACGCATTATTTTTCGCTATATTGTAATCCATTGATGAGAAATTGTCAAATTGTCAACAGTCCGAAAGCTCTCCCTGATTGGTCAGTCTTTTTGTAAGATCGACCAATCACGACCAGCCGTTCTGTTCCCATGGAGTTCCCGTAGAGTTAGGAATGAAATAGAGGTGTCAGTTAAATAAAATAAATGCTCTTCAAAAATTCTTCAAGTATTTATTATTTAGTACGAGTATGTAATTAATATTCCTGACATATGGAGGGAACAAATTGTAACGAAATATTTATTCTTCAAACACAAATTGAAATTGGAAAATTATAAGAAACTTTTATAAAAAAAAACAAAACAATTAGGTAGTTTGTCTTCAAACACAAACAAATATTTTAAAAAAATAAAAGCCTCTTATATAAAAAAGGGTACTTAATTTTGTCCTCAATTTAAATTGGACAATAATAAAACAAACTTTAAATAATAAACAATCATTTTATCCTGCAATTCAAATGAAAATGAAAAATATAATTTTACTATTTTCATTATGCCCACTGTAATATTTTTGTAGCTCTATGGTAAATTCGTTCGGATTAACAATATAATTTTTTTCTGAGTTATTTTGTTGACCAGGCTCAATATCCGACATGGCTAATATTATTTAATGAGAACACGTAAGTTTCCACGCATATACAAATATTAAAACACGAGAAATTAATGTAATTTAGGTTATGTTCGGAAACTAACACTAATTTGTTGGTTTATCGTTCAAACTGCTTTTCTTTGGTTAATCACAGATAAATTTTATATCCTCAACACTTTTATATAACTAATTCTAAAGATATAAGTTATTTTCAACAGGAAATCAATTTATAATCACGAAAACACAGTTGTTTACACAATCGACAACAAACGAAATAAACAAACAAAATGGCGAATGCCGCAGCGGCGGGGGCACATTACGTTCTACCAATCAGCGCGCAAGATGCATTCTGTTCTACGCCAGTTGACAATTTGACCGCTTTACATTGATAGATTATAATATAGCGAAAAATAATACGTTAAATTGCAATCAGATGTTACGGTTCACAATAATTCGACAGTTTACAATCTCTCGAGATAGATTGTAATCTAACAATGTTTGTAATCTTACGGTGACATATACATTTAAAACAACGTGGTTTCATAAAAAAATGAAAACTGTGTCATTTATTTACTTAATTTTTGTAACAATTTATAAATAAATAAATAAGTGCACTCGAAAGGACTAAATTGGTTGCTTGACTACATACATATATACGTGAAGTATGACACGCACGCACACAACCAAGATGCTAATGTACCGCATTTCTTGCGTTGAATTACCTATACTTGACATCGCGCGCCGAACGTACACGCTCTTAACAACTTATTTTCATGCTTTCATATTTAAGTCGTCCATAGATTTACACTATTTTCTCGCTTATAACTATTTACTAAATAATATATTTTTTGCTGTACTAATTTCACTCGAAAGGATCAAAATGGTTTGTGTGACTATACGTGAAGTATGATAGGCACGCACACAGCCGCGAGTGGCCGCGACGCTAGTCTGCGTGATTTTTTGCGTTGAATTACCTAAAGTTGACATCGCGCGCCGAGCGTATACGCTCTTAAGAAAATCAAAAATAGCCATATTAATATTAGTGTTCTTCCTAAAGCCTTTCTGCTCATTACATAAGATATTGAATTTTGTCAAGAAGGCATATATTGCATTATAAATAACTTTTTCTATTATTTTTGAAAAAATTGAAATCAAGGAAATTGGTCTATAGTTTGAAATCTCATCTTTGGCGTTTTTTTTATAGAGTGGCTTCACCTTAACGATTTTAAGTGCTTCTGGAAATTTACCAGCTGATATACAGGCATTTATTATATGAGCTAGAGGGGCTGTTATATAGCTACTGACATATTTTATGACCTTTGTAGAGATACCATCATAGCCATAGCTTTTTTTATCTCTCAAAGATTTGATTATGTTTATTACATCTTGAGGAATTACTGAAGATAAAAAAATGGAGTGGGGATTTTCTTTTACAATATTATTAAAGTCACTTTTTGGTGCTGCAGCTACTTGATCTACGTAAAAATTATTGAAAGATTCTGCTAAATCGTGAGGATCGGTTAATACTGTATTATTATATTTTATTTGAGAGATAGGTTCACTTGTTATTTTTTTATTATTTATTACTTGCCATACTGTTTTAGATTTATTTTTAGATTGATTAATTAAGTAATTGTTTTGCGATCTTTGAGTTAATTTAATAATTCTCTTAAATTTACGAGAATAATTTAAATTTACAGATTTGGTTCAAATTTAAGACATAATTAGTTATTTTCAATCAGATTTCTGAATGATGACTATAAAATGTTGTAAATAAATAACTTTAAAAGAACTTTTACAAGGTACTCGCCTACTATTTTAGTTATATTATAAAATAAAAAATATTAACTATTTTGACTCTCACGAAATTACCATAACTATGATTGTTCTAAACTGAACGGTTTTCGCGAGAGTCACTTTTTATTTATACGGGATTTGTACGGAACCCTCGGTGTGCGAGCCCGACTCGCACTTGGCCGGTTTTTTAGAAGTATTAAATCACCAATTTTATAATTGGATTCATGTTTTTATCATAACTTATCTTTCGGCACTGTTTACTCTTAATTAAATTCTCTCTGGCATCATGTTGCGACTTTTGTAATCGATATCTAAGTTGTTGTGGATAATCGTAATGATTGTATAAAGGTTCTATGTCACACGTTAAGTTACTTGGTATGCGACATTGTTTTCCAAACACGAGTTCATAAGGTGTATATTGGGTTTCTGTATGTACCGTAGTATTGAATGAAAAGCACCAGTAGGGTAACTAACCATGCACTCCAATTCTGCGGTTCACCGTTTGTTTGTATTCGAAGAAATGAAACTAAATTTTTGTGGTTGTTAGCTGTTTAATGCCAAGAATTTGGCAAACTTCTTTCATTATATTAGATACAAATTCAGTACCTCTATCAGATTTTATTTTTGAGGGTATACCATAGCGTAAAATAAAATTGTTCACAAAGATCTTTGCTATTGAAATTGTATCCTTAGTATTTAGAGGATACGCCTCCACAAACTTAAATCGCATTGAAGCGTAAGAATATAACTAAAATTACAACTATCCTTATATAAGGGCCCGACTAAATCTAAATATACTCTATCAAACGCGGATGTACCGGTATCCGTGAGAACCATTGGTTCCTTTACGTATTTATTCATATGTTTATACTTTAAACATTTGTCGCATCGACTTACAAAATCTGTCACGTCCTTGTATAATCCTGGCCAAAAATATTTTTTCTTAATATTGTTTATCGTCCTTTTTATGCCGGCGTAGCCACTTGAAGGTAAAATATGATAGTCATTTAATATAATGTGCTTTGTCTCGTTATCAATTATCTTATGGACACCCTTCAATATAAACAATCGTGGTCCGGACCAATTTGGTGTCTCATATATCGTACGCGTTAAGTCTTCTATTAATAGACTGTTACAATTATTTTTTACAAGCTTTTATTTAACTTGCAATGTATGTATGTATGTATGTATGTATGTATGTATGTATGTATCGGGTTCCCAATACGGATGTTCTTCGACGGACGGGCTTGGCGGGCATGGAGTGCCTTCTGATGAAAGGTCAGCTGCGCTGGTGCGGTCACCTGGTACGCATGGAGTCCTCCAGGTTGCCGAAAACTATTTTCTATTCGGAAATCAGTTTGGGTAAACGACAAGCTGGAGGACAATATTTACGTTACAAGGATGTATTAAAGCGCCACTTAAAATCGATCGGCTTATCCCCGAACTCATGGGAGGACCTAGCCACCCAAAGATCTGAGCGGCGAAAGGAAATTCATCAAGGACTAGAAAACTTCGAGTCCCATCGTCTTGAAGATCTTGATGGTAAACGCCTGGCCCGTAAAACTCGTCCTAAACCGACGTATAATTATACCTTTAATGCAAACGGACAGCTCTACTGTGCATCATGTGACCGAGTTTTTAAAAACAAATTCGGGTTCGCAAGTCACTACCGGGCCCATGAGCGAAGACAGATTGCCGGGAATTGACAGGGTGTCGCCGTCGACGGACACGTCTGGGAGGACATCATCATCATCATCATGTATGTATGTATGCATGTATGTATGTATGTATGTAACTATGTGTGTTCGGGTGGAATTTTACAACGCAATTTTAAGGCACTTGTCCTCAACCGATTGAGCTGAAATTTTGCAGACATGTTTAGTTTGGATGACAATGCATGTTAAGCTATGTGACGTCATCCTAAATCCAACATGGCTAAATATACAAAATGGCGGACTAGTTATTTTTAAGGTACCTATACAATATGGGTATCAAATGAAAGGGATTGACAAGTAGAACACATTGCACTTTACGAAATAAAATTCCAAGATGCCCACCGCTACAAAATGGTGAATAACCTATTTTTTTCAATCCCATCCATATGGGTATCCAATGACAGGGCTTGACAAGTAGAATAAAGTGCACTTTACCAAATCAAAATCTACGATGACCGCCGCTACAGAATTTAGACTTAGGAACTTACCAGGTGAAAACTAAAAAGTATAAAATAAATTGAGGTAAAAAAAATCTTTAAAAACAAGCTTTTATTTAAATGCGCTAAAAAGAAAAAAATAAACTTTTACTGTAACTTTACTGTCAACTTATAACGACATTTCAAATTTAACATATTTGACACAATTTATACGTTTTAAAAGCTTGTCGCGATTTTGTTTGTTTTTTGTTACAGCCTTATTATCGTCCCACTACTGGGCACAGGCCTCCTCTCACACGGAGAAGGATTAAGCGTTAATCACCACGCTTGCTTAATGCGGGTTGGTGATTTCAGACTTTATAGTCCAGGTTTCCTCGAGATGTTTTCCTTCACCTTTTTATCAGCCATTGGTGTCTAAGATTTACCTAGAAAGTACATACAAACTTAGAAAAGTTGCATTGGTACTTGCCTGACCTGGAATCGAACCCACACCCTCATACTCGAGAGGTTGGTTCTTTACCCACTAGGCCACCACGACTTCGCGATTTTACTAAGAAAGTAAATACGATTACTTAAATCTCGCGACAAGCTTTTCAGAAAATCGTGGAATCAATTTCCTATAATAATTCGCGAAAGCGACGAACCGTTTGACCTCCGCTACATTTTGAGGAACTGGATAATTCTTTAAAACTGATATTTTCTTAGGATCCGGTTTTATACCTTCAGCCACCACAATACCAATTCAATACCACATGACCAAGAAATAGGAGTTTTTTCTTAAGAAATTGGCATTTTGCGGGACTAAGTTTCAAATTAACCTTGCGTAAACGTGACAAAATATCGATTAGGTTTTTACTGTGCGAATCCAAATTTCGTCCAATACAGATTAAATCGTCGGCATATGTTAAGACTTTATCATAGGTTAATCCTGCCATTGCTATTATAATAGCTCGACTGAAAGAACTAGGGCTTGTTTTCAGACCCATCGGCATTCTGGTAATTTGGTACTGTCCCGACGGTGTAGTAAATGCTGTATACTTCCGGCTATGGGAATTTAAAGGAAATTGAAAAAATGCTTGATTCATATCCAAATGTGAAAAATACATAGCTCCAGATAAGGAATCTAACACATCAGTAATACTGGGTAAAGGAATTATCGTCTACAATACGGTCGTTCAGCTTTCTAAAATCAATTACTAATCGCCAGGATCTGTTTTCGTTGTTTTCTGATCCTTTTGGCACAAGAAGAACCGGACTCGACCATTCACTACAAGCTGGTTCAATTATTCCATCCTGTAGCAATTTGTTCACCTGTTTTTCCATATCTCCCCTTTGTGAATACGGCAATATTGTTTAATATAAACAGGTTCACTATTAGGTTTCAATTGTATATTCTGTTCATATTGTAGTGTGTAACCATCCATGTATGTAAACAGCCTTATTTAAAATGCTTCTTCAGCAATACTGACTTGTAATTGTCTTTATATTGTCTTTTTACACAATAAACCGGACCTTCAAACTAAATGGACGTATTATTTCAATTCTTCTAATCTACCGTGACCAGACCACACCACATGGCGACCCTGCCATACTAGCTACTCTATATCTACCTACATGACCCTGCCATACTAGCTATTCTGTATCTACCTACATGGACTTTCTATAATATTTCTCAATCTTCAAAACGTCGGGATATTGATTGATTTTGGATATTGCATTGGCATCCATCAAGATTCTTGCGATTTTTGGAATATCGACGAAGAACACCAACCAAGAACGAACCAACATCATGGGCACAACTCAAAGCAAGGAAGAAGTGGTCATTGCACAGTCTGCAGCCGGAAGCAACCACGCAAAAGCGACGGCGGAACATCTCCAGACGAACAATATCCTTCTGTCCATAATCTGCGCCTGTATGTTGCTGGCGGTGTTGATTGGATTCTTCTGCCTGTACAAACGATGCCACACCAACTGGATGCAGAAGCAGCTGAGGAGTGACGCTTTGGAACGAGTTCTCGCGCGTGTCAGCTACCGACGTCGCAGGGAAATCAGGGAGCATGAGGACCCAGAAACCAAGGTGTAAGAGTGACCAACAAGTAAGTCGTAATTAGTACGCGCGTCTTAATTTCTTTTATTTTAGTAAGTGATTTTACCTAGTACTTAATATTTTTTTGTTTTTGTGTAGTGTTGAGCCACTTAACACTTACTTATTGAATTAGATTATGAGTATAGAATTAAAATTATCAGATATTTATAAGCAATTAAAACATTGTACGGATTCTATTTCTAAGTTAGGTCCTTCAAGAAGAGTAGGTAGTAATTTTGAGAATAAGATTTTAGAAGCTAAGAACTTGTATGTGTCGTTTAAAAATATTTTGAGTATTTTACCTAAAGATGCGTCTAAAGAATTATTATTTTTATGTTCTTGTATAAACAAATGCTATGACAAAATTTTGAAATTTGAGATGGAATCTATTTCGAGCGGTAGTCAGAGTCAAGATAAATCTGCCATAATGTCGGTGCAAGGTGAAAGGTTTAATTTAAAGACGGCTGTAAGCCTATTGCCTAAAATGACTGGTGATGAAGAGGTGACAAATGACTTAATTTCTGCGATTGAATTGTATGATTCAATGCTTATTGATGGTGATAAGTCGATTTTATTCAATTTTGTTTTAAAGAGTCGGTTAACTAATAGAGCAAAAATACTTCTTATAGTTCTGTTGAGTTGCTATTAGAAGATATGCGTAAACATTTACTTACTCGCAAGTCAGATACTGCTTTACAGTCTAGACTACAAAAGGCTAGGCAAGGTGAAAAGTCAGTTACAGAGTTTGCTCAAGAGATAGAGAAGTTGTTTGTAGAATTGACCATTTCTCAGGCAAATGGCGATGATAAAGCGTATGAGGTATTGCGTCCTCTTAATGAAAAGAACGCTGTTAGATGTTTTTCCGAAGGGTTAAGAAGTCAAAAGTTAGGAACAATTATTTCAGCACGGAATTTGACCTCCTTAAAGGAAGCTATTAGGGTGGCCGAAGATGAAACTACGAGTAGCTTAACTGCCGAGCGTTAGACCGTCATGTCGTATAACCGTCGGTCTACTCGCACTAATAATTTTGGTCATCGTGGATTTCGTGGTCGAAATTCATTAAGATATTTTCGAGGTAGACAGCCACATAGTGCGCATCAAAATTTTGCTGCGTCAAGGAACACGTGGCGAGGCAGCCGCGGTGCTCAGGTATATCGACGATGAGCGTCAAGTTACGGTTCCAGGTATGTTCGTGGGAATCGTGGCAATTGCGCAAATTATTCTAATAATAGAAATCTAAATCATTTTACAACAAATGAACGACATGATTTACCGACTTCAGAAAATAGTCGTAATGATCTTTCTGCGGACCAAAATTTGGGAGCATTTTTTCGTTCCTAATCAAGTTTTTACTTGTGATAGCATTAATTGGGTAAACTTAAGTTTAAATAACATATATGTCGGCGCGGATGAATAAGGTTATGAAAACACGTGCGCCGCACGTTGGAAGTGACGTAATCGCACCACTCTGTGAGTCAGGCGAGGTGGGGACGGACCGGTCAACGTGTATATAATGCTACGCCCGCTGCGGCGGAGCGGTGCAAGTCCGGTTAAGCAGTACACGGCCTCCTAGGCTGAACTGCGAGATGCCATACCAAAAAAAAAAAAAAACGGCGGAGCGGACTTGGTGTTCGACCTCTGCTCTGTCAAGACCTCTTAATTGTGATGTTGATCACACCTGAGTCACCTTATTGATTAATATTTAACTCTGTAGTTAAATTAATACCTTATGTTTTTATTGTGTTCTTTTGATTTAATTTTAATTCTATTTATTGATATTGGCAATGAATTAGACGTTGATTATTTAGTTTTACTTAATGAATTTAACGTTAATTGTTCATCTGATTTACGCTGCTTAATTTTGTTTCCATAAACAATCCATTTAATGTTAGTAACAATTACAATTTGTGTTCAATCAATTCACTGGTTTGTGTTTGTTGTTTTAGCCAATCCTTATTTCATTTATAATTTATTTGGTTGTGAAGTGAATAAACTTTTATGAACTTTTGTTATAATGATGTATTTTACTTTCATGTCCAAGGCATAAGAGTCACCCATTTTGCAACTGATTTCGGCTCGCGCCGAAATCAGAAGTGGGATCACTAGTGGCGCTTCCTCAGCCTCATCTGCCCATACTGAAGGAGACAACCACGATGCCGGTGTGAACGAAATGCTGTCCGCATTGGCCTATATCTGCAGGACCAACCAACCAAGCCGTAACTCCAAAGAGGCGACGGCGTTAGATCGCGGCAGTAATGTGCCGCGATCGGCAGCAGATTGGCGTGCATATGTGGATAGAGCGAAAGTTTTTAGGAACTCGCTCATCGTGAGGTATGTACAAACTGGATTTAAAAATTAAAAAGGCCGACCCAAAGCTCTCGTTAATTATGCGAGCTGCGTCAATGACGACATGACCAGGATTTAAATGCCACATAGCGTGACCAGCCGAATCTATCACCAGGGCATAGAATGTCTGGAGGCGAGTCGTTAATGGTGACAAACATGGAGACGCTGTGGCGGCGGTCATCGGCTGTGTCGTGCAAGACAATGAATTTTTCCGATCGCGCATTCTATGTGGGCGTGATGCTTTTGTTTCTGTGGCAAAATCGATTTCTGTAGCAGCCACAACCAAGCATGTAGAACGATCGTTGTAGAACGAGAGACTCGACGTATAGTACGTGCCGTCGTAGAAGATCATGAGATACCTTTTAGTGTTTTGATGGGATCCAGTATGGAGCGGTGCGTCAGTTAAAAGATTACTGTTTAGTTATAACGATACGTTTGTGATATTTCCGAGCGTCAGTTTAACGCAGGAGATCCCATTGAAATGTCTGGCCAGGTAGCTCCAGCAGGCGCCAGAAAATGGAGATTATCGAAGGGCTGATTATCATATCGAGAGGGTAAATCACATTGTGCTGGACGTGTGTATGCGAGGGACTGAATTAAACAAATGTGGTGCCCATTAATTTTCCACTAGTTTCAGATCGGACCGACGACGGATTGTCGACAACTGCCTTTTGTCAATTTGGACATAGTTCAAGGACTCTGCCCAGTGCCAATCAAGAAAGATTATCTGCCGCGAACTGCCTTTAGTGTACCTGACGGCCTTTTTAGTACTAGAGAATGCCTCAGCAGTGTCCCGATGCACAGTAGTGACTGGCTGCATTGCCGCAACTTGGCCCACATGGTCAATGTATTGATGAAGTGTGAAACATTTTCTGTTGGATTTTGCAGACTCTGGACAGGGAGATGGTGGCGTTGTCCCGGCGTTAAAACCGTGAACGCAAGGAAAGGTTTGTTTTTTTTTTTCAAATACCAATCAAAAGTTTGGACGGCTGCATCTCGAATGGTGCAGTTCGTCCAATGTCCTAGGAAAATGCGATGCCTTGAAGTTATCAGCAGTGCTCCTGAACGTCAAAAGGGTTCCTTCAGTATCTTTGGATTGGCAGGGTACTTTCAAGTGTTTCATGCTGTTTTTGTGTGATGCATACACTTTCAGAGATGTTGTTCGTGTTGGGCTGCTGCGGAGAGCACAGGTAACTTAGTTTTCGATAGATTTATTGCGTGAACGTTGTTTGGTCGCTGCGTGTAAGTTGTAGACTACTCTCCAGAAATATAACAATTAGTTGACAGAACGGAGACGCCGAGTTGTTGGTGTCGGTGCTCTAATGACACGGGCAAGCTGGATTGACAGAAGGTAACACAAGAGCTTCTGCAATAGCCGCATCCAAACAACAACAACCCGCAGACTGTGCGGTGCTGCAGCGACTTCTGGTGCAAGCGGTGTCAGCTGCACGCCTGCCTCTAGCGATTGCATTCTGCGGCTGCATGCTTCGGGGATGCCAAGCAGCGGAGCTTTGACTCACAGGGATGGAATGTAAGTCAAAATTCGAAATATACAGGAACAGTCGAGGAGCGTAACGTGGTAACCAATAAGCAAACAGTATCGCGGATCGAAGCGGAAGTCAACAAAATTCGGTGCTACATGAAAGCTCGAAGCCGAATACATCAACAGGGCGCAGCAAGTGGAAGTATCAATGTTCAGCACTACTCTCCCGCTCAGACAGCTAGTAGGAAATCCGAAGGTAGACTGCAGTCGACGTAAGTCTAGGCTCGTCAACAGATATCATAACACTATTTTGTCATCGTAGGCTTGCTGACGGTATCAGCGCTGCTCATTGAATTGTGGTGGCTGGGAGGTACCTCTGATGCCTCTTCTCCAGCAGAACAACTGTTTTCTGGACGACGGCGTGCTGGTGCAGCGGTGCCGTGGAAGGACGGTAGGTGATGACGATTTTGGGTGATGCTTATTGGTCCCGCGTGAGTAGTCGACGGAATCCACTTAGTGTCCAGAAACCCGGAATTTGCCGATTTCGTCCTGTATCTGCTTGTCTAGTAGTCACCTAGTTCGGTGATGAAGAACAGTTGAGACCCCAGTAGCTCGCAGTGGGGGTTTTTCTCCAGCAGTCGTTTGCCTGTTTCTCACCCTTGTATTGTTGTCAGGTAATGACCGAGCGTTGCTTATATTCATGCAGAAATGTCCACAGTGTGTATTCTTACAGTGGTCAGGTGGCTCGTAGCCACGTAGTCTACTACGTACGGCGACCTTTGAGCTTGACGTTGGTTTATTGATTGGTTGGTTGATTGAGCTTGATGTTAGATATTGATTGACCTACAGTTTGCAGATTTCTTCAAGTTGCTTTGGATCCATTCCCGTAGTTCCAGAATAGTAGTGGAGCATCATCAGCTCCTCGAAGTCGTTGTTGGATGTTGCTGCGTACAAGCTTTACTCACGTTGTTATGCTCCTTTTCAATCCAACTTGGGCGACCCGCTTGTAGGAGACCACCGTTTATTTGCAGCAGTTGCAGGAAATGCGCGCGGTGCGCATCGACCGACTGGCGGTTGAAGACTAGTGGTGGCACGGCGGCGGAGATGCGAGCGACAAGCAATATTCCCGGCCGTCGTGAATAGTATGTAGTGAATATTTTTGTTTTATCGAATGACTAATTTATAAAAATTAGTTGAGCGCATCGCTAACATCTATAAGCTAACGAGGCCAGACGCAACTTTAAAGGACCGTGGAACGCGAAAACATCCGACTTAATTTACTGATTTTGCAAGAAAGGCCATATAAAAACTGCATACAGATGACGGCAGCGCCAAAACTAGGTGCCTCCTTACCTTCAAAATACGCTTATGTAGATGGACGCACTAGTGTAAGTCTAGGATGTTTGTTAATCAATACGAAATTCAATCATTTTTAACGTCGATCCTTGTATTAGTATAACCTCAGTTCAGTTAATAATTCTGGTTTTATTTTATTAACATTTTAATTTTGAATTTGATTATTGCTCATTGACACTATCCTTACTATTGATCAGGGGACTAGTACTGTCTCACAGTCTTATATCTAGCCTATCTAGGAGAATTCCACCCGTCTATATTGTAGGTATTATTGAATCCAAAAACATTGCAATACCTTTTTGAATAAAAATAGAAAGAAACAGGTGCTGGTACTTGGTACCTGCCTGACCTGAAATTGAACCCGAAACCTTTTGTTGGTGTTTTACTTAGCCATCACGAAATGAAGTACATATTTACTACTTATTTATTTACATTTGTGTTTGTTCGTAAGTCGAAGGCAGAGGCCTCCTTACATATGTGTTCGTAAGTTGAGGACAGGGGCCTCCTTACATTTGTGTTCGTAAGTTGAAGGCAGAGGCCTCCTTACATATGTGTTCGTAAGTTGAGGACAGGGGCCTCCTTACATTTGTGTTCGTAAGTTGAAGGCAGAGGCCTCCTTACATATGTGTTCGTAAGTTGAGGACAGGGGCCTCCTTACATTTGTGTTCGTAAGTTGAAGGCAGAGGCCTCCTTACATATGTGTTCGTAAGTTGAGGACAGGGGCCTCCTTACATTTGTGTTCGTAAGTCGAAGGCAAAGGCCTCCTTACATATGTGTTCGTAAGTTGAGGACAGGGGCCTCCTTACATTTGTGTTCGTAAGTTGAAGGCAGAGGCCTCCTTACATATGTGTTCGTAAGTTGAGGACAGGGGCCTCCTTACATTTGTGTTCGTAAGTTGAAGGCAGAGGCCTCCTTACATATGTGTTCGTAAGTTGAGGACAGGGGCCTCCTTACATTTGTGTTCGTAAGTTGAAGGCAGAGGCCTCCTTACATATGTGTTCGTAAGTTGAGGACAGGGGCCTCCTTACATTTGTGTTCATAAGTTGAAGGCAGAGGCCTCCTTACATTTGTGTTCATAAGTTGAAGGCAGAGGCCTCCTTACATTTGTGTTTGTGTGTGTTCGTAAGTTGAGGACAGGGGCCTCCTTACTAACTTAATATCAGATTCTTCCCATACAGGTCGAGGGCGACCATTGTGCAGAATGGCCGTGTCGGCGCGGATGAATAAGGTTATGAAAACACGTGCGCCGCACGTTGGAAGTGACGTAATCGCACAACTCTGTGAGTCAGGCGAGGTGGGGACGGACCGGTCAACGTGTATATAATGCTACGCCCGCTGCGGCGGAGCGGGAGGACTCTGCTTCTGACTCTCGTCGTGTACGGACGTGTCGCTCTGCGCTCGCCCGTTTACGACTTTTGTCTTTGTTACGCCCGACGTAACGCTCACCGTAGTCGCTCTGCCGACTACAAATATATCAATCTAAAGCTGCTTTTTTCAAAGCGGCGGACGATTATCCTGTTTCTAAAACGTTTGTGTCAAGTAAATTCACTTGACCCCTTCTGGGTAAAAGCCACAGTTTCGTGGTTCTCGGTTGAAACCTTACGGTGCCAACGAAGCCGAGAGGGTGTTGACCCAATCACACCCGCCGAACCCCTTCAGGGCAAGGCAGTCAATTGGACGGGAGCTCGGATTTCGGCCTTGGGGGATCTCCTAGTCGTGCCTTGCATCTGGTTTGCTTTCACAGCTACTCACCTGGTGTCGGTTGGGTATCTCTATACCCTTCGCACTAGACTGGCTAGGGCCCGTTCGCACAATAAGACTGGCGAACGGTTTACAAGCTTAGGGCTCACCAATAGGTACTCACCTCCCTGCCTATACCCGGCAGGGAGGGTTACACATCCCCGGGCCCATCCACCCGGGGAGATAGGAGATAGGTTTTTAGGTTTTATAATTAGGCCCCCACCTCTCTTAGCTCGGTAGCCCTCTTCCCTCACGGGAAAATGACTACCGAAGTTTTTAAATTCCTCTTCTTGAGGAGGACCTTCCTCAAGGACCAAGACATTGTCGCCAAATATGGCGACATGATTAGTAACCTTGATATCAAGGACCCGCGCCTAGCGCGCTATTGTGTTACCAATAACGGCTCAACAAAGGAGGCCGGCGCAGCTGTGTCGCGCCCCATTGTTGAGCCTATAACTGTCCCTTCGGGGAAAACCGCCGCATTAGCGGAAACGGTAATCCCCAATACAATGGTCGATGCCCAGCTGCACTCGACCATTGTTCCTAATCCCATTGTCTCACAGACAATGGAAATAACTCAGGCGAGTGCACCTGCGTCAAACGTCGACGCCGAATGCATGGACACCTCGTCCTCCCGCTCTGCCTCACCCGTCCCAGAGGATGCTCAATCCTCCGAGCCCTCTGACTCCTCTTCCTCCGAAGACGACTTCACCGTCGTACAGGGAGGTAAGAGGAAAAAGAATAAAAATAATGACAAGGCGCGCAAAACCATCGCCCTTGCCGCATCCCCTCTCCCTAGCCCGCCCGCTGTGTCTACAGCATCCCCCGCCCCGTCACCCTCGACCTCGCAGGTCACTTCCTCCCAAGGTGCCGCTAAGCCCAAAAGCGGACCGAAAAACAAACCTCCGCCGCCTGTATACTTACAGGACAAGGCGAAATGGACCGAAGTGTCCAAGGTGTGTGTTGATCGTAAGATCAACTACAGATCGGCCTCCAATACCGGCAACGGTATAAAAATCGTCCTCCCTACGTCAGACGACTATAGGGAGATAACTAAATCGCTAAGAGCGAGGAACATTTCGTTCCACACATACTCCCTCCCTGAGGAAAAACCTCTCCGGGTCGTCATTACCCGTATTCCGAAGGAAATCCCTTCGGATGATATTTTAAGTGACCTTAAGTCACAAAACATCCCTGCGACGCAAGTCCATAGGATGCACCGCACCCGCAGCGGCCACGCCTTCGACATGGTGCTCGTAGTATGCGAGCCGTCACCTTCTAAAATCCACCCGATTTTTAACATCAAATCGGTGTGCAATTTAACCGGCATCTCAATCGAGAAGCCAAATAGATCTGGCATTGTATCCCAATGCCACCGTTGCCAACTGTGGGGTCACTCACAGCGCAACTGTTTCGCCCAGCCTAGGTGCGTGAAATGCCTAGGCCAACACGGCACCTCCGACTGCCCGCGACCCAAGGACCGCACTCTGTGCACCGAGCCTCCGAGCTGTGTACTCTGCGGCGCCTCAGGCCATCCCGCCAACTACCGCGGCTGCCCAAAGGCCCCAAAAACGTCTCCCAAACTGGCCAAGCGTGCAAACGCCCGCCAGCTAAGGGAAAGCCCATCAGCGAGGCTACCTACCGCTCAACTTCCCGAGCGTCTCAGCCCACAACGGCCCTCCCCATGGAACCCTCTCAACCATCAGAGAGCCTTTCCAACCCTGAGGCCAACTCAGCCCCAGCCAACTCCCGCCCCGGTGAATAATTCTACCGCGGCGCCCGCGAGCTTACCTCGCGTCCCTCCCGCCCTTCCCTCCGCGCCCTCCGCGCCCTCCGCGGCTCCTATAGCCGCCAAGCCCGCGCAAGCGCAAGCGATCGCGCCCTCTTCTAGCCCAGTATCAGCGCTCAGTTCTATGAACGTTATACTGAGCACGTTCAGTGTATTCACGAGCGACAGAGCTCAACAACTTTCGAGGGAGATAGTCGCCAGCAATGGCGACCTTATCAAACTCTACTCCGTTATGCAGGAGTATTCAGACGTCGCCCAGGCAGTTCAAAACCTGCCTCACTTTAGGAAATAGAAATGGATAATACATCCAAAATTAAACCCCATTCCCTTAGGCTTGGCTATTATAATGCCAACGGTATTCTCGGCCAACGCGACGAGATTTCCGCCTTCCTACAATCCCATAAGATAGACATTCTTCTCGTACAAGAGACCTTCCTAAAGCCGCGTGTACGCGGCCCTAATATAGCTAACTATAAGTTAATTAGAAATGACAGGATCACACGCCACAAAGGCGGCACGCTTATCCTAACTATCCTAACTTCCTAACTAATATTATAAATGTGAAAGTAACTCTGTCTGTCTGTCTGTCTGTCTTTCTGTCTGTCTGTCTGTCTTTCTGTCTGTCTGTCTGTCTTTTCTTCACGCCTATACTACTGAACCGATTTGTGTGAAATTTGGTACAGACATAGTTTGGAACTTGAGAAAGGACATAGGATAGTTTTTATTACAAAAAAATATAAAAATAAAAATAAAATTTATTTCGGACATATAGCGCCATCTATTGGTCAAACCAAAAATCACTATTCCACGCGAACGAAGTCGCGGGCAAAAGCTAGTCTATTATAAAAGATCGCTACATTGTGTAGAGATCACTCCCCCCGACTTAAGCTGCATTGAAGCCTCGATCTGTCGACTAGCCATGTCCCATCACCAGTCGATCACTCTCGTATCGGCCTACTGCCCTCCCACGTCCTCCTTTCAGTCCTACGATCCGATCCTTTTCACGAACGATCTCAGAGCCTTACTAGGCCTGAGCGACTCTGTAATAATAGCAGGCGATCTAAACGCCAAACATCCCGCCTGGAATAGCAACACTACTTCTCCAAGAGGCAGGTTGCTATTCAATCAGTGTGAATCCCTCAACTTCGATGTCATCGCTCCGATGCATCCCACTCACTTTCCTAATATAGTCGACCACCGTCCCGACGTTCTCGATGTAGCGCTCCTGAAGAACGTAAATTTACGTTTACATTCGATCGAGGTACTACACGAGCTCACCTCCGACCACAGACCGGTTCTTGTGGAACTAGCCTCGCGCTCAGGCCCACTCGACCCGGATCGCCCTCCTCCCACCCAGATTGTCACGGACTGGAGAATGCTAAGCGAAAGCTTGAAATCCTCCTCCGCCCAGTTAGAATCAATTCCCGATGAAATCAACTCAATCGCTGACATGACGGGCGCGATCGGCTCGTTCACCGAGCACGTACAATCCAACGGGGACAAGTGTTCACGTAGAGTTGAAGCGACGAGCTTTCATCGCTTCAAGCTCCCGGATGACGTGCGTGCTCTTGTGACCGAGAAGAACGCGGCTGTCCGTGCCTACAGTACTTTTCCCTGCAACGCTAACAAGTCTCACATGCGTAACTTACAGCGTGCTGTAAAGGAACGCCTTGCTGAGATGCGTCAAACGCGCTGGGAAAAGACGCTGAGCGAACTCGAGCCGACTCATCAAGCCTTCTGGCAGCTTCAAAGGAAACTCAAATCCGATGAAGTAGCTTCCACCCTGCCGATCAAACGCCCCGACAATTCCCTCGCCTTCGAGGACGATGAAAAAGCGGAATGTCTGGCCGACAGCCTCGAGGCTCCATGCTCGCCTAGTACCCAACCGGTCGACCCGGCTCACCTACTAAAGGTCGAAGCCGAGGTCGAGCGCAGATCCTCCCTACCACCGCAAGAAGACCCCGACGATCCCTTGCCTCCCGTCACTCCAGACGAAGTGGCAGAGATCATCAAACGTCTCAAACCCCGTAAAGCTCCGGGCCCAGATAGAATAACCAATAAAGTTTTCAAAATCCTACCCGCTTCCCTCGTAATGCTCATGACCGCGATCATCAATTGCGCCATGACCCATAACCTGTTCCCACAGGCATGGAAAGAGGCAACCGTAATCGGTATTCCCAAACCCGGTAAACCAAAATCAGACCCGTCCAGCTATCGCCCTATCAGTTTACTCAATGTGTTCGGCAAGATCTACGAGATACTTATCTATAAGCGTCTCAAAGATTACGTCGAAGCAAAGAGTCTTATTCCATTAGAACAGTTTGGTTTTCGAACCCATCACTCTTGTGTCCAACAAGTCCACCGCATCGTGGAAGGTGTGAGCCACGGATTCCAACGTGGCCAACTCACCGGTACGATTCTCTTCGATATAGCAAAGGCATTCGACAAAGTCTGGCACAAAGGCTTGATTTACAAGCTTTACCAACTCGGTGTCCCAGACCGTCTCGTCGTCATCTTACGAGACTTTTTGTCGAACCGCACCTTTCGCTATCGCATAGACGGCACTCTTTCTTCGGCCCACCCTATAAAAGCTGGCGTCCCACAAGGCTCGGTACTCTCCCCCATCCTCTTCACGCTATACACTAGCGATATTCCTAAGAACAAGCATGTTCAATTAGCCCTATTCGCCGACGACACGGCAATCTACTGCTCAGGCCGCAGCCCAGCCACCATAGTGAGACATCTCCAAGCCTATTGCAACACCCTAGGTGTCTGGACTAGGCTATGGAGAATCGAACTCCACCTCGACAAAAGCCAGGCCATACTCTTTTCGAGCCCTCGCCATAGGCTTCCTCCCGCGCCCCCGTCAGTCACCATGTTTGGTAGGCCGATTCCTTGGAAGGAGCATGCCAAATATCTAGGTGTAATCTTAGACCAGCGCCTCTCATTCGCCGAGCACATAAATAAGGTGCGCTCTAGAGCAGCCTTTGTGTACGGTAGATTGCACTTCTTGCTCAATTCAAAGAGCAAATTATCTCTTAAATGCAAGTTACGCCTCTACGTATCGTGCATACGCCCCATCATGATGTATGCTTGCCCTGTGTTCGCACAGGCAAGCCATCGCCGCCTTCACAGAATGCAG
Source organism: Helicoverpa assulta (assembly GCA_963856015.1). Classification (NCBI taxonomy): domain Eukaryota; kingdom Metazoa; phylum Arthropoda; class Insecta; order Lepidoptera; family Noctuidae; genus Helicoverpa; species Helicoverpa assulta. The sequence goes on along the minus strand of CAWLCW010000001.1, from coordinate 16,281,458 downwards.
GCCCTTCAAAACCGTGCTTTACGGAAAATCACAGGAGCTCCCTATTATGTTCGAAATGAGATTCTTCATCTCGACTTAAAAATCCCTACCATCCGCCAGTATATGAAGCGTGCCGCCATACGGTACTTCGAACGCGCTGAGAAACACGATAACTCACTTATCGTGTCAGCCAGTAATTATACTCCCTCCCGCATCAGTAGGATTCGCCGCCCTAGGCATGCCCTTCTAGAACCTGACGATGAGATAACTGTCCTCCAAGAGAGTAGTAAACTCACTAGCACCCTACACAAACACAAACCGCGTTCGTACAGACCTCGCCGCCGAGGTCCGCCGCGACGTCCCGTTCTCTGTCCTCCCGACCCGCGAGCTGAGCCGGTTGCTTTAAATTCCCCATTTAATAATAATGATCATATGATCCAGCCTGTCTCTTTGCTGCCTCCCCAGCGACGCCCTAAGCCGAGGTCCGACCCCACAGGGGGTACCCTTAGCGCAGTCGCTTAGTTTATAAGTTGTTTACGCCCCTGGCTGGAGGCCTTAAATTCTAGGCATCCACAGGAAAAAGTCCGGTTAAGCAGTACACGGCCTCCTAGGCTGAACTGCGAGATGCCATACCAAAAAAAAAAAAAAAAACGGCGGAGCGGACTTGGTGTTCGACCTCTGCTCTGTCAAGACCTCTTAATTGTGATATTGATCACACCTGAGTCACCTTATTGATTAATATTTAACTCTGTAGTTAAATTAATACCTTGTGTTTTTTTATTGTGTTCTTTTGATTTAATTTTAATTCTATTTATTGATATTGGCAATGAATTAGACGTTGATTATTTAGTTTCACTTAATGAATTTAACGTTAATTGTTCATCTGATTTACGCTGCTTAATTTTGTTTCCATAAACAATCCATTTAATGTTAGTAACAATTACAATTTGTGTTCAATCAATTCACTGGTTTGTGTTTTAGCCAATCCTTATTTCATTTATAATTTATTTGGTTGTGAAGTGAATAAAGTTTTATGAACTTTTGTTATAATGATGTATTTTACTTTCATGTCCAAGGCATAAGAGTCACCCATTTTGCAACTGATTTCGGCTCGCGCCGAAATATAATTAGATTTTTTAGTAGATACAGGGGCCTCTTTATCGTGTGTTAATTATGATATTTTAGATTTAGCTCAGCTAGAATTGCATAAATGCGATTTAAATATCCATGGTATTGGTGGAAGTTTAAAGTCCATAGGATTTGTTTATTTAACTCTAGAGTTCAGGAATATTATTTTTAAACATAAGTTCTACGTATTTAGGAATTTACCATGTAAGTCGATAGGCATATTAGGTCAAGATTTTATTAAACGGTATTGTGGAATTATAGATTATGACTCCAATACTTTAAGAGAAGATTGCATAGTTTTTTTTTTTATCTAACTTCGGTTTGATATAAATCGAACCTTTTTAAAAAATTAATGATTATAGAACTGAATCAGTCATTTGAAATAATTATGTGTCGAGTGTATTTATTCGAGTAATCGATTTTCATTTAAAATCTAAAGTTTGGTGTTGGTGGTCATTGGTGTTGGTGTCTCAAATTGAATTGTCATTGTCAAAAAGTCCAATGTCAATTGGATGTTTGTTGTGTGTTTGTTCATTGCGATTTGAATATTACAGTTTTTTTGTGTTGATCGAGTCCTACTCTTCACAGTAATTGTGATATTCATTGTAACTATTTGTTAATTCTTGTTTTCAATCACTATCGCTGACTTTAATGTGAAATTGTGAATCTTACGCCAGGACGTTTTTACGCCAGGAAGTTTTCACTTTGTTTGAAGTTTGTGAGTGATTCGTATTTTGTTGTACTGTACTGCTTAGCGACTACTGACAATGTCGACCACTTCGCGTGAGGTACCGACAACAAGAACAATCGACCGGCGAAACCGGTGTATCAACTGTTTTTTTGCAATCCTAAGAAACCAACGCAGGTATTTTTTGGAACGAGCTACTACTCAGATGATCAATGTGTTACAGTCATGAATAACTCCTACTCAGGTAAGCACATTCTATTGACGTTTTCATACCTATCAGTCTATCTCTTGATTTCTCAAGACAGTTTTTCTTGATTTCTCACACGGTTTAAACATCATCATCCACATTGCTTTTTATAAATCACATATTAAAAACTATAGACAAATGATAGCATAAAATCAGTGTGACAATGCTGAAATTGGAAGCACGCCATGTTGTAAGCACAAAATACATATGATTATGTTATGCGGCCAATTCAGTTAGGCTTGAAGTCGGTGATTGTGACATTCCTTTGCTCATTTTATTATATACTATATTCTAATGACCTTTTTTTATATTTCATTTCAAATATTTTTTTTTGATTGCAGCTGTCTCCAGGAAGTATAATTTGTTCTGAGTGTTTTGGACTGCTTCAAAATTGAGTTAACACAATGAACGCAGGAACTGCTATGCCTTTGCCTGCTCTTGGATATAGAAGAGTCTGCTTTCCTTGTGGAAATTCTATTTTACGAGCAACAAGAACATACCCTGTGCGACATGATCAACAAGAAAGAAACATTTTAATGAGACAGGTTCCACTGCACTTGGTAAATATGTATTAGTATCTTATTGAGAATATGGAGTGTCTAATACAGAATCTGTCTACTTGGGCTAACAGAAAAAATATCTAAGCACCTTATTTTTTTTAGGTTTCCAGAATGGATCGTGTATGTGCAGCATGTTGGAGATCAGCTACAAGAGAAGTATAGAGGCAACAGCAGCATGATTCAAATCTTTCTACTGTAGCACATCCTGTGTCAAGTGATGATTTCACTCCTCCTCTTCCATCTTCTTCTTCTTGATAGAGGATTTCGAGATGTAATAAATGACCTCCAAGAACACGGTTTTGTCACCCACATGCCAGAGTCTCTCCTCGAAATTTTTTTTTTTTCTTCTCTGGGTATATCTGCAATCAGTCGTAGACTATGAGCAGATTTTTTGAGTGCACTGTGTCATGTCGAGTGTATCTCCCAGCGGAGACAGCTCCTCATCGTGATTGACTAGACCTGGTCTATGTTGGCCCCAGGATCACACGCCGTTTTAAACGGGTTTCACGCCTGGTACTTATTAGCTGGACTGCTAGATCATTGGGATGATTTTCTAGCCTCCTTTTGTAGCTTTCAGCATTTCAAACTCAAACTCAAAATTTTTAATTTCAAATAGGCCTATTAAAGCTCTTTCGAAACGTCAAAGTTAGGTGCACAATTGTGTCGGATCTCCTCTTTTACTGTGCTAATATTCAGGTTCTCATGTATCTCCGCATTCGTAATAAACCATGGAACATTTGCTATTGATCTTAGGATAACACTTTCAAGTCGTTGTAAGATATTTATGTTGGAGTCACAAGCACTACCCCACAGTTGAATACCATACATCCAGCCTGGTCTCAGTATGCTTTTGTAGATTAGGAGTTTATTATCCACAGAGAGTTTAGAGTTTCTTCCCATTAACCAATACAGATTTTTATGGCGGATGTTAAGCTCGTCTCTTTTACATTTTATGTGTTTCTTCCAGGTTAGTCGGCGGTCTAGATGAATACCGAGATATCGTACGCTATCGTTGTGGGTTAAGATATTATCACCAAGAGTGACTGGTGGACAATTACCGTATCTCAGGGTGAATGTCGCGTGAACCGATTTGTTGACACTGGCTTTTATTCTCCACTTACCCAACCAGACATTTATTTCGTCAAGACCCCTCTGTAACGTATCTGATGCAGCAGTAGAAGTAAAAGTATAAATGGATTACCTTGTTCGATTAGCAAACGGATTCGGCGCCATTCCAATTGGATATTAGTTTAAAACTAAAACGAGCATGAGAACAGACTATTTAGTGTTTGCTGGCGTAATGTTGCTTATAAATGTGAATGTAACAAATTAATTGAGTCATTTTTAGTCTGTTCGTTTCATGTAGTAACCATGAAATTTGTCAAACAGCCACAATCATTAAATGTGAATACAGTTTGTATTGAGTCTTGAAATACTGGTTCCCGTCATGGAGACCTACTACCCAACTCTGTACGTTGCATTATTTGCGGCCCTTCCAATTCTGGAAAAACTAATTTGTTAATAGGTCTTCTCATACATGAGAATGGATTAAGATTTCAAAATGTTTATGTTTATTCGAAAACTCTGCATCAACCCAAATACATTTTTTTAGAACAAGTTTTGCAACGAGTTCCTGGTGTATCATTCCAGAAATATCATGGTAATGAGGAAGTACTGAGTGTCCAGGAGGCAAAACCTAATTCTGTGATCATATTTGATGATGATGCTTGTGAAAACCAAAACAATATGCGTGATTACTTTGCGATGGGAAGACATAAATGTATTGATTATTTTTATCTTAACCAAACATATACTAAAATTCCTAAACAGTTAGTTCGGGACAATGCTAAGTTAATTATACTTTTTAAACAAGATGAAATTAATTTGAAACATATTTATGAAGAACATGTCAACACTGATATGTCATGGAGCGAATTTCGTGAAATGTGTTCAAAAATATGGAGTGAACCTTTCAATCATGTAGTCATTAATAAATGAATGATATATTTATTTGCAAGAATATAGGTAGTTAACATCAGTTCTTAACATCTAAGGGTTTCACTATATTCGGAATTTCTGCCGTGCAAATATTTAGATTTTTTCATCTTCCACATAGGATTGTTCCAAAAATAAAGGATGTTACAGAAATAAATTTGACACTTTTGTAATCTTTGATTAAGATAATTAATATTTAAGTATCTTACCACAGAAATATTATTATTCGTTAAACAACGCTTAACCTATCAAGATATAAAAATGGAAAAAAACATTAAAAAGACAAATTGTTGATGCCTCCGAAGCCGTTAAGAAAAAAATACGAAAGATGAAAGACATTGAGATTGATAATAATCAGACACTGGAGTCAATGTTCAAGCCTGTAACAGAACCTCTCAACCTAATTGCAAATGCAAGCATGCAACCTCCTCGTTTATATGCTACGGGAAATGAAGAAGCAGATATTTCATTTATTGATTCAGCTTCTCAGAAAGGAAACCTGAGTAAAGTCGACGGTGACTATGAATCTGACAAGGACAGTGATTGTTCGTTTCAATCATTGGTTGAAAATAAACAGGGTGATACATCATCTTGGTCAATAACCTCAGAAGCACTTGCCGGGGTACCATATGGTGTCAGAGTGGTGGATGGGAACTTGATGCTAGGTTCAGCTCGCATAAAAATCAGCGATGAATATATTATCGTGTCTGGACAAAAATATCAAAATACACCTGGTGTAAAACAGTTGTTGCTAAAGAAAGATGTAGATTTAAGTTTGGTAACCGACAGGGATATGCAACATTATAAGTCAATGCTACTCGATACAAATGCTCATCGACGAGACTATGATTCCGGTAAACCAATAAAAAGTAATAAGGGGCAGAAATATTTACAAGTTATTAAGCCACTTTTTAAACTACGAAGTACCATCCAAGACAGTATTCCGAAGGGAAAAGACTGTCATTGACAAAAATGTGGAAAAAGAACACAGATTTTGTATATTGGGATGATCCAAATGAACTAGTGGATAGGTTAAAATTACTGATAGCTTCTCGAGATGCTGGTAACACTGGAGTTAACAATGAAATTATATCTATCATTGAAGAATTGCGTGAAAATAAAATTATAAAAAAAAATATTTAAAAAAATGTATTCATTTTATTGTTAACCTTTCATCAATATACACCTAAATATGAACGTAGACAAATTTGGACATCACGTACATAAAAGATTACGTTTAACAGAGTTACTTGACTTTAATGAGAACGCCCTGTGCAAGTCAGAAGCGGGAGACTATGATTTAAAAACAACTAGATTGAATGGAATAAGATCTCCCGTAGAAGGAGACGAAGCTGTGAACAAGGATTATGTAGATCGAATGAATGCTCAGACAGTACAAGAATTCAATAGACTGATTTCTTCATTACGTTCTCAAATTATATTAGATGGGCAAAATGCAGTTAAGTCTTATTTAAAAACAAAGTCATCAGACGTTTTGACACATTTCGAAGACAAGTTTTATACTAAAGCAGAGGTAGATAAGTTAATTAAAAATTTCCTCAATGGCAAAACAGCAAATTGTTAATGAAATACATAAAGCCGCACGAAGAAATTTCCTGAGGCGTTCAGTTATTTTAAAAGGAATCGATGATTTGTGGCAAGCCGATCTGATGGACATGCAAAACTTGAAAAAGTATAATAAAAGTTACAATTATGTGCTAGTGGTTATTGATTGCTTCTCAAAGTATGCTTGGGCGGAACCATTGAAATAAAAAAATAAACAAGATGTTACTCATGCATTTGAAAGGATATTGATTGATAGTAATCGCAGACCTGTTAATTTGCAAACGGATATGGGGACCGAGGTTTATAACAATACGTTTCAGAATCTTATGAAGACGAACAATATTAACCATTACTCAACGTTTTCAACCAAAAAAGCTTCGATTGTTGAAAGACTAATAAGAACTATTAAAAATTAAAAATAAGTTATATAAATCTTTTAGCTATAACGGAAACTACAAATGATTAGGACAACCGTTAGAAGTAATATTGAAGACATATAATAATACAAAGCATCAGACTATTAAATATAAACCAGCTGAAGTAAATAAATATAATGAACACGATATAAAAGAAAATATTAACAAAACATTAAAGAAAATATCTTCTCTCCATACAAAGAAACCTAAGTTTAAAGTAGGCGATTATGTACGCATCAGTAAATACAAACACGATTTCGAGAAAGGTTACACCCCCAATTGGTCAACTGAACTATTTACTATTAAAAAGATTAATAAAACCATACCAGTAACATACACCACATAGAAGATCAGCGAAAAAAAAAAATATTGGGGACATTTTATGAGCAATAACTTCAGAAATCTAATAAAATTATTCTGATGTTTATTTGATAGAAAAAGTTTTAAAAAGAAGAGGACGTAAACTGTTCGTGAAGTGGTTAGGTCTGAATGATGAAGAAAACAGTTGGATTGATAAAGCTGCAATAATGAGTTAAAATATATAAATAATACAGATGTGATATTTGTATCAGTACTCTTAGAGTAATGCAAGGTGGTGGACTAGTAAATAACATAATTAATAATCTACCGTTCGAAGTTCATTTGCCCGGATACAATTATTGCGGACCAGGAACTAAACTTCAAAAAACGATTGTTGCGAGGTGATTGAGGCGTGAATAAGCTAGACGAAGCTTGTATGCACCACAACATTGCTTACGCAAATCATACAGATCTATCCCATCGGCACAAAGCTGACTTACAATTACTCAACATGGCTAAACAAAGACTTAAATCAAAAGATGCGGGAAAAGGTGAAAAGTTAAGCTCATGGCTAGTGAGCAAGGTTATGAAAGCAAAACTAAAGTCTGGTTCCGGTGTAAAAACATTTAGAAGCTTGGTTTCAAAAATAAGATCAAAAATTAAAAAAATGAAACCCAAGAATAGTAAAACTTGATTAAAGTTGCTTATTTAAATAAAACTACTTTTACGGATTTTATCGCGGTTATATTATTATTTAATCCCGACGTTTCGGATCCTTTACAGCATCCATGGTCACGGGCAGACTAAGGTGTTGGTCGTCTTGATATATTAGTTACAAACAGCTACCCTACATTTTGTTGATTATTATTGACAATCCGATTCACGCAAAACGAGCTCACTGTATCCTTAGGTCGAGCAGTTGTAGGCTTGGATTTTGATTTAATAGTTTCTATGATGGGATTCCAAGCAGGTGGTATGCACCAGCCATCTTCTCTATTGAAATTTGGATGTTTTTTAATTTCAATAGCCTCGCGAATCATCCTAGGTAGGAATCGGTTTTCTTTTGCAAGGACTTGTGGTTTATCAAATCTGATGTAATGCTGGGCCTTGTCTAGTGTGTGTTCACAAACTGCTGACTGTCTGGAACGGCGGTGTTTGACATCGGCGATGTGTTCTTTTACGCGGGTCCCTATGCTTCTTTTAGTTTGGCCTATGTAAGAGAGACCACAATCACATTCAAGCTTGTATACACCCGCATCTTGTAGAGGTATGTGACACTTGACAGGTGGTAAGAATTGACTGATCTTCTTCAGCGGCTTGAAGTAGGTTTTGATTGAAGCTCGCTTCAAGATGTAGCCAATCTTGTCTGTGACTCCTCTTATGTATGGAAGAACAGCAGGTAGACGCTCAACTGTGGCTGGTTTCACGCGGGTTCTGCGACGAGGGCGCGGTACTCGGAGCTTGTTGTCATGCAGTACTTGCTTAACATGTTGAAGCTCAGCACCCAGGTGTTGTTCATCGCAGATCCCACGTGCTCTCTGAAACAACGATTTACCAACGGTAGATAACTGTGTTGGGTGGTGGTGGGACTCACCATGAAGGTATTTGTCTGTATGGGTTTTCTTCCGATACACAGTGTGACTCAAGGTGTTATTAGGGTTACGGATAACCAAAACATCTAAGAAAGCTAAGGAGTTGTTTGCCTCTGACTCCATAGTGAATTGAATTTTGGGGTTTATGGAGTTAAGATGGTTTAAAAATGCTGTGACTTTGTCAGATGGTAGTATTGTGAAAGTATCATCTACGTACCGCTTGTAGAATTTGGGTGTTACGGGTGCAGATTGCAGGGCTCGCTCCTCAAAATCCTCCATGAAGATGTCAGCAACAATGGGAGATACTGGGGAGCCCATTGCTACACCATCCACTTGCGTGTAGAAGTGATTATTCCACAGTAAATAGCCAGATGTTAGGCAATGTTTTAACAGTTCAGCATATTCATTAGGCATGTTATTCTCTGCTAGTTTCTTAGACACAATCTTGATGCAGTCTTCAACGGGTAAGCATGTAAACAATGACTGAACATCAAAACTGACCATAGTTTCATTGTCAGCTAGTTGTAGGTGTTTTATTTCACTGACAAAATGGTACGAGTCCTTTACATATGCTGCTGTGTTTCCTCTCAATGGTGAAAGTACTTTCGCCAGATGTTGAGCCAATCTGTAGGTTGGTGAGTCAATTTGGCTGACTATTGGTGTGTCTAAGAAACTAGCAGAGAATAACATGCCTAATGAATATGCTGAACTGTTAAAACATTGCCTAACATCTGGCTATTTACTGTGGAATAATCACTTCTACACGCAAGTGGATGGTGTAGCAATGGGCTCCCCAGTATCTCCCATTGTTGCTGACATCTTCATGGAGGATTTTGAGGAGCGAGCCCTGCAATCTGCACCCGTAACACCCAAATTCTACAAGCGGTACGTAGATGATACTTTCACAATACTACCATCTGACAAAGTCACAGCATTTTTAAACCATCTTAACTCCATAAACCCCAAAATTCAATTCACTATGGAGTCAGAGGCAAACAACTCCTTAGCTTTCTTAGATGTTTTGGTTATCCGTAACCCTAATAACACCTTGAGTCACACTGTGTATCGGAAGAAAACCCATACAGACAAATACCTTCATGGTGAGTCCCACCACCACCCAACACAGTTATCTACCGTTGGTAAATCGTTGTTTCAGAGAGCACGTGGGATCTGCGATGAACAACACCTGGGTGCTGAGCTTCAACATGTTAAGCAAGTACTGCATGACAACAAGCTCCGAGTACCGCGCCCTCGTCGCAGAACCCGCGTGAAACCAGCCACAGTTGAGCGTCTACCTGCTGTTCTTCCATACATAAGAGGAGTCACAGACAAGATTGGCTACATCTTGAAGCGAGCTTCAATCAAAACCTACTTCAAGCCGCTGAAGAAGATCAGTCAATTCTTACCACCTGTCAAGTGTCACATACCTCTACAAGATGCGGGTGTATACAAGCTTGAATGTGATTGTGGTCTCTCTTACATAGGCCAAACTAAAAGAAGCATAGGGACCCGCGTAAAAGAACACATCGCCGATGTCAAACACCGCCGTTCCAGACAGTCAGCAGTTTGTGAACACACACTAGACAAGGCCCAGCATTACATCAGATTTGATAAACCACAAGTCCTTGCAAAAGAAAACCGATTCCTACCTAGGATGATTCGCGAGGCTATTGAAATTAAAAAACATCCAAATTTCAATAGAGAAGATGGCTGGTGCATACCACCTGCTTGGAATCCCATCATAGAAACTATTAAATCAAAATCCAAGCCTACAACTGCTCGACCTAAGGATACAGTGAGCTCGTTTTGCGTGAATCGGATTGTCAATAATAATCAACAAAATGTAGGGTAGCTGTTTGTAACTAATATATCAAGACGACCAACACCTTAGTCTGCCCGTGACCATGGATGCTGTAAAGGATCCGAAACGTCGGGATTAAATAATATTAATATAACCGCGATAAAATCCGTAAAAGTAGTTTTATTTAAATGTCTAATATTCGCGTAAGTTTCAGAAATCAATAAAGTTGCTTATTTAGCAGCAAAAAAAATGTTTCCAGGAATTAATCGAATTTGAGTACCGCGAGTAATACCTTTGCCAAAGACTGGAGGGGTTCTGCCTCTAATCCCTATTTTCGCTGGTTTATCAGCTTTAGGAACTTTAGCTGGTGGTGCCGCTGGTATTGCAAAAACTGTGAATGATTACAAAGCAGCTCAGCAAAATTTACGAGAAACAGAACGACACAATAAGGTTATGGAAGGTTTAGTGGTGGGCAAGGGTTTATACATTAAGCAATACAAAAATGGCAAAGGTTTTTTATAAAACCATCAAAAAACTAAAAAGTATGCTACCCAATCGTCCTCTAACTAATGTAGATATTCAAAAGTATGCAAAAGACATCCCATATTTCCGGGGGATCTACATGAAGGATCAGTTACCAAGGAAGCCGAAGAAAATTGAATGCGCTATCGTAAGCTTAGACGATTCTAAGAACGAAGGAACTCATTGGGTAGCTTATGTTAAATTATACAAGCATTGTGAATATTTTGATAGCTATGGAGATTTAAAATCTCCAACAGAATTAATGCGATATTTTAAGGATTGTAATGTTTATTATAACTACACAAGATATCAAAGATTCAATGCAGTAATTTGTGGTTACTTATGTTTAGAGTATTTGATGACTTTTTGGAATAAAAAAATATAAAATGTATGTTTTTCTTTAATTTTAATCATTTCCACAATGTCACTCACTTTGTCAATAACTGGGAATTCGTCAAATTTATCTACATACTATCCAAATACGTTGCAACTAGATGGAGCTTATGAGTGCGCCTTATTGCATTTTTCAACATTTAATTCTATTCCCAACATTGACAAAACGAATAACAAGTTCTACTACGGTTCCAACGAAGTTATTGAAATACCGGAAGGTACATATGAATTGCAAGATATCAGTGATTATTAAAAATCTGAAATTAAGGATGCAACAATAAAACTACTGTGCAATAATAATACGTTAAAAACTACTATTTTCTGTACAAAAGACATTGATTTTAGCAAAGAAGGCTCTTTCAGAAGACTGTTAGGATTTAATAAGCAGATTTTAAAAGGTAATAAATGGCATGTATCACAGTTTCCAGTCAAAATTTTACCTATGACTGTGATCAGGGTTGAATGTGATATTGTAAGCCGCTCGTTTATAAACGGTGAACTAAGTCACATTATTCACGAATTTGCACTCAACGTGCCACCTGGATATAGGATCATAGAAATACCGAAGAACGCAATATAGGTACTTTCCGATAAATCAAAATAATATAAGCTGTATTCATATTAGGCTATTAGACATAAGGAATCGCTTAATAAAACGTGGTGAAGAAGTGCAGCTGTTTTTGCATCTTAAACGAAAAAATGATTGACTACAATAAATATGTACCTCAACAAGTTAAAAATATCAGTTCTACTCGAGCTACTCACCATACAAGACCACGCTCTAAGAAGAAAATAAAATTAACTAAAGATAATAAGGCATTCCTTAAAGCAATCGGATTACTAAAATGAATACAAGGTGTTGATTTGCATTTGTGCCATACTTCAGGAGGAGGACATAAAATACGTAAATAATCGATTGGAATTACAGTAGACGGGAAAGAGTTAATATGCACTGCTTTTTTTGTCATTGTAATGTCATAGTATTTCAGAAGTAATCCAATTTTATGAATGAAATTTATGAATAATCGTTGCGTATGCTTTGTGTTTGCGTTTGTGTGAGGGCGCAGCACGGTTTTAAGGCCAGTAACATACGCGCCAAGTTTAAATACGGCTAGATGACATTGACGGATTTCCGAAAAAAAATTAAAATCAAAAATTTTTGTACCAATTTTCTTATTGATTTGGGTTGAGAATCATTAGTATAATTACGTCCTTGACTATGGCACGGATGCAAATCAACAGCTTGTATATTAGACGTTTTATCCACTCCGACTTACGACACTACAATAGAAGGAATTGAATTTCATTCTTACAAACCCTACGTAACAAGTTTTAATAGAAATGATGAAATACGCATACCTATCAATCAACAGGACCTGTACATATTACCATCAGCTAGCACTTTATATTTGGAAGGAACCGTTATAGTTAGCAAGACGGATACGAAAGACAAAGCTACTAGTGTCCATTTCACCAACAATGCTCTACTTTACTTATTTCAAGATATTAGGTATGAGCTAAATGGAGTAGAGATAGATAAAATAAAAAATGCTGGTATAACTACAACCATAAAATCGTTGATATCAATGAATGAGAGCGAATCAAAGATGTCTAACGCCTGGGGTTGGAATATCGATGGAATAAAAAATAATCATGGAGGAAGTTTTTCTGCTTCTATCCCACTTCGCAATATCCTCGGTTTCGCTGAAGACTTTAAAAAAGTCATCATAAATAGTAGACACGAACTGGTACTGTTACAAAGTAACACTAATTTGAACGCTGTAAAACTTAGCACCGGCGAAGTAGTGGATGACGTTCACATCAACAAAATAATATGGCGCGTACCACATGTTAAAGTATCAGATAAAGAAAAAATTTCTTTGCTAAAACTGTTAGAAAAAGATCGTCCGCTTCAGATGATTTACAGAAATTGGGATCTCTACGAATATCCAGCTTTACCTAAAACTACAAAGCATACATGGTCTATCAAAACTGCATCTCAAATTGAAAAACCAAGATACATCATTATAGGCTTACAGACAAATAGAAAAAATAGTGCAAGTTCTGCCATGTCTCAATTCGATCACTGCAATGTTCGTGACGTAAAAGTGTACCTAAATTCAACTTATTTTCCATATGAAAGTCTTAATGTGAACTTCGCTAATAACAGAATTTTTTATAATAAATCGGACAAATACAGACGTGCTCAACAAAGCAACTTAAAAATAGCATAATTAACAATTTTTTATTGTGACCTAGTTCTTGAGAAATAACGTTTTTGTTGTGAAATTATACAGTTTTTGTCACAAATATGGTCAAAAAGTGATTATCTACAATTATGGATAGCAGCCCCTCTCATCGTGGCGGACTGCCGCATCGCTCTTCATCACCAGCAGTAGCATCACCCAATAGTCGAGCACAGGATGAAACAATTGAGGTTCTTTCTACCCCTGAAATTCAATCCTGGTTGTCTAGCATTGAACAGTGTCTGAATGAAGTATCGATAACGGTTTCGGAAGGCAAGATGAATTCCGAACAAAAACTAAGAGTTACTAGCCTTTGTCGCAAAGTGGGACACGGAGTTTCTCAAATGGCTGTGCAATACCAGTCATTAAAACATAAAGCCATCCAGAACTACACCACCCTGCAAACGTTTAAGGAAAATCAAGACCTCGCCATTAGTTTGACTGAGATCAAGCAGAAACTACAAGAGACCCTCATCAAACCTAAACCGGAAAGTACTTCCTTCGCAGACATGGTAAAGGGTACAAAAAGCCTTATTCGGCCTCAAGCAACAAGCTCAGTTGCTATATATCCTAGTGACCATACCAAGACTAGTGAAGAGACCAAAAATTTTGTCCAAAAAATTGTATGCCCCGAGGAAATGAAATTGAAGGTACATGGACTTCGGAAAATAAGAAATGGAGGTGTTATCATAAGCACGGAGACCAAGGATGACATTCTAAAATTGAAGCAGACTGTCGAGCGCTCCACGTCTGCATTTACTGTTAGTGAACCTCAGAAGCGGAAGCCCCGTATTATAATTATTGGAGTACCCACTGATATGGCAGAGAAAGAAGTATTTAGATGTATTTACGAACAAAATATCGTCGACAAACTTCCGACATTGACAAAGGATACATTTTTGACCTCATGTAAATTAAGCCATAAGTCAGGGAAAAGGGATGCTGACAGCTGCAACTACATTGTTGAAGTACCAGCCAGCGTCCGGAAAGCACTAGTGAATCAGAATAGACTTTACATAAACTGGACGTCATGACCGGTACATGATTTCACCCTTGTGACTCGGTGCTTCAAGTGTCAGCAGTATGGTCATGCATCCAAGACTTGCAAATCTGCTGCCTCCACTTGTGGCCACTGTGGAGTAGAAGGACACGCGACTCAAGAGTGCTCTTCAAAGGAAGAACCGCCGAAATGTGCAACCTGTAAGCGCTATAAAAAAACCCACAATCACAAGACGGGAGATACCGAATGCCCTGCTAGAAAAGCCGCTGAATATAGGTACATCAACTCCGTAGATTATAAAGGCGTCTGATAGCATCAAACTTTAGATAATATTTAGCTGTAAATCATTTTTACACATTATATAATTTCATATTTTACTTAGGGATAGTGGATTACTGATTAGGCCCGCATTTTTACACTCAAATATTGTAGGTACTCAATTGTATATTTCAAATAGTATGTAAGCATTTTATTAAATATGTGTAATAACACTGTATTTGTCACATTGACCCAGTTTTTAGTTACTATAGCAATTTATTGTTAATTCGCTAAAAATATTATAATAAGCACTTTTACGCCCGAGACACAGGTTTTTACCTATTTCGGGCAAATTATACATCAGCACTTTTTAGAATTAAGCAAAATACTGTAAAATTATGTTCAAAGTGAAGTAATAAACAATTTATTATTATTATTATTATTTTTGTTTATCTTGTTTTGTTTCCTTCCCTTTCGGGAGTATTAAAAATCCTTGCACACGGGCCGGAGCCAAGTGTGTAAGGGGGTAATAATTAAATTGAAAATGTGGATGTTAAAGTAGATGAAGTTAGAAACTTTCGGGTGATACGGCAGGTATTGAGGATTGTAGCTTTTTGGAGCATATGTACTGTGTAACTGGGCATGTGTAGAGTGTCGAGGCTTTGTTTGAGCGATTTTGGTATGATACCAGTGGTGGAAAGAACTATGGGGACAATATGTACTGTTTGGGCTTTCCACTGCGTCTTGATTTCTATTGCGAGATCTTGGTATTTGCTGAGTTTTTCAGATATTGTGGTTTGAATATTGTGCGAATTAGGGATGGCTATGTCTATTAAGTATACGGTTTTGTTGGTTTTATCATGCAGGGTTATATCCGGTCTATTGTAATGGATGGTTTTGTCCGTAATTATCGTTCTGTCCCAGTAGATCTTGTGATTTCTGTTCTCTAATATTGTTTCTGGTTTATATTTGTAATATGGTATCATATCTTTTATAAGGTTATATTTGTAACTAACTGCTGGTGAATTATGGCTGCAACCTGATCATGCCGGTGCTTGTAGTCAGTTTGTACTAGTGATTTACAGGCACCTGTAATGTGTTGTATAGTTTCACTAGCATTATTGCAGTGCCTACACATGTCCGACTGTTGATTTGGATCTCGTATGATGTGTTTTCTATAATTACGTGTAGCTATAATCTGATCCTGGATGGCCAGCATAAAGCCTTCAGTCTCGGGAAACAGTTCGCCTCGCCTGAGCCATTCGTTCGACTGTAATTTGTCGACGTGTGGCTGGCTCAGGAAAGCTCGATGTCTCCCGTGAAGAGCTTTAGCAGACCATTCAGTAATTTGTTGTTGTGTAGTTGTTAGTGTTTCAGTGCTTTGTGTGTTTCTATCGTGTAGGTTAAGGGGTGTTAGGTTTGTATCAGTTTCTGCTATTTGTTTGTGTAGAGGTGAGTGTTCTGTTTTGTGATGAAAGTAAGTTCTGAGTGTTGTGATCTGTTTATTATGTAGGTTGTGTATGTTGATTAGGCCTCTCCCTCCTTCTTTTCGTGGTAGTGTAAGTCGTTGAATACATGATTTCGGGTGGTGTTTTCTGTGTTTCGTTAGAGCTGTGTTGATGATGCGCTGTAGTGTTTTGATATCCGTTTTTGACCATTTTATTATTCCAAAAGAGTATGTTAGAATAGGTATTGAAAATGTATTGATGGCTTTAATTGTATTTCTAGAATTTAGGTTCGTTTTTAAAATTAGATTTAAGCGGTGTGTAAATTTCTTCATCAGTTCCTGTTTAGTTGTCTTGAGTAGAATCTGCCTAGATTGTTTGAATCCAAGGTATTTGTATGTACTATGTTCGTCCATTGGTTCAACTGTTTCACCTGACTCAAGTATATAGCTGTTGTTTTGAATTTTCCCTTTTGACACCGATAATATTTTGCATTTATCAACTCCGAACTGCATGCAAATATCTGTAGAAAATGTTTGTGTTACGTCTGCTAGATGATATAGTGATTGTGTGTCTGATGCGTATAACTTTATATCATCCATGTACATTAGGTGTGATAGTGTGTGTTGTGTGATGTTGTTGTTAAAAGTGTAACCTGCGTTGGACTTATCTAATAGGTGTGAAAGAGGGTTCAATGCCAGGCAGAACCAGAGTGGACTTAGAGCGTCTCCTTGAAAAATGCCTCGCTTTATGCATATAGGCTCTGTAGTGATAGCTGTAGAGGCTTGATTTATTTTAAGAGTAGTTTGCCAATTTTGCATGGAACTTTGTAGGAATGCTATTAATGTAGGGTGTATTTTGTAGAGATTTAAAACGTATAACAACCAGCTGTGGGGAACTGAATCATAGGCCTTTTGGTAGTCGATAAACATCGTATGTATGTCAGTTTTAGTTTTGACCGCACTATTCATGGTAATCGCGTCAATGGTGAGTTGTTCCTTACACCCTTGACTGTTCTTTCGACACCCCTTTTGCTGTTCTGATAGAATATTGTTTTTAGTTAAATGTGTGTAAATAACTTCACTTACGCAGGCAGTTAGAATTTTATACAGGGTTTGTAAACAAGTAATGGGTCTGTATTTGGCTGGGTTCAGTGTATCGCATGTGTCTTTGGGAATCATGTAAGTGATTCCTTGTGTTATGTAAGCGGGGAGTAAGTGTGGTGATTGGATGAATTTGTTTAAATGAGTGTGTATGTGCGGGTGTATGCTAGTAAAATTCTTATACCAATAGTTGTGGATGTTGTCTGTACCTGGTGATTTCCAGTTGTGTGTTCGTTTTATGATGTCTATGAATGTGTCTATTGGTATAAAATCAAATTCCATTTCTGGAACCTCTATTGATGAAATTTCGGCAATCCAATCTGCTTGGTTATTATGAATGACCGGGTTCTCCCAAATATTTGCCCAAAATTCTCGCAAACTTTCAGCAGATGGTGTTTCTAGTGTTTGTGCATTTGTATCAGTATAATTGGTTGTAAGGTTTCTGTAGAATATTTTTTCGTTATATCTAAATGTTGCATTTTGTACTTTACGTTTTGTGCATGTAATATATCTTCTGAGTCTACTTGACGCGGCATTTAATTTTTGTTTTAGTGTGTCTAGGAAGTGTTCGATTTGTGTGTTAGAGTGTTCATGTTGTGCGTGTAGTTGGTATTTAGATTTTATGGATTCTACTGCTGTCAGTATTTTCCGACTTCTATTACCTTTTATATACTGTGTCAGCCTCCCTATATTTGCTCTTAGGTTTGCAATATTCTTTTCTAACCTGATCTGCCATTTTGGTTTTCTGTGAGTCTTTGTTCGACAGGAGTTTTGTGTAGTATTAGATATTTTTGCACCATTACATTTAGCTGCCGTCCATGCTGCACAATATATAATAGTCTGCAAGCTGTTAAAATCAATATCTGAGTTTACATATTTGGGTAAAATTTGTGTATTTATAGAATTAACTATAGCTGCAAACTTCCTAGATGACTTTTGTTTAGGAATGTATGGTCTATTAGTAGGGTGAGTGTCAATAAAAAATTGTTGTGCCTGTTTAAAAGTGTCTTCTAATTCAATATTTGTTTCTGGTGCATTATGAAGGTTGGTTTGATAAGTGTTAGGATCTTCAATCTGTATTTGGTTTAAGGAAGAAACCTCTTCTGTAGTGAAGAGTGAAAGAGCTTCTTCATTATTTTGTGTAGTTATAACTCTGTCTGTGTCAGTCATATGGATGTTTATTGGTGTGATAGGTGTTTGTGTGTTTGTGAAGTGAGTGTTTTGTGTAGGGCTGTGTTCATCGGATTGTGTATCGCGTTGGGGTAGTATATTATATTGTTGACTATAACTTTCATTCTCTGTTTGATGGGTCGGGTTGCTTAGTTGTTCGGCTACTTGTTTTTTTATTTCTGTTAATCTATTGTTGTTAATGTATTTGTTATTAATAATTGCTCTCATTTGATCTGATACTCTTTGCTCAGTTATATGGGATAATTCGGGGTATAAATTTATGAATTGTTCATGTAAATATTTTCTGTAAGCTGTTTTATTGGTTTCTAGTTCAGTTACAGTATAATATATCCTAATAATTGCTTCATTACATTCGTTGGACCATTTCATGCGTTGTCCCGCTTGTGTAATAACTACAGCTGTTCTGTTAGTTTGTGTGGAGTGTTGTTGGGTTTGTGTGTGGGCAATCTGTAATTCTGTGCGGACTTCTTCATAGATTTGATCTATTGTGTCTTTTGGTAAAAGTTTCTTTTGGATTATGGCTCTACGCTGGTCTCCTATTCTTTGTCTGCTGACCTGCATTTCTGGGTATTTCTCTAGGAACTTTGTATGAAGTGGATGAAGGTATGCTTTAGTGTCTGTTTCGATTTGAGTGAGTTGGAGATAAGTACGCAGGATGAATTTATTCATTTCCGTACTCCATTTCCTGCGAATTATAGCAGAGCTAGTGGTGGGTACAGGGTCGCTGACAAAATTTGTCTCCTGTACAACATCCGCTGGCTGAACACTAATTGATGATAAAGATGATGATGATGGTGATACACAAAATGATTGTGGCGATGATGATATTGATGGAAAAAGTGATGAGGAATCTGACGACGAGTCGTCCTGTGTCGCTACAACAGTCGGTGACTGGGCAGCTGGCTGCGATACGTTGCCCCCCCCAGAATACGAAGGGCAGCCCAGGCTGGAAGCCGTGGGGCGGGATTCTCCATCGCTGTTAGCTCCGGTACCCGCCTGGGGTATTAATCTATTCCGTAGTCGCATTGCATTAGATAACTAGGAGTAACCCACATGGGTTGTGAAATAATAAAGAAGAAATCATATTTCTTAGATAGGAAGTGTGATAGCGAGAGACAGTAAGCTCAAACTTAGGTTTTCTTGGAAGGTGGTAAGAAAAAGGGAAAAGAGGGGAAGAGGAAGGGATTTGTTGGGACCGTTAGTTGGGAAGGGTCAGGTCAAGGTGTTATGACGTTTGTAATTATTATTTTGGTACCTCCTGCTTTCTTGGCGCAGGGTCGTCTAGTTCTTAGTGACTTTTATTAGCGTTCATGCCTTCCCGCATGCCCCCCCACCACGTCAAGGTGGCCCCTTGGGGGGGTTATTATTATTATTATTATATGAGCAATACGTCAGATTTCAACAGTCGTATTACGGACGCCGTCCAGAACCCTTGTTAAGTGAGAAACAGTTTAAAGATTTAGCACCGCTGTTTGTAGTCGATTGCTCTAGACAAGCAGATAATCTAAAGGCGGGTCCTGTCGTAGATGTAAGAGTAGAAATCGAGAGTGATTCGGAACTACCAGATCAAACTGCAGCTTATTGTCTCATTCTGAATGACTGCATTGTTGAATACAAGCCATTAAGTAACATCATAAAGAAGATATCATGAACGGAGATACCATCATAGTTGACCTCCAAGGATTTAAAGATAATCAAAATAATTTTATCGTGAAGGAAGTGGCCATTGTAAGTCAGGAACTTACCCAAACATTCTTAGTAAAACCACCATATCCGTTTCATTTATTTGTCTAAAGAAGAAAAGAAGCAAGTGAGATGGTTAGAAAGAAATCGAGGAATTTACTGGAGTGAGGGCTAAATCGATTATAAAGAATTTCAACACGTCGTAGTAATAATATATCTCGAGAATAAGAAAATAATGACCAAGGGCTTGGAAAAAATACAGTGGATTAAAGAATTATGCACGAACTGTAAAGTGATTGATCTTGGTGAAAAGAGATGTCCTAATCTTTCAACATTAAAAGGAATGTTTTTAAAAAATAAAAGAGACTTTAACTGTGTGCATCATAGAATTAACTGTGCATTAAATAATGCTGTGTGTATAAGAAAATGGTATTTTGATAATAACATGTCTGTGTTTAATTTATTCAGCAAAAAGTTTGGAAACGATGAAGTTGATTGTTAATAATGTGTCATAAAATACCATACTACATACTTACTTATATTATGAAAAACTGTTAAAAAGTTATCAAAATATATTTAATTAGACAACACTTAACAGTAACGCCATCCATTACCTATCTATGTAAGAATAGTTTATAAGTATTACTTATCTGTGCAACTTTCTTGTCTGTGTCATCTATACTTATAATAAATCTGTAGAGAGGTCAATTCTGTACATTGAATATTTTTCCAAAATAACTATTGGGGGGTGATTAGTGATCGATACTGATGCCAAAAATGCAATCAGTAAAATTTTTGTCTGTCTGTCTGTCTGTCTGTCTGTCTGTCTGTCTGTCTGTCTGTCTGTCTGTATGTTCGTTATGGAAACAAAAACTACTTGACGGATTTCAACGAAACTTGGTACAATGATTCTTCATACTCCTGGGCAGGTTATAGGATACTTTTCATCACGCTACGATCAATAGGAGCAGAGCAGTGAAGGTAAATGTAGGGAAAACGGGAGAAGTTACTCCATTTTTTTTGCTTCCGTCGCGTGTGCAGCCTTAATGGTTAAAGCTACACAGAAACCATGTAGGTCGGAAATGTTCTCCTTAAAATTATGTAACAAATATACCTTGACAGTATATGTCCATCTTTTATGGTTGGCTCACAATGACACGTTTAACTCTCGGTAGCTTAGCAGTTCGGAGCTTTCTGATTATATTTGTCTACTATTACGTTTATAATACTCTCACTCACACTAACTAAAAAAAGTTGACATTATTAAGTATTCAATAAAGAAAGAATAATATAAATCGGTCAAGAAATACCAAAGTTATACATAAAATACGGTAGCCATCGCGAGTGAAACTGAATCATGCTATAAGGATCATTTTTGTGCAACGGTCGCTACGCTCGACGCGGCTCGCGGCGCGGTTGCTGCGCGAGCTTCATACAATATTTGGCTGTTGATGCGATAGATGCGAATAGACGTTCGGAGTGTTCAACCTTATTGACCGACAATAATTTTATTGACGACTTTAAATAATTTATTTTTACTTATCTTTTGTTGTTATTTTATAAAATAGGTAAATATTAGTTATTTTGGTATGGTTTAAAAATTCGTTCAAATTACAAATTATTAATAGTTTATATTTTATTTCTATTTAGGTAAAGTAGTAGTAGATAAGCATAGATTTAGATATTGGATAGGCTGGTGTTTATTAGGTATTTCTTCCTCTCTTTTTGCACAAAGTCCGAATCTAACGCGGACGAAGTCGCTGGCAGAAGCTAGTAGAGAATAAAAAGTTAGTCCGATTGAAACAATTACGTGCGTTTTATTAGGTTATGGGCTTCACCCGAATTTTTGCAGTAAAATATAGTTATTTTAGCTTATTTTCGCGAGTTTCGTCAAGATGACGACTTCCAATTTTCTGTCAAACGTGCCAAAACTCAAAGGTCGCGAAAACTACGACGATTGGGCGTTTGCAGTAGAAAATTTGTTGGTGCTTGAAGGCGCGTCCAAATTCTTAAAACAAGAAGACACGGAGGCAGCGCAGCAGATCGCAGATGCTAAAGCGCGAGCTAAATTGATCTTAACTATAGATCCATCATTATTTGTACACATACGGGAGACAAAGACTACGAAGGAATTGTGGACAAAATTAAAGGCTTTGTTCGATGATTCAGGATTTTCGAGAAACTGACGGAGAATAATTTGTAATACATACATTTATGATTGTACCGTTTATATAAATGGTGGTTTATAATAATGTGTAAAAAAAACTATATAAAAAAAATCAAACAATAATGAAGTATTAATTTACACTGCCAACTGTACTGAAGATGTAATAAAATAAACTTGTAGTAATTATAACCAAAAAAAAAAAATAATTAAGAAAAATTAAGTGTCCACCAAATTATGCCTTTGATAGTACTTTATGCAAGACATTCTACCAAGCAAAATTTTATTTAAGAAACAGTGGGTAACTTACAAAATAAACTATAATGACGGCTAAAAAAAACTTTGAAAAAACAAAATTAACGGCAAATTGTACTAGTGTGTGTCAAGTTTAGGACTGTGACTGCACCTTGATAATATCAATCATTGATTAATATTTAAAATATTACATATTACAAAAAAAATGTGACGTACACCTTAGTTACTATGCAACCAAAAGAAAAAAACCGGCCAAGTGCGAGTCGGGCTCGCACACCGAGGGTTTCGTACAAATCCCGTATAAATAAAAAGTGACTCTCGCGAAAACCGTTCAGTTTAGAACAATCATAGTTATGGTAATTTCGTGAGAGTCAAAATAGTTAATATTTTTTATTTTATAATATAACTAAAATAGTAGGCGAGTACCTTGTAAAAGTTCTTTTAAAGTTATTTATTTACAGCATTTTATAGTCATCATTCAGAAATCTGAATGAAAATAACTAATTATGTCTTAAATTTGAACCAAATCTGTAAATGGTGACTGAAAAAGGTGTGAATTGTATCACATTGAACATTAAAGTTCGAAAAAACGTTATCTATTTTATTTGTTCCTTTATTTCAGGCAACTAGGGCCCATAGCAAATACAATACATAAATAAATGACATATCAATACTTATAAACTAATACATACAAAAATATAAAAAAAAAACAACTACAAGCTACGTATTGACACGAGTAAGCGGTCTCGAGTTACACTTCGTGGTGTCGCGTAACCTCCCACGGAATCGCCGGAACACGACACCCTTCGGCCAAAACTGTTCTTGAAACATGTCGAGATGCTGAGTCGGCACACGTACCACAAACGATTTAAAGTTCGTGTTATGACTCGACTCTAACTTCTCGACTCTCAAAGTCCAGTTGGTCTTCACTCGAATATACTCCACGATCTCCTCGACCTTCGTGGAGTGATGTAATCGCGAAACATACAACTGCGTCGTAGGAATAGCAGGACGCAGCAGCATGTTTGGACCCGTCAATGCAGTTCCGCATTGATTCCGACTTGATGGCTTCTTCTTCTTTCTCTCCACCCTTATGAAACCATCTGCATCAGCCTTCCCTTTGGTTGGTTCAGGATGAACCGTGCCTTGGGTTACTTCGGGGTGACTCTGAGTTCCCACAATAGCCTTAGGTTGCCGTTGAACAGGAATTTGCTTTACGGCAGCCGAATAAACACGTCTAAGCTTCGACGTGCTTACATTCATCGGCGTCCCGACGACAGGAGACGCGGAGGGGGCGGGGCACAGTTTAGCATCGCTTGCAGTGACGGCAACCGGCGACGAGTGCACTATTGCTGACGCGGTGCTCGGCGATGCGTTGACCTGTCCGTGGCGTGTGTTGTCGCTGTTGGCAGGCGCGAGTGACCTACTTACAGTGTTTCGTAATTCTGTTACTTCACTGCGTAGATCACTGATGGTAGATTGCGATGCTTCCAGCTTCAACTGCAGCTCGACCAGGCTATACCTCATGCTAGTGATGTCCTTTAGAAGCCTGGTGACGTCGACGTGGTCAAACGTGACCGGGGGCAGCTTGCGCAAATCCTTTGCCACGAAAGTTGGGACGTCGTCTGGGTCGGTCTCCTTCAGCACTTTAATCATGTCTTGGAGACTCCTCTCTCCCTTTTCATCCCTCCTGCGGGACGGCATTCGATCTGCCATAAGCAGCGTCTTGTACAGCAGCGTTTTGGCGCTGCGTATCTCCGCCTCAGTGCAGTTTGAGGTGCAGATCTGGGTCACACTGACCTCGTCCATGACGTCCAGCTGGTACTGCAGGAACGCCAGGACCTCGTTCGCCACGAGTTCTTCCGAACGCATGGTGTGCAAAAAATATGCGGCGACGGCTGACGCCGCGCTCGGCCGAAATTATGAATAATAATTTCTGCGTACGGTGCAGGCGCGTCCGATGTCAACGCTAGTACGCGATAATTGTATTACTTCGTGTAGTGCTAGTGTTTATTAACGGGAACAAGTTTATCGATGAAAAATATGTGGAAAATAAATTCTGGGGATTCATTCTAAAATCGATATTGATGTCTCCCACAACAATCAGACGGGAACATGAATTATACCTATTGAAGTTGCTGCCGTATATTACTGTATTTATGCACTCTATTGCAACATTAATTTGACATTATAGTGACTTATAAACAGTTATCACTCTGACATTAAAGATTTCAAAATGCAAGCATCCACAATGGCCGTTTGCAGCGTCTAGGTTATTTAAATAATATCTTTCATAAGATCCGTCTCTAACGGCATCCTTAAGATTGCAACGTACATACGCGATAGATCCCCAACATGGATTTGCATTAGACATGGTTGGACCATCTAATTTACACACCTCATTAAAACCATCAAGTTCAAAAGTGTCTCAACGACATCCCCAGGTTTCAACAAACAATGCTGCATGTGAGGAATGAATAATAGGATCTACTATGACATCTGAAAAATGTTTGCGCAATGATTCATCATCATCATCATCAGCCTATCGCAGTCCACTGCTGGACATAGGCCTCTCCAAGTGCACGCCACTGAGATCGATTTTCGGCTTCTCGCATCCAGCTCCTGCCAGCCGTCTTGCGCAAGTCATCACTCCACCGTGCCTGAGGACGTCCTACACTACGTTTGCCGAGGCGTGGTCTCCACTCTAGAACTCGTTTACCCCAACGGTTATCGGTTCTTCGGCTAATATGGCCAGCCCACTGCCACTTAAGCTTGATAATTCGGTGGGCTATGTCGATGATCTTGGTTCTCTGACGGGTTACCTCATTTCTGATGCGATCCCTCAGAGAAATGCCGAGCATAGCCCTTTCCATAGCCCGCTGAGCGACTTTAAACTTGTAAACCAGCCGTACCGACAGTGTCCACGTTTCGGCTCCGTAAGTCATGACAGGTAGGACGCACACGGTAGGAGATTGCACATTATGAAATACAATTTGAACTTAGGTAGGTACCTACCTCAGCGTTTTGAATTTTTGCGTTGATTTAGAATTTTTCACAGTTTAGAGGCAATTAGATTTAAGAAGTGTTTGATATGAATTTCAACTTTAATACTTATCTCTACGCGTTAATGTGAAACAGGGTAGGTAGTAAGTTTATAATTATTAAAAAAATATTTTATGTTATGTAAGCAAAAATAATATTTTAATATTGATATGAATTTCATCTTTAATACTTATCTCTACGCATTCATGTGAAAAAGGGTAGGTAGTAAGTTTATAATTATTAGAAAAATATTTTATGTTATGTAAGCAAAAATAATATTTTATGTAACTTCAAATTTATCATTTTCGCAATTTTTCCTTTATCTATACTATATAATGTTGCTTCGTGCCGAATTTCAAGATTCTGAGTTCACGGGAAGTACCTTGTAGGTTTTGATTCTCTAGCGTGTGACGGAAATTCGTCTAAGGTGTCAGTATAAACTGCTGTTGAAATCGGCCAGGATCAATATATATAAACTGCTGTATTTTTTGATCGCGATAACTTAGAAGTTTGATTTTTTCACTGCTTAAAGGGACAATAGACCTAGGTATTTGGTATAAATTTCAATTTGATACCTTTATTCGTTCGTGAGAAATAAGGTAGTAAGTTTCATTTTATTAAAATATTTTTATTCTATTATATAACTAAAAAAATGTGATTTTCGCAATTTTTCCTATATTTGCATTATATGACAATGCTTCATGCCAAATTTCAAGATTCTGAGTTTACGGGAAGTATCCTGTAGGTTTTGATTCCTTTGCGAGTGTCGAAAATTTGTTGAAAATATCGACATAATCGGCTGTATCTTTTGATTGGCTTGGCTTAGAAGTTTGATATTTTCACAGCTTAAAGGGACAATAGACCTGAGTATTTCTTGTGAATTTCAGCTTGATACGTCCACGCGTTCTTGAGATAAAGGGTCTTGACAGACAGACAGACAGACAGACGGACAACAAAGTGATCCTATAAGGGTTCCGTTTTTTCCTTTTGAGGTACGGAACCCTAAAAAACGTTTCACAAAACTAAAAAACATAAAGAACGCACACAAAACATCAAAAACACTTCTACCTCCATAGAACAAAAAAAAATACTGACCATATAAACCACGAAAAGGGCGCCAATGTCACGTTTAAGCGTGTGGAAGGTTTAGATTTTAAAGTAAACCCCACATTGTGAACATAAAAATTTATTTCCAAGGTCGCGATTCGAATGCCCGTCAGTAAAATTAATCTTGCTCCTCCTCCTCCGAGCCTTTTTCCCAATCCTGTTGGGGTCGGCTTCCAGTCTAACCGGATTCAGCTGAGTACCAGTGCTTTACAAGAAGCGACTGCCTATCTGACCTCCTCAACCCAGTTCCCCGGGCAACCCGATACCCCTTAATTAGACTGGTGTCAGACTTACTGGCTTCTGACTACCCGTAACGACTGTCAAGGATGTTCAATGACAGCCGGGACCTACAGTTTAACGTGCCATCCGAAACACAGTCAATGGTGTCTAAGATATACTTAGAAAGTACATACAAACTTAGAAAAGTTGCATTGGTACTTGCCTGACATGGGATCGAACCCGCGCCCTCATACTTGAGAGGTTGGTCCTTTACCCACTAGGCCACCACGACTTTTTTACTTTTTTCACGAAAATTAATCTTGCTATATGGAGGTAAAGCGCGCTAGCACTGTCCTGGCTTCACGTGGAGAGATGTCCGGTGATGACGCTCAGCCGAGGAGGCGCTTCTGGGTGAACGACCCGCAGATGGTGATGCAGTCTGGTAGAGGGTAATCGGTGCACGGTGCCTCTCGGTGCCTGTCGACGTTCGGCCAGCGGATCAGCCGTGGCCCGGAGTTTAAGCCCGAACTTTGAACCCGAACTTTGGACCCTGGAATTCACGTCCATTCAAATAAATGTCCATTTCTGATTGTCCTCCTCTGACTGTGTTTGCCCCGGAAGCAGGAAGCAGAAGCTCAGCGCGCTTAAGGCGAATGTGTGCAAATTCACAGTCAGAATTGGAGTTTACAGAGAACAGCTGAAATGAAGTTTTATATAAAACGTATAAAAAAAAAATAAGATACAGGGATAATCAAAATAATAAGAATAACCCTGACTGCTTATGATGATGAAAAAGGCTACGAATGATGCTACAAATGTGCAAAGCAAGAAAAGATGAAATCTGCAAGTCATTTGCCAACGGTCACCCAATAGGTGGGTGGTAGCAATTACACGAATTGTTCAACACTTACCCAATACGGGGAGATACACTGATTCTACAATATAGAGAATAAGTTAAACGAAATTTGAAAAAAATATGTTTTCAAAATTATAAAATAAAACCGTTTAAAAAAAATACGTTAAGACCACGATTAACGTCACGCACTAAGGACTGGCAAAAGTGAGTACTTGTAAGGAGCGCGTGAACGTGTGTCTTCCGTGATGATATTTAAAAAAAATCGGTTCGCTAAAGCAACGAACCAAACTCACGGAACACGTCCGTGAATGAGTAGCGAACGAATCCGATTTGCATTGGTACAGCAGTCCAGGTAAAAGAATCGAAACCATATCACAATGACGTGAAGTCCAAATTGGCTCAACTTGCCGTTGCACCGATACAGATAATGACTACGTACTGTTTGTTTTTAAGTTTTAAACTAAGTTAATTTATTTTTATTTCTAAATCTAAGTTGTTATAGTAAATATGAATTTGAAAATACGTTAATCAGTTTAGTAAAAGAAATGAATAATACTTAATTAACTAAACAAATAATTGTACGCGTTTCTAAACGTAACTGTAGGTAGACATTACATTTATTTATTTATTTTTCTACCCACCTTGTATTAATCTTTTGATTAAAAACAAAAGGTGAGTATTTTTAAACGTTGACATTAAGAGCGTGTACGTCAACCGCGCGCCATTTGGCCTAAAAAGGTACTTTTCAAACCACTGTTTCTCATTAACTACTTATCTTATAACTATGTTAATTTTTAATAACGCAAGGTAATTTCACTGTCTATATAGTTAATTGAACATAAATTTCAATTTGTGTAGTTTAAATACTTAAAACCCCTATAACGTAACAGATGTTTTATAAAATTCCCGTTCAGCGTCTATTTCGAAGCTTAAATTCATGTGAAAACAGTGGCAAATCTAATCATATTTATTTTTTTACTCATAGACGAAATCCCCATGCCTATAGTTAATTGAAAACATTTTTTGATTTAGGGATCTATCTTTCAGAAAAAAATATTTTAACAATGTGAAAAATTGTGAATTTCAAATGCTTTTTTTACCTACCTATCTTACTTAATTTAATATAAGAATTATTTACTATAGTAATATAACTCTTTCTTTAAAACATAAACTTTATATTATAATTTAATCTCTCGTTTTTATTTTTTTATCAATTATTTAAAAACTACTATAAAACGCTGCACGCGAGTCAACTCAAACCAGACCGCCGCAAGGCTTCACAGAGAGAGGACGTGTCGCTCCGTCACATCGCGTAGGGTGAATAACCTCTGCCGTGGATACCGAGAATAGAGTACATTTCAAGCGCGACCAACAAATCTTGATACATTACTATTTTATTTAAAGCTCAATTTTGAAGCATATCTTTTTTTATCGATTGAGTTGAAATTTTGTTTGAATGTTCAGTTTTAATGACAATGTATGATTCTATATCCAATATGGCGGTATACCCAAGATGGAGAAAAAAAATGTTTTTAATGCATTCCTACGATATGGGTATCAAATGAAAGGGCTTGCTATGAATAGGCTTAGGCTAGAAAGGCCTTAGGCTAGAAATCACTTATTGCAGATGTCTGTTACCAATCGAGCTATAATTTTATTTATATGTTCATTTTGGATGTACCCAAATTTTTACTTTTGATCCCGAATAACTTTTGAAGCATATAGGATAGATAACTTAAAACTTTATTTGCAATGGTAAACCCAAGCTCTTCACCAATATTTGACTTTCCGGCAATTTTTGTTATTTGACCACAATTTTTCGGTCTGGATGGACTGGACCATTCATATAAACAATCAATTTTTCAAGTCGGTCCAGGTGCCTTTGAGAAATCGAGAACAATCACAAAACAATCTAATTGAAACCTCCTCCTTTTTTGAAATCGGTTAAAATACAGAAACTTTGCATTGCCATTAATCATCAGTCGACTATTTAGTACTGTTGAAAATTTTATGTAATATACAGAAAGTCCTCAAAACCAAGGTTTTCATAGGTGCCCGATTTTTTTGCAAAAGATATATGTATTAACGACTTATTTTCATGCTTTTATGCAAGGTGTTGATTTGCATTTGTGCCATACTTCAGGAGGAGGACATAAAATACGTAAATAATCGATTGGAATTACAGTAGACGGGAAATAGTTAATATGCACTGCTTTTTTTTGTCATTGTAATGTCATAGTATTTCAGAAGTAATCCAATTTTATGAATGAAATTTATGAATAATCGTTGCGTATGCTTTGTGTTTGCGTTTGTGTGAGGGCGCAGCACGGTTTTAAGGTCAGTAACACACGCGCCAAGTTTAAATACGGCTAGATGACATTGACGGATTTCCGAAAAAAAATTAAAATCAAAAATTTTTGTACCAATTTTCTTATTGATTTGGGTTGAGAATCATTAGTATAATTACGTCCTTGACTATGGCATGGATGCAAATCAACAGCTTGTATTTTAGTCATCCATAGACTTACCTACACTATTTTCTCGCTATTAACTAATTACTATTACTAAATAATATATTTTTTGTTCTACCAATTTCACTCGAAAGGATCAAAATGGTTTGTGTGACTATACGTGAAGTATGATAGGCACGCACACAACCGCGACGCTAGTGTGCTCGATTTTTTGCGTTGAATTACCTAAAGTTGACATCGCGCGGCGAGCGTACACGCTCTTAACGTGCAACGTTACATCATCTCAAAGCTCAAAGTCGCTCAACGAGCTATGGAGAGGGCTATGTTCGGTGTTTCTCTACGTGATCGAATCCGAAACGAGGAGATCCGTAGACGAACCAAAGTCACCGATATAGCCCACCGGATTAGCAAGTTGAAGTGGCAATGGGCAGGCCATATTGCTCGCAGAGCGGATGGCTGATGGGGCCGAAAAGTGCTGGAGTGGAGACCACGGACTAGCAAGCGCAGCGTAGGACGTCCATCAACAAGGTGGACAGATGACCTTATAAAGGTCGCCGGAAGACGCTGGATGCAGGTCGCTTCCAACAGGTAGCTGTGGAGATCAAAGGGGGAGGTTTATGTTCAGCAGTGGACGTCTTATGGCTGAGATGATGATGATGATGAAAGTTGCATTTTAGGTTATATTACTTAGTTCAACAAGATCAGTGAATGTAAACAATCATATGTTATTTTATTTTTGCAGTCTCGAGTTAATAAATGTGAGGGCAGAAAATGCGCTCACTAAGCGCCGAATCAACGCGTTGCCCGTTGAAATTCAAAAAGAATTAATATGTCGCAAGCGACAAGCTGAACTTCAACGGGTCCTCCTGCCTGATGCACCCCCGCGCAAAAAACAAACACGGTAATTACTTCCTAGTGATATTAATGCGTTCGATATTCTTGTTCAGTTAATATGAATAAGATTTATGTGATAAAATTATTTTGCAGGAGGCCATCCCCAGAGCGTGAGGCTTGCCCTTTAG
Organism: Helicoverpa assulta; assembly: GCA_963856015.1. Lineage (NCBI taxonomy): Eukaryota > Metazoa > Arthropoda > Insecta > Lepidoptera > Noctuidae > Helicoverpa > Helicoverpa assulta. Next base: position 16,250,209 of record CAWLCW010000001.1, on the reverse strand, counting down.
TGGAGGAGCCGGAAGTTGCCGTAGGGGAGCCTACTGCAGAAAGCGAGCCAGCAGCTGAGGCTGAAGTTGAGCACGCACCTGAGCTTGAACTCGAGCAAGCACCTGAGCTTGAACTCGAGCTCGAACCTCAGCCTCCTGAGGTGGACTTCGAAAACATGGGTACGCCAGAAGCAGACACAGTCCCGTATTCCCCCATATAGTTCGCCTAGCCGACTCTCAACGGCGTTAAGTTTAGAGTGGGCTTCGCGGACACCTAGGAAGAGGCAACATCGTTCTCCATCGTCTTCCGAATAAGTAATACACACACAACAATTTACATAATCGTTCATGCGGCTCACTCACGCTGATGTTATATGATAATACGTTTTATTCTTTTCTAATAGATGTTATCATCCTGGGGGAAAGAGTCGAAGCGGAGATGCAACCTAGCACTGAGCACAGAACGTTAACTTGTAAGTATTTAATGTACTCCGTGGTGTTACCCACATAAATCTCATTCCCGTAGTAATACCGGGATAACAAGTAGCCTACATGTTAATCCAAAATTCATCCATCCTCACAAACTTTCGATTTATTGATTATGTAATACCTGTTTTATTTGTTTCAGATATAAGAGACAAACATTTTGAAAGTATCGTAGACAATTGGCTTCAAGATAATGACAGTGACATTGACTAAACCCTAACTTTAACGACAACGGCGGTATTTTTCTTCCGGTCATGCGTAACGCAACAACTGAATCGGCATGTGATGCTGACATGACTGAACTAGAGACGTGTTACGGACTAAGGACGAAATTAACCTGTTGACATTTTTTACAAAATTTTCGATACTAGTTTTATAGACCGACTTTGCACAGAGACTAACCGCTATGTAGAGCAGAAGATAGCTCGCTTAAAAGCGGAGAACAAGCTACTTCCAACATCGCGTCTGCATAGATGGACTTCGACTGATTGTAGCGAAATGATTACCTTTTTTAGCAGTATTGATCCTGCAAGGCCTGTATCCGTTACCAGAGGAGGAAAAGTACTTCTCTTTTAACGGGTTTGGGACCATGCCGTATTTTTCGCGCATCATGTCGTTCAATCGTTTCATACTGCTAAAATCGTTATATCATTGCGTCGACAATGAGACTTTGACTAACAAGACTAGACTCTCTAAAAAACACTAAAAAGCAAAAAAAAAAATTCTAGGTGCATCGGCCTAGAAGTTGTAAATAATAGACACAGTGGCGTTTTCCATAGACTAAATATTTATTTTCCATAGAGTTACTATTAAGACAAGTTATTGCTTATGGCACTGGACAGATTAATAATTAAATTATTTTGATATTATTTCAACATCTCCACTTATCAAAATAATCTTAATACTATGAAGTATTATATAAAAACAAACAAATTGGTGCACTTAAAAACCTTAAACTTAAACATCCGTGTATTGAAACTAATAACATAACAATAATGTCTAAACAATACTTTCAATACCTAACTCTTTAACAAAATTATAGTGTTTTATTCTACTCAGACCTTTAGTTAATAAGTCAGCAGGCATTTCTGTAGTTGGAAGATGCTCAATCTTTACAAGGTTATTACCAACTACTTCCCTGACAAAATGGTGGCGTACATCTATGTGTTTTGACCTCTTATGAAACACAGGGTTTTCAGACAATTTTTTTGCACCTTGATTGTCATTATATTGGGTTGGCAAGAAAGTCTTTGCGGTTTTTTTTTGTAATTTTCTAGAATGTCCAAGAATATTCTAGAAATTTTTGAACTTAGTATATATAAAGCCGCGGACGAGAGCTACGCGCAGTGATAGTCCGATAAGCAAGCGAAGCATTTAATAGATAAAAATGGAAATTTCGCGACGAGAAGTTCACTTGATTTTATTTCATGAATTCCGCTTAGGCCATACAGCAACAGAAGCAGCACACAATGTATGCAGTACAATGGGTCAAGACACGCTCTCCATCCGGACAGCCCAACATTGGTTTAATAAATTTAAAAAGGGTGAAATTAATTTTGATGATAATCCGCGTTCAGGAAGACCATCACAGATAGATGTCAATATGTTAAAGAAATTAATAGAAGAAGATCCACGGTTAACTACACGTGATTTAGCAGAGCGTCTTAAGTGCTCTCATACTGCTATAGAGAATCATCTGAAAGAATTAAATAAAACCTGGAAATACGGTGAATGGGTACCCCATGAGTTATCATCCTCGCAACTTCAAGTGAGGATCGACGTATGCATGCAATTACTGACTTTTCGTCGAAACTATGAATGGTTAAATAACCTTATTACAGGCGAAGAGAAGTGGTTAACCTATGTTAATCACACACGTAAACGCCAATGGCTTGGAGTTGGAGAGAAAGGTATAACTGTACCTAAATCAAAACTACATCCTAAAAAAATCATGTTAAGTATGTGTTTGGTGGGGCGTAAGAGGAATAATTTATTGGGAATTACTTTCGCCTAATACTACTATTACAGCTGATGTTTACTGTGCACAACTGGACAAGGTTGCAGAAAAAATAAAAAATAAACAAGATAGAATTTATTTTCTTCATGACAACGCCAAGCCTCATACTTCTAAATTGACTCGTAAAAAATTATTGGATTTAGGCTGGACTGTGCTTCCGCATTCACCATATTCTCCGGACTTGGCACCAACTGATTATCATCTATTTCGTTCTTTATCTAATTATTTACAGGAAAAAAAATTCAATGATCAAGACGATTTACGACAAAATCTTAACACTTTTTTTAATAAAAAACCACAAGAATTCTACAAATCAGGAATTCTATCTCTACCAGAACGTTGGCAAAAGGTTGTTGAAAAAAATGGTGCTTATTTGGTTTAAAAATAGTTTTCTGTTAATTATTAACAAATAAATATTTTTTACATAAAAAAGCGCAAAGACTTTCTTGCCAACCCAATAAATAACAACAGTATAGTTTCAATCTACAATTTCTGACATTAAATTTCTCAAATATATAGCTTCCTTACAGGCTTCACTTATTGCCATATACTCTGCCTCTGTACTAGACAGCGCTACAGTTGGCTGTTTTCTACATTCATATGATATAACTGTACCAGATAATTTAACCTGTATAGGACCTTCTATCAATACTGTTTGATGCCCAATCTGCATCCACAAAACCTTCTAAATTTTTATCATCATTTGTAAATATTAGACCATAAGACTTTGTTTTATGTAAATACTTTACAATTCTTTTTGCAGCTTTCCAGTGAACTGCTGTGTAGCAATTATTAAATTGACTTAGGTAGTTGACACTATAACTGATATCTGGGCGTGTGAGAACAGACAAGTGCATTAAGCTTCCCAACAGCTGCTGATAGGGATACTGCTTATGAACATTTCCTGATTTCTCTAACTTTACATTACATTCAATTGGAGTATCTGCATGGTTACAGTTAGACATTTTAAATTTATTTAAAATATGTTCTACATAGTGCTCCTGATCTAAAGAAATACATCCATTCTCATATAATTTTACCCTCATACCTAAGCCTGTCTTAATTTGCCCTAAATCCTTAGTTTTGAAATTTGACATCAAAATACTTTTCAACTCATCAGTTAATTCCTTGCTGTTTGAAAATATAAAGAAATCATCGACAAATACAGTTATCAAAATCTGTTCCCCATTTACTTTCTTGCTATATAGGCAAGGTTCTAATTTAGACTTAGTATAACCCTGGCTTAGTAAACAATCATTGACTCTCTTATTCCATTGCCTGGCAGATTGTTTCAGGCCATATATAGCACGTCTTAACTTTAGTACACTGTTACTTTTACATTCTAAATTAGGAGGAACCTGCATGTAGACTTTCTCATCAAGGTAGCCATTTAAGAAAGCTGTGTTTACATCAAGATGGGTAATTTTAAATTTTAGTTTTACACTTAAAGCAAACAATAACCTTAAAGTTGAGTATCTTAACACGGGTGAGTATGTTTCTATAAAGTCTACTCCTTCCACTTGGGTGAAGCCCTTTGCTACTAAACGAGCCCGATATCTCACTTTGTTATCACTTTCGAACTTTTTTTAAAAAACCCACTTGCACTTAACCACTCTATCTGCTTCCTTGTCTGACACTATTTCCCAGGCTTGGTTTTCTTCGAAGGCATTCAACTCTTCCTTCATAGCCTGTTTCCACATTTCACTTTCAGGACCATTTGTTGCCTCCTCATAAGTGATATCTTCATTGCAAGCCCCTAACTCGTCCACAACACAGAGGTTGGATATACCGTACCTCTCAACTGGTTTTCTGACACGCTTGCTAGTTATGGGTTCTTTACCTGCACTCACATCACTTTCTTCTCCACATAATGTATGGTAGGAGTCATCTGATGTCAAATCTGAACTGGATGTGTCAATCATGTAAGTAGGATCATCTCCACTTAACATAGTATCTTGAATCTCAGTTGTTTCTTCTTCTTCTTCTGACAGGTCCTCCGCTGAAGCCTTGCATTCAATAGGAATGTCCACTGTACTTTTGGCTGTCTCCATTATAATGATGTCTCTGCTAGTTGTGACAGAGTTATTTTCTGGGTCATAGACCCTATAACCTTTAATATTTTCAGCGTAGCCTACCAAAATAAGTTCTTTAGCCTTCACATCCCATTTAAGCCGCTTTTCTTTTGGTATGTGCATCATAACTTTACTTCCAAAAATACGAACATGACTTAAGTTGGGCTTTTTCTTTGTCCAGGCTTCATATGGAGTCATATTATTTAAACCAGTAACAACTGACCGATTTCTTAAATATACAGAGGTATTTATGGCTTCTGCCCAAAACTTTTTTTATAAACCTGCATCAAAAATTAAACATCTGGCCTTTTCAACTAATGACCTATTCATCCTCTCACAAACACCATTTTGCTGTGGTGTATAAGCGTTACTTTTCTGATGAATAATTGCTTGTTGTTTTAGATGCCTTTCAAAGTCTTGACTGCAGAACTCACCGCCATTGTCTGTTCTTAGAATTTTAACCTTCCGATCTGTCTGTTTCTCCACCATAGACTGGAATTCTTTAAAAAACTTAAATACCTCAGACTTTGTTTTCATGAAGTACACGAAAGCCATTCTGCTGTAGTCATCCACAAATAATACATAATATCTGGATCCTCCAATGGACACATTTTCCATCGGGCCGCATACATCTGAGTGTATCAGTTCCAAAATATCTTGGGTATTAGTAGAACTAGGCTGAAAAGGTAGTCTAGCCTGCTTACCCTTGCAACATACAGTACACTTAGACTTGTCAACATCTGCTTTATCTGTGAATGAGATACCTTCTGCAGCTCCGTTCTTCATTTTATTCAAGCTAGTACTGTTAATGTGTCCCATTCGTCTATGCCAAGTTTCACTGGTTACCTTAGCTGTAGCTGCCAATAACTGTTCTGATTTCTTAGTATTTAATCTATACACACCTTCTACTAACTCTGCTTTTCTAACTAGAGTTCTCTGTTGATTGTAAATGTAGCAACAATTCTCTTTGAAGATTACTTTATTGCCATTCTCAATTAACTGACTCACTGAAAGCAAGTTTGTTGTTAAATTTGGTATGCACAATACTTCTAGAACTGTGACATTATGTTCAACACCATCTACAACTGTGATGATGTTTACATCACCAGAACACAGCACCGGAACACTTGTTTTATTCGCAACAACTATTTCTTTGGTTTCATTCTCGTATGATGGATTCACAACATATTCTTTCTTCGCTGTCATGTGTTTGCTGGCACCGCTATCTACATACCAACTCTCACAGTTGAATGTTCCACTTAAGAAAATAGCGCTAAAGGCATTGGAGGTCTTTCTTTTGCTGGTTTCTAAACTTGGACATTGATTTTTATAATGACCAGTTTGCTTGCATTTGTAGCATTTTATAACTTTGACAGCTTTTGATGGATTTTCGCCTGTCGATTGTTTTTGTTTAAAACGTTGCATATTTTTCGCAGCAAATGCACTCTCCGAGCCAGAAACAGTACCAACATCACTACACATGTCCAACAGCTTTGTTTTTATAATATCTGCACTTATATCAATACCCGAGTGTTCAATCGCCATTGGGTCCATATTTTTCGGGTAATCCTGCCAACATTAACGCTCCAATCCATTCATCAGTAATCTTAAAGCCCGTTCCTTGTAATCTCTGGCTTGTTTCTACAGTTTCAGTTAGATACTGGGTCATCGATTCACAATTATCAAGTCGAATGTTGATGAGTTTTCGTAACAAACCGATTTTTCTTGTGAAGCCGGTATCATCGAACAATTTCTTCAACTTGAGCCATAAATCATAGGTTGTTGATGCATGCTTAATATGTACATAAAGTGAAGGATCTATCGTCAACACCAACTTCGCCTTAGCTTTATCATCGTCATTTATTTGGGTTGCTGTAGGTGTAGCCGGCAGCTTTTCGGCGATGGCGGACGCCATGTTTTCTAACACCAACACATTTTTCACCGCAAAACACCAATCTTCATAGTTCTCGCGCCTTTTTAACTTTGGAATGTTAGCGATATAGTTCGTCGTCATTTTTAATAAACCAAACAGTACTATGCGTTAGAATCTATCGAAAACTAATTATTTTTCGCGCACGCCCATAACCTGTAAATAATAGACACAGTGGCGTTTTCCATAGACTAAATATTTATTTTCCATAGAGTTACTATTAAGTTATTGCTTATGGCACTGGACAGATTAATAATTAAATTATTTTGATATTATTTCAACAAAAGTCGGTGTCTAATGGATGCTATTAAGTTAATTTTGCCACCGACTTCTAGGCCGATGCACCTAAAATTTGTTATTTTTTTTGCTTTTTAGTGTTTTTGGAAGTCGGTTTAATTTTTTTGTAAAAAAGCTTTTTATTTACAGCTTTTCAGTGATACGAATAGTTGTCACTATCCATATAAGTGGAAAGTTCTCATCAATACAAAGAATATAAGCCCAAATACGAGGTATTTTACATATTCTCTCTGGTCTCCATCATCAGGTTAGCTCCAAACCTTCACTGTTGCAAAGGTCTTGTCAATACAAATAATATAAGCCCAAACACGAGGTAGTTTACATATTTAGTTGTCGAGTTCCCTCGACCCTCTCTGGTCGCCATCATCAGGTCAGCTCCAAACCTTCACTGTTACAAAGGTCTCGTCAATACAAATAATACAAGCCCAAACACGAGGTAGTTAAGATGTGCCGTTTAGGAGTTCCCTCAATCTTCTGTCGTCTCCATCATCAGATCTGCCTTAAACCTCCATAGTATTGTAGTATCATCAGATATACACATAAATATAAAGTTTTTACCCCATGCTCGCCTACAATTTTCAAGAGATGCCCTCGATTTCTCAGGGTTTCCACCATCAGATCCTGATCTGATGACAATGGGACCAAATGACAAGCATACCCTTTCAAATAAAAAAAGAATTTTTGAAATCGGTCCAGGCGTCTTTGAGAAATCGAGTAACAAACATAAAAAAAAAAAAAATACAGCCGAATTGAGAACCTCCTCCTTTTTTTGAAGTCGGTTGAAAATACAGCCGGTAACTCAAGTGGCACGGGCGATTGAGCTTTGCTCAAAAAATTGCCACCAAAGCCGCCCAAGTTGGCGTAAAAACATACGAGCTTTGTGAGTCTCGGAGTGGCTATCTCTGGAAGTTTTTGTGTATGTTGGAAAAAACACTCAGATTGCCCCGACCGATGACCTACCTACTGAGGACGAGATGGTTGACCGACCCCATGACGAGACGATTCACGTACCCGATGACGAGATTGTTAATCGACCCATTGATCAGATAATTGACCAGTCAAATGTCATAGTGCGTGACCGCTCAATAAACGAGACTCTTGACCAACCGCAGGACGAGACTGTTGACCGACCAGATGTTAATTTTGCACGTCCCACCAACGCTACTGCTAAAATAGTGTTTGACTTGTTGGAGCCACTACTTGACCGAGGACACACTGTGATAATGGACAATTTCTATAACAGTCCATTGTTATTGCGATGTCTCAAAAAACATAAAACTGACTGTTATGGAACATTACGTTTAAATGGAGAATTCGTACCCGTCTCGCTCAAGACTCTGACCAAGACAGACCTACGACAGGGTGAGGTAGTGGCAAGCTACACTTCAGACTTGTCTGTGATGATATGGCGAGATGCTAATTTGGTTAGCATGATCTCCACATACCATCACTTACAAGCGGGGATTCAAAATAAATATAACCGACTGACATACAAGCCTAAAATCGTACTTGATTACAATATGTCCATGGGCGGAGTGGATAGAAAAGATCAATTTCTATCTGCTCAGCCCGTACATCGACGCATCGACTTAACGACTGAACCTCGACTTTATGCGGACAGGACTAGACAAGGCCAATTGTCTACACGTACGAACGACCGACCGAACGTTGATCACGACCACTTCCCTACGCGATCTGGGATTAAAAAAGCGCATTGCTGGATGTGCACACGCCGAAAAAGGGATACGAGGACGATTTGCAAATGCATTCAGTGCAATATAAGTTTGTGTGTTGAGCACTGTTTTAGAGAATACCATAAGCAAGTACAATAAAACTTGTTTATGGTATTCTCTGTTGGGGAATGTTCACGCTAGCTAGTGAAACTCAATTTTTTGAAAGTTTTTTGCATTTCGCAGGTCAATCCATGTTCATTAATTCGTTGTCCTCTCATACCTATAAATATTGTAATATGGATGAATTGTAAAACAAACTCTTTTATAAAAGAGTTTGTTTTCTTGAGATTCTTGCTGGTTTTCTCCATAGGAAACGACCAATTTCGAACCGTGCACTAGATTCTGACGTTTTATAAGTGCCCATGTAGGCCTACCTATACTTAAAATAAATCTGTAGAGGGGTCAATTCTGTACATTGAATATATTTCCAAAAAAACTATCAGGGGGTGATTAGTGATCGATACTGATGCCAAAAATGCAATCAGTAAAATTTTTGTCTGTCTGTCTGTATGTTCGTTATAGAAACAAAAACTACTTGACGGATTTTAACGAAACTTGGTACAATTATTCTTCATACTCCTGGGCAGGTTATAGGATACTTTTCATCACGCTACGATCAATAGGAGCAGAGCAGTGAAAGTAAATGTTGGGAAAACGGGAGAAGTTACTCCATTTTTAGGGTTCCGTACCTCAAAAGGAAAAAAACGGAACCCTTATAGGATCACTTTGATGTCCGTCTGTCTGTCTGTCTGTCAAGACCCTTTATCTCAAAAACGCGTGGACGTATCCATCTGAAATTTACATGAAATACTCAAAGTCTCAAAGTCTATTGCCCCTTTAAGCTGTGAAAATACCAAACTTCTAAGCCAAGCCAATCAAAAGATACAGCCGATTATGTCGATATTTTCAACAAATTTTCGACACTCGCAAAGGAATCAAAACCTACAGGATACTTCCCGTAAACTCAGAATCTTGAAATTTGGCATGAAGCATTAGCATATATTGCACATATAGGAAAAATTGCGAAAATCACATTTTGTTAGTTATATAATATAATAAAAATATTTTAATAAAATGAAACTTACTACCTTATTTCTCACGAACGAATAAAGGTATCAAATTGAAATTTATACCAAATACCTAGGTCTATTGTCCCTTTAAGCAGTGAAAAAATCAAACTTCTAAGTTAACGCGATCAAAAGATACAGCAGTATATACCGACACCTTAGACGAATTTCCGTCACACGCTAGGGAATCAAAACCTACAAGGTACTTCCCGTGAACTCAGAATCTTGAAATTCGGCACGAAGCAACGTTATATAGTACAGATAAAGGGAAAATTGCGAAAATGATAAATTTGAAGTTCCATTAAATATTAAAATATTATTTCTGCTTACATGACATAAAATATTTTTTTAATAATTATAAACTTATTACCTACCCTTTTTCACATGAACGCGTAGAGATATTAAAGTTGAAATTCATATCAAACACTTCTTAAATCTAATTGCCTCTAAACTGTGAAAAATTCTAAATCATTCAAAGGTCATTGGGCACCTTAGTATGGAAACCATACCCACGGCGGACACGAACGAAATATAGCACAGTATAATGATATAAGGCTCTGATTTACTATGGCATTAGTCGCATCAATGTGAAATGAAAATCAGGTTTAAACATCAAATATTTTCCTCATTTCAATGGGGAATTTAAACGACCAAGTTTGACGGATTTGAGAAATCATTTCTTTGTAGTGAAAGAGTATACTCGCCGTTTATTTCCATTGTCATCAGGTCAGGATCTGATGATGGAAATCCTGAGAAATCGAGGGCAACTATCAGAAATTGTAGGCATGCATAGGGTTAAATCTTGATTCTCAGATGTATGTTGTAACGGAACGTTACATGATTTGTAAATGCTAGTTTTTGTTTGTGCGCGGGTTAGAAACGCGCGGAATGAACGGAACGAAGGGTTTTGATCGATGCAGCGGCGGGCGTGAGCGCAGCGCCGCATTGACATTCGCTCGCTGGTCGCTTCTAGACTGGTGTGTGCGTTGACCTCCTACCAAATTCCGTCGTGGCAAGCGCCCTAGCAGACACGGCCGTTTAATTTTGAAAATTAATTTTATTAAATCAAGTGATTCAGTATATTTGTTGTGTGGAAATCCCGAATTAGGGTAAGTTTTGAATAGCACACGAATTCATATCATTCATGCAGTTATTTCTAGCTTAGTGCTTCACTTTGTCTTTATTTGCAGCTTTTCATATTTCAATTTGTATTTCTGTGTACCGCTGTGCTTATTCTTGCCGTATTGCTAGTTTTAGATGGCTTAATCTACAACTTATAGCTGGCAATAGTTAAGAAAAGCATTAGCAAATTACAAAAAATGTTGCGTCATTCTAAATTCGAAGTACCTTCAAGTGTTAATAATTTTTTCCTAATTAAAATTTTAAATATTTTTTTTTAACTTTCGTAACTGCCACAACCGTTAATTCTGTTTGATTCTATTTTCTTTTCTATTTTTTTAATTGTTAATTCTGTTTAATTATATTTTCTTTTCTTTTTTTTCATTGTTGTAAACTCCGTTCTGTAGTACCGCCACGTCAATGCTACTACATTTAGATAGGTAACTCATCCTCGTTGTCGACGGTGGTACTCCAGCACGGAAGTTATTAGGCCGAGTTCTGATTAGCTCGAACGGTGATTCCAGGTTTTTCCACCCGGCTATAAGACGCCAGCAGCAGCAGCCTCGTGTTCGGTTTGTTACGAGCCGAGGTCTCGCCGACGCGATAGCTTCGTGCAGCACCGCGTGCACGTCAGCACCGTCTCCATCCCTGTGACGTCACCGTACAGCACCGCAGTACATCTCGGCCTACTTCCATCTCCGGCCAGCGGCGTGATTTCGCCGCCACCACAGGGGAGTACCTATCCCTGCAGAAGTGACTTCAGACAAAGTTTAACTCACGACCCACAAATATTTGTGTGCCTCCGGCTGTGTTTTTTTGTAAAATATATATTTTTTTAAAAGGTACACACCCGTTTTTTTATTTCTATCACATCGTAGGTAGGAATCAAACGGGTGGAGGTTACACTGGCGCCCAATTACGTGGTTTTGTCTGTTATCGCTTCTGTAGTTAGTAGTTATTTATTGTACGGTGAGTGGGTATTTTGTTTTTTTATTTTTGTAAAACGCTTTGTGTTTTTATTTTGCAGCAACTGGATTGAAGTCTTATATTCAATTAATTTCAGTTATTATAGTATATTGTTTTAACGTAAAAACGAATTTCTTTTTTATACAAGGTGTCGAAAAATTTTTTTTTTTATACAGTGTGTCAAATTTTTTAATTTTTTTTTTTGGTTTTATATTCTCTCGGCCGCTTAAGGAATTAATTCCAACCGTTTTTTCATCATTTTTTTTCTTAAAACTACCTTCACGCCAGTTGCAAACTTTTTTATTTTTTTTTATTGTTTAATGTTTTGTCTTTTGTTCGCAATTTCAGTTTTTTTCTTTCTTTTAATTACTTATTTACACAGCGTTCTGTTAAATTAGACTGCAACGGAACGGAGTATTTTCATTAATTCATAAAATTTTGTGTGCTATTTACAACTTACTTCTATTTTGGTATTTTAATTTATTCTTAGTTAATATGGCATACCCTATTAAGTACTTATCCTTGCAAAAGTCGGAATTAGAATACGAGGTAGCCGTACGAGGTGAAACCCCAGCTAATACTGTGGCAGAACTTAGGCGGCAGATTTGCAAGCTAAGCCAACTTTTCTTGTCTGAGGACATATTATGTTCACATCTCGACCCTCTTGACGATTTAAATAGTTGTTTGGAAATTTTAAATAAAATTAAGGCTAGCCTTGAGGTAGATACCCAGGATAAAAATGTTTTAGGGCGAATTGAAAATCTTTTCCATCATCTTTACCATAGACTAAACAGAATCAGTAGGGATGATAAATTCATGGATGTGCATACGGAATGTACGAACATGTTTAGGGAATATTATGAAGCGTTAACTTCGTTAAAGGCTAGGAGTATAGACCCGCTCATTTCTATTCCACATTCCGACGCGCTAGTTACGCCTGAGAAATTGAACATTTCCGTGAATTGCGAAGGAAATGTTAAAAGTTCAGAGCTAGCCAAACTAAAATATGATGGCAAGTCTTGCGTGCGTGCTTTTATCCAGCGAGTCAACGAATTTAGTGTTGCTCGTAATATTACAAACGCAAAGTTGTTAGCATTTGCGACGGAAATTTTTGTGGACGATGCACTCCACTGGTTTAGAAGCGTGAAACAACAGGTGTCTTCTTGGGATGAACTTGTTGTCCTTCTACAACAGGATTTCGATAAGGCGGATTACGATTACCTCTTACTTTCTGAGATTCGGTCTAGGACTCAGGGGGCCAAGGAAAACATAACCATATACCTATCTATTATTTCAGGAATGTTTTCACGCTTGTCGAGGTCTTTAGTAGAGGAGGATAAATTAGAAATAATTTTACACAACATTAGACCATAACAATGCTAGCACTCTGGCCTCTGCATCTCAGATCACTTCGATAGACCAGTTACGAATTCTTTGTAGGAACTACGAAAACGTGCAATCACGCATGGCACCGTTTCGAGAACCTTCCGCTGCCACTTCTGATACGTTAGCATCTGAGTTCGCGTACAAACAAAGAACTGATTTAGCCTCCAAACAAAATTATAATAGTAACAATAAAATAGAGTTCAATAAAACAAATTCGAATAATAATAAACAAAATTTTAATAATAATGTCAATGAAAAATATTTACATGCCTTAAATCCTGATTCAGCCCCTGGTGCAAAATTGCCGTATTGTCTTAGATGCCGTAATAATTCGCATAGCCTCAGGGATTGTCAAAATAAAGAGATCATGTGTTTTAAGTGTGGTCACAAGGGTGTCAAGAAACCAGATTGCCCAAATTGTAACAAAGTTCAAATTTCAAAAAACTAAGTATGCAGAATTGTCTTGAGTCAGCCTCGTTAGTAGGTCGCTTTGATAAAGAGGATTGGGACAATTGGTTGAAAGCAATTAAGTTGTTTTTCAACAGTTATAAAATTTCATCAATTCTGCATACTAAGCCTTTGGGTGATTCGCGACCATATGTTAATATTAAAATTAACGACATCACAGCTTCTGGCCTCCTGGACTCCGGGGCAGCTATTACAATATTAGGGAATAATTCCCATAACACGTTACTCAGTCGTGGGCTTAAACTATGTACTGATGATACACCTTCGATAGTAGCTGCAGGTGGTCAGATACTTAAGAGTATTGGCTACATAAATGTTCCAGTGCACTTAGAGGACCAATTTCATATTATTAAATCTTATGTAGTTCCAGAAGTTCAATCATCGCTTATTCTAGGGATTGACTTCTGGCGCGCCTTTCATTTGTGTCCGAAATATTTAGGTTCTGTAGATTGTTCAAACAATTCATTAGTAGATTTAAATAGCAATAATCACACCACTTTTATTCAGTCTTATGATAGCTTAGATGAGTCTCAACGTGCTATTGCTGATAACGTTGTTGAGCAATTTAGGGACATTTCATTTGAGATTAAAGGCTTAGGTCGTACGAACCTTTTAACCCATCGCATCGATACCGGCGATTCTCCTCCAATTCGACAAAGATATTATAGGCTTTCTCCTGAGAAGCAGAAAATTCTTGTCGAACAGGTAGATGAGATGTTGAAGCTAGATGTGGTGGAGTACTGCGAAAGCGCCTGGCAGTCTCCGGTTCTCCTCGTCACAAAGAAGAATGGCCAGCCTCGTTTTTGTCTCGATAGCAGAAAGTTAAATTCAGTTACGAAGCGAGATGCCTACAACTTGCCATACATTGCCGAAATTTTGGATAATCTGCGCGACGCTCGTTTTCTTACTAGTTTAGATTTATCCAAGGCTTTCTGGCAGATTCCGATAGCGGAGGAGGACAGGGATAAGACGGCTTTCTACGTCCCAGGTCGAGGAACTCTTAGATTTAAAACCACGGCCTTTGGCTTGACAAATGCTCCCGCTACACAGCAGCGTCTTGTAGATAAGCTTTTAGGTAACATAGATCATCGAATATTTGCTTATCTAGATGATATAATTATTGCTAGCAATAGCTTTGAAGAGCATGTTTCCCTTCTACTTCGCGTTTTGGATAAATTACGTAAAGCAGGCCTCACAGTCAACTTGAGTAAGTGTGAGTTTTTTCGAAGTCAACTCAAGTATTTAGGTTACGTAGTTGATGCGAATGGGTTGCGAACCGATCCAGAAAAGGTTGAAGCCATTCTCTATTACCCAACTCCTAGTAATCGCAAGGAGCTAAAGCGATTTCTAGGCACAGCTACTTGGTATCGTAGGTTCGTTCCCAACTTTAGTACAATTGCAGGGCCACTCAACAAGTTGACTTCCAACAAAAAGAATACTCCACCATTCAAGTGGACTGATGAGGCAGAAATCGCATTTAAAAAATTAAAAGAATGCTTAGTTTCTGCGCCCGTTCATTCCTGCCCTGATTACAATCTTCCTTTTGAGGTGCATACGGATGCAAGTAACTATGGGATAGGCGGTATGCTCACGCAATCTATTAACGGAAAAGAGCACCCCATAGCTTACATGAGCAAGTCACTCACGGTGGCAGAAAAGAACTACAGCATAACGGAGCGGGAGACGCTGGCAGTTCTCGTGGCATTGGAGCATTGGCGATGTTATTTGGAGAATGGGAAAGTTTTCACTGTGTACACAGACCATAGTGCGTTAAAGTGGTTCCTTTCATTAAATAACCCTACGGGAAGGCTCGCACGTTGGGGTGTGCGTTTGTCTTCATTTAATTTTGATATAAAGCACCGTCGAGGTGTCGACAACATCATCCCGGATGCGTTGTCTAGAGCTGTTCCTGTTTCTTCTATGGTTACTGCTAATTCATTCGCGACTTCTAGTGATGCTTGGTATACCAACATTTATAATAACTGTGTCACAAAACCTGAAAATTTTCCCAATTTCCAAATTAAGAATGGCACTCTCTTCCGTCTTAGTAAGAATAAGTGCTTGCTTACTAATGAATTTTCTTGGAAGGAAGTCGTTCCATCTGAGCTCAGGGAGAAGGCTATTGCGGATAACCACGACGAACCAACTGCAGGTCATTTGGGCATTTTTAAAACCTACAGGCGCGTTGCTCTTCGATATTACTGGCCGGGTATGCATCGGGATGTAGCAAAATACGTTGGTTCTTGTAGCACTTGTCTACAATATAAAGCTCAGAACCATGCTACTCTAGGTGAAATAGGACGCCCAAAGCAATGTTCTCGCCCTTACCAAATGATTTCGGTTGACTTAATGGGACCTCTTCCTACCACACGGAAACAAAATAGCTACATACTAGTAGTGACTTGTTGCTTTTCAAAATATTGTCACATCTTCCCAATTAAAAAAGCCACTTCTCAAATCATAGTTAAAATTATGGAAGAACACATATTCCTTGTTCATGGTGTTCCTCAAAGTATTTTCATGGATAATGGTACCTAATTTGTTAGCGGTCATACTCAAGATTTGTTTAGGGAATATAAAATACCGAACGTTTTTCTTACACCAAAGTATACCCCCCAAGTTAACACTGTTGAGCGGTATAACAAAACAATAATTACTTGCATTTCAACTTTCGTGGATGGTGATCATCGAACATGGGACTTGTTTATTCCAAAAGTACAATTTGCAATAAATAATTCGGTCAACGAAGCCACCGGATTTACACCTTCATTTCTAGTTTTTGGACGAGAAATAGTATTATGTGGTTCGCATTATACAGATACGGACTTGGGTGATGAGGTTCTATTTCTTCCTCGCGATGTATATGCGGAGAACCTTGGATGCCTTAGTTCTATCTTTGATCAAGTCCAAAAATCCTTGTATCATGCTCATGCAAAAAATACGTCATATTATAATTTAAGACGTAAATCTTTCGAATTTAATATTGGGGATATAGTGTATAAACGTGCTTACGTTCTGAGCGATAAAGATAAGCACTTTAGTAAGAAGTTAGCTCCCAAATACATTAAATGCCGGGTCATTCAAAAGCTGTCACCACTTGTATATGTCTTGGAAGACATGTCCGGTAAAAATTGAGGGTCTTGGCATATTAAGGACTTGAAAATTTCTACCTTAAAATAAACACGATCTTTGTTACGTTTCCCCTTTCACTATTAAACTTTTAAGATCTGTTACCAAAGTTAGTGACGACTAATAGTCGCTTGATTTTTTTGGTATGGTAGGACACGTCGCATGATTATAATATTGTGTGATGTCTGGTATGGTTGGTTCTGAGAGATGAGGCATGATTGAAATGAAAGTATGAATAAAAGGGTATTGTAACGAGTTTGTCATGCGGATTTTATTACCCGACTGCCAAAGAAGGAGGGTAATGTTTTTCGAGTGTATGTAAGTATGTATGTATGTCTGTTCCTTTGTGACCTCCTGTAGCCTAAACGGCTTGATGGATTTTGATGTATGAGGTATCGTTAGATTTGTCTTGATTACGGGAGTGTCATAGGATACATTTTATCCTAAAAGTCCCACGGGATATTTTTTCTAAATTTCCCTTTAAAAAAATATGTATGCGGTATCATTAGATTCATTTCAATCACGGGAGTAATTAATATAGGATACGTTTTTTCTCAAAATTCCCACGGGAACATGTTAATTCTGCGTCAACGCAAAGCAACTCATGCGTTAGCAAGCAAAAAGATAGGGCGTGGCCTGGCATGCGGCGCGCGGCGCGGTGCGGAGGGGGATATGCTCGAGTATACAGCCCGAATGCGGGCACACGCATAAGGGCACACGTCGTTGACGGTCGTCTCTAAATAGCGATTTTTTCGATACTTCGTCGTCTGACGCGAAACTTATAAAGTATAAATAACTCGTTCTTTTTCTTTCGTGTTTCTCTCTTTAAATTTATTCGTTCTTTCTAATTAGCAGTGGCAGTTAGAACCAGGTGAGTTACCGCAGGCAGTATTCGTAGAGTTCGACGATCGTTCTGTTAAGGGCAATGAATTGGGTGTGGGGGTTCGCATAGAGCCCTCCACTGTCGACTTTGATGCGCTTCGCGGACAAGGGAAGATTGAACGTCGGATGCTGCCTTTGATACTTTGTTGGGCTGTAACGGTACACAAACTGCAAGGTACCACCTTGGATCGGGCTGTTGTGGACCTATCAAACGTGTTTGCAAAGGGCCAGGCTTATGTAGCCCTAAGCCGTGTTAAAACACTTGCTGGGTTAGCAATAAAAACACTTGACCCAAAAAAGCTGTTGGACCGGCCCCACGACGAATGTTCTTTAACTGAACTTAAACGTTTGCGAGATCTTCAGCAGTAATGACTCACCTAATTCTTTTTCTTCTTCACTACCAACAGTCCAGATTGGCGGTAAATTTATGTTGCGGAGTAACATCACTCGTAATCTAAAGCCAAATGTCGTCGAAATAATTTAAAATGGTACTTACATATACATAGTCTTCTACATCTACAACATTTTCGTTAAATAAAAACAGCTAAAAAGTTATAAATAAAAGAATTATTATTAAAAAAACAAAATACCCGACTGCACACTAAAAAAAGAGTAAAACAAGCCCCACAATAATATTGATCAATCAAATGCTAAAAACTAATTATGTAATACCGTTTAAACAATACCTATATTAAAATACACTACAATATGTGTTCGTAATCGATAGTTAAATAAACAGAAACTTATTTTGAATACAAATTTACTGAATATAATTTATAAATATTGATGGAAAGCATCGCAGGCGGGGACCACCTTGACCGCCACCAACGAAAATTCTGCTAAATGGTGCACAACCGAAATGACTATAAATAAGCCTCTGTTGGTCCCCGCCTGCGATGCTTTCCATCAATATTTATAAATTATATTCAGTAAATTTGTATTCAAAATAAGTTTCTGTTTATTTAACTATCGATTACGAACACATATTGTAGTGTATTTTAATATAGGTATTGTTTAAACGGTATTACATAATTCGTTTTTAGCATTTGATTGATCAATATTATTGTGGGGCTTGTTTTACTCTTTTTTTAGTGTGCAGTCGGGTATTTTGTTTTTTTAATAATAATTCTTTTTTTTGAAAATAAAATCCTTATGAGGGACCGGGGGTAATGTAACGGAACGTTACATGATTTGTAAATGCTAGTTTTTGTTTGTGCGCGGGTTAGAAATGCGCGGAATGAACGGAACGAAGGGTTTTGATCGATGCAGCGGCGGGCGTGAGCGCAGCGCCGCATTGACATTCGCTCGCTGGTCGCTTCTAGACTGGTGTGTGCGTTGACCTCCTACCAAATTCCGTCGTGGCAAGCGCCCTAGCAGACACGGCCGTTTAATTTTGAAAATTAATTTTATTAAATCAAGTGATTCAGTATATTTGTTGTGTGGAAATCCCGAATTAGGGTAAGTTTTGAATAGCACACGAATTCATATCATTCATGCAGTTATTTCTAGCTTAGTGCTTCACTTTGTCTTTATTTGCAGCTTTTCATATTTCAATTTGTATTTCTGTGTACCGCTGTGCTTATTCTTGCCGTATTGCTAGTTTTAGATGGCTTAATCTACAACTTATAGCTGGCAATAGTTAAGAAAAGCATTAGCAAATTACAAAAAATGTTGCGTCATTCTAAATTCGAAGTACCTTCAAGTGTTAATAATTTTTTCCTAATTAAAATTTTAAATAATATTTTTAACTTTCGTAACTGCCACAACCGTTAATTCTGTTTGATTCTATTTTCTTTTCTATTTTTTTAATTGTTAATTCTGTTTAATTATATTTTCTTTTCTTTTTTTTTCATTGTTGTAAACTCCGTTCTGTAGTACCGCCACGTCAATGCTACTACATTTAGATAGGTAACTCATCCTCGTTGTCGTCGGTGGTACTCCAGCACGGAAGTTATTAGGCCGAGTTCTGATTAGCTCGAACGGTGATTCCAGGTTTTTCCACCCGGCTATAAGACGCCAGCAGCAGCAGCCTCGTGTTCGGTTTGTTACGAGCCGAGGTCTCGCCGACGCGATAGCTTCGTGCAGCACCGCGTGCACGTCAGCACCGTCTCCATCCCTGTGACGTCACCGTACAGCACCGCAGTACATCTCGGCCTACTTCCATCTCCGGCCAGCGGCGTGATTTCGCCGCCACTACAGGGGAGTACCTATCCCTGCAGAAGTGACTTCAGACAAAGTTTAACTCACGACCCACAAATATTTGTGTGCCTCCGGCTGTGTTTTTTTGTAAAATATATATTTTTTTTAAAGGTACACACCCGTTTTTTTATTTCTATCACATCGTAGGTAGGAATCAAACGGGTGGAGGTTACAATGTCTGATTATACTGTCAAACAGTGAAGGTTTAGAGCTTACCTGATGATGGAGACGTGAGAAAGTCGAGAGAACTACTCAACGGTATGTTTTAGTTACGTCGTGTTTGGGCTTATATTATTTGTATTGACGAGAACTTTTCACAAAAGTTAAAAATAAAAACTTCTAAAAACAACAAGAAAACTGTTTATATGCATCGGTCTAGATCTCAGTGGTTAAATAAATATAAATGCATCCTCTAGACACTGACTTCTAGAACGATGCACCTAACATCTTCTTCCTTACTTTCTTGTTTTTATTTTCTTGTTGCTTTTTTATACGTTTGAAGTTGGATTTGTTTGTAAAATGCTTTTTAACCCTTAAATTGGCAGTGTACTCCACCAAAGACATTAACTTTTTTTAAATCGATTGTAGTACTAATCTAAAAAAAATACATTTTGTTTATTCTTTTTGACTTGCAATAATTGTTTATTTTGGTAGAAAAAATATTTGAATGTGGTTCCATTGAAAAATAGCTGTCAAATTCAAAATGTCTTACAAGAGGTCTGATGCATCTGGGTCACGGGTAAGTTTTTTGTGTTTTTCTAAATTTTTTTGAATGGGACTTGTGATTATTTGGCTTTAAATTGCATAGGAACATTATAAATGATATCAATCATTCGTAATTTTGTGTGTAAATAATGTTATCGCAATTTTATAAGTTCATAACTGTGTATGTACTCCCTGAATATCGTTGCTAAGTACGTAGTGAAGTCCACAACATAAACTTTGGTATACACGGAGTACATTGCTTATTACTTAGAAATGCAAACTAGCCTTTTTTGTTCGTTTTTATGTAAACTGACTTCAGTTGTGTCGTGAATTGTATGTCATACAGCATATTATTTTTCATTTTCAGCAGTGCTTGAACCTGACATGACCTGATTTAGCAGATATGCTTATATCTATGTACCGAGCTTTGTACAAGAGCCGACGTCTCGAAAGGGGTCCGGTACATGGTGATATTTGGGTGGGTGAAGGAGAAAATAATTCAGAAACCTGCAGCTGAACGGCCTGTGGACAGTATCAGAAAATGCTGTCGGACATTTTCCAGAAATAGCAGATAAGCAATCACGCTGTAGGTTTTGCAAAGTTAGAAGAACTAAAGTTTTTTGCGTGAAATGCAACGTGCTCCTGTGTTTTATGGTAGGAGAAAGTAACAAAAGAAATTGCTTCCGCTAATCTCACACGCAATAAATGCATATTATGTAGTTTGATAAGAATTATGATTAATAAAGTGAAGATTTTACTAAAATGTGTTTTATTCATATTTTGGCAACGTACTCCACGTAGTACGAACAGAAGAACCACTATAGTTGGCAACGTACTCCCCGGAGTACATAGATTTTCGCGAAAACTGTAATAGGTAGATTTTTTTTTCGATTTTTTTCAGTCATCTGTAATCGTAATAAACCAGGAAATAACAAAAAATAATTAAATTTTTGTAATAAATTGATTTGCCAATTTAAGGGTTAAATTCATTTTGATAAAGACCATTATGACCATTACGACCCACCATTACAAGTTACGACTGGGAATGTGGGTATTGAGATATATAAACTAAATGAGAACTATTTACAAAATAAAATAAAGCCGACTTTATAAAACAAAGAAAGGGACAGAATTACACTTTTGTCAAAGCTCTAGAAACATAAAGCCAGCAGCCCCGAATCCTACTCTCTAGCAGTCGTTGTTACAATTCGACAGTTACAAGTCGTCAGGCGGTTTCGAAAAAAACCTGATACTGGGGCTCGTTAGGTGATTAATCCCTCAAAAATAAAAGATCCCAATCCTACAATGGCTGCTTTAACCCAAGTTAGTAGTGAATTCTCATCACCTAAAATAAAATAAGCTCCAACACAAGGTTACTGCAATAAATTGTAAAGGAGTTCCCATTACTATATCTGATCTTTGCTATCGATCCCGCAATGGCAGTCAAACCTATCTATGTGGAAAGTCTTCGCCAATACGAATAAAATAAGCCCAAACACGTGGTAGTTGCAACATACCGTTCAAGAGTTCCCTCGACTCTCTGTGGTCTCCATAATCAAATCAGCTCCAAACCTTCACTGTTTACCAGTACCCTCAAAAATACACTCACATGTCTGGTTTTACTTGATGCGTGCCTACAATATTCAAGAGTTGCCCTCGATTTCTCAAGGTTTCCAGATCCTCATCAGATCCTGGTCATCCGAATTGGCATTTTCCTTCTTTATGAAAAGTCTTTTAACAATAAAAACTAGCATTGCAACCTGTACAATCCTCTGAAACTGCTTGTCTTTTATATTTTTTAAACGATCCTGGACATTCGTCTCCATGGAATTTTAATAAAATATTTATATTCAAAGAAACGTCATACTATTCTCCACAATTTAAAACTACTTTGATTCATGTCCGCGACTTTTTGCAAAGCGGGTCAAATATGCCCAATGACCTTTAAAACATAATTAGTTATTTTCAATCAGATATCTGAATGATGACTATAAAATGTTGTAAATAAATAACTTTAATAAAAGAACTTTTACAAGGTACTGGCCTACTATTTTAGTTATATTATAAAATAAAAAATATTAACTATTTTGACTCTCAGGAATTACCATAACTATGATTGTTCTAAACTGAACGGTTTGCGCTAGAGTCACTTTTTATCTAGACAGGATTTGTACGGAACCCTCGGTGCGCGAGCCCGACTCGCACTTGGCCGGTTTTTAAGCTTCCGTCGCGTGTGCAGCCTTAAAGGTTAAAGCTACCTCGAAACCATGTATGACGGAAATGTTTTCCTTAAAATTATGTAAAAAACATCCCTTGACAGCATAATAATATGTCTACCTTTTATGGTTGACTCACAATAACACGTGTAAGTCTCGATAGCTTAGTAGTTCGGAGCTTTCTGATTATATTTGTCTACTATTACGTTTCTAACACTCTGACTCACACTAAAAAATAAGGGTTAACATTATTACTTATTCAATAAAAAAATAATCATATAAATCGGTAAAGAAAAACCAAAGTTATACATGAAATACGTGTAATAACCAAAGTTATGCGTGAATATCATGCTATAAGGATCATTCTTGTGTATCGGTCGCAGAGCTCGACGCGGCTCGCGGCGCGGTGGCTGCGCGAGCTTCATACATTATTTGGCTGTTGATGCGATTGGTGCGAATAGACGTTCTGAGTGTTCAACCTTATTGACTGACAATAATTGATATTAACAAACCTTATAATTTATTTTAAGCTTGCTTTTGTTGTTATTTTATAAAATAGGTTAGAATTCGTTATTTTGGTAGTGTTTAAATATTCGTTTTATTACAAAATAATACAATAGTTTACATTTTATTTCTTTTTACGTGAAGTAGTGGTAGGTACGCATAGATTTAGAATTGGATTGGCTGGTGTTTAGTACCTATTTCTTCCTCTCTTTACACAAAGTCCGAATTTAATGCGGACGAAGTCGCTGACAGAAGCTAGTGTGAAATAAAATTATTTGATTTGATTAAAATATGATTAGCGCCTGTAAAAAATGTGGCTTTACTGAGCTTCACGAACGCGAATAAACGTTTTGATTTGATTTTGATTTAGCTTAGGCCCTTGCGCATTATAATGTTTGTTTACTGTTTTTTTTTCAGTTTTACAGTGTATTTATTTTACTGTAATACCAATAACCGCTTTCTTTTTTAGGGTTCCGTACCCAAAGGGTAAAACGGGACCCTATTATTTTCGCTCCTCTGTCCGTCCGTCCGTCCGTCCGTCCGTCTGTCACCAGGCTGTATCTCATGAACCGTGATAGTTAGAGAGTTGAAATTTTCACAGATGATGTATTTCTGTTGCCGCTTTAACAACAAATACTGAAAACTAGAATAAAATAAATATTTTGGGGGGCTCCCATACAACAAACGTGATTTTTTTGCTCGATTTCGATAAATATATTCTTAAAAACCAGAAGCAGGTTTGTTTAACGAGAAAATTACAAGAAATAGTTTTTACATGAAAATCAACTAAGATTAGTCAAGAACGCGGCAAAATCTTATTCTGTCAAACTATAACATGTCTTGACACAATGACGTTCGAAAAAAGAATCTTCCAAGCATAGATGCACGGCTGAATGGCGAAGTGTCTATGGTCGCTCGTCTCTGCTGCCCTCTTTGTAACTACTGGCAGCTAACAATATATCGGGTGTGTCGTCCATAATCACATTAAATGAAATGCGTTAATATACTGGTTAATATATATCGATTAACATAGAGAAAAAAGAAAAATACGCAAAAATAAAAAAGTGATTTTTTCGAACAAAGTAAATAGAATAAAAATGTGCGAGAATCAGAACACCATTTTAGTAAGTACATTGCACTGACCTGTATTGTAGGAGCGGCAACGTCGCATCGCAACAATATGGCGGCGAATCAAACGAGGCAAACTTAACATCTCAATCGTCTTACAATCACGTCACAAAACTTTTATTTTGATTATTCATTATGATTGTTATGAATCACTAGATTTAAATTCACTTTGATTTAAATTGTCTCTTATCAACATAGCACTCAAGTATTATTGAAATTAATTTTAAATAGGTAGATTTGTCCGCCGTTGACATCAATACAACGCTGATAGCGTTTTGTTGGCATTCACCGTAAATAAGCACCGTGTCGGTGTATTCCGCGGCTGTGTAATTCACTCGCGGCATTGTTTATTTACACTGATAACAAATCACAAATAAACTAAAATGGCGTCCACATTCGCATACACGATATACCGTTCACTAAAACAAGTTTTATTTACACTGATAACAAATAATAAACAAAACAATAAAATAGCCTTCACTTTCGCAGAAAATAATAATTCTATCACAAATACACGTTTTATCGCTAAAACAATATTCTCAAAGAAACCGGCGGGAGAGGCGGCCATGCACTAAACGTAAACAGTTCACACACACGTTCCCGAACACGGAAGTTAGCAAAAAATAAATCTTAGTCAATTGAAAGCTTTAAAACCCTTTAAAACATGTGTCGGCTGGAAAAATCAAATAAAAATGTAAGAATTACGCATTATTTAGCTCTGTTAAATAAAATAGTTATTACAGTATTTTATTGTAATTATTAATGAGTAGAAACCAGCATTTAAAACCTTAATAGTGCTAAATTGGTATCTAAAGTGCTAGGTTGGCAGCAATGACACAATAAACTATTTCTTTTCTTTTCGCTCATGACGTGAACGTATGACTATGGACCTTACTGCTATTAAAATAAGTTTGATTTTGCCTTGTCAAATATTCTTTCCTCTTTCACCTAAGGGTTTTGCTAAGAACGGCAACCTTTATTTTGATAGCTAGCCGGGGTCATTGACCCTTGCGTACTTTATCTCTGCTTTACACATGATGTTCAAAATTATAAAAACGAAAAATAATTCCTGTGGCTAAACCACTGAATGGATTTGGTTAATTTTTTTGGAATTTGTTATAGAATATGTTAAAGTATATGTGATAGGATTTAATGTGATTATGAACGACACACCCGATATATGTATATAGAATATTAGTTTGGATGGTACGGAACCCTTCGTGCGCGAGTCCGACTCGGACTTGGCCGGTTTTCTTTCTATTTAACATAATTTGTATAATAAAAAAGTATATGTAATAAAATTATATAAAAGTAAACGTGTTTGCTCAATAAACATACCGAACAGTACTATGCGTGTTTCATTAAAACAACCTCGTCGTATGCGCACGCTACGGGCGGCCATCTTGTCACATTTTTACGTCGCCCGAGGCCCAGTGACCGCTTGAGAAACACTTTGTTTATTTTTCATGACAGAAAACTAAATATTTATATTAAGATATTGGTATCATTTTAAAGAGTATATCCTGTACTAATACAATACAAAAACATTGTTACCAGTAACCACTATATTTTTCTTATAAAACTCTGAATAAAAAAAATATACGATATTTTTTTCAACTTTTTACTTTATTATCATCCTATAATTAAGAATCAAACGAACTCACCTTGTGAAGTTTGATGTCTAATTATAAGAATGATTACAGTTTACATGCAGCAGTACGCGAGTTGATGCTGTCCTAATCACACTTTTATAGCTTATTTAAATATGCTTTAAGACCTGACAAAAAAAAATAAAAGTATTTTTATGACTAATTTTTTCCCACCACTATGCACTCCGCCATGACACTACCGACCTGTAACGTCATTATTTAGAGCAGAATTTTTTCGATAGTTCTTGGGTAATAGATAAGGGCGGGTGGGAACGTAATCATCTTCGGTCAAGACACTCTATAATTTATGGTTAAAAGAACTTACCTTAAGTGAATTTCAACCAAAATTATACGAGATGTTACATCCGAAGAGATTTAACTTTACCATGTAGTCCGTTTTTTCGACATACTGCATCGTCACACTGTTTAGATCTAGAAAATAATTTAAAAAGTATAAAAACGATTATTCATTCGGTCGTCGTTCACCTGCTCGGTCCGGTCGGTCGATCTGTCACTTCACTATTCATTCGTTTTAGAGCATCTGTAAGAATATCTTTTATTCTGTACTTGGGGTTATCTTATTTTTACTACTAACTTGTCGGGGGGGGGGGGAGGGAAGTTAAATCTCTTCGGATGTAACATCTCGTATAATTTTGGTTGAAATTCACTTAAGGTAAGTTCTTTTAACCATAAATTATACTTCGATGTTACATCCTCTAGATTTAACTTTACCATGTAGATGTTTAGCGTTGATAGCAGAATAAAAGATTACTTATTTATCATCACAATTAACTATATTTAACAATCAAAAGGTTTCAAACATAATTTCAACCGTTTGTACATAATTATATAAACATTAATTATAGTTTCTAGTAGTTAATTTTATAATTGTAGGTAAATAAATCATAAAGTAACAAATCAATTATTGTTATTAATAATAGCCTCAGCAAAATAAAAGTTAGCATCATCGTTAATTAAGGGACGATTGTAAAATTTTGCAAAGCAAAGTGAGTTGCCAGCCCAACCTGCAGTTTGTTTGATAACATCAATAGAAACACCAGACCTGCTCGCGGCAGATGTTGACGCGTGACGAGTGCTGTGGGCCGTGAATATATTTACGTCCACACCACTCTCACGTAACATTTCTTTGATCCAGCGACTTATGCTTTGCGAACTGGCACTGTGATATGGTTTTTTAGTGGTTAGGAATAACTTCTCTGTATCAGAAAGCTGTCTGTATTGCTTTGTTAATTCTATATAAGAACACAAGGTTAACGCTGGGCAAATTGGTTCTTTTTCTCTGAAAAAGGTACAATCAGCTTCGGATTCTTTCGATTAGGTGCGGAAGTTTTTATAATGTTATTGATTTCAATGCATATATGAGACTCATTGATAGTTACGTCCTTTTCATTAATTAAAGACAACGTCTGCACACGTTGTCCCGTGGACAACGCGAGAAGAGTTGCAAGCTTTTTAGTTATCTAACCGTAAGGACGTGTTTGGAAACAAGGTTGTTAAGTGGTTTAATACCGAGTTAGGGTCCCAGGTTGTGTTGTGTTTAGGAAAACAAGGTTTAATTCTAAACACCCCTTTTAGAATCTAGTAATATTCTCGTCACTGCAGCAAGTTTTACCCAGGATTAGTGTAAGTGCGGAACGATAAGAATTTAATGTGTTGTAGCTAGCACCTCTGTGAAATTGTTCTGTAAGAAATTTTAATATTAGTGGAATGGATACATTATACAAATCGATTTTATTAATTTGACAGAAACGAAACCATTGTTTTAATGCGACATTGTACTGCGAAATTGTGTTGTTTGATAAAGAGTTTAGCATTATATCTACTGTGTCATTTCCAATGGTATTATTTAAGAACGCTTGCCGGATAATATTCCGCACGCCAGGGTAAGGCTGCTCCACAATGGGTGACGTTCCCTGGAAGGCGATAGGAGAAGATTTTTATTAGGTGTAAAGTACTTTACTTCAGATTTTAATAGGGAAATAAACAACGAGAACCAGGGTTGTCCCGGCCAATAGGGTACAAGAATTATTCCTTTAGCTTCATCATCTATTATTTTTCTAAGACATTTCAAAATTAAAGCAAAAGGAGGGAAGGCGTAGAAAAAATATTTATTCCAGTTAATAGTGAACGCGTCGATGTCATACGCGTCCGGATCTCGCTTCCAAGATATGTACCGTTCACATTTATAGTTAAGACGCGAAGCGAATAGATCTACTTGTGGTTGGCCAAAAGTGCTTATAATTTGCTGAAAAGAGTTCGAATTAATTTCCCATTCCGTGTCTACATTGGTATGTCTAGAGGCTTGGTCAGCATCAGTTTTCCGAACATTTAATATAAGAAGCGAATTTGAAAATATTGTGTTGTTCACAATACTGCCAGATTTGTCTTGTAATACGATTGAGATGAGGGAATTGTATTCCGCCCATTTTATTTATATAGGCAATGGCAGTGGTGTTATCTATACGAAGTAAAACGTTTACATTATTATAATTTTTACAGAATGATTTTAAGCCAAAAAATGCCGCTAGTAATTCCAAATAATTTATGTGATTCTTTGCCTCGTCTGCTGACCACTGACCTCTAGTTATCTCACCATTGCAAGCTGCTCCCCATCCGGTAAGTGAGGAGTCAGTGTAAATTTCTAAGTGGTAATTATGTTTGTCAATACTGTTTTTAGCTCTAATTGCCAAGTTAGACCACCAGTAAAAATCATCTTGTAAATAGTTTTTTAAATACATTTTAGCATCATAATTTTCACTAAATTCTTGTAAGGCCAAAAATTTTTCGCGATCAAAATGTTTTGTATAGACCCAGCCGTACGCAACGGCGGGACAAGCCGCGGTTAATGTACACACAGCAAAATAATTAGCTGGGCAGGCAAGTGTAAGAGAAACATACATGTTAGTGTGCGTTAAGTAAATTAGTGTGCGTAAAGTTCACGCGTGTATTATTTCGCCTGTTTATTAATCTGCGTACACAACGGGTTATTGGATACAAACCTCAATAACCCGTTGTGCACGCACACACTTGCAATTTTTTTTCACTATAATGCTGATGAGAATATGAAATTAAAATTTTGTGATATGACTATGTAGGCTCGTAGCCGAGGCGTAAAAGCGTTCGTCTAGCGATTCGGAAGTTTTAAGTTCGAGACTCACATCTGCATACACTTTTTGCATAACTAAAATCATTTTTTATTTTCATTATGTATTTTTTTTATTATTGTAATTAAAATAAGAATATTAATCTAGATTTTAATAAGGAAGTATAAATTAAACAATTTGTAATAAGAAAGCAACAATATTTATTGACTAGGTTTATTTATATTATAATCACAAATTAAAAAGTTTTGTGTATGACAAAACTATTCTAAGTCGAACAAGAATTAGCGTTATTTTTCATATTCAGTGGGTAATTATTTATTTAATAATGATATGAATAAACATGTTAGTAGGTTAGATAATTATTAAGATTCAAGTATCCTAAATTGTAATCTTACTAACAATAACATCACTCACATAAAACAAATTTCATTACCCCCAGATATTAATAGCCAATTGGTGCGCCTTCACTGTCTATTACTTGTTGCAATCGTGTCCTCATGCTAGCAACCATGTTCCAACACAAGTCAGTCCCACGAAATGATTCCCACGTCGAGGTAACGACATCATCTAAATTTTTGTTCGATCTGACTTCAGATGAATCCCAGTTTAGCACCATATGACCCCATAGGTTTTCAATGGGGTTCAGGTCAGGACTTTTTGATGGCCATTCAATTACAGTAAGATTATCTTGCACGTTTAACCAACTATGCAAAAGTCGCGCGCGATGCACAGCGCAATTATCATGCACGAAGTAAATGTGTTCTTGCGAGTATGCAACACGCACAGTCGGTAGCATCACGTTTTGCAAAACGTCCAAGTAACCTTGACTGGTATTGCGACCCCCTACCTGCACCAATTCACCGGGACCCATTGACGACATCCATCTCCAATAACCCAAACTAATGCGGCCACTAGACCTGCATGGAAGAACATTTTTTGAGTTATACTTAGCGCTCACCATCCTTTCGCCAAAGTATTTTGCGACCATCCTTGTCCGACCTAAAACACTTTTCATCGCTAAATATGACTATATTATTGCACCAATCAAAATCCAAATATTCTTTTGCGAAGCGTACCCGGTTTTGTTTGTGAATGTCGGATAGTAAAATTTTCTTAGCTGGCCTACGACATTTCACGCCAGCTGCATGCAAGTGGTTCCTTATAGTTTGTAGTGTCACATCATGTTTAGTCGCCGTGGAACGAGTGCTGAGGAAAGGCTCAGCCATATGCGCAGAAACTATATCACGGTGCCGCGCATTGGCTTCTGTGTATGCAAATCCAGCCTTCGGTCCCGGTCGGCGAGGATCAATGTTTCCCGTATCGGCATATCGATGAACCCACAATTGCACAGAACTACTCTGTGAACAATAATTAAATATTGATATAAATAACAGTAATCGATTACATTACATACAAATGTAAATCAAAGTAACATAATATTATATATATATAATATTATAATTATATATATATATTACTATATAAATTATATATATATAATATTATGTTACTTATATATATATGTATATATATATTTGTTGGGAATCAAACCCAACATACCTTCGGCAAAGGGCGCTAGCGGCCGCCTACTCGCTTCTGAGTCATCGTGGCGAGCGGCGCAGCGGCGAGCGGCGCAGCGGCGAGCGGTGCATCGAGGGAGGCGCCGGGCGAGAGGGGCATAGACCACGTCTTGCGCTCACGGACACCACCGACGACGGTCGACATTCGCTCATAATATATGAATTGTTTGTCCGCGAGATCTTTGATTATTGTAATTAGAAAGGCAATAAACCGCGCCTATCAACTATATACAGTCCACTTATTTTAACATGGTCCTTTGTGGAATTCGCCGGCCTGGTTACGAAGTTTGAAGAAATCGGGATCATCCTTTTACGTCGGTCTCGAAGCTCTTTTTCACCTGCGGTCTTCAGCAGCGACAGTTCCTGCAGGAGTCATCAAGATCCTGGCGAAGACTTTTCGCATAGCAGCCGCATACATACGTTTCGAGAAACGACAATCTGGCTGACCGTTGGACGGACTTTGGACCCGTCGAGCGTGGCACGTCATCGCACGTTGAGGGCAAGGAAGAACGAAAAGTGCAGATCATCGTTTATCCTGTGTATGGTTTAGACATTCTGTGAGTTCGTTCCAATTGTTTCCTTTCTTTTTTCACTACTTTATGTTTATAAACGCAATATTTTAGTGAGTGCTTTCTATTTTATTCAAGTTACTTTATACAGTAGATTTCTCAATTTCAAAGCCATATATTTCCATAGTTATTCACCGCTTCTACTTATAAAGCTTAATCATCTTCGCAAACACATCGTAAATAACGCAATTCCTTATGTCTTATCTATAACATTTTATTAGGGTTCATACGCACTATGCGGGTAGCCGCATTGCGGCTGGCCGTCCGGCTGACCGCAAGCACAATTATGTACGTAATATTCATTTCTATGCGCACTGCGATGCGGTTACCCGCAGACCGCTCCGATCGCTCGGAGAGCTGCGGCCCGAGTGACGACCAGCCGGACGGTTGCTATACGCACTGTGCGATTCAGTCTGCGGCTGCCCGCCATTGAGTGAGTGTTTTTTAGTTCTTCGAAAAATATTGAAAAATGCTTGCTCTCATCTCATGTTTGCAAGTGAGGATGCACCCAGTACTTCTTTCTTTGTTTTTTCTTCTTTACGTAACGTGTGTAAATGTAGTAAATAGCTGCAACTTCTTCCACGTCCATCTTTGAAATGGATCGACATGACCGCAAATCGCAACGGTTCTTCAACCGCACGTTGCGGTTGCGAATGCGGCTGCCCGCGATCCGGCTGGCCGCATTCGCAACCGCATCCTGCGGTCAGCCGCGCGGCTAGCCGTAATGCGGCTACCCGCATAGTGCGTATGAACCCTTAGGGTCATTAGTCGTGCAACAGCTGGTCTATTGTTATCTGTGTCGAGACATTAGTGCAACGCATATTTTTTCCGTTTACCTTGCTTAAAATAAATAATTTGCTAAAGTGCGTTTCATCAAATAGTTCCTTTGCCGTCATGTTGGCATTCCTGTCTGTGAATAACGTAAACACGGTAGACACGCTCTGCGAGTTTACATAAGTTTTATTGTGATTTCGTGAGAAAATCATGCCGAAAACATTAAAGAGTGGTGATAGAATGATGGTGTTAAAAGTGAAAGAGTTTTGTGAACGTGAAAAACGTAACGAGGCCCCAATAATTCCATTAAGATGTGTACAAGCTCGGGTCGCCGCCATTACAGGTTAGTGAAATAGAGTTACCAGCGTCAGTTTAATTACCCTTATCGTTTATGTCGTAGTTACCTTTATTTACATTACATTTTGTTACATTAACAAAACACATTTATCATTTCGTGCTGAATAAAGATTATTTTTAGCCAACTTCAAGAAAAGGAGTTTTGTCAATTCGACCGTTTGTTCACGGATAAATTCGTCGTTTATGAACCGCTTTTGATGATTTTTTTTGTTAGAACGAAGACATACCAGCGATATCACATATTATATTATTATTAATAAATCATTTAATTTTGTTTTAGGTATATCTGAAAAAACAGTGTCGAAAATTACTAAGGAATGTAAAGAGGCAGCTTCAACATCGAAAAAAGTAACAACACCGAGCAAAAGTGGTCTTCGACGAAAAACTCATGAACTAGATGATTTCGAACGATGTGCTATAAGGCATAAAATACACGAATTTTATTCTGTAAGAAAGGAATTACCATCATTGGCGAAATTGTTACATGAAATGCGAAAGGAGATAAACTATAAAGGTAGTCGCACCGCTTTGTGGAGAATTATAAAAGGAATGGGATTTTATTTTAAAAAATGTAAATCAAAAAGAAAGGTTTTGATGGAGAGATATGACATTGTCGCATGGCGCCATCGCTACCTGGAGGAATTAAGAAATAATCGTCTTGGAACTCAGCGGCCAGTCGTGTATTTAGACGAAACATATATACATGCCACATATTGCGCTGGAAAATGTTGGCAAAGCGAAACTGAAGAAGGTGTTTTATCTTCTGATTCCAAAGGACCACGATGGGTCATTGTTTATGCAGGTGGCACCATGGGCTTCATATCAAATGCTCAACTGATTTTCAGATCTCAATCGAAATCAGCGGATTATCACGATGAAATGAATAAAGTTAATTTTAATAAGTGGCTTAAAGAAAAATTAATACCAAATCTACCTCCACAGTGCATTGTGGTTATGGATAATGCATCCTACCATTCTGTGCAGATTGATAAGGCACCTAAAATGTCAAGTACAAAGTCAGAAATGCAATCTTGGATATCAAAAAAAGGACTTTCTTATTTGCCGACGATGGTAAGGGCACAGTTGTTTGAAATTATTAAAGAACACAAACAGCCACCTGTATATGAAGCAGATATGATGTTGGAAGAGAATGGTCATAAAGTGGTAAGGCTTCCACCTTACCATTGTGACCTAAACCCCATCGAACTCATATGGAGCGTATTAAAAAGAAGGATAGCTGAAAAAAACGTGGGTCAACAAGCTAATAATATAGTACAAATTACGGAAGAAGCTTTTGCTACTATAACTCAGGAAGAATGGAAGAAAGAATGCGAGCATGTAATAAAAATTGAAGAAAACTTCTACGCTGCTGGCCCAGCAGTTGACAATGAAATTGATAAATTCATAATCGAAGTAGGAGACGATAGTGACAGTTCAGATAGCAGTGACTATGAGCACAAAATACATAGGTACAGAAGTCAATCTACATACAAAGCGCGTTCGAGTCACGCAGACATAGGCGTCTATGTGTGCGTGTTCACAGACGCGCTGTCTCAAAACAACTCAAAACAGTGCGAGCGCGGCTGCCGTTTTCTTGAGATACGCGCGTCACACACAAGGTAGATAAATGTGCACGCGTTGTGATACCTAACTGTAATTTGACTGTAATATTTTTAATTTTAATAACAAAAGAAAAAGTAATAAAGGAGCAACAAAAAAAGTCGTATTATAATTGTTCAGTGGACGGTTGTTTTAATACAACAGGGTCAATTAGTAATTACCTACATACTTTAGAAAGTTGCAAAGAACTTAGTAGTTTACAGCTGTTAGACTTAGAAACAAGGTTTAATAAGTTTAGTAGCTTATATGATGATTTCGACAAATTACAGTGTGACATCGAGATGTTGTCGGAGGACCCCGACGATGAGAGTGAGGAGCGTGAGCAGTTCGAGGATCAGTACTACAAGCTGGTGGCGGCGGCGCGGAGACTACTCGGTGCTCGCCCTCACCAGTCTTCTCACCTTCAGGATGGATCCGTGGCGAGTTGCGAGGATGGACAATCGGGTGGATTCAAGTCTAATTGCGTTAGATTGCCAAAAATTAGTTTGCCCACCTTTCACGGTCACTATCAACACTGGCTTGAGTTTAGAGACACGTATTTGTCATTAATACATTTAAGGTCGGACATAGATAATATAAATAAGCTGCATTATCTGCGAGCTTCACTTAAAGGTAGTGCACTATTGGTCATTGATAATTTGGATTTTAAGGCAGAAAATTACGAAGCCGCTTGGAATTTATTGTGTAGTAGAAACGACAACAAGAGGTTACTTGTAAATAATCATGTTCATGCTTTATTTGATGTGGAGCACATAAAACATGAATCGTGTTCAGCAATACGCCATCTGATAAACGTAACTAATAAAAATTTACGCGCGTTGTCGACGTTGGATCAACCAACTCAATATTGGGACACGCTTATCATTCATATGATGGCGGAGAAGTTAGATAGTGTTACACATAGGGAATGGGAAGAACATCAAAATGTGGTGTGGTCTATGATCACGTAGTGATTAGTTAGTATTGATAATGTTAAGATAAGTAGACGATAGGAATGCCTCGTACAGAATAAGATATTTAATAAGATAGTAATTAGTTAAGATAAGCACGTAGCTTTTCCTTTGTATAAATAGCGTAGTATATTCAATAAAGAGGTGCACTTCTTAGTAGGTATTGGTTGCCTTGACTATACCTAGACATGTAGTTCTGTTGTTTTATTAACACGTCTACCCTCATCAACACCTAAGGACCCTGCCTGTCGGAAGGTTGGCAAGCCCAACATCACATGGCGACCCTGCCATTCGAACGGACCCTGCCATTCGAACGGACCCTGCCATTCGAACGGACCCTGCCATTCGAACGGACCCTGCCATTCGAACGGACCCTGCCATTCGAACGGATCCTGTGATTCGAGCAGACCCTGCGAGACCCTGCGAGAGCGGTTGGACAATATCGAAACGCCATGGGAAGCACGACGTCCAAAGAAGAAGTAATAGTAGCCCAGACGGCAGCAGGAGGATCAAATGTCGCGACGGTGACGAAGGAACAATTAGCAACGACCAACACGGTGTTGTTTTTTATAGCCACTTGTTTTGCGCTTATGATCATTGGCGTGGTATTCTGGTTATATAGAAGATGTCACCAGAACTGGATTGAAGAGAAAATACGACAGAGGGAGATGCAAAAAGTAGTTCAGACGGCCTAAGGAGCATACGGAGCGACAGGAAGATCTGAAGTAAGTGTTTAAATATGTACTGAGTGTTGTGACAATGTTGTAGTTTATTGTGAATTAGAGACAATAAGTTTTTGTTCAAATGGAAGTAGAGTTAACAGCGTTATTTTTACAGTTAAAATTATTAAGAGAAGCTATTGTTAAATTAGGTCCCAGTAGGCGACAGGGACAAAACTTTGATAAAAAGTTAAGTGAAGCAAAAGCCCTTTATGGTAAATTTAAATGTATAATTGAAGGAACGAGCAAAGAAAAATGTTCAGAGGAATTAGTGCAATTAGTGAGTAACATAGAAAGTTTGTACAAAAATACTATTAAGTTTGAGAGCGAGGTCAGTAACGAACAGAAAATGGCGGCAGAAAAGTTTTCGTTGAAAACGGCGGTTAGCTTACTACCGAAAATGAATGGAGATGAACAAGTTACTCAAGATTTAATTGATGCTATAGGATTATATAGTTCTATGTTAGAAGGGACCGATAGTGTTCTTTTGATTAAGTTTGTGCTAACTACACGGCTTACCCAGGGTGCTAGGATTCGGTTGTCACCTACTTACGCGTCGGTAGACAGTCTTTTGGCAGATATGAAGAAACATCTTACGGTAAAATCTGACGTTGCAATACAAGC
Organism: Helicoverpa assulta; assembly: GCA_963856015.1. Lineage (NCBI taxonomy): Eukaryota > Metazoa > Arthropoda > Insecta > Lepidoptera > Noctuidae > Helicoverpa > Helicoverpa assulta. The sequence continues at coordinate 16,213,959 of CAWLCW010000001.1, read as the reverse complement.
TAAGTTAACGCGCACTAGGCAAGATAATAAATCAATTGCAGACTTTGGAGCAGAAATAGAAAGGTTGATGACTGATTTGACTATTTCTCAGGCGGGAGAAGATTCGGAAGCTTATAAAATATTACAACCATTTAACGAAAAATATGCGATTAGGAAGTTTGCAGACGGTCTTCGTAATCAACGTCTTGGTACGATCATTCCGGCACGGAATTTAACATCTTTAAAAGATGCTATTAGGGTAGCAGAGGACGAGAATTGTGCTTCATCGTCACAAGTCATGACGTACCAACGCTGGCCCTCAAGGAGTAGTTTTTCTACATTCAATAGAGGTCGTGGAGATAGTGTTAGGAGACATTCTGTAAGAAATTCGTACACGCAGAGTATGCGCAAAAATGTCAACATGGGGCATAACGGTGGAATGCGCGGTCGCAGCAATAATGCTTATCGAGGACGGCAGACTCAGCAAGGTAGAAGGCGTGAGTTATGCCCAATTCGTCATTTTAGTGATTTGGCATCCATAAAAAACGTGTCCCGATTTGTCATTCCATAAAATATTTTATTTTGCTTAGTCCCAATTGGTCATCCGTACTTTATTTTGTAAAAAGTACTGTCAACAAGAAAAGCTTTACAATATTGTAATATGTTTTTTTTTTATTATTTATGTTGGTTATGTTTTTTTCCGAATATGGCAAGACGCTATTAATAAAATCGCGATTTCAACGGCGTCACATAACGCACGACCAAAACCAAGATACCAGGATCGCATAAATCAGATGAGTAATATACCAACCATCGAGTGTCCATGGAACTGCCCACCATGTACTAGGACCGCATAACTTACAGGAGTATAGCAGTCAAGAGTGTCAGGATTTTACATTTTATATACTAATTGTAGATAAAATACCAATTTACACCATGTCGATGAATTGTATTTTATGTATATCAACCAATTTTTTAAAAATCCCGGTATACTTAACTTATTTTATATATAAAATCAGGTAGTAAAACAGAAGCCTTTTGTTTTCTAGAAAGAGACGAAATATAGAAGAAGGGGCAAAGTATGGTCCGGTTTCTATTGTTTTGTGTAAGTAACTATTTACTATTATCGGTATTAGCAAAAAAACATGTGGTGCAGATGCATTATTAGTTGGTTGTTAAGCGCCCTTGAAGTGCATGCGAGTTTTTAAAAATGAATACCGGAAAAAAACATTACCCTCCTTCTTTGGCAGTCGGGTAAAAACAGTAATAGCACAATTTGGGACCAAAACTTAAGCACATATACATAAAGAAAATAAATATATTTTCTTAATTGTGTATGGATAGTAAGAACAAGAAGTTTAAGAAGATAATTGAACTGAAACGTTATGTTTATACGAACAAGGTCCAATTAAAAAAACACTGCAGTATGTGCAACACAACTGCTGACTAGATTCAAATTGTTTTTGTTAATTAAATATATTTATTTTCTTGTTTGTGAATATTTTTATGTATACAATCTCTTTGCTAGTTATGGGCTCCTGGTACTTTTGTTACCGGTACAAAAAGTATCGAGTCACATTTTCGGGTTGCGTACCTGTGTTTTATTGTACATTTTATTATATTTATATGAGAGCTATTTAAACCTTTGCCTACATCGAAGTGTTTCATTTAAAATTTCTTCTAACACTTTTATTTCTGACGGTACTCTGCTGCGTGAAATTTTATGCGGGTGACGAAACGGAACTCAAAATTTAAATATTAAATTATTTATTTTGCTCGAATGACGAATTGGGAATTGATGTATGGAAAAAATAGTTGGTGACCAATCGGTACTAATGACAAGTTGGGAATAACTCGAAGGCGTGTAGCATACTTTTCGCACGCGCGGAGCGATAATGATTCATTGTCAATGTCACGAAGTAGCGAAGGTGGACAGTTGAATGAAACGCAGTTTTTTCGAGTCTAAGCATATTTTAGCTTACGATAGTATTAACTGGGATAATTTAGTAATAAATAGTATACATAGCGAGTGGTTAATAGATACGGGTGCGTCGATATCAGCCGTAAAAAATATTTTTTTAAGGGATAACGCTTTGAACTGTAAGATAGTTAAGGATGAGTTAGTGATTAATGGTGTAGGAGGAAGTTTACGAGCTATAGGTTATGTACATTTAAAGTTGGAACACAGACAGTGTTCATTAGTGCATAAGTTTTATATATTTGATGATTTGCCTTGTAAGTCAGTTGGCATATTGGGACAGGATTTCTTGCAGAAGTATGGAGGTATTATAGATTTTTCGACGAACAGATTGACTCTTAAAAATCATGCTAGACAGTTGGTTTCGATGCCGCTAAGGACCTATGATTTCTTATTAACTATACCTCCGCGTTGTGAGGTAGTAAGGTATTTTCCTGTTAATAGAGCAGAAGATTGTGTAGTGATTAGGAAAGAATTACGCAAAGGAGTTTTTTTAGCTAGTGTGATGGCTAGGCCTAGGAATGGGATGATACCCATTAGAATTTTAAATACAACCTCTGAGGAAGTTATGTGTAGCATGTCGAATGTAGAAGTTTTCCCATTAAGTAATTTCGATTGTTGTAATTTTGTAAAACCTGAAAAGGACGTTGAGCGTGTAAAGAAAATATTTTCTTTACTTAAACTTGACTATTTGAGGTCCGAGGAGAGGTTGTCAGTTGAGCAAATATGCACGAAATATCCAGATATTTTCCATATTCCAGGAGATAAATTAGCTATCACGAATGTATAAAAGCAGTCGATACGATTAAAAGACAATGTTACTCCAGTTTATAGGAAACAGTATAGGATACCGTATATGCAGAAAAAGGAAGTTGATAGATTACAGACAGTTAAATGAAAAAATTCAGGACGATAAATTTTCATTACCGAATATAAATGAAATCTTGGATTCAATGTCAGGAGCTGTTTACTTTAGTCATTGTGATTTATCTCAATCTTATTATCAGTGTAGTTTAGATGAAGATAGTCGGAAGTATACGGCTTTTACTACGGATAAAGGTCAGTATCAAATGTGCAGGTTACCTATGGGATTAAAAATAAGTCCAAGTGCGTTTAGCAGGTTAATGACTGTAGCTATGTCTGGATTGAATTATGACAAATGTCTAGTATATTTAGATGACCTTGTAGTGTTCGGAAGGAATTTGGAAGAGCATAATCGGAACCTTATGTCAGTTTTTTCTCGACTAAGAGAAGTAAATCTTAAACTTAATCCAACAAAGTGTGAATTTTTGAAAAAACAAATACTTTATTTAGGGCACGTAATTTCATCAGAAGGTATTTCACCAGATCCAGAAAAAGGTCATAGTAATTAAAAATTATCCGCGTCCAACAAATAGTGAGGAAGTCAAGCGTTTTGTAGCATTTGCAAATTATTATAGGAAATTCATTCCTAACTTTGCTAGAATAGTTATTCCAATGACTAAGTTGTGTAAAAAGAATATGGTGTTTCAGTGGACCGAACAATGTGAGGAATCATTTTTATGATTAAAACAAGCATTGATGAATCCTCCAGTATTAGATTATCCAAATTTTTCTGATAAAAATACTTTTATATTGCAGACAGACAGTTCAGGTTTTGCTATAGGTAGTGTCTTGTGCAATGGGAATGGAAAACCTGCTGCACATGCTAGTAGATCTTTGAACAAGAGTGAGTTAAACTATCCTATAATAGAGAAAGAATTACTGGCTATAGTTTGGTCAGTTAAGTATTTTAGACCATATTTATATGGGAGAAAGTTCGTTGTAAAAACTGATCACAAACCACTTTTGTATTTGTTTAACATGACAGATCCTTCCAGTAGGTTGACTAAATTTCGATTGTTTTTAGAAGAATACGACTTTGAGGTCGAATATGTGAAAGGAAAGGAAAATGTATTAGCCGATGCTTTATCCAGAATAGTTATTTCAAGTGAAGAGTTAAAGAGCATGCATGAAAAAACTATATCTGTAATGACCAGAGCACAGTGCAAACGGTTAAAAAACTCGGATATTCGTAAGACAGACTCTGCGGTTAATAGGACTGATCACCCTAGGATCGTAGAAGTTCTTAAAAAACAAGGAAATGATATAGAAGTACTTCAGGTAGGTGTAGATAAGTGGGAAAAGTTGTTACGTAACAAGAAGAATGATTGTAAAACGATATTTGCAAAGTCGCGTGATTTAATGTATATGCCAGAAAACTCGAGTATTTATATAAACTATGAATCTTTATCGGCATCATCGCGAGACGAGTTGTCGAAAGACATAGTCACATTTTGTGTGGAAAATGGAATAAAAGAAGTAGTTATTTTAAAAAATTGTTATAACAAAGAGATGATAGAAAAACTGGCAAAATATTTTAAAGAGAATAATAAATCGATATGTGGAGATTTTAAAGTTTGTGTAGTAACGGGTGTACGAAGAGTGGAAGATATAGATGAAAAAAAGATCATTATGAATGATTTTCATATTTTACCCACGAGTGGACATGCTAGAATACGTAGAATGGTGAACAATATAAAAAAAGTATTATTATTGGCCATCTCTAGAAAAATATATCGGAGAGTATGTGCGGAAATGTGATAAATGTCAGAAACAAAAGTATCAGAAAAATATTAGGGAACCAATGACCATAACAACCACAGCATCATCAGCTTTTGAAAAGATTTATTTAGATGTAGTAGGACCTTTTGATAGGGACGAATATGGGAATGTGTACATATTGACGTTGCAGTGTGAACTTACTAAGTTCGTTGAAGCCTATCCATTAAAAAACAAGTCGGCAAATGAAGTAGCAAGAGTTTTAGCAGAAAATTTTATTTTGAGATATGGAATACCAGAAGGCATTGCGACAGATAGGGGTTCTGAATTTATTTCAAAAGTTTGTAAAGAATTATGTAGTATCTTGGGAATCAGGAAAGCAACATCAACAGCGTATTACGTACGCTGGTTACGGTATTAACTGTTGTATTATATGAAAAACACCAATACGGAATCCAAGAAGTCCATGATGTTGTACTGTTATTTGTTTGTATTCTCAAATATGCATGCACCTAAAGTTTTATGAACGTTTTCTAACGATCCTATACTTTTGTGATGATACGCTGTTTCTGACATTTATCACATTTCCGCACATACTCTCCGATATATTTTTCTAGAGATGGCCAATAATAATACTTTTTTTATATTGTTCACCATCCTACGTATTCTAGCATGTCCACTCGTGGGTAAAATATAAAAATCATTCATAATGATCTTTTTTTCATCTATATCTTCCACTCTTCGTACACCCGTTACTACACAAACTTTAAAATCTCCACATATCGATTTACTATTCTCTTTAAAATATTTTGCCAGTTTTTCTATCATCTCTTTATTATAACAATTTTTTAAAATAACTACTTCTTTTATTCCATTTTCCACACAAAATGTGACTATGTCTTTCGACAACTCGTCTCGCGATGATGCCGATAAAGATTCATAGTTTATATAAATACTCGAGTTTTCTGGCATATACATTAAATCACGCGACTTTGCAAATATCGTTTTACAATCATTCTTCTTGTTACGTAACAACTTTTCCCACTTATCTACACCTACCTGAAGTACTTCTATATCATTTCCTTGTTTTTTAAGAACTTCTACGATCCTAGGGTGATCAGTCCTATTAACCGCAGAGTCTGTCTTACGAATATCCGAGTTTTTTAACCGTTTGCACTGTGCTCTGGTCATTACAGATATAGTTTTTTCATGCATGCTCTTTAACTCTTCACTTGAAATAACTATTCTGGATAAAGCATCGGCTAATACATTTTCCTTTCCTTTCACATATTCGACCTCAAAGTCGTATTCTTCTAAACACAATCGAAATTTAGTCAACCTACTGGAAGGATCTGTCATGTTAAACAAATACAAAAGTGGTTTGTGATCAGTTTTTACAACGAACTTTCTCCCATATAAATATGGTCTAAAATACTTAACTGACCAAACTATAGCCAGTAATTCTTTCTCTATTATAGGATAGTTTAACTCACTCTTGTTCAAAGATCTACTAGCATGTGCAACAGGTTTTCCATTCCCATTGCACAAGACACTACCTATAGCAAAACCTGAACTGTCTGTCTGCAATATAAAAGTATTTTTATCAGAAAAAATTGGATAATCTAATACTGGAGGATTCATCAATGCTTGTTTTAATCATAAAAATGATTCCTCACATTGTTCGGTCCACTGAAACACCATATTCTTTTTACACAACTTAGTCATTGGAATAACTATTCTAGCAAAGTTAGGAATGAATTTCCTATAATAATTTGCAAATGCTACAAAACGCTTGACTTCCTCACTATTTGTTGGACGCGGATAATTTTTAATTACTATGACCTTTTTCTGGATCTGGTGAAATACCTTCTGATGAAATTACGTGCCCTAAATAAAGTATTTGTTTTTTCAAAAATTCACACTTTGTTGGATAAAGTTTAAGATTTACTTCTCTTAGTCGAGAAAAAACTGACATAAGGTTCCGATTATGCTCTTCCAAATTCCTTCCGAACACTACAAGGTCATCTAAATATACTAGACATTTGTCATAATTCAATCCAGACATAGCTACAGTCATTAACCTGCTAAACGCACTTGGACTTATTTTTAATCCCATAGGTAACCTGCACATTTGATACTGACCTTTATCCGTAGTAAAAGCCGTATACTTCCGACTATCTTCATCTAAACTACACTGATAATAAGATTGAGATAAATCACAATGACTAAAGTAAACAGCTCCTGACATTGAATCCAAGATTTCATTTATATTCGGTAATGGAAATTTATCGTCCTGAATTTTTTCATTTAACTGTCTGTAATCTATCAACTTCCTTTTTCTGCATATACGGTATCCTATACTGTTTCCTATAAACTGGAGCAACATTGTCTTTTAATCGTATCGACTGCTTATATACATTCGTGATAGCTAATTTATCTCCTGGAATATGGAAAATATCTGGATATTTCGCGCATATTTGCTCAACTGACAACCTCTCCTCGGACCTCAAATAGTCAAGTTTAAGTAAAGAAAATATTTTCTTTACACGCTCAACGTCCTTTTCAGGTTTTACAAAATTACAACAATCGAAATTACTTAATGGGAAAACTTCTACATTCGACATGCTACACATAACTTCCTCAGAGGTTGTATTTAAAATTCTAATGGGTATCATCCCATTCCTAGGCCTAGCCATCACACTAGCTAAAAAAACTCCTTTGCGTAATTCTTTCCTAATCACTACACAATCTTCTGCTCTATTAACAGGAAAATACCTTACTACCTCACAACGCGGAGGTATAGTTAATAAGAAATCATAGGTCCTTAGCGAAACCAACTGTCTAGCATGATTTTTAAGAGTCAATCTGTTCGTCGAAAAATCTACAATACCTCCATACTTCTGCAAGAAATCCTGTCTCAATATGCCAACTGACTTACAAGGCAAATCATCAAATATATAAAACTTATGCACCAATGAACACTGTCTGTGTTCCAACTTTAAATGTACATAACCTATAGCTCGTAAACTTCCTCCTACACCATTAATCACTAACTCATCCTTAACTATCTTACAGTTCAAAGCGTTATCCCTTAAAAAAAAAATTTTTACGGCTGATATCGACGCACCCGTATCTATTAACCACTCGAATCAAATCAAATCAAATCAAAACATTTATTCGCGTTCGTGACGCACAAACAAAAACGAATATACATATAAAATCACACAGAAAACAAAAACAAAACAAGAATAAAATAGAACAACAGAAGAATATGGTGAAAGGAAAATATGCGTCACAATCACGCGAAATGGCCCTCGCTCAGCATATGCAGCGACCCTATCCGAAACAGAGTCACGGCGCTGGTTTTCAGCGATGGCCAACACTAACATGTGACTCGCTATGTATAACTCAAACTCAAACTCAATTTTTTTTATTTCAAATAGGCCTATTAAAGCTCTTTCGAAACGTCAAAGTTAGGTTCACGGTTCCAAAGAGTTGGTCTCATGGAGAAGAACCGGCAAGAAACTCCATGGACACTCTTTTTAAAAGAAAAAAAAAATAATTACAAACATACAGTTTTCTATCTAGTCCTGAGAATGTTATACAATACCAATTGAGCTAAAAATTTACTAATAAATTATACAAAATAATTTTTGTGCAATTTTTACTAGAGAAATAATTTATACAATTCAAAGATAAGATATGTATACTGGGTAATCAAGTTTACAAACAGATACTTCAATTAGTGGTCCTTTTGGCTGGTCTGGGCGGCGGCAGTCCCGTGCCCGCGGTCGCCGGGGAAGCCACATGTGCAGAGAAAAAGAAAAAACAATATTAATTTAACGCCAGGCATCACTGTCATTAATGTAATCCTGGATTTTATAATACGCCTTTTTAATCAAAATGTTTTTAACTACATTCTTAAACTTTTTATCAGTGAGATCAAGGATACATTTAGGTAGCTTGTTATAAAAACGTACACAATTCCCTAAGAACGACTTATTTGTTTTTGTTAGCCTAAACTTGGGAACCACTAATTTATGTTTGTTACGTGTATTTATCTGGTGAATGTCGCTTTTAACAGTGAAATTATGGAGGTTTTTGCGAACAAACATAATATTTTCAAAAATATACAAGGAAGGTAATGTAAGAATATTAATTTCCTTAAAGAATTCTCTTAGAGATTCGCGAGAGCCCATGCCATAGATCGCTCGGATCGCCCTTTTTTGCAGAACAAAAATTGATTGGACATCAGCCGCTGCCCCCCATAGCAATATGCCATATGACATCACGCAATGGAAATAGGCGAAGTATACAAGCCTGGCCGTAGCTATATCGGTCAGTTGTCTTATTTTTCTGACTGCAAAGGCAGCAGAACCAAGTCGCCCTGATAGGGAGGATATATGGGCTCCCCATTGCAATTTACTGTCAATGGTAATGCCCAGAAATACTGTACTGTTAATTAACTCTAATTTGCTCTTTTCGAGCATTATATTAGTTTCAACCGCGGTGACGTCATAACCAACTTCAGGCATTTGTATCATCTTTTCAGGAATGTAGTGAAACACATGAACTTACTTTGAGACGTATAACTGATCTCGAGCTTGAACTAAGTGAGGCCTACAAGAAAATATCTTCATACGAGTCTGATTTAGCTAGGGATCAAACTTCTGACACCCTCAATCGTTTCACTAAGTTGGTAGGAAGTACCACAGCTGTGGGCAGCTCTGCTGCAATTATAGATCTGACCGGTGATGATACCATCTCACAATGTCCTGTAGTATTAAGTAATAAAAAATTTAAGAAGTATATTAAGTATAACAAAATTATTAGGAAGTGCCGTTTAGCATTAAAAAAACAAAGTAGGGTAAAAAACTGTGTTAATCTTAGAAGAGATAGGGTAAAGCTAGTCCAACAATTAAAAGCCTGTTCTCTTGAGCTAGAACATTGCCAAGTTTCTCATGACTTAGACATAAAACAGTTGCATGAACAATTAATTGTGAAAGAAAATTTACTATCTGATATTTTCAGGAAATATGAGGAATCTCAACACGAACTGAGTATGCGCTTGTTGCAGGCTGGTAAGCTAGTGGATCTGGTGAAATACAGTGCAGAGAGCTATGAGTCACTAACTAATAATCTTTCCTGTACCCGTGCTCACCCAATCCCAATCCCTGAACCCCAGCCTGTTACTACATTACTAGACCCCCCTCATACTGTTCCAAGCATTCACATCACTAAGCAACACAAGTCAGTCTTATTTACAGATAAATTTGGTAAAGGTTTAGGCTCATTTATTCAACACTCACTCCCACAAGAACATAATGTAACTAGTTACTGCTACCCAAACCTACACTTCAACAACATAATAAACAAGATAGTTAATACACAGTTTGATGCTAACACTACACTAGTTCTTTTGATAGGCAACAGTCTTGATGTAATTAAAAGTGACATTGCTAATGGTATCAACACCTTATTAAAACTAAATTTAAAAAACATTATGATTTGTGCACTTCCATATTCTGACTGTTTTTCTGACACTCAAAATAGTTATGTTCGTACTCTGAACAATTTTATATACACATTGACATGCTGTCATAGGGACAAACTATTATTCTTTGACACTAACAAGTTTGTTAGTGAATTTCATTTGAGTAGGGATAGTATGTTTTTCCCTAATAAATATAAAGATAATATAGCTACATTGATAGCATATAATATTAACATTGTCATAGCCAACAATATGACAAAATGTAGGATAAGCGACGAGCCAGTATTGACTAGTTATTCTAACAATACTGTGATTGATTGTTTAAACTAGATTCTAAGACAATAGAAAAGCGTAGCGACAACCTCATCCTATTTCATCAGAATGTAAACCGCTTTTCTGGCAAAATATTAGATATTGAACTTTTAACTGATAAGTTTTCTATAGATATATTATGTCTTTGTGAGACATGGCTCAAGCCTGAGAAAATGTTATTTAATATTAATAATTTCAAGGTTGCTAGTGTATTTAATAGGGTAACTGCAGAAGGTGGGGGTACATTGATATTGTGTAAAAATAATTTAAAATTTAAGGATAGAAGCGACATTACTTCGAGCTCTGCTGATCGCCTGTGCGAGGTAGCATGTGCAGAAATAGGAAGTCATTTATTCTTATGTGTATATAGACCATCAGCAAGTAACTTTTCATTATTTCTTACAAATATGGAGGAAATACTTAGGAAGATTTTTAAGTCTAATAAACCAGTTTTCATTTGCGGTGATTTTAACATAGATCTATCGTCTGAATCATCTGATAAATATCAACTCTTATCTCTATTCCAATCTTTTAATTTAAAACATTTGTTTAATGAACCCACTAGAATTACACCATCCTCAAGTTCATGTTTAGACAATATTTTTACAAATTGTGTGGTTCAGCATTCTTCCATTATTTCTGGTGTGAGATCGGATCACTTGGGGCAGCTTGTTAGCTTTCCTGCTAATAAAAACACTCCGTCAAACGTAGTTATTAATTACAGACAATTAACAGACCGAAACTTAGAAACATTTAAAAATAATGTCGTCAATAAATTATGCAGTAGTTTTAAATCAGAGGACCCGAATACTAAATTTAATAAGTTATTTAACACACTTTGCCTAGAATATAATAAATCGTGTCCTATTAAGAAACTTAAAATCGACAATAAATTAAAATTCAACGAATGGTGTACAAAAGGGATTAGGATAAGCAGAGATGTATTGTATAATCTATATCGAGAAAAATCAATGACATCTGATCAATCTTTTCATGATCATGTACGGAACCACTCTAAGATATTCAAAAGTGTATGTATTCTTGCAAAGTCTAAATCAATCAGTAACAGAATAACTAAATCGGAGAATAAAATAAAAACCGTTTGGAAAATAATAAATGCGGAAACGGGTCAAATTAAAGTCCGGGATACTGAACTATCGTTAACGATTAATGATGCCACTGTGTCGGATAATGTGCAGGTTGCTAACGCGTTTGACGATTTTTTTTCTAATGTACCAGTAGAGGTCACTAAATCACTTAACTCGTCCTCTACACTTGCAGAATCATTATTAAAACAAAATTTTACTAAAGAAGTACCGGACTTCGGATTCCATTACATAACTTGTCATACAGTAAAAAAAGCTTTCAAAAACCTAAATTTAAAAGAAACGGAAGACTTGTGGGGCATTTCTGTTAAAGCCCTGAGCTCCGTGATTGACAATATTGCACCAATACTTAGTCAAATCTTTAACTCATGTATAGATGAAGGCACCTTTCCTGATTTGATGAAACACAGTAAGGTCATTCCAATATTTAAGTCAGGTTGTAAGAAAAATCCGTCAAACTACAGACCCATTTCAATTCTCCCGGCTCTAAGTAAAATATTCGAAAGGATCATGCTTGATCAGATGTTAAACCACTTCAAGTTAAATGATAAACTGCACGACCGTCAATTCGGCTTTACAAAAGGTAGGTCCACTACGGACGCCAGTGCGCGGTTAGTCACTCAAATTTTGGAAGCCTGGGAGAGTTCGCAGGATGCCGTCGGTATATTCTGTGATCTCTCCAAGGCGTTTGATTGTGTGGACCACGATACACTCATTTCTAAGCTGAGACATTACGGAATTCGTGGAAATTCTCTTGAACTTGTCCGGTCTTATTTATCCAACAGACAGCAAAAAGAGGAAGTCTGCGCCTCAACATCTTCCGGGACAGTTGTAAAAATGGGCGTGCCGCAGGGCTCTATACTGGGTCCATTTCTGTTCCTAGCTTATATAAATGACCTTCCATTTGTGATGTCTGATATTTCGGATGTTATTTTATTTGCAGATGACACTTCCCTTATTTTTAAAGTTAAGCGTAAGAACCCCAATGTTAGTCATATTAATGAAAGCCTTGAAATTCTCTCAAAATGGTTCGCAGCTAACAATTTATTATTAAACGCTTCCAAGACTAAATGTCTTTAGTTCTGTTTGCGAGTGAGATCAAGGATACATTTAGGTAGCTTGTTATAAAAACGTACACAATATCCTAAGAACGACTTATTTGTTTTTGTTAGCCTAAACTTGGGAACCACTAATTTATGTTTGTTACGTGTATTTATCTGGTGAATGTCGCTTTTAACAGTGAAATTATGGAGGTTTTTGCGAACAAACATAATATTTTCAAAAATATACAAGGAAGGTAATGTAAGAATATTAATTTCCTTAAAGAATTCTCTTAGAGATTCGCGAGAGCCCATGCCATAGATCGCTCGGATCGCCCTTTTTTGTAGAACAAAAATTGATTGGACATCAGCCGCTGCCCCCCATAGCAATATGCCATATGACATCACGCAATGGAAATAGGCGAAGTATACAAGCCTGGCCGTAGCTATATCGGTCAGTTGTCTTATTTTTCTGACTGCAAAGGCAGCAAAACCAAGTCGCCCTGATAGGGAGGATATATGGGCTCCCCATTGCAATTTACTGTCAATGGTAATGCCCAGAAATACTGTACTGTTAATTAACTCTAATTTGCTCTTTTCGAGCATTATATTAGTTTCAACCGCGGTGACGTTAGGCAAACAGAACTGAAGACATTTAGTCTTGGAAGCGTTTAATAATAAATTGTTAGCTGCGAACCATTTTGAGAGAATTTCAAGGCTTTCATTAATATGACTAACATTGGGGTTCTTACGCTTAACTTTAAAAATAAGGGAAGTGTCATCTGCAAATAAAATAACATCCGAAATATCAGACAACACAAATGGAAGGTCATTTATATAAGCTAGGAACAGAAATGGACCCAGTATAGAGCCCTGCGGCACGCCCATTTTTACAACTGTCCCGGAAGATGTTGAGGCGCAGACTTCCACCTTTTGCTGTCTGTTGGATAAATAAGACCGGACAAGTTCAAGAGAATTTCCACGAATTCCGTAATGTCTCAGCTTAGAAATGAGTGTATCGTGGTCCACACAATCAAACGCCTTGGAGAGATCACAGAATATACCGACGGCATCCTGTGAACTCTCCCAGGCTTCCAAAATTTGAGTGACTAACCGCGCACTGGCGTCCGTAGTGGACCTACCTTTTGTAAAGCCGAATTGACGGTCGTGCAGTTTATCATTTAAGTTGAAGTGGTTTAACATCTGATCAAGCATGATCCTTTCGAATATTTTACTTAGAGCCGGGAGAATTGAAATGGGTCTGTAGTTTGACGGATTTTTCTTACAACCTGACTTAAATATTGGAATGACCTTACTGTGTTTCATCAAATCAGGAAAGGTGCCTTCATCTATACATGAGTTAAAGATTTGACTAAGTATTGGTGCAATATTGTCAATCACGGAGCTCAGGGCTTTAACAGAAATGCCCCACAAGTCTTCCGTTTCTTTTAAATTTAGGTTTTTGAAAGCTTTTTTTACTGTATGACAAGTTATGTAATGGAATCCGAAGTCCGGTACTTCTTTAGTAAAATTTTGTTTTAATAATGATTCTGCAAGTGTAGAGGACGAGTTAAGTGATTTAGTGACCTCTACTGGTACATTAGAAAAAAAATCGTCAAACGCGTTAGCAACCTGCACATTATCCGACACAGTGGCATCATTAATCGTTAACGATAGTTCAGTATCCCGGACTTTAATTTGACCCGTTTCCGCATTTATTATTTTCCAAACGGTTTTTATTTTATTCTCCGATTTAGTTATTCTGTTACTGATTGATTTAGACTTTGCAAGAATACATACACTTTTGAATATCTTAGAGTAGTTCCGTACATGATCATGAAAAGATTGATCAGATGTCATTGATTTTTCTCGATATAGATTATACAATACATCTCTGCTTATCCTAATCCCTTTTGTACACCATTCGTTGAATTTTAATTTATTGTCGATTTTAAGTTTCTTAATAGGACACGATTTATTAAATTCTAGGCAAAGTGTGTTAAATAACTTATTAAAGAACAATGTTCATTTTTTACCTGACTATGTATAGAAATGAAATAAATATTAAAATGTAGCTTATTGTTTTGTGTATTGATTACGCTTATTACAATATTAGAAGAAACGCAGGAAAAAAAGTTTTTTAACATTTAATCACGTAACATTTTTTCTATGGCATAACGTATTAACATATTTTGAACGCATCCAAATCATCCTTCTTTAAAACGTTCCATTTTACACTTTGCTGCTTGACTTTATTTAACTGTGTTTCTGAGTTTTATGGTTATTTCACGATTAATTTGATCAGTAAGTATTTATTTATTAGTCATGGGATAAAATAAATTATTTAATAAATAACACAATAATTAAATTAAATTAATTATGCAGTGTTTCATTTAGTGGCCGCAAGTGAAATGGATTTTTTGACATTTGATTGACAGTTGACAGTAGCGATGGGTCGTTGAAGGTTTTTCCGTCAACGAAACGTTAACGTTGATTTCCGTTTGTCAACTAGTTGATCAACTAGTTAATTTCGTCAACGAGTTGACGTGTTACAAACGTCAACTTGCATCAACGATCATTGACTTTCAACGTTACACGCCAACGCCAACGATAAACGCCTAAACGTTTTTGTTAATATATCATTTTTTAAAACTTTCTAGATGATCTTCCCTTTATACTTTTTTCAGGCTTAGGACTGACTAAATAATTTGCTATAAAATACAAATTTTAGGCGTATTTAAAAGATCATCTGATTTTTATGTACATTAATTAATTATTATTTACAATTGGAATAGTTCCTTATTTTTTTTTTACATTATTTTGGCTTTTTACATTATTTTATTTTTTATAATTTTACATTATTTTGGTTTGGGTTCAGTTGCTCGTTTCGTTCGTCAACCTAGTTGAATTCGTAAACGTCGTTGTAATTTTTACTCGTTGACAAATTCAACGCGTTGACGGATTCAACGCGTTGATTTGAAAACGGTCAACGTTAATCCCGTTGAAGTGACATCAACGTTGATTCAACTAGTTCGTTGATTCAACGCCCATCGCTAGTTGACAGTTCTGTGATTTGCATCGGCGCAGTCCTTCGTTGTTGCGCTTGCGTTTCGTTGTGTACTGTGCTATTTCGTGTGTGTTTCTTCTTATTACGACCCTATTTACCAACCCTTGACGCCGATATCTTCCTCATCTGACGACCTTTGCTTACCATACCTGACACCGTTATAAATGACATGCCCTGTTGACAATTGGTTGACAATGCCGCCATCAGCAAGTCGACGTATACTTTGCATAAACTGCAATGTCTGTATAAATACGTTCCGACGTTATCTCGTTCAAGAGCTGAACACAAGGGTTATTTCGTTACTTAGCGAGTGGATATCACCAGTAATTGTAAGTATTTTATGCTTATTATTTTTAATCTAAAAATATATGAGAATCACACAAAGCTCCTATACAATGTGTGACATAAGATAAGCAACTGTTCGAAAAAGTTTTGAACTGGTGTATATTGTTAATGTGAAACTATTTCATCAATATAACCCTGCTGGTATTAAGCTATTTGTTTATAATTGTATTGGAAAGAAGTTTATATTGAGTATCCTATTTCAGATTACTGAGGACGATTACATTTGTGAACCTTGTAATGAACTCCTCATGAGGAGCATAAACCAGCAATTAACAACAAGCTGTGATGGTGCTCAAGCTTCTGGGTCATCTCAACTTGGACGTAGACAAGTGTGCAGTATTTGTGGACGGTCTACACTTAATCGTCAGAGCCATGCTATTGTTATTGACAATCCTTCAGAAGAGCAAAGACAGATTAATGCTGTTATACAAACAAGAATTGCGCCACGTCAGGTACCTATTTATGTTTCTATATTGTTTATTATCATATTTCTTCTTGATAAAAATGATCATAACTGTCAGTGATTGACCTGTGCTGTAATAGTTATAACCACAAATAAAAAATAATGTACATAATAATACTTTATCATGAAAATAATAGGTATTATTGTTTTTTGATCCTGAATGTAGTGACAGAGTACAAGGGGAGTAGGATATCTTCATAGAAACGCGCCGCGCGCGGCTTGTATGTGTGCACCATAGTATTTACGCGTCGCGTACGCACACTTTTATAGGGAATATCAGTGCGGGCCGTGGCTAGCACTGATAATCCCTATCAAAGTGTGCGTGCGCGACGTACTTGCCGCTCGCGGTGCGTTTCTATGAAGATAACTTACTCTATTTTTTTGTACTCTGGTAGTGACATGTCTTTTTATATTAATACATAAAATACCTGATATTAATTCAATGTTTTTTTTCATAGATATCATCATCTGATAGAATATGCCATGCATGCTGGATGAGTTGCAAGCGTGCTGCCATACGTATTGAGCATGCTGTTGATGCCCGTGGAGTTGCTACTACTGAAGAAGTTCAAGTTGAAACAGGTGACTCTGAGCTAATCACTGCTGAACCAGTTCATGAAAGTCTAGATCTGCCTTCTGTAGTTGCACGTAGTGAAATAATGTTGGAAAATTATAGACAGGCAGCAAATACTGCTTCTCACTGCCTTTTCCCTCAATGTAATAATATTAATTTGCACAATATGGCAGATTCATTTAGAGCAACAATACTCAGTACATATCAATATTATATCCCTGTGCACAGCCGTGTTTGTACAGAACATAGACTAAGTAACCAGTGGAGTAATCTGTACAATTCAAGTAATAGCATTAGAACATTTACTTTACAACAAGTGGAACATATTTTTTCATTTGTTAATGCTTTCAAGCCTTACCTTGATTTTACAAATGTAGAAGCTATCCAGGAAATTGAGGATAACATATTTTTCTTTTGAACTGGAAGGTCTAAACAAGATTTTTTCACCCTTGTTAGTGAAGTTCCTCGCATACAAAGGATGCACAAAGGCCTTTTAGGATTAGCTGCATTGCTAATAAAAATGAGGACCGGTGAATCAGATGTTCGCTTATCTACATTATTAGATGTACCGCGTAGTACATTAGAGCGGCTAATGAATAAAAGCAGGGAAATCCTGGTTCAAGATTTTGTACCTATGCACCTAGGTATTACTCACATATCAAGAGAAAATCTAATTAATCATAATCTTACAATACCAAATGGTATATACAATGAAAACTTCACAAATGCTATTATTATTTGTGACGGTACATACATAAATATAAATAAAAGTTCAAATTACTCCTTCCAAAAGGATACATATTCATTACATAAATATAAAAATCTATTAAAGCCATTTTTATTTGTGGCATGTGATGGTTACATCCTTGATTGTTTCGGTCCATACAAGGCTACCACATCCGATGCCGACATTATGATTTCCCTCTTTGATGATGAAAACGCTCCTCTAAGATTATATTTTCAAGAAAATGATGTGTTCATTTTGGATAGGGGATTTCGAGATTCCATAAGAATGCTGGAAGGTTGCAATTACCGGCCATACATGCCTGATTCTCTATTAGAAGGTGAACACCAATTAACAACACAGCAAGCTCACCAGAGCCGCTGTATGACTATATGTCGTTGGGTGGTTGAGGCAGTTAATGGACACTTTGAAAGAGATTTCAAGCTCCTGAGGCAAGACTATTTTAATAAATCTGTCCCAAACATGATGCAGAATTTCCAAATAGCTGCTAGTTTACTAAATAGATTTGGTGTTCGTTTTCAGGACCGAAATGAAGCTAATGAGATAGTTACAATTATAAGACAGCGAATTAATTTTGAAAATAATTTAGCCTTGTTAGTTGAACAACTTAACATGAATAGAAGGTCCACTGCTTTTCAGAGTATAACTGCTGACCGAGATAACTTATTTTTGTTTCCTAGATTAAGTTATAGCGAATTAATATTATTTGCTCTAGGTACTTACCAGATAAGACAAGCAAGGTCATACTATGGAGAACATATTAGATTTCATGGATCATATCGAATAGAAGTATATAGGGATACACAAGACTTTTCTCAATATAATCTTAGAGGAAGTGGTGATAAAACGTTAATAAGAGGAAAAATTAAATCCAGGCACATTTCAAGAAAACAATACTATGTCTATATTTTAGTAGAAAATAATGTGCCTGGCAGAGCTGGGATTGTTGAATATTGTTGCAATTGTTTTGTCGGTCGACGAACCATTGGATGTTGCGCTCACGTGATGACGGTAGTGTGGTACTTTGGTTGGGCTAGGTACGAAGACAATATATCTGCTCCAGCAGCATTTCTGGATGACGTAGTTATAAGAGAACTTGATGATAATGATGAGTATTAATAAACTATTCCATTGTAACATAGTGTTTTATTTACTTTATTTAACTAATTTTTTAGTCTTATAAATGTGGGTTAAATGAACTGTTAACAATGTTGGTTTACCAAATAAATAGGTAATGTGTCATGGAGAACAACAGTTCTCAACTCGACATTCATTTTATAGTGGCAATCATTGAGTTTTAACATTGATTTACAATTATTGGTTTCAAGGAATTAATAAAGTAGAAAAGATGTTTTAAACCATAGTTAGGTAAAAGATATTCCTATTTTAGAATAAACTTCGAGCGTTATTAATATGTTCATACACGTTTGTTTTTATCATTTCTGGTGACAGCAAATCCTAACCTAAAAATAAAAATTAATATTTTTCGGAATTTGTGGCGTTTAAATCGCCAAAATGAATTTAATACATTATTTTCTAAACTTATAGGAATTATTTCTACTATATCTTATAGCTATACATATACTTTCACTATCAGGTTTTTCAATGTATGGGAAGTGGGTATTGTTCTTTAGTATTCGGGTCCTCTGATTTAAAACTACTGCATAATTTATTGACGACATTATTTTTAAATGTTTCTAAGTTTCGGTCTGTTAATTGTCTGTAATTAATAACTACGTTTGACGGAGTGTTTTTATTAGCAGGAAAGCTAACAAGCTGCCCCAAGTGATCCGATCTCACACCAGAAATAATGGAAGAATGCTGAACCACACAATTTGTAAAAATATTGTCTAAACATGAACTTGAGGATGGTGTAATTCTAGTGGGTTCATTAAACAAATGTTTTAAATTAAAAGATTGGAATAGAGATAAGAGTTGATATTTATCAGATGATTCAGACGATAGATCTATGTTAAAATCACCGCAAATGAAAACTGGTTTATTAGACTTAAAAATCTTCCTAAGTATTTCCTCCATATTTGTAAGAAATAATGAAAAGTTACTTGCTGGTGGTCTATATACACATAAGAATAAATGACTTCCTATTTCTGCACATGCTACCTCGCACAGGCGATCAGCAGAGCTCGAAGTAATGTCGCTTCTATCCTTAAATTTTAAATTATTTTTACACAATATCAATGTACCCCCACCTTCTGCAGTTACCCTATTAAATACACTAGCAACCTTGAAATTATTAATATTAAATAACATTTTCTCAGGCTTGAGCCATGTCTCACAAAGACATAATATATCTATAGAAAACTTATCAGTTAAAAGTTCAATATCTAATATTTTGCCAGAAAAGCGGTTTACATTCTGATGAAATAGAATGAGGTTGTCGCTACGCTTTTCTATTGTCTTAGAATCTAGTTTAAACAATCAATCACAGTATTGTTAGAATAACTAGTCAATACTGGCTCGTCGCTTATCCTACATTTTGTCATATTGTTGGCTATGACAATGTTAATATTATATGCTATCAATGTAGCTATATTATCTTTATATTTATTAGGGAAAAACATACTATCCCTACTCAAATGAAATTCACTAACAAACTTGTTAGTGTCAAAGAATAATAGTTTGTCCCTATGACAGCATGTCAATGTGTATATAAAATTGTTCAGAGTATGAACATAACTATTTTGAGTGTCAGAAAAACAGTCAGAATATGGAAGTGCACAAATCATAATGTTTTTTAAATTTAGTTTTAATAAGGTGTTGATACCATTAGCAATGTCACTTTTAATTACATCAAGACTGTTGCCTATCAAAAGAACTAGTGTAGTGTTAGCATCAAACTGTGTATTAACTATCTTGTTTATTATGTTGTTGAAGTGTAGGTTTGGGTAGCAGTAACTAGTTACATTATGTTCTTGTGGGAGTGAGTGTTGAATAAATGAGCCTTTACCAAATATATCTGTAAATAAGACTGACTTGTGTTGCTTAGTGATGTGAATGCTTGGAACAGTATGAGGGGGGTCTAGTAATGTAGTAACAGGCTGGGGTTCAGGGATTGGGATTGGGTGAGCACGGGTACAGGAAAGATTATTAGTTAGTGACTCATATCTCTCTGCACTGTATTTCACCAGATCCACTAGCTTACCAGCCTGCAACAAGCGCATACTCAGTTCGTGTTGAGATTCCTCATATTTCCTGAAAATATCAGATAGTAAATTTTCTTTCACAATTAATTGTTCATGCAACTGTTTTATGTCTAGGTCATGAGAAACTTGGCAATGTTCTAGCTCAAGAGACCAGGCTTTTAATTGTTGGACTAGCTTTACCCTATCTCTTCTAAGATTAACACAGTTTTTTACCCTACTTTGTTTTTTTAATGCTAAACGGCACTTCCTAATAATTTTGTTATACTTAATATACTTCTTAAATTTTTTATTACTTAATACTACAGGACATTGTGAGATGGTATCATCACCGGTCAGATCTATAATTGCAGCAGAGCTGCCCACAGCTGTGGTACTTCCTACCAACTTAGTGAAACGATTGAGGGTGTCAGAAGTTTGATCCCTAGCTAAATCAGACTCGTATGAAGATATTTTCTTGTAGGCCTCACTTAGTTCAAGCTCGAGATCAGTTATACGTCTCAAAGTAAGTTCATGTGTTTCACTACATTCCTGAAAAGATGATACAAATGCCTGAAGTTGGTTATGTTGGTCTAGAAGGTCCATATGCTGTATATGCAGCTCGGCCAGGTCATTTTTTAGGACTGTGTTTTTGTCGACAACATTTTTCACTTCCACCTCGCTGTCCTCCCTCTCCTGCAGTAACTGATTACACAGTGTTCTTGATGCCTCAAGATCCTTTAGAGTGGCCCTTAGCTTGTCCTCCAAGTCTTTGATAGCGGCCCTCCTGGTTGTCATTTTGTAAACTTTGAGTTCAGTTATCTGAAATATGACAGGAAACAGCTTAGTGGCAGGCAAAATATGTTTCTTAGGACACAATCAGGGAAGAGCAATAGTGAACAGAATGATAATTAGTAGAAAAAGAAGAAAAAAAACACAAAAGAAAATTTAACTAAAAATAATAATTAAAGTGGGTAGGGTGAATTAATATGAAAATATTAAAAAATATTTTTTAAACAAGATAAGTGACTACAATTAAGGAATTATTTATTATTAATTACATTAAACACAAAAGTTTGACTTTATTTAGAAAAAACAAAAGTGAAACTAACTATGTACATACAAACAAAGGAATTGGTTTGTAAGTTTGACACAGAACAGAAGTTAATAGAAATACATTGAAGGATTGATCATGGAAAAGTATAGTAATACTTAGTAGTTGTATGACTGTGTATATTAAATAATTGAAGTGTTTGAATGTCTGCGGCGAACGTTAACGTCGTCGATTCTGCTTCCACAATATTGTCAAGCAGAAGGAGACAGTAACTGAGCCGATGTGTGTGTAGGGACGTTGCTCATAACAATGAGCAGTGTACTTAAGTGGATTGTATAGTCTTAAAAACCAGAAGCAGGTTTGTTTAACGAGGAAATTACAAGAAATAGTTTTTACATGAAAATCAACTAAGATTAGTCAAGAACGCGGCAAAATCTTATTCTGTCAAACTATAACATGTCTTGACACAATGACGTTCGAAAAAAGAATCCTCCAAGCATAGATGCACGGCTGAATGGCGAGGTGTCTATGGTCGCTCGTTTGTACTGCCCTCTATGTAACTACTGGCAGCTAACACGGCCTCTCCTGACACCCTGACGTCCTCGGCAGGATCTAGGTGAGCCTGGTTGAGTCTCGGAACATCTGCACATTCAATAAGCGAGTTGGATCTGGCTCAATTTCATCATATTGAAATCTCGATTGGTTATCGTGGTCGTCATCGTTTTTCTGAACACATGACACTTTCAGAATAAAAATTATTGGAGGTTTTACAAACCTCAAACAAAGTACTGATCCATTTAAACAAAGAAAAATAAATTACATCAACTTTAAATCAAATAACAGGTACAAAATTAATAACAGAACACTGGTATACCAGCCAGCGACTGGAAAATAAATAACATCAACTTTAAATCAAATATCAGTTACAAAATTAATAACAGAACACTGGTATACCACCCAGCGACTGGAAAATAAATAACATCAACTTTAAATCAAATATCAGGAACAAAATTAATAACAGAACACTGGTATACCTCCCAGCGACTGGAAAATAAATAACATCAACTTTTAATCAAATATCAGGTACAAAATTATTAACAGAACACTGGTATACCACCCAGCGACTCGAAAATAAATAACATCAACTTTAAATCAAATATCAGGTACAAAATTAATAACAGAACACTGTTATACCACCCAGTGTAAGTGTGTCGAGTGTAAGGCTGAAACATATTAGTTGTACACATATACACACACAAGATACAAAGAAATCATGTAAATTATTAACCTGGTTTCGAGTGTAAGGCTGAAACATATTAGTTGTACACATATACACACACAACATACAAAGAAATCATGAAAAATCTTAACCTGGTTCCGAGTGTAAGCCTGAAACATAAATCATGTAAGAAGAAACACAATTACTTTTACTAATTAGTTATACCGTGAGCGCAAGCGTGCACTCAAGCGCAAGAAATGTGTTATCAATCAAGAAAGATGTTATCAAGAACAAATATTCGAACTATACGGAAGTCATAGTCAAGTCAAGTCATAGTCAAGCCAGGGGCTCAGTCTATACGGAAGCCATAAGCCAGAGGCTCAGACTATTCGGAAGCCATAAGCCAGGGGCTCAGACCATACGGAAGTCATAATAAGCCAGGGGCTCAGACCATACGGAAGTCATAAGCCAGAGGCTCAGACTGTACGGAAGTCATAAGCCAGGGGCTCAGACTATACGGAAGCCATAAGCCAGAGGCTCAGACTATACGGAAGCCATAAGCTAGAGGATCAGACTATTCAGAAGCCATAAGCCAGAGGCTCAGACTATTCGGAAGCCATAAGTCATGGTCTCAGACCATATAGAAGCCATAAGGCTCAGATTATTCGGAAGGCCAACAGAACTAGCAGGAGCACCAGCACAGCAGCGCTCGTGCCGCGACGAGCAGCACCCGCACAGCAGCGCTCGTGCCAGGATCAGGAGCACCGGCACAGCAGCGCTCGTGCCGCAATCAGCAGCACCGGCACAGCAACGCTTGTGCCGCGACCAGGAGCACCGGCAGAGCAGCGCTCGTGCTGCAATCAGCAGCACCAGCACAGAAGCGCTTGGGCCACGACATGGCCGTTACACATTCTCGTGTATAAGTCTGCGAACAAGCACTTAGGACATACATTTCGTTCGGCCACTTCTGACTATCAAAATCTTTCATCAAAATCTGGAAAGCTTTTCGCTCTCAAAGAAATAAATTCAAGGCATAACTCTGAAACTATGTCTCAGAAATATCATTATTTCTAATCATGTATCAGCAACGCTGAAAATACAACTACCATTACGGTTTGATAAGTTACGTGTAGTTTACTTCATTTCAGCTTTTGCTACACAGAATACTCATAGGTAACAATACCAATGGTTGGTACATTATTACACATTTTTCCACTTAATATAGCTAAGAGCATAATTACTTCCGATGTGTAATCAAAACAATAGAACAGATCACCTGACCTCAAAGCATGATATGCCAGGTCTGCTATCCACTGGCTTTCATTACCGGAGTATGCCAAACGAGATACTGGCCGTCAGCACTCCGCACAGCATGCAAAGCTTGTGCAGCAACACAGCATCCGAGGAGCATGAAGTGTCACACCACTCTTACTATGTCAAATGACACAGCACCTGGAGCGCTTACACCATCACCTCACACGGCTTAGGCTTATCCTCAATACCTGTAGTCAAAAGACAAGCAAGCAAGCATCTGGCTAAGGTAACCAAACGTTCAATTGACAGACTCTCAAGCATTGTCATGTTACAGATTTGAACATTAGTTAACATCAAAAATGAATGCACCCAAATTACATAATCAGTAAAAGAAAATAAAAACTAAGGTCTGTAAACAGACTTTCAATTTGTCAAATGTGATTTACGCCATAGCCTTCCATTCAACAGGGTTTACTTGTTGTTTGTATCCCTTTCTTGAGCTCTTCAGGCATTCGAGGGCCACAACCACAGCGGCATGGCACCAAAAATCTAGAGCCTGATGCACAATTTGAACTATTCCATTTCAATGAAAAACAAATTGAGTAAGTCAAAATCAAAACAGTGTGCATTTATATCACAAAAGCAGTAAACTTATATTTCTGTGTAGGTACTTGTTGAAACTCTCATGAGCAGAAAGATTAGAAATAAATATTATTGAGCTCATTTACATAGTAAGCCTGTTAGTTATCCAATTTCATGGGACAAAAAGATTTCAAATGCAACCAAAAGATGCACGTTATTGTTGCAGCTTGTATTACACCTTGTTCAAACTTTAAAACATTTATCTAACCTTTTGTATAAAAAAAACAACCCGTTGGTCATTAGCGATGGCACCTGAGAATATAACTCTCATACACTTTCAGTATGTCTTTAACCAATAAACCACCAAGATGGATTACAAGACACGTATTACATAAAGGCTAAATAAAATCGGATTGATCTCACCATTTACATACAGGTAGGTACATTACAGGATTCTTCCCGTAACATCTCGAGCATAGTAGGAGCAAGGCATGTTGTTCACGGACACCACAGCAATACATAGGCAGAAACTCATTCCACCCGAAACACACAAGAGCAGCATCAGCGTACTAAGCTCAAGCAATTCTCGACTTATTACACCGTCATATCAACATGAAAACCAAAGCCATCGTTAATTCGGTTATAACAAGAACATTTTGATATTACCTTAACATGTTACTATGACAATCAATTTTGTTAACCAATGATCATAGTTACCAGACCTGTTATTTCCATAAAATAATAAAAACCAATATTCCTTTGCGATTTTTCCAATAATGCAATCCACATTAATGCTATCCTGAAGGATATAAGGATGTATTCTTAAAGTTATTTGGGCACTTGATGCCGCTTAAAATCTTCAGAATGGAATAGACCAGAATGGAATGTCCTTGTTCCACAACAAGACATATTTATTGGTATCACTTACGCTGCCTGCATAGCATCTTGAATATACCAATCTACGCAACTCACTGCAATCCATTACAAAATTAAAATAGAACGGCAAAAACTTCGGTAATGGCGGATATCCTTACACCGCGTCGTACTTAATAAAAGTGCCAATGAATCTAAACTGAAATCAAAAACTTTATAGTGGGAGTGAAACTATCCCACTTCTGATCTTAAAAACCAGAAGCAGGTTTGTTTAACGAGGAAATTACAAGAAATAGTTTTTACATGAAAATCAACTAAGATTAGTCAAGAACGCGGCAAAATCTTATTCTGTCAAACTATAACATGTCTTGACACAATGACGTTCGAAAAAAGAATCCTCCAAGCATAGATGCACGGCTGAATGGTGAGGTGTCTATGGTCGCTCGTTTCTACTGCCCTCTATGTAACTACTGGCAGCTAACAATAGTGTATAAACACAGAGATACAATAATATTATAAAAGAAAAACAAAATACTCCCCAGATTTCAAATTGTCCGTTTGACAGCTGGTTCACTCAATTACATTTGCTTTGAATTTTCAATATTTGCGACAAAAACATATTAACAACACTGTTACATACACTTATTAACTATATTACACGATTTTAAACACGATTATCAATAAATAACTATTTTTCTAAAATATTAAATCACGGAGCCGTTTTTTCACGACTTGACACTTTGACACCAGTCTATACTATTTATTACTAAATTAACCCAGTTAATACTATCGTAAGCTAAAATATGCTTAGACTCGAAAAAACTGCGTTTCATTCAACTGTCCACCTTCGCTACTTCGTGACATTGACAATGAATCATTATCGCTCCGCGCGTGCGAAAAGTATGCTACACGCCTTCTACCTTGCTGAGTCTGCCGTCCTCGATAAGCATTATTGCTGCGACCGCGCATTCCACCGTTATGCCCCATGTTGACATTTTTGCGCATACTTTGCGTGTACGAATTTCTTACAGAATGTCTCCTAACACTATCTCCACGACCTCTATTGAATGTAGAAAAACTACTCCTTGAGGGCCAGCGTTGGTACGTCATGACTTGTGACGATGAAGCACAATTCTCGTCCTCAAGCACAATTCATATGATGGCGGAGAAGTTAGATAGTGTTACACATAGGGAATGGGAAGAACATCAAAATGTGGTGTGGTCTATGATCACGTAGTGATTAGTTAGTATTGATAATGTTAAGATAAGTAGACGATAGGAATGCCTCGTACAGAATAAGATATTTAATAAGATAGTAATTAATTAAGATAAGCACGTAGCTTTTCCTTTGTATAAATAGCGTAGTATATTCAATAAAGAGGTGCACTTCTTAGTAGGTATTGGTTGCCTTGACTATACCTAGACATGTAGTTCTGTTGTTTTATTAACACGTCTACCCTCATCAACACCTAAGGACCCTGCCTGTCGGAAGGTTGGCAAGCCCAACATCACATGGCGACCCTGCCATTCGAACGGACCCTACCATTCGAACGGACCCTGCCATTCGAACGGACCCTGCCATTCGAACGGACCCTGCCATTCGAACGGACCCTGCCATTCGAACGGACCCTGCCATTCGAACGGACCCTGCCATTCGAACGGACCCTGCCATTCGAACGGATCCTGTGATTCGAGCAGACCCTGCGAGACCCTGCGAGAGCGGTTGGACAATATCGAAACGCCATGGGAAGCACGACGTCCAAAGAAGAAGTAATAGTAGCCCAGACGGCAGCAGGAGGATCAAATGTCGCGACGGTGACGAAGGAACAATTAGCAACGACCAACACGGTGTTGTTTTTTATAGCCACTTGTTTTGCGCTTATGATCATTGGCGTGGTATTCTGGTTATATAGAAGATGTCACCAGAACTGGATTGAAGAGAAAATACGACAGAGGGAGATGCAAAAAGTAGTTCAGACGGCCTAAGGAGCATACGGAGCGACAGGAAGATCTGAAGTAAGTGTTTAAATATGTACTGAGTGTTGTGACAATGTTGTGGTTTATTGTGAATTAGAGACAATAAGTTTTTGTTCAAATGGAAGTAGAGTTAACAACGTTATTTTTACAGTTAAAATTATTAAGAGAAGCTATTGTTAAATTAGGTCCCAGTAGGCGACAGGGACAAAACTTTGATAAAAAGATAAGTGAAGCAAAAGTCCTTTATGGTAAATTTAAATGTATAATTGAAGGAACGAGCAAATAAAAATGTTCAGAGGAATTAGTGCAATTAGTGAGTAACATAGAAAGTTTGTACAAAAATACTATTAAGTTTGAGAGCGAGGTCAGTAACGAACAGAAAATGGCGGCAGAAAAGTTTTCGTTGAAAACGGCGGTTAGCTTACTACCGAAAATGAATGGAGATGAACAAGTTACTCAAAATTTAATTGATGCTATAGGATTATATAGTTCTATGTTAGAAGGGACCGATAGTGTTCTTTTGATTAAGTTTGTGCTAACTACACGGCTTACCCAGGGTGCTAGGATTCGGTTGTCACCTACTTACGCGTCGGTAGACAGTCTTTTGGCAGATATTGATGAAGCGTGTAAATAGCCTCATCAGGGAAAAATAATAAAAATTAATTAATGTAATTGGGAGAAATTTAAAAGGTTGAATGAAGAAAGAAAAGAGAAATGCGGGATGCGGGAGCGGTGATTTCAAATCTTGAAAATCGAATGCGGGAAAAACAATATGGCGGTGAAACTCAAATCGTAATTCAATTAAATCCCTGCTGATGATATTCCGTTAGACACCAATACCCACTACAACTATTTGCAGCAATAAAGCCCACGTACCTTGTGAATCCAGGGACCTCACTTAGAACCAGCGAGATGTGAAGATGCCTCGTTCCAGGGCGCGGGGTCGCGGTAAGGGCTGCCGGCCGGCGAGCTAAATCTAGGTTCATCCACCGGTGGACTGGTTAAAACTCGTGAAATCAGCACTGCACTATAAGTCCGCAATGTCTTCTAGCAGCAGGTTCAATTATTACACGAGAATCTTCAGGAAATCACATATAGGGAAATATTGACGCGGAGCGGTGTGTATTCGACACAATGCGAATGGCGGCGGGAGAAGTACTACGTCCGTCCTTGGCGTTGGCCAGACGCCACCTGCCAGCTTGACGCGAGTATCTTCTAGAACACTCGATACGAACCAATGGGCGCTGCGATAGCTAGTATTGTCGTTCGGATATCATCATCAGAGACTCAATTGAGTTATTATAAATATGAAAATAATCGAAATAAAGTTTTAAGTTGCGGGAAAAATAACTTATATATTTGATTTATTATTGAATAAATATTCGCATTGAAAAAAAGACATTGACGCTTCACCAGATATGAAGAAACATCTTCTTACGGTAAAATTTGACGTTGCAATACAAGCTAAGTTAACGCGCACTAGGCAAGATAATAAATCAATTGCAGACTTTGGAGCAGAAATAAACAAAAATGGTTGGTAATTATGAATTTATTCAGTTCCTTTAAGTTCAAGATAAAGCCATGTTTTCCGTTAGCCTTAGGAATGGTAAAAACAGGTGAAACAAATTGTTTTTCGCATGGGGTGCAGCGAGAAATAAAACCTGCTTCTAACATTTCCGAAATACACTCATCAATAACCTTCGTTTCTGTTAGCGTGTAGGATTTTGGTTTTGCAATATTTGTCTGATATGGATCACAACGGAATGGAATCCTGTACCCCTTAATCCAAGACAAGATAGTTTTGCCGTTTGTGATGCGAAGCCATTCGTGATAAAAGTACCGGAGTCTACCGGCTGTGGGTATATTATTAATTACCTGCGATGGAGTTGTTAACTTCGTCGAGATTGTGGGTAATTGTTCCGCGGCCGTGTCTTCTTCGTCGTCGGTACACGACGCTGGTCTCGTGGCGCCAACGGCGGTGGTGGCTGGCGCCGATTCTGGCTGGGGTACACTCGCGGTTCGGCGGCAGGTGTACGCGGTGCCCCCAAGCGTTTAAAGATCCAGGGTAACGAGATGTGGATGTACTGGGTTGCCCGCGCTGTGGCTGATTAGACTTGGCTGTATTTGAGCTGAATCTAAGCTCTGAGGCAGACACCGATATGGCCTTGGATGATTTTAGGTGTTCAGACAAGTTAGCACCGAATAAATAATCATCTATTTTCGTATTTTTTATTATTTCTCGTTTTTGCTTGCTTAAGGAATTTACGATAGCAAATCTTCTAGAAAGAGATTCCCTATGATGTGTACCTATCGCATAGCAGGCGCCCAGCGTCGCTCAGTATTTTTATGATTTCTTGAGGGACGTTGTCTTTTTGTAACAAGACTAGATTAAGTGCTTTGCCAATTGCTGAAATACAGCTGGACATTTGATTTTGTTTTTGTTCGCTGTACGAATCTCTTTTGATATTATTATCCGAGAGTGCTGATTTTATTTCCGGATTCAATAAAGGTGCTTTCATATTTGTGCAATTTTCAGCAGGCAGGTATTGTTTTAGAATATCGAGTTTCTCATCCTTAGAAAGTCCATTAGTTAAGATGTGCTTCCACCTCGTAGCGAGATCTTTATGTAAATGATCTCCAAATGATTTATTTTATGTAGGATCTGAGCCTAATAATTGCAAAATATCTGGGTCCAGGTCCTCGCTTTTGTCTACTACTCCGTCAGTTTCTGTTTGCATCTCAATACTTGGGATCTCATCTGCAATTACGCAAAAATATATTTCACGTATGAGATTTTGTTATACATATCCGGGATAGAAATGTTGGCGTAAAACGCACTGTATAACTATGTAGTTATCTGGCATCCACACACGATATACGTCGGGATAGAAATGTTGGCGTAAAACACACTGTATAACTATGTAGTTATCTGGCATCCACACACGATATACGTCGGGATAGCTCTATAGCAATGGGTATCCACACATGGTATACATGAGGGTCCATATAGTCAGTTGTGATTAATAGAGGTACTCAGTAGTTTTTACAATCTCACATCTTATAAATGACGGACGATGAAAATAACTTTTTACTTAACTCACATTTTTTTCAAACAATGATCTAAATAAAAGGGGAAATACGTTTAAGTACTCACCTCGAGGTTCAAGATCACTAACTATATCCAGATGTGAAGACTGCGCAGGTGATAACGGCGGTTCATCATCGGACGTTGATGACGAAATTCTTCTTCAACTTTTAACTAGTTTTTTCACTTTTTTGTATAACTTTTCGACCGTATCATTATTATCCTTATCAGATCGCTTCCTTTTAGGGTTCCGTACCTCAAAAGGAAAAAACGGAACCTTTATAGGATCACTTTGATGTCCGTCTGTCTGTCTGTCTGTCTGTCTGTCTGTCTGTCTGTCAAGACCCTTTATCTCAAGAACGCGTGGACGTATCAAGCTGAAATTTACAAGAAATACTTAGGTCTATTGTCCCTTTAAGCTGTGAAAATATCAAACTTCTAAGCCAAGCCAATCAAAAGATACAGCCGATTATGTCGATATTTTCAACAAATTTTCGACACTCGCAAAGGAATCAAAACCTACAGGATACTTCCCGTAAATTCAGAATTTTGACATTTGGCATGAAGCATTGTCATATAATGCAAATATAGGAAAAATTGCGAAAATCACATTTTTTTAGTTATATATTATATTAAAAATATTTTAATAAAATGAAACTTACTACCTTATTTCTCACGAACGAATAAAGGTATCAAATTGAAATTTATACCAAATACCTAGGTCTATTGTCCCTTTAAGCAGTGAAAAAATCAAACTTCTAAGTTATCGCGATCAAAAAATACAGCAGTTTATACTGACACCTTAGACGAATTTCCGTCACACGCTAGAGAATCAAAACCTACAAGGTACTTCCCGTGAACTCAGAATCTTGAAATTCGGCACGAAGCAACATTATGTATATAGTATAGATAAAGGAAAAATTGCGAAAATGATAAATTTGAAGTTACATAAAATATTAAAATATTATTTTTGCTTACATAACATAAAATATTTTTCTAATAATTATAAACTTACTACCTACCCTTTTTCACATGAACGCGTAGGGATAAGTATTAAAGATGAAATTCATATCAATATTAAAATATTATTTTTGCTTACATAACATAAAATATTTTTTTAATAATTATAAACTTACTACCTACCCTGTTTCACATTAACGCGTAGAGATAAGTATTAAAGTTGAAATTCATATCAAACACTTCTTAAATCTAATTGCCTCTAAACTGTGAAAAATTCTAAATCAACGCAAAAATTCAAAACGCTGAGGTAGGTACCTACCTAAGTTCAAATTGTATTTCATAATGTGCAATCATTGCGCAAACATTTTTCAGATGTCATAGTAGATCCTATTATTCATTCTTCACATGCAGCATTGTTTGTTGAAACCTGGGGATGTCGTAGAGACACTTTTGAACTTGATGGTTTTAATGAGGTGTGTAAATTAGATGGTCCAGCCATGTCTAATGCAAATCCAGGTTGGGGATCTATCGCGTATGTACGTCGCAATCTTAAGGATGCCGTTAGAGACGGATCTTGTGAAAGATATTATTTAAATAACCTAGACGCTGCAAACGGCCATTGTGGATGCTTGCATTTTGAAATCTTTAATGTCAGAGTGATAACTGTATATAGGTCACTATAATGTCAAATTAATGTTGCAATAGAGTGCATAAATACAGTAATATACGGCAGCAACTTCAATAGGTATAATTCATGTTCCCGTCTGGTTGTTGTGGGAGACATCAATATCGATTTTAGAATGAATCCCCAGAATTTATTTTCCACATATTTTTCATCCATAAACTTGTTTCCGTTAATAAACACTAGCACTACACGAAGTAATACAATTATAGATAACGTTTTTTCGAACTTTAATGTTCAATGTGATACAATTCACACCTTTTTCAGTCACCATTTACAGATTTGGTTCAAATTTAAGACATGATTAGTTATTTTCAATCAGATTTCTGAATGATGACTATAAAATGTTGTAAATAAATAACTTTAAAAGAACTTTTACAAGGTACTCGCCTACTATTTTAGTTATATTATAAAATAAAAAATATTAACTAATTTGACTCTCACGAAATTACCATAACTATGATTGTTCTAAACTGAACGGTTTTCGCGAGAGTCACTTTTTATTTATACGGGATTTGTACGGAACCCTCGGTGTGCGAGCCCGACTCGCACTTGGCCGGTTTTTTTCCCACTGTGAAATGTTTTTGTGAAGAGGAACGAATTTAGATGTGACACGGACAACACAAAATCACGTAATGACGTTACAGGTCGGTAGTGTCATGGCGGAGTGCATAGTGGTGGGAAAAAGTAGTCATAAAAATACTTTTATTTTTTTTTGTCAGGTCTAAAAGCATATTTAAATAAGCTATAAAAGTGTGATTAGGACAGCATCAACTCGCGTACTGCTGCATGTAAACTGTAATCATCTTCGGCAGACATACGAAGTATAATATTAATTAAAGTAATTTACTTTAAAAAAATAATAATTTTACGTTCTTTTAGCTTTCCGTGAGTATTTTTTATTCGAATCTAGCTATTGTAGTTTTTCAGTAGTAATTGTTTTTTTACGACCAAGTGAGACTTCACTTGGTCGTAAAAAAACAATTGACATTTCATGCGCGGACAGGTAGGCCGAGAATCACCGCGCGGCTTAGACGCTTGAGTGGATACACGTACTAGGTGGGCTAACCTTACACTCGGCCAATAGCGATATTTTACAAAATTCATTAAAAATGAGAATTAAACAAAATGAATCTGATGAAAATAAATCTAAATACATCAAAGGAGACAGTGAAACGGAACGCGCCCCTGTCAGTTACAACTTACGATAATTATTTCGAAAAAAATCATAAAGTTATCAATTTTGGTTGAAATTGTGATAAATCGACTACATAAGAGTTGATTTCTTGTATAAATAGTTATCTTCTGGTATAATTAGTGCTAACTTAGTAGAATTAATGAAAGGAAAAGTGTAACCGGAACATAACCTAAAATCTTGAATTCTGTGGTGTCTTTTTCTTTCCTAAAATCTATTCTATAATCATGTGTTGTGAAATTACATTCGAATTTGGATAATTAATCATATTAAATACGGTAAAATGGCAAACAAAGACACAAATGTGCAACAAATGCGTGAATTGTGTAAAACAGAACATGCAAACAAACAACTTGTCCAACAAGTGATCCACAAAGGAATGTTCAATACAGTCAGTCGTACTAGAAGCAACTCGACTGGAGACATTCATAGAGCAACATCAAACCAGCAGGATATAAACAATGTAAATCCGAACTCCTGCAACGAAATGAGCATGTCACGCCTAGAAACCCCTACCAAAAACCAGGCTATTAACTTGTGTTTTGACAGCGAAATACCTAATATCCCTGATCAGGTCCCTTGGCAAAAAGTTCCAGGTACAAATAATAAAAGAAACCGTTCCCCAGAGCTTCACAAAACTACCCACAAACTTCAAAAACGAAATGCAGAGAGACAACAATTGTTTAACAAAAACCGGCCGCAAGAGGTCGACACTGCAACATTAGAAACCAGCAATAGCTTCTCCCTACTCACTGAAGACCTAGGAGAGAAAGGTGATCAGAACTCCACAGGACTAACCAAACCCAAGAAAGTATCTAAGCCACCCCCAATTATCCTATATGGTATTGTGGATGTCAAACAACTGACTGACTTCATCAATGAGGCAGTAAAAAAAGAGGACTACTCATACAGAATAATATCCCAAAATCAACTAAGCATTTCCTCGAAATCGGTAGAAAGTTACAAGATCCTCATAGAACACATTAGAAACAAGGGACTGATAGGACATACCTTTACAAGAAAAGATGACAGGTGTCAAAAGTTTGTAATAAAAAACTTACACCATACAACTCCTAAAGAAGCAATTGTAGAAGCCATTGAAGCTACCGGTAATAGAGTTAAAGGTGAGATTGTTAATGCCCGCAAGAAAAACACAAAGGAACCATACAATGTATTCTTTGTAAATATAGAACCAAATGAAAACCTTCCACTCATTAAATCAATAGAATACATATACCACCAAAAAGTAAGAATCGAAGATCCCAGAAAAAACAAGACTATTGCACAATGTACACGTTGTCAGCAATATGGTCACACCAAGAATTACTGCATGAGACCCTTTAGGTGTGTAAAATGTGGCGGACCTCATAACACAACAACCTGTACAAAAGATAAAAACTCCCCGGCAACATGTGCTCTTTGTCAAGGAAGCCACCCTGCAAACTACAAAGGGTGTCAGGTCTACCGTGAAATCTATGCTAGAAAAACACTTAGCAAATATAGGAATGAAAATAGTAAAACCGAGCAAAAACAATCAAACATACCCACATAGGACATTGATAAATGGATGCCTCTAGTAGAGGGTCCAAAAACCAGTTCTCCGAGTAAAACCTATCGGGAGGCACTAACAGGAGAAACAAAAGAGTATTCCAAAGGGAGAAATGAGCAAGTAAAAGAGACCTCACTACTCCATACAGCACAGTCAACTCAACCCGACAGCCACACCCATATTAAAAATGAAAACATCCTACTAGAAATAGTCATCAAACAAACACAAAAAATTGATTTATTAATCCAACAAATGGGCACACTAATAAACCTTATGACCACATTAATCAGTAAGAAATAATGACCTCAATGAGAATTGGAGCATGGAATGCAAATGGGTTAACACCCGTTAGGCCTCTGCCTCGAATTTTGCGGACAGCGGGGCGGCAGCGGCAGCGGCGCGGGAGCGGCAGGATCTTACGCGTATAATCAAATGGACCGGCCCTCGAATACAGCGGCGCGGGAGCGGGCAACGAGCGGTGAGCTCCAGTCAAAACGGTGACCGCCCGCGCCGCCGCCGCTGCCGCCCCGCTGCCCGCAAAATTCGAGGCAGAGGCCTTAAGAATGAACTAAAAGTTATACTTGAGGTAAATAAAATTGACATTATGCTTATCTCTGAAACCCATCTGAATGACAGAAAAGCATTCAAACTTGATGGTTACGCAGTGTATCACACTAATCATCCAGATGGTACCTGTCATGGTGGTACAGCCATACTAATTAAACAAAACATTAAACATAACACCCATAGTCATGTCAGGGAAGACTACCTCCAAGCGACCACCATTACAATTGAAAACCGACATGGAACTGTTAATGTAAGTGCTGTCTACTGCCCACCCAGATTTTCGATAAAAGAGGAAACATTTAAAAAATACTTTGAAGACCTTGGAAGTAGATATATTTGTGGAGGTGACTGGAATAGCAAACACACCCACTGGGGGTCACGACTCACCACCACAAGAGGAAGAGAACTGAAGAAGTGTATGGACTCTCTAAAGATAACAGCCCTTTCTACTGGCGAACCAACCTATTGGCCAACAGACACAAACAAGCTCCCTGATCTACTAGATTTCTTCATTCTTAAAGGATTTACAGACAATTATCTTGACATTGAAAGCTGTTTGGATACAACTTCAGACCACACACCAATTGTAGGCACATTTATAATAATCAAAAAATAAAAAAAAAATCAAAATCAAACTTTATTTATTTATGTTTTGTACACAATATCTTAATTAGGTCTTACATTTTAATTATTCTAGGTAAATAACATTTCTGTGCCTGTATAGAAATTAATCTGTACCACAGGCGTCACGTTAATAATAATAATAATATAGCCTTTATTTCCGAAATATCGTTTTACAGTTACAACTTGCATAATCTAGCACATTTAGATGGTATCCCTTATCTCGGTGTGCCTCTTGGCATAGGCGTCCTCCAACTCCTTCCATTGCGCCCTGTCTTGTGGGACTCTGCTCCAATATGGTCCCAATGTCAGACAGATGTCATCTCTCCATCTGGTTTTTGGACGTCCCTGCCTCCTTTTACCGTCTCTTGGATACCACAGAGTGACTTGTTTGCTCCATTTGTCTTGCTTGCACCTCAGCATATGACCCGTCCAGCTCCATTTAAGATGGTCTGTCCGTGTCAGTATGTCTACCAGCTTAGTTCTAGACCTTATTTCTGTGTTTCTTACTTTGTCACTCAGCCTGATCTGGAGCATACTTCTTTCCATTGCCCTTTGACAGGATGCTAGTCTTTCTCTGTGGTTATCTGTTAGAGCCCAAGTTTCGCACCCATATGTCAAGCAGGGGAGAATACATGTGTTGAAAGTCTTCCTCTTTATATGCATGCTTATATCTTTGTTTTTCATTATTTCTTTCAAGGACCAGTATTTATTCCAACCACTAGCTATTCTCTTGTTTACTTCCTTTGACATTGAGTTTTCAGGGGTTATAATTTGTCCGAGGTAAACATATTCCTTAACATACTCAAGGCTGTTTCCATTAACTGTTATGTTGTCTTCAGTGAAGTTAGTCATTAGCTTGGTTTTATTTTCATTCATTTCTAGCCCTGCTTTTCTGCTTTCGTTTGCTAAAGTGTTTATCATTTGTTCCAGTTTTTGTGGATCTTCTTCTAGTAAGATGATATCATCGGCGAATCTTAGATGGTTCAGTCTTCGTCCATTAATGTTTAGTCCCAAATCATTCCAACTCAGTTTCCGGAAGATGTGTTCCAGCACTGCATTGAACAGTTTGGGTGATAGTGGGTCCCCTTGCCTCACGCCTCTTTCTATGGGAAATGACTCGCCTATTGACTCTAATTTTATGCGACCCTTGCTGTTATTGTAGATCGATTTAATTAGTTTTATGTAGGTATTTTCAACTCCTTGTTCTTTTAAAAGGCACATTTAGTAGAACCATAATTTACAGAGAACCACAATCAACCCTATATAACCACAAAACCGATTGGGCAGCCTTCGTAGAGTACCTAGAGAACAACACAGAAATGAAAGTTAAATTGAAAACTGAAACTGATATAGATGAAGCAACATTTTATATAACCAACTTAATACAAGAAGCAGCTTGGCGTAGTACACCTTATCTGACAACAACAAACAAAGGTCCAAACATCCCACTACAAATACGAAATACACTGGCCAAAAAAACAAGGCTGAGAAGGGTCTGGTAATTGAGTAGACACCCAGAAGATAGAAGACGGTACAACAAGGCAGCTAGAGATCTTAAGGAATTGATAAATGAAATTGAAAACCGTACCTTCCAACAGAAACTATCATCACTGTCTGCAAGGAGGTGCGACGACTACACTCTGTGGAAAATTACAAAGAAATCTAAGAGGCCACAACAACCAGCTCCACCATTAAGATCACAGTCGGGAACATGGGTTAGAGACACTAAGGAAAAGGCTGAACTTTTTGCACAACATCTTTATCAAGTATTCCAACCAAATGTATCTAGGATGCCTGACTTTGACCGTGAGGTGAGTTCCTTTCTGGAGAGTGACCAACAACTATCTCCACCAATAAAACTTATGACACCGAAAGAAGTGCAGAAAACCATAAAATCCCTAGGTAACAAAAAAGCCCCTGGCTTCGACTTGATCACGAGTGAGGTTCTGAAACAACTACTAAAAAAACCCATCGTCTTTCTGACCATGTTATTTAATGCCATCATGAGAGTGCATTACTTTCCCCAATTATGGAGACTGTCCCAGATATGCATGATACCCAAACCTGGAAAGGTACACACGGAACCCAGCTCGTACAGACCAATTAGCCTTCTTCCAATAATGTCCAAACTCTTTGAGAAAATGTTACTTAGCAGACTTAAGCCAATACTAGAAGAAAAAGCTATAATCCCCAACCACCAGTTTGGATTCCGGGAACAACATTCCACGGTTGAGCAGGTGCATCGTGTGGTGAACAAAATAAGGCAGTCTCTAGAGCAAAAAGAATACTGTGCTGCAGTTTTTCTAGATATTCAGCAAGCATTTGATAGAGTCTGGCACGAAGGACTACTATATAAGCTTAAAGCCCCCAGTACACATTTGCCTGTGTTGGGCCAAGCTTTGCAATGCACAAATGTAGGCCACGATCAAAATGGTGTTTACACATTGGCGCATGGCTCATTGTTGCCTGGCAAACCACTTGCGATGGACGTCGAAGTAACTAAGGCTGCGGCTATTTATTTGTATACTACACTACAATATTTATATTACTATATTCATATTACTATATTTATATTATACTACACTACTATATTTATTTTTACACGCAATACAAAAGTGTACTATCCTCGGCGGCTGGTGACGAACTAAAAATTGGCCGAATGTGTAAACACCACAGGCCACGCTGGGCCACGATTCCTTTGTTGTGTGCCCAAAAAACCGATCACTCGCCGAATGCACGCCAACCTTGACAAATGTCCGCCAACGTACACCAATACCCCGTGTACACATTGATGATGGCGTGTATTGGCCACGCTTGGGCCAATGTGTACTGGGGGCTTAAAACTCTATTACCAAACTCTTACTACATGGTACTGAAATCATACCTGCTGGGAAGAAAATTTCAAGTCAAACTAGGTGATGAGATCACTAAGCTATATGACATCAGAGCCTCTGTACCCCAAGGCTCCGTGCTTGGTCCTGTCCTATACTCAATAAATACAGCTGACCTACCTTGTAGTGAGAATGTAGTAACAGCAACATACGCGGATGACACTGCCTGCTTAGCAAGTCACAATGACCCTACTGTGGCAGCAGAAATGCTGCAAACCCATCTGCATAAAATAGACGGGTGGCTTGAAAAGTGGAGAATCAAACCAAGCGTCTCTAAATGCCTACAAATCACATTCACACTACGTAGAGGAGAATGCCCAACTGTAACACTAAGAGGCGAACACATACCTAAAGAAAACTGTGTAAGATACCTTGGGTTCCATTTAGATCGAAGGCTCACATGGGCCAATCACATAAAAGCCAAAAGGAAAGAAGCAGATTTCAAATTCAAACGTCTGTACTGGTTAATTGGCCGACAATCACCGCTAACTCTACTCAATAAACTATTAGTCTATAAATGCATCATAAAACCCATATGGTCTTATGGGATCCAGCTCTGGGGACGTAACTCAAATCTTGAAATATTACAAAGATTCCAGAATAATGTTCTGAGAGCAATATCAAATGCACCATGGTTCACAAAAAATTTGGAAATACATGAGTACCTAAATATGCCAACCATTAAAGAGGTTGTCCAATAAATATTCGACAAAATACAAAGAGAGGCTCCAAAAGCATACAAACCAATTGGCCAGGGACCTGGTTAATAATCACAGTGGCATCACAAGACTGAAACGATGGCAAATACTACAGTTAGATCAGAGACCCTAGCTAGAGGGTAGAACATTATCACAATTGTAGGAGTATATTTACTGAAATATCTCCTGAAACACAAATCAAGTCAGAAAATCTGATTATGGCTGAATAGCCGATGGCAGATGTGAAATGTGTGAAAAAAAAAATACATCAAAGTAATTACAAAACCTAATTCATGATAATAGATCAATGAATAAAAAGAAATAATTCTAACGGAAGTAAGTCTAAATACATTCAAATTAATTACAAAAGTGAGTTCATCATAATAAGTAGATTAATATTTTTATTGACTGTATTAAATTACCGTTAAAGATTACTGATATATTAGGCACTAAATCCTTGAACCAATCTATTCTCAAGGTTTCAACAAGACTTACTTCTTCAACCATTAATTTCTGAAAGAGAAACTCTGATGCCTTGAACCAATCAATTCTCAAGGGACTTCTCAATCAATTATCATAAACTCATCATGTGACTCGAACAAATCAATTCTGGAGAACTTCCTATCCCTCAACCAATCATTTCTGAGGGTTTCAACTAGACAAGGTCAAAGTTAAAAACGTTTACTGAAACTAGGCTAGTTTTTAGCACTTTTTTACGTCAAATTTACAAAAGGACAGCACCCCCAAAACGCCCCCCTTTCACCACTTCCTAGTGTTATGGCTGGGAAGAAGAAGTGGTAAAGAAAACTTCCCAGCAACACAGCTGTCTATTACAATTTAATTATAATAAACCTTTAAGTACTGACGTGGGTGTCTCATAGACGGCGAGTTCACAAATATAAGCCTTATTTCAAAGCCTTTAAAGATACACCCGCGCCCTTCCCTGTAGCTTCGCGATTAAACACGTCGATCATTCAGTCGAGCGCTCGCTGGCGGCGCGTCAACACGTTTGGCTGTGGAGCTGCGCAGTGTCTCTCAGGCCTCTGCCTCGAATTTTGCGGGCAGCGGGGCGGCAGCGGCGGCGGCGCGGGAGCGGCAGGATCTTAAGCCCCCAGTACACGTTGGCCTGTGTTGGGCCAAGCTTAGCAATGCACAAATGTAGGCCACGATCAAATGGTGTTTACACATTGGCGCATGGCTCATTGCTGCCTGGCAAACCACTTGCGATGGACGTCGAGGTAGTTACGGCTGCGGCTGTTTATTTGTATACTACACTACTATATTTATATTATACTGCACTACTGCATTTATATTATACTACACTACTATATTTACTACTTTATTTATTGTTATACGCAACACAAAAGTGTACTATCCTCAGCGGTCGGTGACGAACTAAACATTGGCCGAATGTGTAAACACCACACGCCAAGCTGGGCGTGGCTTCCTTTCATGTGTGCCCAAAAAACCGACAACTCGCCGAATGCGCGCCAACCTTGACAAATGTCCGCCAACCTGCACCAATACCCCGTGTACACATTGGTGATAGCGTGTATTGGCCGCACTTGGGCCAACGTGTACTGGGGCCTTTACGCGTATAATCAAATGGACCGGCCCTCGAATACAGCGGCGCGGGAGCGGGGCGGGCGCGGGCAACGAGCGGTGCGCGGGCAACGAGCGGTGCGCGCCAGTCAAGCGGTGACCGCCCGCGTTGCGCGTCCACATTGTAGTTGTACATTTTTTTAGTGACGTAGGTACCTATCAGAATGTCTTCGGACGTGCAAGAACTACTTATTTCTTTAATCTTTGAGAGGACACCCATATGGAACAGCAAAGATGTGAACCATAAAAATAGAAGAATAATCAACCAATTATGGAAAGAAATAAAAAACGAACTGAATATTGAAGGTAAATATAATGATTTATTATGTCAAATACAATACTTATTATGTTTTACAAATTAATTAGTAACAAATGCGATTATTTACAAAATATTCTTTGAATTTTTCACGTACATATTGTGCTTGATGAGACGTCCGGGCGTTTGTTCGTAAGCGTGTTTGTATTCTTTGTTGATTCGTATTGACAGTAATATAGGCAATATCATTATTACCGTCCTTATCTTGGATAATATTATGCAACAAACAGCAAGTTTTGATGAGTAATCTTGCGTGACATCTGTTTGTCTCTATGGGTGATCTAAAAATATGCCACTTGGATCTCAAAATAGGGTAGTTGAATAATTTTTAAAAACTTACTCATAGCGCGCCTTATGGCCAAATGTAACTGAAATATTAATATTTCAGTAAAATACAAACTGAAACATATTTTATTTTGTATTTTTATGAACTTTTTGACATATGACCACCAAAACGCCTCAAACTGTCATGGCGAATCGTGTGACGTCATACGTTGCAAAACACAGTGCTGTTTGTTTTTGGTGGATGAAGCGTTCTTATAATTAAAGCAATAAAATGGATCACAAGTTTTACAAATATTGTATAGTGCCTCAGTGCGAAAGCTCGACTATTAAAACACCTGAAAAACTATTTATACATGTGCCTAGAAATGAACAAAGGCGAAAGTGGCTACTAGCGATGGGTCGTTGAAGGTTTTTCCGTCAACGAAACGTTAACGTTGATTTCCGTTTGTCAACTAGTTGATCAACTAGTTAATTTCGTCAACGAGTTGACGTGTTACAAACGTCAACTTGCATCAACGATCATTGACTTTCAACGATACACGCCAACGCCAACGATAAACGCCAAAACGTTTTTGTTAATATATCATTTTTTTAAACTTTCTAGATGATCTTCCCTTTATACTTTTTTCAGGCTTAGGACTGACTAAATAATTTGCTATAAAATACAAATTTTAGGCGTATTTAAAAGATCATCTGATTTTTATGTACATTAATTAATTATTATTTACAATTGGAACGAAGTTCCTTATTTTTTTTTTACATTATTTTGGCTTTTTACATTATTTTATTTTTTATAATTTTACATTATTTTGGTTTGGGTTCAGTTGCTCAATTCGTTCGTCAACCTAGTTGAATTCGCCGTTGTAATTTTTACTCGTTGACAAATTCAACGCGTTGACGGATTCAACGCGTTGATTTGAAAACGGTCAACGTTAATCCCGTTGAAGTGACATCAACGTTGATTCAACTAGTTCGTTGATTCAACGCCCATCGCTAGTGGCTACAACTTGCAAGACGCGACGTGAATGTGGCTTTGGATTCAAAAATGTACTTTTGTGAGGATCATTTCGATGTAAGTTTTAACTTTTTTGCTATAAGTAATGTTCGTTAAATATATTAACGTAATAATAATATGTAATATCTAAAAAAGATAGTTTTTTTCCGTTGAATGCAACTTGGATTTTTAGGTTAGAATACTCATTCTATTTCTAACAAAAACTTTAATTAAGACTTTAAATTACAGTTGCCAAATGATATGGAAAATTACATGGAATATCATGTCATGGGATTTGTATCGCAAGTTCGGATGAAACCAGATATTTTACCTAGTAAATTTGATTGTCAACCAGATAGAAGAAAACGAGCAAGCAGTAGTTTGGAACGACCATGTGCTCTAAAAAGACAAAGGATGACTATAATAGCAGAGTGCTTAAATAAAACAGACAGCAGCATTGCCAAAACTACTCCAGTTCAAGAAAAATCTCCAGTTTTTAATGAAGGTAAATTCATGTTCTGTTACCAACTTATTTACAGACATTTTTAATGTGTATGTTGTACAGCACTGTAGTACATTATTTTGATCTATCTTATAAGGTTCAATATAAGCATAAATAATTGATATTGAGATTATTTAAAGTACTTAATTTATATATATTTATTTTTAAAGTGTGTGCAATCTCACAATTTAAATATGCACCTACCCAACGTCTCCAAATCACCTGAAGGTTGACTAGTAGATAATCTTTAGGTATAAGTCCGCCTCTGTACAAATGTTCATGAAATTAAATAAATAAATAAAAACCTCTAAAACAATAAGTGTTTAACTATTATATTTATCTGGAATAAATCCATTTTCATCATCTATTTCTTTTCAGATTTACAAAAAACTAGAAAAACAGAAGATTGCTTAAATAAAACAGTTGAGAGCAGCATTGCCAGCACTAGTTCAGTTCAAGGAAAATCTTCTGTTACAAATTCAGGTATTCTCATGTACCAACTCATTAGCTGACTATTTTAATATTTACAATAGTAGTACATCATTTTTTAATACTATATTTATGATGTATATT
Organism: Helicoverpa assulta; assembly: GCA_963856015.1. Lineage (NCBI taxonomy): Eukaryota > Metazoa > Arthropoda > Insecta > Lepidoptera > Noctuidae > Helicoverpa > Helicoverpa assulta. The sequence continues at coordinate 16,169,654 of CAWLCW010000001.1, read as the reverse complement.
TCAATAAATATTTATATGGAACCACTATTATTTTTTTCAGATTCACACATGATCGGAGGAATTTTACAAGAATCTAAAAAAACAGCAAATAAATGTGTACAAGTATTGCTGACAAAGAAATACAGAAGCAAAGCTACTCAAACACAAAAGAAATCAGTGGACCAGGCAGCTTCACCACCTTCACCATTCAGATATAGCAAAAATGTTTCTACATCTCCATTTAAACTTGAACATGTACAACCTAAACTATCACGACCATCTGGATCTGGAATATCAAAGAAGTTGTTATGGGAAGAAGATAACTCAGATAGTGATTTTTCTTTACGTAAGTCAACTGTGACTCATTCAGAATCTTCACCGTGTACAAAATCTACTTCAGGCGGCAGCGAAACAGTTAAACAGGAGAAAAAATCAATTGAAACTGTACAAAATATAATTAATAAAATTAAAAATAAACCTAGGTTTTACATTGGAATACCCAAAAGCAGTTACTTTTTATTGGACATAATAAGTAAAGAAACCAATATTTCAATAGAAAATTTGATGTTATGTTTGAAAAAAATTCTCTTAGACACTAAAAATCAAGAACTAGCTGATGACTTTGCAATGACACCATCGAATGTTACCAAAATTTTTTTAAAAATGTGCTTATATTAGCAAGTGTGTTGCGTCCATTCATTGTGAACATAGATAAAGAATTAAATAGAAAAACCCTGCCCATGGCATTTAGGCATAAATATTATAACGTTAGCTGCATTATTGACTGTTTAGAAATCGAGGTGCAAAAGCCATCTAAGTCAGTCAACCAAGCATTAACTTGGTCTGAATATAAAAAAGCCAATACAATTAAATATTTAATATCTTGCACTCCAAATGGATTAGTGAACTACATATCGCAAGGATTTGGGGGCAGAACAACGGATACATGCTTGGTAGAATCGTGTGATTTTGTAAATACTTTAGAAAAAGGAATGGTTGTAATGGCAGACAGAGGGTTCAAACACATTGAACAGTTTTTATTAAAGTCTGTGGTTCAATTAGTTAGACCTCCAAGTGTACAATCGGGTGGAAAACTAAGTAAGGTTGAGGCTAAGCAAACGAAACAAATTGCTAGTTTAAGAATACATGTGGAACGTGTGATACGGCGTTTGAGAGAATTTAATATGTTAAGACCACATGCATGTGTCAATACAAATCATGTAAAAATATTAGATGATATTATTACTATAGCATGTGCTTTAATTAATTTGCAAGATTCTCTAATTAAATAAAACTTCAAATGATGCCTTGTTTTATTTATTACTAGCTTCTGCCAGCGACTTCGTCCGCGTTAGATTCGGACTTTGTGCAAAGAGAGGAAGAAATAATAAACACCAGCCTATCCAATAATATAAATCTATGCGTACCTCCTACAACTTTACCTAAATATAAATAAAATGTAAACTATTAATAATTTGTAATTTGAATTAATATTTAAACCATACCGAAATAACTAATACTTACCTATTTTATAAAATAACAACAAAAGAAAATTAAAAATAAATTATTTAAAATCGTCAATAAGATCATTTTCGGTCAATAAGGTTGAACACTCCGAACGTCTATTCGCAACATTCGCATCAACACCCAAATGTATGAAGCTCGCGCAGCCACCGCGTCGCGAGCCGCGTCGAGCGCAACAACCATTGCACAAAAATGATCCTTATAGCAGGATTCAGTATTCACTCGCGATGGCTTATAACCGTATTTCATGTATAACTTTGGTGTTTCTTTACCGATTTATATTATTCTTTTTTTATAAGATACGTAATAATGTTAACTTTTTTAAATAAGCGTGAGTGAGAATATTATAAACGTAATAGTAGACACGTATAATCAGAAAGCTCCGAACTGCTAAGCTATCGACAGTTAAACGTGTTATTCTGAGCCAACCATAAAAGATAGACATATACTGTCAAGGTATATTTTTTACATCATTTTAAGGAGAATATTTCCGTCATACATGGTTTCTGTGTAGCTTTAACCATTAAGGCTGCACACGCGACAAACTCATAAAAAATGGAGTAACTTCTCCCGTTTTCCCAACATTTACCTTCACTGCTCTGCTCCTATTAATCGTAGCGTGATGAAAAGTATCCTATAACCTGCCCAGGAGTATGAAGAATCATTGTACCAAGTTTTGTTGAAATCCGTCAAGTAGTTTTTGTTTCCATAACGAACATACAGACAGACAGACAGACAGACAGACAGACAGACAGACAGACAGACAGACAGACAGACAAAAATTTTACTGATTGCATTTTTGGCATCAGTATCGATCACTAATCACCCCCTAATAGTTATTTTGGAAATATATTCAATGTACAGAATTGACCTCTCTACAGATTTATTATAAGTATAGATAAATTTTTTTATACAAAAAGTAACATGAATATTAAACCTAGTATATCCATTATTATATCAAAGTATAAACAAAACCTAGTTAGGAGTTGTTTATACTTTGATATAATAATGGATATACATTGTTTTGCCAAAATGGAACCAAATTGGTTTCTATAATATTTACAACAAATTTTTCATCATAATCAACATATAACATTTCAATTTTCTTGTTTTCACTAAATTTAGGATCAGCTACACAAAATATGCACTTTTTTAAATCAGCTAAGTACATCTGAATTTGGATTTGATAATAATATCTTTCAGTAGTTTTCCCATCTTTTATATAATTCATAAAAGTTTTTGCACTTGTAGGGCACTTAATTTCTATTATGTATTCTTCACAGATACCATCTGGTGATCCAGCGATCATAGGATATTTTGAGTTCAATATTAGCCCACACGTTCTAATTGTTTTCTTTAACTTTCGTTGCAAAATTTGCCTCACCGAGTCTTCTAAAATCCTTCCTCTTCTCATTGCTGGTGTGTCTGGTATCTGTCCACCCATAATTGTTGATATTAATGTGCCATCTGGGGTCTTACAGCGACTTACTTCAAAAGCTCTAGATGCGGTTATTCGGCCATACCGCAGTTCATACCATAGTCTGCTTTTGTATTGATTTCTAGTTTCTTTTCCAACTTTTCTGATAGTAATATCTGGTATATTAACATTTTGAATAAATATTTCAGAACATTTTTCTTTAAATTTAAACACAAGTTGATGCATTGAAACTAATGCTGTATCTGAAAGGTTTGAGTTGGGCTGATATTTTAATAATTCACAGTCCTCAATTTTTCTTTTACTTGCTTCGTGTAAATACTTTGCAAGCACACTCGAATTCGATGACAAACTAGGACAGCCCTTGGACATTTCTTTTGCAGTTATGCATTTAAGACTGGTACCAACTTGTGACAGTTTCGACTTTTTCCAATAACACTCAGTGGACGTGCATGATGGCTCTTCACTCCTGCGATGAATCCACATGACAAACGCTATGGCATGCTTGCAACCGCCATGGGAAGCTACGCAGTCATGGCACTCTAAGGAACAAATCAAGTCCTCTTCTTCGTCAATAACTAATGTCACTGTGTATAGTTTGGAGCGCACTTTATGCTCTGGACATATTTTACATTTTATGGTGCAAAGTTTTCCGTCACGTTTTAATTGCACGTAGCTAATTGCATCATCCCCGTATGATGCACGAGATGATCTGAAAAAGAAATTATGAGAAGTGTTCCTTACATGAGAATACACATACATAACCTATAAACAAAATGAATTTACATATTTATATTGTAACTTTTGTTGAATGGTTAAAAGTTTTATTATATTGCTGTACTGTTAAATACTTACAATGAAGTTTTGGTATTCCGGAATTCGGCAGAGCAAAAATTGGTATTATTTGCGAAAAACGCACCCAACATAATAACATCGACTTTGGGCAAGTTACTGCTAGTCGCTTTTAAAAACCCTGCTTCCATTGTCGTTACCAACAGTTTCTAGTATTAGTATAGTATAATTAAGTAAGATAAACGAAAGAAAGTAAGAGAAACAAATGAAAACCACAATATTATTACGACCGTAATGATAATGAATATGTCAAGCTAATGTCAAGTTGTTTTGTATTGCAACATATGACGTCACGCGCTCTCATTGGCGTTCGTTGTCACGTGACTGAGGACTGTATTTTAGGAATTTTAAAGTTAAAAAATATTAAATAATCGTGATTTATTTATTCAATTTAATTAAATTTTAAGATTTTTAGATATTTAGCTACCATAAAAAACATAAATTTTCCAAATATTTTCTTACTGTCATCTACCCTATTCCGAAAGCACACTCAATAGTCTTTCGAGCCCGCGATAATCGCTTATTAAATAACTCATTTTGTGCATTAAGTACTCTTTGAGGATTAGGTCGCATCAAATAGGTTTTGAGTGGATATCCTTCATCTCCAATAAAAACCATTGCTAGAATGATATCTGATCTGGGTAGGTATCGTGGACGGGGTACATTGAAGTTATTACTTTGAATTAAATGGTTCAAAATAGAGTAATGGAATGTCTCTGCATCGCTTTGTTTTCCTCTTCCTCCTACTTCTATACAAATGAATCTTTTGTCAGCATCCGCGACCGCTTGCAAGTGCATCGAAAAGAAATGTTTATAATTATAATGCGATGATCCAGCAAACTTAGGATTTTTTAATCGACAATGTTTGCCATCTGTAGTGTATGCAGGTACATGTGCATCATTCTAAATGTTATGTCATTATTATGACGCCTCGTGCGCATACGTCACTCGGTTATAAATACCGGACCGAGCGGTGGGGAGGCAGTCGTTGTCAGACTGTCGACCTGTGTGGTGGTGCGTTGGCGAGTCGATTAACATAATAAAGAGAGCGTACAATACATTGGCGACGAGGATAAAACCGTGAGTGTTTGAACCAACAGTTACCTATTTTCTCATTTTTATAATTTTGAACTATTAGTTCTGTAATCCAGAAAAATATTTGATATACAAGGTTATACTAAATAATTTGTCCAATTTATGTCTATACCAAATTAATGTATGCTAAAAGCTTTGACAACAAGTAATCTCTGACCGATGTTATATATTCAATCATTTTCCAAAAAAAAAAAAAGAGCAAAAGAAAAGAAGGAGGGGAAGAGGGTAGAATGACAAAGTATACATAACTTTTATGTTCATGTATGTATCGTGTGTTTATGTATCACCCGAATTGCAAACAAATTTTAACCTTTTTACGTAATTCTTTGTTTAAGTTTACCTTGTCACAATTCTAATGGAAGTAGCAATATTAATTGCAGGTATTAATATTTATCAAATGAGTAATTTATAATACAAAATCATTACTTGGTGATCAGTTTACTCATTCTTAAACCTACATCAAAGTTTATTTAATAATAGGCATTTATTGGAAGCAATACAAAGTTGCTGGTTGTTGAATTGTCGTCAAGACGACTTTAGCAGTGGTGGGATTTCCTAGAGGATACCATACAATAACCTATTTGCCTTATAATCAATTGTGAACAATAATTTGTTGTGCTTGCATGCCAACAAGGCGGCATGTACACGGATCTTATTATGTTGTTTACCATCCTATTTTGTAAGTGCCTGCATTCTAAGCAAATAAAGACCTATTCTTGACGGTTAGCAGTAGTGTATATCTACTGGTCATTAGATTGACAGCTTGGCAGTTAGCAGTAGTGTGTATCTACTGGTCATTAGATTGACAGCTTGGCAGTTGGCAGTAGTGTGTATCTACTGGTCATTAAATTGACAGCCTGATTGTTGGCAGTAGTCTATATCTACTGGTCATTGAATTGACAGCTTGACAGTTGGCAGTAGTCTATATCTACTGGTCATTAAATTGATACCTTGACAGTTGGCAGTACTGTGTACCTACTGGTCATTAGATTGACAGATTTGCAGTGTGCAGTAGTGTGTATCTACGGTCATTAAATTGACAGCCTGATTGTTGGCAGTAGTGTATATCTACTGGTCATTGAATTGACAGCTTGATGGTTGGCAGTAGTCTATATCTACTGGTCATTAAATTGACAGCTTGACAGTTGGCAGTACTGTGTACCTACTGGTCATTAGATTGACAGATTTGCAGTGTGCAGTAGTGTGTATCTACTGGTCATTAAATTGACAGCCTGATTGTTGGCAGTAGTGTATATCTACTGGTCATTGAATTGACAGCTTGATGGTTGACAGTAGTACATATCTACTGGTCATTAAATTGACAGCTTGACAGTTGGCAGTAGTCTATATCTACTGGTGATTAAATTGACAGCTTGGCAATTGGCAGTAGTGTACATCTACTGGTCATTAAATTGACAGCTTGACAGTTAGCAGTACTGTATATTTACTGGTCATTAAATTGACAGTTTGATTGTTAGCAGTAGTGTGTATCTACTGGTTATTAAATTGGCAGCTTGACAGTTAACGGTAGTGAACGTTTACTGGTCATTCAATTGACTGTACGCACATAATTATCTGGCGATAGTTGTCAACTACTGCAACAACGAAATAGTAAATCTTGATAATTTTTATATTTTCTGTGCCGGTGATTTGGATCATAAAAAGCTTCCAAACTTAACTTCTCAGAGTCTAGTCAACAACTTATACCTGCTATATTGTTCTGGTACCAACTTAATTCAAGTGCTTGCAATATGGGGGATATTACAAGAACTGGTGGGTTATATACTCAACGGTTCTACAAATGACAAACATGTGCTAGGTACCTAGTTAAACAAATAGCACATTGAGGGACCGTAGTAGGTTGGGCCATGTATGTTGAAGAACTCGCCCAGCTATACTGGCATGTATTCACCTATGCACAACATCCAAGCCCATCAACACCTCTAGTGGGTTGCCTACCCATGATAGTGTTAATTATAACAGTTGCTCAGTCACCCTAGGTATAATTTCAATACTTTTACTTTATTTTGCTGTATTAAAGAGGTTGTTATACAACAGAGATATTCCAGAAGACACAGAACAGTAGAACAGCATCAAGCAGCAATACTAGCTGGAAAATGTGGATCAAAATTTTTGGTATTCAATAGATAGAATCTTTGGTAAACATGCTAGCTCACAATTGTAATTTCAGTACTTTAGGTTAATATGAAACTCTTAGATCAAAATAATATGGAACTAAGCAATGGAGCAATCTGTGCTTTATTTGACAATGCTACTTTATCTACCCAACTGCCTCGTTGGTCTAGCTGTCGCAAGCGCGGCTGCTGAGCGCGAGGTCTCGGGTTCGATTCCCGGGTCGGGGTCTGGAAGTTGGTGATTGATACACCCGTGCATCGGAAAGTACGTAAATGTCGGTCCTGCGCCTGATCTCTTTCCGGTCGTGTCGGATTGCCGTCCCATCGGGTTATGAGAGTGAAGGAACAGTGAGTGCACCTGTGTCTGCGCAAATGCTTGTGCACTATAATATGTCCTGCGCAGTTGGCTAATCCCCTTACGTGAGTACAGCCGCCGTAGCCGATAATCGGCTAGGAAGACATCATCATCATTTACCCAACTGGGCCTTCTCATCTGTGACAAAATCTTTTAAGGATGATACCTGGAAGGAGTTCCATTGTAGATACTTACTCTGGGAACTGTCTAATGATGATTAGCTCATGGATGATTGTTGCAATCAAGTTCTCAAAAGTCGATGATTGCGTGTGCTTTTAAAACCTTCAAGATTCAGGCTTGAATGAATTTTAATTGGTATCTTATCCTCTTATTTATTGATTTACATTGGTGTTTTCAAATAGTTAAACAGAGTAGCCGTCATTATAATATTGTTACTTGCAAATTATATTTTACAGTATTGCAGTACCAATAAGCAGTATAAGTATAAACTTACATTGAAAGTTGTGGAGGAATATGCTTTCATAGGGGCGAATAACATAACCATATATGAACATATATGAAATAGAATCCATTTATTGATCTCAAGTTAATAAATCATCACATTAATATATTCTTGAAGTGCACACCTACTTGTAATATTAAGTTGTGTAATTTCCTCAACCCATCCCATAAGATGAGATCCATATGGGTGGTGGGATGGATATCTATTAACAAAATAATGTCTTATGTCCATAGCGTTAGGGTTAATAATAATTGATCTTAAACACCAATCTTAGGTTACCGTAAGACAATTGGACTAGCACGAGAGGTAAAGAACTTTATCACTATTTACATTTATCGACATTTATTACTCTTTTGTGCTAATTAAACTACACAGTTGCGTCGACATTTGGTTAATAATAACTAAAATATTATTAAGTTCATAAGTCGTGCTCCTACTGCAAAATATAATCTGAGTAAGTGTTCCTTAAAGTATAGGAAGTAAAATTGCCCTTGGTCACCAAATCGTTTAAAATTTTACTGGGGTGCTGTACCTATAAAAGATAACAATATTTTTATATTCTGGTTGTCTAACTAATACAACGTAGGTACAGTCACCTGCAATAAAGGGTCAGCGCTGTTGAACGTAACTATAAACATACTTATGCAGCCAACTATACTTACATAAAAAAATATTACGGTACCTATACGCGGTCATGAAATTGGAAAAGCGTAAAATATTAAAAATAGAAGCAGCACAAAGCTGATCATCAAATTGATGAGGTCATGTATGACATGAGAGCAGCATAGCTGATCATTAAATTGAGATATAGAATTAGAATCCCACAACTATCTATGGGTAGACAGATGTTTTAGAAAGGTTAGCGGTTGTTTTGCAAAAGGAAAATTGCATCGACTAGAACACTGTTTGTGAGCTGCTGCCACCTTGTTGAAAAGAAGAAGAGCATGAGTTGAGGGTCATGGACTCTTCTATTTTATGGTGATGCAGAATGTCACAGCTTCAAAATGTATAGTGCAAAGTTGGTGACACCTGTTAAAGCGCGTTCGTTGCATAATATGGTTCTAATTAGTTAAAATCTGAGTCGTAATGTTACTTTATAATCCTTCCGTTACCTTCGTTATAATCAATATGTAACCATGACACTAAAAAGCTTACCATCAAACTATAATAATTCTTTGACTACTTAAATTTTTGAAAACCACATTAGGAAAAGCAAACAAACATTACAGAACGCAATTTCCGGTGATAATAGTGTTCTTGGATGCCTAACCGAAATATAAGTAGTCCTATCGCACTATTATATGCAGTAAGGTATTCATATGTGGGGTGTTGAATGCTAAGAAGCTTACAGTTCCTTGACTAAATATTGGACATACATTGATGTAGGGTATTTAAAGCTTATAAAAGAATTTCAGCGAGTGTACTAGCAGAAGCGTGCGAAGTAGTAGATAGCGTTTGATGCAGTAGAGTGGTTTAGAAGCTACCTTTCTGGTCGGTCCCAATATGTAGAGATGCATAAGGAGGATGGCTCAATAGTGTCATCCTCCCCCCTCCGCGTGTCCAGGGGTGTCCCCCAGGGGTCGATTTTGGGGCCCTTGCTGTACATCCTATATAGTGCGGATATCACAAAGACATTTATTAATTGCAACTACCATAGGTATGCTGATGACATCCAATTATACTTGTCTTTCAAGATAGAGGAAACATCATTAGCTGTGCAGAAAATGAATGAGGATTTGAATAGAGTGGTTGTATGGTCAGAGGAAAACTCTCTGGTTCTTAACCCCCTTAAATCTAAATTTATGGTTTTGGGTTCTGGGAACCAAGTGCGTTCAATTTTGTCAGCCAATCCTGCACTAGTTATCATGGGTGAGAGAATTGAGAGAGTGGAACAGGCTTGCAATCTTGGGTTACTTATGGATCCCGAGCTGCGTTTTGAGTCTCATATAAACAATGTCCTTCGTAACTGTTTTTATAGGTTAAAGGTTTTATATGAAATAAGAAGATACCTGGCTATTCCCTTGCGCAAACAACTTGTTGATAGTCTTATTCTATCCAAGTTGAATTATTGTGATGTGGTATATGGACCATGCCTTCTTTCAAAAACTGTACATGTCATCCAGCGGATCCAAAATGCTTGTGCTCGTTTCTGTGTAAATATTCCTCGTAGAAGTCATGTAACACCATTCATTAATGAACTTAACTTATTAAAAATGGCTGCTAGGAGGAGGCTACATCTGGCTAGTTTACTGTTTGGCACAATTAGAACGGAAAAACCGAATTATCTCTACAAAAAGCTAACATGGAAACATAACCAGCTAAAACATGGTATTCGGTCCATTGTTTGTCCTCTTGTTGTTCCGATGCATCGTACTACAGCTTTCAGAGGGTCTTTCAAGTTTGCGGCCACACACTGTTGGAATGACCTCCCTCCACCATTGCGATGCCTGAAAACAAAAGGCTCATTTAAAAATCAACTAAAAAAAACACTATTATTAGAACAAATCAATCATAGCACATGAAAATTGTTTCATACCTCATGAGTCATGGCATACTTGCTCTGGTTCAGGAATCTCCTTCAGTGTGGGCTGCTTTGAAATCCAATCTTCTGTTAGAGTGAAGCTGCTGTGTCAGGGCTTAATGTATCTTCCTCCGCTTCTCACCTTCTCAAATTATGAGAATTTCTGTAGGTTATAATTATTATATAATACTTCCAATCCACTTATACGAATATAATTTATATTTATTTCCAAATGTTATTCATTGTATACTATATAATTGTTTTTTTCTTGTTGACTTTTTCACTTGCTGTCATTGTCAAAACCTATATTACTATGATATTACTATACTCTATGGTCAAACCCGTATTATATGTATTATCTGTGGTCAAATTTACACTGTCAATCTCCTCTTCTGAAAACACACTATGCATCCACCCACTACACAATTTCACATATGTTAATATCACAACACAAATCACAATATTCATGCAAAGTTAAGTAGGTATTATTTATTTATTTATTTTATGCATTAGTTCCACCGGTTGACGTCATCGCGGTAGCACCGGCTATCGCTGAAAACCAGCGCTGGGACTCTGCCTCGTTTCGGGTCGCAGCATTATGCTGAGCGAGGGCCGTATTGCGCGCTTTGGGACGCATATTTTCCCTTAAATTTGTTCCATGTTCTTTTTATCTTTTTAGCGGTGTTATGCTCATTTTGTTAAGGGCATTTATGCGTCTTATATTTTGCGCAATAAAACTTATTTTCTTTCTTTCTTTTTCTTTAAGTACCAGCGCTGATCAATAGGGTTGAAGACCAGATTGTTTGTCACATTGCTGAGATAATGATAGGCTTTGATATTCCACTCTCAAATAAAAAAAACTACATATTACCAAAATTAGTTGAGTTAGCATTCTCTTGCTTACAAGGCACACAAAGTACTTAACTCGTATATAGAACTACAATTTAAACCATTAAATAGGTGACAAAATATGTGGTCGCCATTAAATTGGAGACAAAGTATGTGCTCACCATTAAATTGTAGACAGAGTATGTGGTCACCATTAAATGGGTGACAAAGTATATGGTCATCATCAAATTGGAAACAGTCCATCTAGGTCACCATTCAATTGGGACGATCTTATGTGATTACTTCCCTCGTACGGCTCGTACGGTTGATAGATGCAAAGCATTGATGAGGTACCCAAATGCCGATCTTTTACCTTGGAACAATGCATTCTGTATCAGTTTTAAGTGAAGTCGAACCAAGCAAGATGAGTGCTCATTATCTGAAGGTACAGCAATATTTGAGACTTGCTTGATTTCACATGGACTGATAGGCAGGATGTCTGCCAAAAGGACGGATCATCTCTAGTGTAGGTATAATACAGGGCCGTGACAGCGGCTACAAAACCTGCTGTACATGGAAGTTAAACTTCATCATCATCATCATCATCATCCTAGCGTTGTCCCGGTTGCCCTTCCGGGCCCGGGGTCCGCTTTCCTGCTTCTTCTCCTCCACTTCGCTCGGTCTTCGGCATCCCTGGTGGTTAGTCCATTGGCACGCATGTCATCCCTTACGACGTCAAGCCAGCATTTCCTGGGTCTACCCAGTCTGCCCCGGCCGGGCGGAGGCGCCATGGCTAGACATTTGTTCCCCACGTAAGTGGCCGGTTTCCGTAAAACGTGTCCGTACCAGCGTAAGCGACACTCTTGCAGTTTGTCTGCAATGTCACGGACATGAAGGCTGCCGCGGATGCGCGAGTTCCTAACGCGGTCTTTCCGCGTAACTCCACACATCCAGCGCAGCATTTTCATCTCCGTGACCCGCAGCTCCTGCTTGTGCCGCTCAAGCACAGGCCACGCTTCACTGCCATACAAAAGGACAGGCCTAATGATGGATTTATAGACCTGTCCCTTCAGCTTAACCGGCATTTTAGGGTCACAAATGACACCAGACACCTCACGCCACTTGGCCCATGCCGCCGAAATTCGTGCCCTGACGTCGCAATCGATGCCACCAGACGCGTGAAGGACAGATCCCAAGTACCTGACCTGGTCCGTCTGCTCAACCATGTTACCGTCTATGCAGACGGAGGTGGGATCTGTCGAGTTGCAGGCCACGTACTCAGTCTTCCCCACATTCAGCTGCAGACCGCCGTTCTCGAGTGACTCCTTCCACATGTTAACACGCTGCACCAACCGTCCCTTGTCCGCGTCTGCCAGCGCGATGATGGAAGTTAAACTTGTCGGCCTGATATCACTGCTATCGGAAGTTATTCCCTCCCTGTGCTAGTGTTAGGGGACTTCAACGCCAAGAATTTGGCCTGGGGTTCCCGACGCACAGATGCACGGGGTAGGATGGTGGAGGACTGGGCGCTGGAAGCAGGCCTGGTCGTCCTCAATCGGGGTTCTGTCCCCACGTGTGTACGGATGCGGGGCGAGTCAGTGGTGGATATCTCGTTCGCCAGCCCCGCTCTGCTACCGCGTGTCTTTGACTGGCGCGTGGAGGAGGGGGTGGAGACCTACTCCGATCACCGGTACATCCGGTTTGACGTCTCCGCCCAGAACCCTAGCGCGCCGGTCCTGCAGACCCCGAGTGGTCCACGTTGGGCGCTGAGGCAACTTGACCGGGAGCTTCTCCTGGAAGCCTCAGTCGTGCAGGCCTGGGTGTCATCACCGGACAGGCCCGCCGACATCAACGACGAGGCGGAGTGGTTCCGGGAGACCATGTCCGAGATTTGTGACGTGGCCATGCCCCGAGTCCCGCCAGGACGCGCCCGACGCCAGGTGTACTGGTGGTCTTGCGAGATCGCGGCCCTTCGAGAGGCGTGCGTCGCTGCGAGGCACCTGTACACCAGACACCGCAGGCTGCGCATCCGCCCTCCGGATGCAGAAGCCAGGGAAGCAGAGCTGTACGAGGGTTACAGAGCTGCGAAGACCGCCCTCCAATTGGCCATCGTCCAGGCCAAGGAGGTGGCCAATGCGGAGCTGCTGGGGTCTCTGGACAGGGACCCGTGGGGGCGCCCGTACAAAATGGTGCGGGGCAAGCTCCGCCCATGGGCCCCCCCGCTGACCCAGAGTCTTCGGCCTCAGCTGGTGGAGGAGGTGGTGAGCGCTCTGTTCCCTTCGCGCGGGGAACACTCTCCCCCGCCCATGTCTCTGCAACCCGCGGTGTCAAGTACGGACCACACTTCCGACGACGACGATGTCCCCGAGGTGACTGGGGTGGACCTGAGAGTGGCGGTGGCTAGGCTGAAAGCCAAAAACACCGCCCCAGGGCCTGATGGCCTGCCTGGCAAGGCCTGGGTCCTGGCCCTTGAGGCTCTCGGGCCTCGACTTAGGGGGCTTCTCAGCGCATGTTTGGAGAGGGGCCAGTTCCCACTTCGTTGGAAGACAGGGAAACTGGTCCTCATACGGAAGCCGGGGCGCCCTGCGGACTCTCCGTCCGCATACCGGCCTATCGTGTTGCTCGACGAGGTGGGCAAGCTCTTTGAGCGAGTTGTCGCACACCGCCTCGTCGCGCACCTTGGGGGGATAGGGCCGGACCTTGCGGACCACCAGTTCGGTTTCCGCAAGGGGCGCTCAACGGTGGACGCCATCATGCGCGTGAGAGCTCTCACGACGGGGGATGCTGTGTCCCGGGGGGGGGTCGTCTTGGCGGTGTCTCTTGACATCGCCAACGCCTTCAACACCCTTCCCTGGAGTTGCATCAGGGAGGCACTCCGGTATCACCGGGTGCCGACCTACCTTCGTCGCGTGGTCGAGGCCTATCTGTCGGATAGGTCCATCATTTACCCTGGTCACAACGGGGAATGGAACCGGCGAGAGATGTCGTGCGGTGTTCCGCAGGGGTCGGTACTGGGGCCGCTCTTGTGGAACATCGGCTACGACTGGGTGCTGCGCGCCGACCTCCCTAGCGGCGTCAGCGTGGTCTGCTACGCTGACGACACGCTGGTTCTGGCACAAGGGAGGTCGCACCAGGAGGCGGCCGACATAATGACGCGCGGGGTTGCGATAGTCATCGAGAGGATCCAGCTGCTGGGACTGGAGGTGGCCTTGCACAAATCCGAGGCCATGTGCTTTCATGGGCTTCGGAACGCGCCACCTTCAGGCTCCCAAGTCACGGTGGGGGGGGCTACCATCGGCGTCGAGAGGGCGATGAAGTACCTGGGACTCGTCCTCGACGGCCGGTGGAGCTTTGTCGAGCACTTCCGACGTTTGGGCCCCAAACTGGAGAAGGCAGGTGCTGCATTCAAGCGGCTCCTGCCCAACCTGGGAGGCCCAAACGCCCCCTGCCGTAAACTCTACGCGGGGGTCATGCGGTCCATGGCCCTTTACGGGGCCCCGGTATGGGCACGTTCGGCACGGCCGCGGGCTGTGCACTACCTGAACGTGCCCCAAAGGGTGATAGCCATTAGGCTAATCCGGGGGTACCGCACGATCTCCCGCGAAGCAGCTGGCCTACTCGCTGGACTGCCACCGTGGGATCTGGAGGCGAGGGTCTTCTTGCGCCTGTACGACTGGCGCGAGGAGGCTCAGCGCCGGGGAGAAACCCCGTTGCCGCGGCAAGTTGTCGCGCAGCGGGCGGAGCTCCGGCGCGATCTCATGGTGGCCTGGAGGGAGCGACTATCGCAACCCAGTGCAGGGCACGCCACCATCGTGGCGGTAAGTCCCCTCTTTGAGGAGTGGCTCGGGAGGAGTCACGGCGCCCTCACGTACCGCATGACGCAGGTCCTCACCGGACACGGTTGTTTCGGGAGGTACCTGCACCGCATCGGTCGTGAGGAGGCGCCCGGGTGTCACCATTGTGCGGACAGCCCCGAGGACACGGTGGACCACACAGTCCAGGTGTGCCCCGCATGGGAAGGGCACCGCCGGGTCCTCGTCGAGGCTTTGGGCGGCGGCGACCTCTCGCGTCCGGCCCTGGTTCAGGCCATGGTCCGGGGCGAGAGGGAATGGGATGCCGTCGCCTCCTTCTGCGAAGCGGTCATGCTCGAGAAGGAGGAGGCGGAACGCCAGAGAGTTCGCACCTCTCATCCCGGCCGCCGCGCTGGACCAGGTAGACACCATGGGCGCCGGGTGTCGCGAGATGACTCCCGGCCACCGTAGGCGTGGGTCTGTGGGCGGTGAGTTCGGGTGGCTCATCGTCCCTCTGTCTTCCTAGACGACAGACCCGTGTCGACGGCGCGCGTTGTTCCACGCGCTCCTCAAAGAGATGTCAGCAACCCCAGCGGGGCCCAGCAGGGCCAAGGCCTGCCGGGGCTGCGGGTTGTTCGAAAGAGATACCGCGGCCCTGGTACATAAAAGGCCTATGACGGAACACGACGATTTTAGTCAGTAAGAGTCGGACACTCCCTCACCGCTGCTAACCCACAGCGGGAGGGGTCATTTGATGATTTTACGTCGATAAAAAAAAAAAAAAAAATATCACTGCTACGAATTTGTCTTGTTGAGCCTGAAGCAGATGCTGGTATGTTACCGTCTGCAAAGGGACGGATTTTTATTTATTTTTATTTCACAAGGGAAGGGATGTAGTGTCCTGCATTATCACCGATATCTGTCGTCTCCTTGAATGCTCCTTGAATGGAAAGGGAAATGAAATGGAAACGGAACAAAGTAAATCAGTTTGATGGCAGTGTGATCGGTGGACTGATCTGATAGCGTGGTTTTGTTGTGCTGCAGGTGTTTGATAGATCTTTAAGAAATTACCAAAATATTTATGGGTTTGATTGTTGGACTTTTTGAAACAAGGTTAAAATCAAAACAACAAGGGAGAGATGTAGTGTATGCAGGTACATGTGCATCATTCTATATGTTATGTCATTATTATGACGCCTCGTGCGCATACGTCACTCGGTTATAAATACCGGACCGAGCGGTGGGGAGGCAGTCGTTGTCAGACTGTCGACACAAAATACTACAGAAGTCAATCTCATGTATGTACTTCACTTTTCATGCCTAAACTCGGCGGTCGCGCTAGGGTTGTCAACTTTTTTATGCGCATAAAACTAACGTGGTAGTGGTACTCCTATCTACTTATTTGATTAATTGTTGAGAATAAAACAGGAAAAATGAAATATAAACCAATAATAATAATATATTTAATGTGGCATACAAGAGGTTAAAACACTTTCAACGGAAATTCGTTTGAACGAGATACCGAACTTTTTCAGAAACCGCAATTTATAATTTTGTTATTCATACATATATACCATAAAACACTATGTAAATCAAAGTTACCTACTTGCGAAAAAAATATTTTTGTATGTAATGGGTTGGTACTGTCCCTGATCTAAGCTTGCTTCTACCTACAGAAACCTTGATGTGCGAGTCCGACTCGCACTTGACCGGTTTTATTTCGTCTACCTTACAACATACTTTCGCCATGATCACAAAAATTATCAACTCCTACTAGTAATAATCTTTGAGGGTAGGTAGGCAGGTTCACCTGGGTCGACACTACCAAAACTTATTACGGCATTATGCCAGAGGCCGCCGGGGCGCTTACCTACCCACCTAATTGTACCTACTGCGTTTACTAAACGAACCGAAAACCGAAATATAATAATATAAGTGGGTACATACTATAGGTACTTACCTCTCTGAATCAACCGGCAGGCTAAAAAACGACAGTTCACTGTTTATTGTTGTATTAAAACAACCGTCCACTGAACAATTATAATAGGACTTTTTTTGTTGCTCCTTTATTACTTTTTCTTTTTTTATTAAAATTAAAAATATTACAGTCAAATTACAGTTAGGTATCGCAACGCGTGCACATTTATCTACCTTGTGTGTGACGCGCGTATCTCAAGAAAACGGCAGCCCCGCTCGCACTGTTTTGAGTTGTTTTGAGACAGCGCGTCTGTGAACACGCACACATAGACGCCTATGTCTGCGTGACTCGAACGCGATTTGTATGTAGATTGACTTCTGTACCTATGTATTTTGTGCTGTCGACCTGTGTGGTGGTGCGTTGGCGAGTCGATTAACATAATAAAGAGAGCGTACAATACACCATCTATAGCTCCGATACAATTAGGAAATTGCCATTTTTCATAGTATTTTTCCGTTATTTTTTTCAATAGTTCTTCTGTCGGTTTTGGCATATGTAAATGTACCAAATTTTTCCATATAGCTCTACAAGTGCTATAAACTATGTTGGTCACCGTTGTTTTTCCCATTCTGAATGTCAACGACAGTCTTTTGAAAGGCTGCCCACTCGCCAAAAACCTGAAAATTAAAGCATAGGTATGATACAGTTATGTATGTAATAAATAGTCTGTTTATTCTTTTGTTTCAGTGACCGATTTAAAGAAAAAATTGAAAAATATAAAAGATCACTATAGAAAGGAATTTTAAAAAAATCCTACTCCTAGATCAGGAGATGCCGGAAATATGAATCTACCCTCGAATTGGCAATAATTTTCTCAATTGAGGTTTTTGCGTGATGAAATTGTACCAAATGTTACTGAGGGTAATTTAAGCAGTACTGAAGTAAGTAATCAGATAAGTAATGATTCTTTTGAGATAGAAGACATCTCTGAAGAAAGCTCTCAAGAAAATACAACCGGTGACGTTAAAATGAATTTGGACTGGACGAATCATAAGAATCCAAATATTTATTATTAGCTTTGACATGTCTTCTGGAACACATACAAACACCTCCAAGGATACCTTTTTGTATCATTCTAAAAATTTCAACATCACTAATTAATTCTAATTTAACTCCTGTTTTCAAAAGCATTGCATCAAACGATAGGCTTGGTGCTGTAAGATAAAACGCAGGATCGAGATTATAATATCGTTTACAAGTTTTTCTAAAACTTTCAAATATATCTGTTAGCAATAGAACGTCCGTTTGTGATGTACCCAGTATATACTTATAATCTTAATACCTAGTTTATAGATATTAATCATTGATTCAGTTCATTAAAGGACAGTATTTACTCAGCAACGACTCGTTTCACTTGTCTCCCAAGTAGCTACCTTTACATGGCGACCCTGCCTGTAATTAGAGCGTTAGGGAATGCGCGCGTGTATCCGTAAAAGGAATCGTTAATATAAACATTATAGCTGTTGGCCCGAACTTATAACAATGGAATATTCCACTTCAAAGTGCTGGACAGCTCATAACTATTGGTGCGACCTTAGAATTTCAAAAGTCGTTTTAGAAAATGGATTCAACAAGTTCTAAGGAAGAGGTGGTCATCGCCCAAACCGCTGGTGTTGGCAGCAACTCGGCCCGTGCAGAACAATTACATATTACCACCAACACAATTCTTATTATAATTTGCACGATTTTGGCAATTGGAATCCTGATCGTTATATACAAACTTTATAAGCGGTGCCACGCCAAACAAATTGAGCGGCAGATAGATGCAATGCGATTGAGGAGATATTCCAGTATACTTAGAAGAGCTCAGGGAACTGCGGGCATTCAGATGCAGCCAGGAAAGTCAGAGGTGGTGTAGTCAGAATCACCATCGTGAAGTTAACGTGCGATGAAGATAGTGTGTGCATAGTAAAAATAGTGAATGTGCCAGTGTAAAACGGTGATTACGTTGTGAGTCCGCGAGTATGCTTCGCAATTCCATGAACTGTAAGTAGAATTATGTAATCATATAACAGGTTGTTCTCGTCAGTATATTAAAAGTTACCTATATAAAGATATAATATACACATTTGTAAGTTGTATGAAAGCTTGTTAATTACCGCATTACAATTATTTTGTAATAAGTATGTCTGTTTCAATGTATTATGGCCAAAGAATTAGTCCTGATATTAAATGAGCTTAAAGACATAAGAAAATATTTAATAAAAATCGGACCCGGTCGTAGAATAGGATTAATTTTAGACACTAAAAGAAACGAAGCGAATAGCGTACTAACGAAATATAATAATTATTTGGAAGTTTATAAAGAGGCATTAAAATTAGGTAAATTTGCGAAAGAAGAAGTATCCTTAGTCAATCGTATCTCTGAAGAATTTACCAGATTATATTCTGAAGTTATATCATTGTGTATTGAGCAAACGAAAGAGGAAAGTCCCTGTACTAGTAACATGGCGGGAGAAACGTTTAACTTAAAAATTGCACTAAGCCTCCTACCGAGTATGAATAATACTGACGAGAACACTAAACAGTTAATAGAAGGCATAGAATACTATGATTCCTTATTAGATAAGCCTGAATGTAAAAACAAATTAATTCAATTTGTACTGAAAAATAGATTATCACAGCAAGCAAAATTATCGCTGTCTACGAAATATGATACCGTTGATGAACTTGCCAGTAGTATGCGTAAGTTGTTACTACCGAAAAAAAGTCATACAGCCTTGCAGACGAAATTAGAACGATGCAAGCAAAATAATAAAAGTATTTCAGAGTTTGGTAGGGAGATATCTGAACTGTATGTAGACATGACAGTTTCGCAGGCCGATGGGAACCCCAGTAACTATAATATTTTAAGGCCATTAAACGAGAAGATAGCAATTAAAAGATTTGCTGACGGGTTGCGCGACCGGCGCCTAAGTACCATTATTGCCGCGCGTAATTTTTCTTCTTTAACAGAGGCCATCCAGGTGGCTCAAGATGAAGAAGTTACATCAGCTGGCACCCCAGAGGAGATTGTGGGTATGTACCAACACTATTCTTTCTTATCTAGGAGAGCTCAGCGCGGACGCCGGGGGCAGCGTAACTTTAGATCAAGGGGTTCAACCCAAGGTGGGTTTACATATCAGCAGGATGAGCGGACACAGGTCCAACCTAATAACAATTTTCGCGGTAACCATAATAATTCACATTATTATTATCGTGGTAGGAATAGGTCGACTTATAATCGCGGACGAGAGGTACGATCATATAACAATGTAAACATTATGGGAGCAGATCACGAGGTAGCAACTGATCGCGAGGTAGCAACGGAGGATAACATTACACCAGATGATGCAACTGCGAGCACGATGAATCATTTTTTTCGAGCTTAAAGTAATATACTCGTGCAGTAACTTAAACAAAGTCTCAATTAATATTGACAAGTATAAACATAATTGGTTAATTGACACCGGGGCATCAATTTCAGGAATACAAGCCAAGTGTTTGGAAAGTTTACAAATTCCATACCATAAAGAAAAAATAAGAGTCAAAGGTATAGGTGGTGATGTATTCTCTGAAGGATTTGTTTATATCACCTTAAATCATGATACACATAGTTTTAAACATAAGTTTCAAGTTTTCCAAAATTTACCATGCAGAACAGACGGAATTATTGGCCAAGATTTTCTTACAAAGTACCAAGCCGTGCTTGACTTCGAATTAAATACAATAAGACTTACGACTGAAAATTTAGCGCATGTTGTACTGAACATCGAATGCGGTATAGTAGGAAATAGTAATTACCATTTTATCGCGCCGGCGCGTAGCGAATCAATGCATTTTATTAATATTGATATCAATGAAGAGTGTGTGGTATTAAACCAACAGTTATGTGAGGGCGTCTTCTTAGCTAATACTTTGTCAAGGCCGGTGCAAGGAAAAATTCCTATCCGTATAATGAATACTAGGGACACGGATGTGACATTAAATCAATTTCAAGTTAATGTCAGTAAATTAAATGATTGCTTCATTTGCCAGTTTGATCAACCAAAAATCAATTCTGATAGAGTAAAGAATCTGTTTTCAGCATTGAACTTAAAAGGTTTAACCATTGAGGAACAGAAGTCAATTGAGAACATCTGTGCCAAATATCCCGATGTTTTCTATATTAAGGGTGATAAATTATCAACAACTTCTGTATATGAGCAGACAATTGAATTAAAGCCACATAGTAGTCCAGTTTATAGCAAGCCGTATCGATTACCATATGCACAGAAATCTGAAGTCGATCGACAAATCAAAAATATGTTAGACGATGGCGTAATTGAAGAATCTAGGAGTTCATGGTCAAGCCCGTTGCTTCTAGTCCCGAAAAAACTAGACCACGCAGGTAATAAGAAATGGCGCATCGTAATCGACTACCGTAAGTTAAACAATCAGATACAGGATGACAAATTTCCGCTGCCAAATATTACAGAAGTATTAGACTCTTTGTCTGGAGCTATGTACTTTACGCATCTGGATTTATATCAAGGGTTTTTCCAAGTGAATCTGAATAAAAATAGTTAAATTGACTTTTGTACACTTATATATATCTATTTAATTTTTTCCTTAATTTGTATATGAATTTTATTGATTTATTGATGTTGACTCTGTATTATTAATTTTTGTGTGTATGTTCTTGTGAAATCTCGTGACAATTTTTTTATCTTTCGTTAATCAAATTTATTGTAATAAGTATGGACTGTGTCTGAAATAAATGATTTATTATTATTATTATAATATATCTAAACACAAAATCTCGATCACCAATTACGCGAGACGGGTTGGTGAGAGATTTGTTATATATATGCAAAAAGTTTGCAATACATGAAGTATGCATACTTAGAAATGAAACTAATGAGGATTTCTTATGCGGGCTTATACAAAAAATTAAAAGTTATAGTGAATGGTTCGGACCATGTGTATGTGTAATAAATAACGTACAAAAAATAAATAACATAGATGATAGACGGGTCATTTTAAACGATTTTCATTTATTGCCAACTAGTGGCCACGCTGGGATTAGACGAATGACGAATAACATAAAAAAATATTATTTCTGGCCTAGTTTGGATAAAGATGTGATCGACTATGTTTCTAAGTGCGACCAATGTAAAAAACAAAAATACTCAGTAGGAACTAAACAACCCATGGCGATAACGACAACAGCTAATTCATCTTTTGAGAAAGTATACTTGGATATAGTAGGGCCTATTCCAAAAGACAACAACAACTACAATTATATTCTCACCTTACAGTGTGAGTTGACAAAATTCACGGAGGCATATCCAATACATAGTAAAGATGCGGTAAGTGTGACACGTGCCTTTGTTGATAATTTCATTTTAAGATTTGGCATACCACGAGAAATTGGAACCGATCGAGGTTCAGAGTTTATATGTAGTACAATGAAGGAAATATGCCAACTCTTGAAAATTAATCATATTAATTCAACAGCATACCACCACGAGAGCATTGGAGCTTTGGAGAATACACATAAGACAATGGGTGCGTATTTAAGGATAAGTTGTGAGAACCAAGCGGCATCGTGGAGTAGTTGGTTACCGTATTGGTGCTTTGCTTATAATAACACCGTCCATACGGAAACCAAATACACACCTCATGAGTTAGTGTTCGGCAAGCGGTGTATACTACCTGGGAACTTTAGTAACGGTATCATAGATCCGCTGTATGCGCATGACAATTATGCATTGGAATTAAAATACAGGCTTCAATTAGCACACAGAGATGCTCGTGATAATTTATTGCGCAGCAAGTTCAGTAGAAAATGTAGGTATGATAGAAATAAGAACCCTATATATTATAAAGTCGGAGACCTTTTGTTATTAAGGAACCCATCAGATAATAAGATGGAGCCAATATATTTAGGTCCATACTTAGTGTTAGAAGATTTTGATTGTAATGTTAAAATTTTAAAGAACGGAAAGGTAGACATAGTGCATAAGAACCGCACCAAATTGTATAACAGTGCGTTATAACAGATAATATTATTACCTAAACTATATAATCAACTTAATACATTCAATTTAAGATAAGCACCCATATAATGTACTAAAATATTTAGTTCTTTTATTTTAAGCATAATCTTTCTATATTTTTTTTTATGTACTACTATGTTTTAATATATAAATATAAAAATGACATAATCGTTAATCTATGGAAAAAAAAATTAATGTTATTCATTTTTTTTTTATTAATAATGGGGAGGTGTGATATACATACTTATAATCTTAATACCTAGTTTATAGATATTAATCATTGATTCAGTTCACTAAAGGACAGTATTTACTCAGCAACGACTCGTTTCACTTGTCTCCCAAGTAGCTACCTTTACACGTTTAAAGATATAAATCTGTGTACATACCCATATTTTGAATATTAAATACTGACCAAACAGATTGAGCATGTTCATAATTTTCGTCGGTAATGAATTCATTAGTCAAAGAGTTATAAAAATGATTTTTAGATGGCAAACATCTATCTTCATAACGTTCCCATTGAGACATATAGTCATATGGATACACTCCTTTTCGGGTTAACAAACTGAATTGTTTTTCAATAGGAAAATGTGATTTTAACTGTTGAAATTCTTGTATTTTCATTGTACTAGTTAACTTTACTAAGCTAGTTTCCAAAAATTTGAAAGAATCTACAAACCGAACCTGAATGCTTTCCTTAGTGGAAATCGGAATAAATTTTGTGAAAGAAATATAGTTTTCTTTCGTTTTAGGTATCACTTTAAGAGATCCTGGAGCTTCTCCTAATTCTTTTATAAAAAGGTGACAGTCATAACCAGATAAATTATGAAAAAATACTGGTATAAATGTTGGTACTTTGTATTGTATGTTACAATAACTATGAGCTGCGCCGCGATATTTACCAGTCAAGTGACAATGATCACGGACTTTGTCACCGAACAAAAAGTGCTCACAAATATGACATGTTGCTGCATTTTCAAAGTCATGAGCATTATCATCAGTGAAAATAATGGGAACGTTACTTTTTAAAATACCATAAATTTTTTGTGCATTGTTATAAATAGATTTGACAAATTTAGATACACAATCCAAACCGCGATACGAAACGTAACGATTATGGCTGTCATCTAATGTACACGTTATATGATATGCGAAGGCTATAGGTGTACATACAGCAAAATAGTTAGCTGGGCAGGCAAGTGGCTCCACCCGGCGCGGCGCGGTGATATTGAGAGAAACATACATGTTAGTGTGCGTAAAGCAAAACGTGTTTTACTTCGCCTATTCATCAGTCGCCGCGCCAGTGGCTCCACCCGGCGCGGCGTGGTGATATTGAGTATGTGATTCAATAGTTTTGCTTCACAATAACACGGTGTCCCCACTCAAACATTTGCAATATCTTATGCCTCTAATGATGCAGGGAATATGACGCATAAATTTGGCGTCAATAACTATCGTTTCTGTAGCGCGTTGGTCGAGCGGACAGAAAATAAATTCTACGCCGCTGGGGCCGTAGGATCGAATCTTGCTGATGGCTAAACGATATTTTCATCCCACCATCTCGGAAAGAGTAGTTTTACCCTTTGATATCTGAGCGTAAAAGCCGTTTTTATTCTCTAGAGCGGCAAAGTGATTTGAATTTAGAACATCGTGTGCAATACTCCATTTGTGACAATCTTGATAAGACTTTTCAAACAAATACATATTAAACAAATAAAATACTGCTTAAAATAATTATTCAATTAATTAAGTAATTTTTATTATTGTTTTTACATAGATTTTTAACCTCGTTTCATTTTTAAACTGAGTTTTCAAATAAATGAACTTTAATAGGTACTTCTTTTTAATTTGATAGGTATTCATATGTGCGCGCCATTTTGTTTTTTGGCATTTAGTAATTTCCTCGATGAAGTGGGATGAAATTATTATTTTTTATTGTTTTGAGGTCGATTTTAAACCTCATTACATTTTTAAACTGAGTTTTTGCATATATCAATTTTAATAGGTAAATCTTTTTAATTTACTATGTGTGACGTGCGTGCCATTTTCTTTTTTTGAGTTTAAAAATTTCCTCGATGAGGTGGGATGAAAAGTTACGTGTTGCACTCGAGTGCAAAGATTTTTCACCTTGTGCTCTTTTGATTCCCTCGCTATAGCTCAGGATTCTAATTATTGAAACACTCGCTACGCTCGTGTTTCAATTTTAGAATCCTTCGCTTGCTCGGTCATCAAAATTGAACCCGCAGTTAAAAAGCAACTTTGCACTCTTGTATAACAAATAACTATTGTATGTTTAAAAAAAATATTTTACATTTTGTTTGTTGAATTCATTGCTTTAAGTAAAAGTAAGTCTGCGTTGTATTTTGGATGGAATATATTTACTGTCTACCTTCTAAAAATAACAAATCATATCTAAGCTAATTATTAGTTTAAGTTCACCGTAATAAATTCATAATGCTATTGACTATCGGGCTTTCGATACGTTTTTAGACATTATACCAACTATTGTAATAATCTGTGATTATACTTTGCGTTTATTGAGAGAGGAGTGCTTTTGTTTGTCAAATCAACATGAATCATTTGACTACACTTTTAAGAGCAGAAATAATTGTTGGTGGTGCAGGGTTGTACACCACCGGTGGGGCTGTATCGAAGGACCGTAGCGGGTGCGGGAAAATAGCTTAGTCGGTGATTAGGCGAACCGAGACACAGTATGAGTGAAGCTAAAGGGTTTTTGGTGAAAGGAAAAAGGACTTACTTGTGCTGGATGGTGGACGTGCACGTTGTCGCAGGTCTGCGATGCTGTTTCCTCTACGCGTAGGCTAGATACACTATCACTCACGATTAGTTCTTGTGTGCCGGCTACACTAACACTGATATATGCGGTTTTGAGATGAAGCGGTGCGGTTAATTAATTTATTTCACATAAAATGCGGAGCGGTGTTGCGGTGATTCGAAAAGTTTTCGGAATACAACGGCGGGAGCGTTGCGGCGCTAGTCGCGCCGAGAGTTGGTGCGCGCGGCGCATCTTCCTTCTCTTTCTGGTGTATTGTAGCGGGATAGGAGGGAAAGGGAAGGATAGCCAACTCATACTGTGCGGTTGCGGAAGTATTAAATGTTAGAAAAGATGCGTTCAGAAATTGTATTAGAAATAATATAGCTAATGAAATTAAAATGTAAAACTTGCGCGAGCATTCTCCCCGGCTTTGAGGATATATAATATTCTCAAAAGGAAATTAAAGAAATTGAAATTAAGTAAACTAAGTAAACTAAAGCTAACATTAAGTTGAATTACGCGGTAATATTATTGAGAAGGTAAAGGACATAGTTTGACAACAGGTCTCTTGAAAGAGCCACTGCATGTCTTCACCATGGCTACGCGGGTTGTCCCATCCTTGCCGGGAAAAACTTCGGTTATTACACCCATTGGCCAACGTAAAGGAGGAACATCATCTTGATGTATGAGAACCACTGTACCAATTTTAATATTGTCTACAGCATTCAACCATTTTTGTCTAACTTGAAGATTATGTAAATATTCTATACGCCAGCGTTTCCAGTAGCTACAAATCATTTGGTCAAGTAATTTCTTGCGGCAAGTTAGAGACTTCGTTGTGTCGGGAACATCCACGACAGGCAAGGAAGTTAATGGAGAAGCCATTATAAAATGCGCGGGGGTAAGTGGTTCTGGATACGGATCCTCATTCAGGACACAAAGCGGTCTCGAGTTTAAAACTGCCTCAATCTCGGTGAGAACAGTCGAAAGCTCCTCATAGGTAAGAAGTTGGGAACCAATAACGCGGTATAAGTGAGTTTTTATAGATTTTATATTGGATTCCCACAACCCTCCAAAGTGGGGAGCACGGGGTGGAATCATTTTCCAGTCTATGCGGTAGCAGTCAGCAAATAATTCTTGCAATTGAGCCTTGGCTCCTACGAAATTTGTTCCGTTGTCTGAGTATAGACAAGAAACTGGTCCTCTGCGGGAAATAAATCTTTTAAAAGCGGAAATAAATGTGTCAGATGATAAGTCTGTGACTAATTCAATATGAACTGCCTTGGTAACAAAACAAATGAATAGGCATATGTAAGCCTTTTGACTTTTTTGACCTCGGCGTCTACATAAAGTTATTTTGATGGGACCAGCGTAGTCCACACCCGTATGAACAAAAGCTTTAGTCTCTTGTACGCGACAAGCGGGTAAATCAGCCATTTTTGGGCTGGAGTGAGAAGGAGAAAGTTTAAAACAGAAGTTACAAGCATGTAATCTTTTTCTTATAACACCTCTAGAAGAGAGGATCCAATATTTTTGTCGCAAAAGAGAAGTCAAAACATTTGCGCCAATGTGGCAATGAACGCGGTGATAATAATCTATTAGAATATGTGTAAAATTATCGCCTTTTGGCAAGAGTACGGGATGCTGAGCCTCATAGGGAAGGTCAGCATTGGAAAGCCTGCCTCCGATTCTAATTACACCTTGCTCGTCTATAAAAAGGTCGAGTTTTTTAAATTGTGATGAAAGTTTTTTATTGTTAATTTCATCGTAGATATGTTTAAAATGATGTCGTTGAACGCAACGAATCAAATAAGTCTCAGCGGCAGCTAACTCGCGGACAGTAATAACTTTTTGTAATTTGTTATAAGGAATAAGGCGCAAAAATCTCAGAATGTATACTATTATGTGTAATATTTTATTTAGCGAGGAAATTTTTTGAGAAAGGTTATACATATATTAAATTGATTTCAGAAGCGGTAGTAACTAAAGTTAAAGTTTTACTATTAAATTCAGGTAATTGTTCGTTACATGAAGACACAAAAGGAGTGATAGGCCACTCAGCGGTTGGGAGCATAAGCCACTCAGGGCCATGCCACCATAAGTCGTGATTTAAAATCTGTTCAGGTAGAAGACCTCGAGACAGACAATCACTAGGATTTTCTTTACCGTTAATGTGATAAAAATATTTAGGATCAAGATTTTCTTGACATTTAGCGACGCGGTTACTGACAAAAGTGTTCCATTTGTGCGGTGAGGAATGAATCCATGAAAGCGTAATAGTAGAATCGGAAAAGGCAAATATATTATTAATAGCGGTACGGGAGCGGTAAGTGTCATAAACTAGTTTAATTAATTTTGACAAAAGAAGAGCGGCACATAGCTCTAGACGAGCCAGAGATACGACCTTAACAGGTGCGACTTTGGATTTAGCACACACCAAAGATACGTGTGTGTTACCATTTGTATCAGTGACATGTAAGTATATGACGCAGCCATATGCCTTCATGCTGGCGTCAGCAAAACCTACTACATTAATCACGCAACCCATAGAAACGGCTACGTGACGCGGTATCTTTAACGTAGAAAGTAAAGGCAATTGCTCACTAAATTGCTGGAAGAGATGCACGATAGAATCGGGCGGAATCTCATCCCAATCTGTATTTAATTTCCATAATTCTTTAATAAGTAACTTCGCGAATAAAACTACAGGAGCAACAAAACCGAGAACATCCCACAGACGAGCAACCGGGAAAGTATGGAACGTTTAGTGCAACGTTTATCTAAGTCAGATGTGGTAAAAGTGAAACAGTCTTCGGAAGGAATCCATTTGAGTCCGAGAATTTTTATATTGTCCCCATCAGAGAAGTTAATGGAAGAGCGGTTAGAATGTGGAACGGCATCAAGTAGTTCCGGAGAGTTACTTGCCCATTTCACAAGGTCAAAGCCCCCGGCCTTAAATAAGTCGATGAGTTCAGCGGAAAGAACCTTGGCTTCCTCCAGTGAAGGAATAGAATAAGCCAGGTCATCCATGTAAAGATCATGCGAAGCAACGATGGATGCGCGAGGGAAACGATGTTTTTCATCCTCTGATAGCTGGCGCACAGTGCGCATGGCTAGAAAGGGACTGGACTTCAGACCAAATGCGACGCGATTAAATTGAAACTCGCGAATAGGTTCTGCGGTATTAAAGCGAAATAATATTTTTTGGTATTTTCTATGCTCATCAATAACAGCCACTTGAAGATACATTTGTTTTAAATCAGATGTAACTGCTATAGGAAACAATCGGAAGTCTAAAAGTAATAAAAATATATCAGCCTGTAAATTCGGCCCTGTATGCAACACAACATCAACAACAACAATCATCATCATCAACAGATCATTCAATGAAACGCCATTGTGGGACTTAGCACTAGCGTCAAGAACAATGCGGACTTTTGTGGTTTGTTTATCATCTCTAATGACAGGGTGATGCGGTATATAATAACCTACTGATTTATCAGAGGAACTAGACGTAATTTCAGTTAAATAATTTTGATCGAGATATTCTTTAATTATTTTGTTATAACTATCGCGCAAAGCAGGGTCGCGAAGTTTAGTATTTTCTAAATGAATAAAACGTCGATAAGCGACGAAAAGGTAACGCGGTACAATACCTACCACTAGCGTCGCGTGACACAGAAGAAGCGTACAACTGCTCACACTCAAGTTCGGCAGGGCTCATGAAAGATTTTGAAGGTACTTCTTCGATATTCCAAAATGTATGTAAAGATTCTTCTAAAGTAAGAAAACAATGAGTATTATCGATGTTTAATGCGGTAGAAAAATATGAGGCAGTATTTAATTCACTGGATGCGGGACTATAATTTTTGTTAGATAAACTAGCGGGTACCTCACCCATAAGAATATAACCAAACACGGTTTCAATAGCGGACGGCGCGGTAGGTGAGATAATTTTGTTATTTAATAATAAATACGGGAACAGCTTTGCCCCTAGCAGCAATTCCACCTCACCAGGTATATGCCATAGTGGGTCAGCAAGCGGTAAGTCGAACAAATGTTGCACTGTAGAAGTGTCAACAAAGTGAGATGGTAAGTTATCTGTTATGCAATCGACAACAAGCGCGGTAATTTTGAAAGAAATTGTTTAATCTTTCGCGGAAACAGTTATATCAACGTAACCTAAGATAGGACGCGATGAGGTTCCAACACCCTTTATAAATGAATTTGAAAGCGGGTTAATATCTAATTGCAGTTTTTTACAACAAGCGGACGTAATTATATTATTTTGCGAAGCATTATCTATTAAACATCTGACCGAAATGTATTTATTATGTTTAGTGTCCACGCAGGGGCGTATTTACCCTAAGGCTAAAGGGGCTACAGCCCGGGGCGGCAGGCGGCGAAGGGCGGCCCAGGCGCGGCCGGCAGGCCGCCCTTGGGCTTTAGGTTAGAGGATTAAAAAAGTACAGAGCAATATTTTAGGACGTAGGTAAGCCTAGAACGGCCCTGAGCCATCTTTCCACATGTTGATTTCATGTCTTAAGAATTTAAAGTATGAAAGCCGGCCTTTGTTCTTTTCTGAACCGGTGGAATAGTCTAATTTTTTTCCGCCTCGGTATTTTTTTGAAGGAAATCTAAAGAAAAAAAAAACCGGCCAAGTGCGAGTCGGGCTCGCGCACCGAGGGTTCCGTACAAATCCTGTATAAATAAAAAGTGACTTTCGCGCAAACCGTTCAGTTTAGAACAATCATAGTTATGGTAATTTCGTGAGAGTCAAAATAGTTAATATTTTTTATTTTATAATGTAACCAGAATAGTAGGCCAGTACCTTGTAAAATTTTTTTTATTAAAGTTATTTATTTACAACATTTTATAGTCATCATTCAGAAATCTGATTGAAAATAACTAATTACGCCTTAAAAGTCATTGGGCACATCTGACCCGCTTTGCAAAAAGTGGCGGACATGAATCAAAGTAGTTTTAAATTGTGGAGTAGTAAAAACAAGTCTGGCACGCGACGATGGCAAGAGACCAGACGGTATGTCGTTATTCCCTTGGAAGATGGGTAGGTCTTTAGTATGGGACGCGACCTGTGTCGATACTCTTGCACCATCCCATCTTCCTTGCTCGGCGCGATGTGCTGGTTCCGCTGCTGCGGCTGCAGAGAACCTCAAACGGCGCAAATATAGCACCCTGGTTGGTAACTATACCTTTGAGCCGTTTGGGGTTGAAACCCTCGGGCCGTGGGGTCCAAGTGCTCATCTCCTTTTTAAAGATCTGGCAAAGCGACTTGCTGACACTTCAAATGACCCAAAGGCTGGTTTTTATTTTGGTCAAAAATTAAGCATTGCCATCCAACGTGGCAATGCTGCCAGCCTCTTGGGTACACTCCCGGTGGGCAGCGATGAGGAGTTTTTTGATGCCATTTTATAATTGTTTTTAGCTGTTGTATATATGTATAAATAAGTTTATTTTTATGTAAATATGTACATAAAAGGAGTAATAAACTTTGACAAATAGAAAAAAAAAAAATATAAGTAAAACAAGTAGTTTTAAAATAGTATGACGTTTCTTTGAATATAAATATTTAATTAAAATTCCATGGAGACGAATGTCCAGGATAGTTAAAAAAATATAAAAGACAAGCAGTTTCAGAGGATTGTACAATGTACAGGTTGCAATGCTAGTTTTTATTGTTAAAGACTTTTCATAAAGAAGGAAGATGCCAATTCGGATGACCAGGATCTGGAAACCCTGATAAAGAGGGCAACTCTTGAATATTGTAGGCACGCATCAAGTCAAAACCAGACATGTGAGTGTATTTTTGAGGGTACTGGTAAACAGTGAAGGTTTGGAGCTGATTTGATATGGAGACCACATAGAGTCGAGGGAACTCCTGAACGGTATGTTGCAACTACCACGTGTTTGGGCTTATTTAATTCGTATTGGCGAAGACTTTCCACATAGATAGGTTTGACTGCCATTGCGGGATCGATAGCAAAGATCAGATATAGTTATGGGAACTCCTTTACAATTTATAGCAGTAACCTTGTGTCCAACACAAGCTTATTTTATTTTAGGTGATGAGAATTCACTACTAACTTGGGTTAAAGCAGCCATTGCAGGAATGGGATCTTTTATTTTTGAGGGATTAATCACCTAACGAGCCCCAGTATCAGATTTTTTCCGAAACCGCCTGACGACTTGTAACTGTCGAATTGTAACAACGACTGCTAGAGAGTAGGATTCGGGGCTGCTGGCTTTACGTTTCTAGAGCCTTGACAAAAGTGTAATTCTGTCCCTTCCTTTGTCTTATAAAGTCGGCTTTATTTTATTTTGTAAATAGTTCTCATTTAGTTTATATATCTCAATACCCACATTCCCAGTCGTAACTTGTAATGGTGGGTCGTAATGGTCTTTATCAAAATGAATTTAAAAAGCATTTTACAAACAAATCCAACTTCAAACATATAAAAAAGCAACAAGAAAACAAAAACATGAAAGAAAGGAAGAAGATGTTAGGTGCATCGGTCTAGAAGTCGTAACACGACGTAACTAAAACATACCGTCGAAGAGTTCTCTCGACTTTTTCACGTCCAAACCTTCACTGTTTGATAGTATCATCAGACATACATCTGAGAATCAAGTTTTAACCCTATGCATGCCTACAATTTCTGATAGTCGCCCTCGATTTCTCAGGATTTCTATCATCAGATCCTGGCCTGATGACAATGGAAATAAACGGCGAGTATACTCTTTCACTACAAAGAAATGATTTCTCAAATCCGTCAAACTTGGTCGTTTAAATTCCCCATTGAAATTAGGAAAATATTTGATGTTCAAACCTGATTTTCTCTAATGGTTCACATTGATGCGACTAATGTCATAGTAAATCAGAGCCTTATATCATTATACTAGGCTATATTTCGTTCGTGTCCGCCGTGGGTATGGTTTCCATACTAAGGTGCCCAATGCCAACCTTTGAATGATTTAGAATTTTTCACAGTTTAAAGGCAATTATATTTAAGAAGTGTTTGATATGAATTTCAACTTTAATATCTCTACGCGTTCATGTGAAAAAGGGTAGGTAGTAAGTTTATATTTATTAAAAAAATATTTTATGTCATGTAAGCAAAAATAATATTTTAATATTTTATGTAACTTCAAATTTATCATTTTCGCAATTTTTCCTTTATCTGTACTATATAACGTTGCTTCGTGCTGAATTTCAAGATTCTGTGTTCACGGGAAGTACCTTGTAGGTTTTGATTTCCTAGCGTGTGACGGAAATTCGTCTAAGGTGTCGGTATAAACTGCTGTATCTTTTGATCGCCTTAACTTAGAAGTTTCATTTTTTCACTGCTTAAAGGGACAATAGACTTGAGTATTTCATGTGAATTTCAGCTTGATACATCCACGCGTTCTTGAGATAAAGGGTCTTGACAAACAGACAGACAGACAGACGGACAACAAAGTGAACCTATAAGGGTTCCGTTTTTTCCTTATGAGGTACGGAACCCTAAAAATGATTTAAAAGTGGTATTTCCTTATAAGTATCCAAATTGCGATGCGTATATTTCTTAGTACTGCAGTGACAAACTGTAGTGCAGAACGCTTAAAAAGAATAAAAAACTATTTAAGATCGAGTCTTATCGAAGAAAGGCTGAATAATTTGGCAATTTTGAACATTGAAGCTGATTTAAGTAATAAAATTGATTACGATGATGTAATAAACAAGTTTGTTACGAATTTTGTACACAGAAAAAAAATGAAAAATATATATTTTTTTGTTTTCTTTCATTCATTGATGGGGCGGAAAACTACAGGAGCCCAGGGCGCGCAATCTTTAAATACGCCCCTGTGTCCACGTATACTTGCGCAGTCGAAAGAAGTATTGTAGAACGCGGTGTGTTACCTACGCTAGCGCATGCACATAGCGCCACCTGTTGCGAGGTCGCGGAACTAACGACAGCGGCGGCCGACTCAACCGTGGGCGCGCGCGAAGGCTGCGTTTGCGAGTTATTATTATCAAGATGTAAAAGTGAATGATGCTTCTTATTACACTGTTTACAAGTATGTATAGATTTACACTGTGAAGCAGTGTGCGTAGCACTAAGACAGTTTACACATCCCCGTTTGGTTTTAATAAAATCCGAACGCGAATTGGGTGAAAGCGATTGAAAAGATGGACAAATATAAAGTTTAAAATGATCCTGTTTACTGCAATACAAACAAGACTGGTTATTATTGTCACATCACAAGTAACGAAAGTATGTACCGTGCTAGTATCACGTGACTGAGTACGCGGCGCGGGAGAAATACTTTTATTAGGGTGATTACTCACTAGAGCGTATCGAGATGATGTTGTGCGATCTAATATTTTAACTTGCGATTTTATAAATTCGACGAAATCCGTGTAAGTAGGAATCTCCTCATCTCTCATATGCATTTCAAATAATTGTACTGTAGTAGGATCTAATTTTTTCAAAGCTAAATTTAATAAAATAAAATCTTTTAGGTCTTTGATCTGTAATTGTTCTAAAGCTGAAACTGACGCGTGGAAACTTTCTATGAAATTATTTAATGAAATAGAATTGTTAATTGCGGGTTTAATATTGAAAATATTAGAAAGATAATGCGAACCAAGTGCCCGTTTATCTTGGTATTTTTTTACTAAACTATCCCAAATAGCTGAGTAATTTTCCCCGCACGGAATAGTTCCGGCGGTAATTTGTAAAGCGTTGCTTTTGAGACTACCTACTAAATATTGAACTCGTTGGGAATCTGTAAGATTAGAATTATTGCGGATATTTGATTTAAATGATTCATAGAAAACCGGCCAGTTGTTTATTTTACCATCAAAGGAAGGAATGTGAATCGGTGGTAGTTTGACTGTTGTTACAGCCTTTTTATCGTCCCACTGCTGGGCACAGGCCTCCTCTCACACGGAGAAGGATTAAGCGTTAATCACCACGCTTGCTCAATGCGGGTTGGTGATTTAAGACTTTATAGTCCAGGTTTCCTCAAGATGTTTTCCTTCACCTTTTATCAGCCATTGGTGTCTAAGATTTACCTAGAAAATACATACAAACTTAGAAAAGTTGCATTGGTACTTGCCTGAAATGGAATCGAACCCACACCCTCATACTCGAGAGGTTGGTTCTTTACCCACTAGGCCACCACGACTTGCGTGGGTAGTTTGACTACACCTTTATTTTGCGCGGCGCTCTCGTGCGACGTTGTGCTCGTCGACGATTTTGAACGATTGGTCATGATAAGAGAACGAACTCGTTCTACACGAGTGTAAACACAGTCGAATGAGATGAGGCTACTATATTCGACTGTATAATCGGGATTTAATTGTAAAAGGTGTGCGTTTAGTTTATCAAGGTTGGAACTAAATTCCTGACGGATTACAGAAAGAATCTCCGTGTCTGCCATGAATGTCTCCGCAGAACGAAGCTCCATATTATTTATATTTATTTTCTTAGAAGATTCATACAATGAAGTTAAGCGTTCGTAAATAGCATTGTTTTTAGCTTGCAGTATTTTAACTTTTATTTTGATATCCTCCATGTTGATAGGTAGGAAGGAATAATAAGAAAAGATGGCGGATAAAATAGGTAGGTATTTAGCTGTTAACTAAACAAAAGAATGCGGTTGAAATATAAGTTTGTACTTATGTTAACTGAATGATAATATTAGCGGTATTTACCTATGCTATTACAATGCAGTAGGTATTAAGTTGATACAGTAGTTCTCAGTCAAACAAGTAGGTACCTAGCGGGAATGTTCGAGATTGCACGCGTAATATGACGATTTTACGAAATTAGGTATTTAGACCTAAAGCCCAGGTAAAAGACCTATAGAATGCGGGAAAACAATGAGAAAAGATCACTGATTCTTGGAATCCGGGTCGATTTGGACCAGAAAAATGGTGGTGCAGGGTTGTACACCACCGGTGGGGCTGTATCGAAGGACCGTAGCGGGTGCGGGAAAATAGCTTAGTCGGTGATTAGGCGAACCGAGACACAGTATGAGTGAAGCTAAAGGGTTTTTGGTGAAAGGAAAAAGGACTTACTTGTGCTGGATGGTGGACGTGCACGTTGTCGCAGGTCTGCGATGCTGTTTCCTCTACGCGTAGGCTAGATACACTATCACTCACGATTAGTTCTTGTGTGCCGGCTACACTAACACTGATATATGCGGTTTTGAGATGAAGCGGTGCGGTTAATTAATTTATTTCACATAAAATGCGGAGCGGTGTTGCGGTGATTCGAAAAGTTTTCGGAATACAACGGCGGGAGCGTTGCGGCGCTAGTCGCGCCGAGAGTTGGTGCGCGCGGCGCATCTTCCTTCTCTTTCTGGTGTATTGTAGCGGGATAAGAGGGAAAGGGAAGGATAGCCAACTCATACTGTGCGGTTGCGGAAGTATTAAATGTTAGAAAAGATGCGTTCAGAAATTGTATTAGAAATAATATAGCTAATGAAATTAAAATGTAAAACTTGCGCGAGCAATTGTTTTGCATGAGCAAAACGTTTCAATTAGTGAAATAGGGTTGTTTCCAATTTTCGAAAATCTATTTAAATAGCTTCTAAATAATTTAAAGATCACCCCTCCTATAATTTTGCGTCTTAAATCTCTTTACTTTTCATGTATTCGATTTTTTTCTATTTTTCTTAAAACATTGCCCAGAAAACGCTCGATCACGTGACTGTGACGTCAACATGTACTATGTGTTCCTTTACACTTTAACGCACATCTAAAGAGAAGAAACTAATTAGAAAGAACTCATTGATTTTTAAATTTCAATAATGTATTCTTATTATATAGATACAAAAACAAATATTTTAAACATTTAAATTATTTTTAAACATTGGGCACAAAAAATACCTGTAATGTTTTGAGTTGTGTACGCGGTAAAATGAAACTGTGCAAAGGAACGTAAAGTTTGTGTTTGTTATTGAGGTTATATTTGTGTCATCTTGGTTATTAGCAAAGAATTGAGCGACAATAAAACTATCAGCTTTCATAAATCCTTTCTCCATAATTCTTTCCTAACTTTCTTTCGCTCAAATACAGATAAAAACTAAAGAAAACAACACATCAATTCTCAGGTTATACCTGTCATAGACTGTCACTGTCAAATACTTGTCATTGTCAATGTAAAGTGACGACATCGGACTCGATTCGCCGTTTTCAAGGGCGTGACGTAATAGACGATAACTTTAAAATTCATAAATTATTTAAAAAATATGTGGTCAGTTATAAATAATATAATATAGCTTATCGTGTTTCTAGTTTTGTGAACTTTCACTCCATATACCTATTTTTAATTGACTGAATACTAGGAAACAACCCTATTGCGAGACGTTTAAAGTTATCGGTGAGTAATTTTATTTTATTATTATACTAAAATGTAATTTAATAATATTAAATGTCATATTAACATATAATATTGTATAATATTACTGTGATTATTGTTATGTGATTATAATATGAAGTTTAATATTATTAACTTACATATTATGTTACTTTGATTTAGATTTGTATGTAATGTAATTGATTGCTGTTATTTATATCAATACAAGCTTTTGCCCACGACTTCGTTCGCGTGGAATAGTGACTTCCGGCAGATTTTTGGTTTGACCAATAGATGGCGCTATATGTCCGGAATACATTTTATTTTTTATTTTCAATTTTTTTGTAATAAAAACTATCCTATGTCCTTTCTCAAGCTCCAAACTATGTCTGTACCAAATTTCACACAAATCGGTTCAGTAGTTTAAGCGTGAAGAAAAGACAGACAGACAGACAGACAGACAGAGTTACTTTCGCATTTATAATATTAGTAGGGATTTAATTATTGTTCACAGAGAAGCTGTGCAATTGTGGGTTCATCGATATGCCGATACGGGAAACATTGATCCTCGCCGACCGGGACCGAAGGCTGGATTTGCATACACAGAAGCCAATGCGCGGCACCGTGATATAGTTTCTGCGCATATGGCTGAGCCTTTCCTCAGCACTCGTTCCACGGCGACTAAACATGATGTGACACTACAAACTATAAGGAACCACTTGCATGCAGCTGGCGTGAAATGTCGTAGGCCAGCTAAGAAAATTTTACTATCCGACATTCACAAACAAAACCGGGTACGCTTCGCAAAAGAATATTTGGATTTTGATTGGTGCAATAATATAGTCATATTTAGTGATGAAAAATGTTTTAAGTCGGACAAGGATGGTCGCAAAATACTTTGGCGAAAGGATGGTGAGCGCTATAACTCAAAAAATGTTCTTCCATGCAGGTCTAGTGGCGCACCAATTGGCTATTAATAAAAATATCAGGGGGTAATGAAATTTGTTTTATGTGAGTGATGTTATTGTTAGTAAGATTACAATTTAGGATAGATAGATAGATTAGATAGATAGATTATGCTTTATTGTACACCAAGATAAAAGAAAATTTACAACACAGGACATCACAATACAAAGAAGAGTACAAATGGCGGTCTTATCGCTAATCAGCAATTTCTTCCAGACAACCTTTGGATGGAGTTTATCTGGAGAATAGTTTGAAAATGGGTAGTTTAGGGTGTACATATAATTGATAAATATACGATAAATACTAAAGATATAGAAAATAAATAGTCCATAAACGATAAAATATATGAAATACATGTAATAATAGTAGAAAAAATGAAGATAAAAGAATAACAATACAGCGACAGTAGTCAATGAGCCAGATAGTGATCCTTCACCATTTTTTTGAACACTGCAATCGACTGCGCCCGTCTTATTGCCACTGGCAGTGCATTCCACAGACGAGTGGCCTGCACAACGAACAATTTGTCGTAAAATGACGTAAAGTGCACTGGCATCTTCAGTTTTAGATTTTCTGATGACCTGAGTGATCTTGAATGCGTATCACAAACAAACTCAAAACGACTGTTGAGATAAGCGGGGGACGTAGGGTAAAAAAGAATACTATATAGCAAGGAGAGTATATGAGCGTTCCGGCGAAGTCGTATTGGAAGCCACTTGAGCTTAACACGAAATTCTGACACATGATCATATTTGCGTAAACCAAATATGAATCTTATACAAACATTCTGAAGTTTATTTAGCTGGTCCTCTCTGAGATCAAGATAACTGGCATCAGCATAGTCAAGAATAGGAAGAAGAAGAGACTGTGCAAGCGCAATTTTTGTGGCAATGGGTAGGAAATTTTGCAGCCGTCTTAAGGATCCTGCAGATGCAAATAATCTTTGACTGGTTTCTTGAATCTGCGGCTCCCAGGACATTCGGCTATCAAGGTATACGCCCAAGTTCTTGACCTTATTGCTATAGGGTATTTGGACACTATCATACACGACTTGAGGGAGATTAAACCAGTCAATTTTGGAAACCATCCGAGAGCTAGCGATGATAATCAGCTGAGTTTTTAACGGGTTGATTCGAAACCCGTAGCGGCTGCTCCACTCAGCTATTTCGGAAAGATCTTTATTTATTATTTCGATTGCCTCGGACAGTCCCCCTAACTGGGCTTGCGAGTATATTTGAAGATCATCTGCATACAGGTGGTAGTTGGAAAGCAGTTTATTTGAGATGGAATTTATAAAAATTGCGAACAGTAATGGAGATAAAACGCCACCCTGCGGCACACCAGCTGTTGTTTCACACCACGAAGAGTATTTATCTTCAATGCGAATACGTTGCCGGCGCCCGTACAGGTAACTATGAAACCAATCAATGGCCGTTGGAGATATGTTAAGAGAGCGAAGAATACCAAGCAAAATGTCAAAATCAACGGTATTAAAGGCATTGCTGAAGTCCAGCAGCGCCAGTACCGTTAACTTCCCATTTTCCATGCCCAGCCTGATGTCATCCGTAATATTGAACAAGGCTGTTACTGTACTGTGACCAGGACGAAAACCGGATTGGAAAGGATTAAGAAGTCTATTCTTGGAAAGGAATGAACTTAACTGGTTGTGAATAAGACGTTCCAGGACTTTAGATAGGAATGGTAATATAGATATAGGGCGATACTCGGAAAAGGATGTGGGATTGGATTTTTTTGGTAAGGGGGTAATTTGGGCCTCTTTCCAAGCATCAGGAAAGACACCACTAAATATGGAATAGTTAAGGATGTGACAGATGACGGGAAGGATTTCGTCCAGGATAGGGAGGATCATTTTACGGCTGACACAGTCACTTCCAACAGCATCAGAAGTGATGGATACAATGCTCTTCTTAACATCACAAGCAGCAAATTGATTTTAAGACAAAAGGTGGATGGTCAGGGGTTGGAAGACAAGACAGATAGTTTAAAGTGTTAGATTTGGTTGTCCTATCAAAGTTGGACGAAGATGAGAAATGTTGATTCAGTGAATTTATATTTACATCTTGAGAAATTTTATCAGTACGTGATTTTCCAATTCCCATTGACCGTAGAAACCTCCAGACCTTAGCTGGATCCTCGTTTTCAACTGACGTATGAAAATGTTGGCGTTGTGCAATTCTACACACCTTGTTGCAGCGATTTCGTGCTTCTACAAATTTCTCCCAATTTGCCGAAGTAGAACGAGCTTTGTACCTCGACTTAGCAGACACCTTCCTCGCCATTATCTGCTTTATTTCTCTCGTAAGTCACGGTGATGGCAGGTGTCTTACTTTAACAGCGCGAATGGGAGCGTGAATGTCGTAGAGAGCTACTAGACGTGAAGTAAATATTTCCACTTTTTCGTCGACTGACTCGGAATTCTCAATAGACGTCCAGTCCATGTTAGCTGCGTCCACACGAAGGTTTTCAAGATCCATGCCATTAAAATTGCGCTGCAGAAGAATTCTTGCCTTTGCTTTGGGAGGACGAATTTTATAAGAAATATAGATAAGATCATGGTAAGAAAATGCATCAGCCGAACACTGACCATGCTTAGCGACGTGATCAAAAGAAGATACAAAAATTAAATCAAGAAGAGAGGGGGTAGAATGAGGGAAATGGTGGGTTGCATTAAGAGGAAGTATTGATAGATTGCTAGAATTAATGATAGAGTTAAGAGATGCAGATT
Organism: Helicoverpa assulta; assembly: GCA_963856015.1. Classification (NCBI taxonomy): domain Eukaryota; kingdom Metazoa; phylum Arthropoda; class Insecta; order Lepidoptera; family Noctuidae; genus Helicoverpa; species Helicoverpa assulta. The sequence continues at coordinate 16,128,824 of CAWLCW010000001.1, read as the reverse complement.
GAGAATCATTTTTAAGAAGACAGGTGTTGAAATCACCCATGATAATAACATGACTGTAAGTAAGTACAAAATTTTCTAAAATGTGTTCTAAAGAGGAAAAGAAGTTAATGCGTAGTGAGGGACAGTAATAGACTCCTAGTAGAACTTTAGTGTGGCACATAGTTAGTTCCAGAAAAAGATGCTCCCCAGCGTTGGGAGGAGGTGGCTGCGCTGACATATCTACGATTTTAAAGGAAATGTATGAGCGGAGATATATGGCAACACCACCACCGGCCCCACCTGTGCGGTCATTTCTCACCAGCTGGAAACCTGGGAGAGAATAAGCCGCTGTCGGGAGACAAGGCTTGAGCCACGACTCGGAGACAAGAATTGCATGAACATTCTTACAGTCAAAACTTGCCAGCATATCAGGGAAATGTGCCGGAATGCTCTGAGCGTTTATGTGTACTGCATTAAAATTCCTAGGAACATCAGAAAACTGTGCAGTTAACGTATCTGAAAGTGAGGGTAAACTTGCAAAACTGTCATCGATACTACTGGCTGAAAAGAACGTGTCCGATTCGCTGCTATTGTCATGAGAAGACATAAAATGTAAAAAATAAATAAAAACTGTATTAAATAGAAATATATATAAATAAAAATAATAAAAAATAAAAAAAAACAACTAAAAGGGGACAGATAAACAGTCCACCTGCCGGCCGTGCTAGATAGATATATATTTATACAATCGCAAATAACTATGTTTTTCTAAAACTTTAAACTAAACAAAACTAAGAACAACACTATTTTATTTTTATAATAAATCCTTAGTCCGGGCATTAAGTCACCGAGAATAACAGCAGTAAAATTGACAGGTTTTACTTTTATGTCAGTGACTGTAACGAGAATATCTGTCATCTGAGTGTGACAGCAGCTGTTTGCTGTCAATCTGACAAGACTACAACACTACCACTACCCACTTGTTTATTTACAATTTACATTTGTGTTCAAAAGAAAGAAAATGACTAACAAAATTGAAAGGTGGGTGTGCTAATTGTGGAAAAATATAAAAAAATAAAAGTAATACTACCCGGACTCGATACATTAGTGACGAACAATTCACTTTTTGTATGCAGCAGCACGTTTGGGCCTACTTGTGATGACGGGCTTCCGTGGAGCGTCGACAGTCGCAGGCTCCCTCGGGGACTCCGTGGCATTTTGCGGCAATAATGCACTTAACTCTGCAGCAGTTGTAATACGATGCCGCGACCCATCGGGTGCAAGAACATAAACGCACACGTCTCTCGTCCAGCACTTAGTCACCCCAAGGCTCTTTCGTGCAGTCATGAACAGGTCATGCCTCGACTTGGTCAGGAACTCCGAAATGGTGATACCGGCACCTTTTAATTGGATTTTATTGAACCAAATGTTGTCACGGACAGCAACATCCCTAAGTTTGAATAATATAGGCCGTGATCTTGAGGCAGTAGATGACCGTCCCATCCGGTGACTCCTCTTGATGTCAGCTAGTGTGAAGTCAGTCATCTTCAAGCGGTCCTTGACAACATCCACCACCACCTGTGCTGCATCTTCATCCTTCGCCTCGGGGACACCATGAAGCAACAAGATGCCTCTCCGACCACGCATCTCCATGGAGTCAATGCTTCTTGCAAGCAATTCCACCTGTTGCTGCAAGCTAGTGACAGCCTGAGTTATGAAGACTCTGAAGGCTTGAAATTCTGCAGTCAAGTTTGGGTGGGATGGTTCTGCTGGTGCCTTCTGCAACTGTGCTTCAAACTCTGCCATCCTCTTATTAAAGCTGTCCATAAGACCAGTGGGGGTCTTGGTGATGGAATCCATTATCTTGTGGTGTATTATGTAGTCAGTTAAGTGTAGAAATAAATCTCGCGATGTAAATAGTGATACTGAAGAAATGGAAAAGAGAAAACACTTGCCAGCAGGCAGCTTGCTCTAAGCTGTAGTTCTGAACATTAATTTACACTATATCTTCAGTAATTATATTTTATTACAATTTTATTTGTGGAGCAACTTTATTTGGCTGTTTACTTGTCAACTACCCTCAAGTATATATATACTTGCATCTTAATAATTATCTAACTTACTAACATGTTTATTCATATCACTAATAAATTATTAATTACCCACTGAATATGAAAAATAACGCCAATTCTTGTCCGACTTAGAATAGTTTTGTCATACATAAAACTTTTTAGTTTGTGATTATAATATAAATAAACCTAGTGTTAGCTGCCAGTAGTTACATAGAGGGCAGTAGAAACGAGCGACCATAGACACCTCGCCATTCAGCCGTGCATCTATGCTTGGAGGATTCTTTTTTTCGAACGTCATTGTGTCAAGACATGTTATAGTTTGACAGAATAAGATTTTGCCGCGTTCTTGACTAATCTTAGTTGATTTTCATGTTAAAATTATTTCTTGTAATTTCCTCGTTAAACAAACCTGCTTCTGGTTTTTAAGATCAGAAGTGGGATAGTCTCACTCCCACTATAAAGTTTTTGATTTCAGTTTAGATTTATTGGCACTTTTATTAAGTACGACGCGGTGTAAGGATATCCGCCATTACCGAAGTTTTTGCCGTTCTATTTTAATTTTGTAATGGATTGCAGTGAGTTGCGTAGATTGGTATATTCAAGATGCTATGCAGGCAGCGTAAGTGATACCAATAAATATGTCTTGTTGTGGAACAAGGACATTCCATTCTGGTCTATTCCATTCTGAAGAGTTCAGCGGCATCAAGTGCCCAAATAACTTTAAGAATACATCCTTATATCCTTCAGGATAACATTAATGTGGATTGTATTATTGGAAAAATCGCAAAGGAATATTGGTTTTTATTATTTTATGGAAATAACAGGTCTGGTAACTATGATCATTGGTTAACAAAATTGATCGTCATAGTAACATGTTAAGGTAATATCAAAATGTTCATGTTATAACCGAATTAACGATGGCTTTGGTTTTCATGTGGATATGACGGTGTAATAAGTCGAGAATTGCTCGAGCTTAGTACACTGATGCTGCTCTCGTGTGTTTCGGGTGGAATGAGTTTCTGCCTATGTATTGCTGTGGTGTCCGTGAACAACATGCCTTGCTCCTACTATGCTTGAGATGTTACGGGAAGAATCCTGTAATGTACCTACCTGTATGTAAATGGTGAGATCAATCCGATTTTATTTAGCCTTTATGTAATACATGTCTTGTAATCCATCTTGGTGGTTTATTGGTTAAAGACATACTGAAAGTGTATGAGAACTTGAGTTAGATTCTCAGGTGCCATCGCTCATGACCAACAGGTTCTTTTTATACAAAAGGTTAGATAAATGTTTTAAAGTTTGAACAAGGTGTAATACAAGCTGCAACAATAACGTGCATCTTTTGGTTGCATTTGAAATCTTTTTGTCCCATGAAATTGGATAACTAACAGGCTTACTATGTAAATGAGCTCAATAATATTTATTTCTAATCTTTCTGCTCATGGGAGTTTCAACAAGTACCTACACAGAAATATAAGTTTACTGCTTTTGTGATATAAATGCACACTATTGATTTCTGACACTTACGCGAATATTAGACATTTAAATAAAACTACTTTTACGGATTTTATCGCGGTTATATTAATATTATTTAATCCCGACGTTTCGGATCCTTTACAGCATCCATGGTCTGCCCGTGACCATGGATGCTGTAAAGGATCCGAAACGTCGGGATTAAATAATATTAATATAACCGCGATAAAATCCGTAAAAGTAGTTTTATAAATGCACACTGTTTTGATTTTGACTTACTCAATTTGTTTTTCATTGAAATGGAATAGTTCAAATTGTGCATTAGGCTCTAGATTTTTGGTGCCATGCCGCTGTGGTTGTGGCCCTCGAATGCCTGAAGAGCATTATTATCAAGAAAGGGATACAAACAACAAGTAAACCCTGTTGAATGGAAGGCTATGGCGTAAATCACATTTTACAAATTGAAAGTCTGTTTACAGACCTTAGTTTTTATTTTCTTTTACTGATTATGTAATTTAGGTGCATTAATTTTTTATGTTAACTAAGTTCAAATCTGTAACATGACAATGCTTGAGAGTCTGTCAATTGAACGTTTGGTTACCTTAGCCAGATGCTTTCTTACTCGTCTTTTGACTACAGGTATTGAGGATAAGCCTAAGCCGTGTGAGGTGATGGTGTAAGCGCTCCAGGTGCTGTGTCATTTGACATAGTAAGAGTGGTGTGACACTTCATGCTCCTCGGATGCTGTGCTGCTGCACAAGCTTTGCATGCTGTACGGAGTGCTGACGGCCAGTATCTCTTTTGGCATACTCTGGTAATGATAGCCAGTGGATAGTAGACCTGGCATATCATACTTTGAGGTCAGGTGATCTGTTTTATTGTTTTGATTACACATCGAAAGTAATTATGCTCTTGGCTATATTACGTAAGTGGAAAAATGCGTAATAATGTACCAACCATTGATATTGTCACCTATGATTATTCTGTGTAGCAAAAGCTGAAGTGAAGTTAACTACACGTAACTTATCAAACCGTAATGGTAGTTGTGTTTTCAGCGTTGCTGACACATGATTAGTAATAATGATATTTCTGAGACATAGTTTCAAAGTCATGCCTTGAATTTATTTCTTTGAGAGCGAAAAGCTTTCCAGATTTGGATGGTCAGAAGTGGCCGAACGAAATGTATGTCGTAAGTGCTTGTTCGCAGACTTATACACGAGAATGTGTAACGGCCATGTCGTGGCCCAAGCGCTTCTATGCTGGTGCTGCTGATTGCGGCACGAGCGCTGCTCTGCCGGTGCTCCGGGTCGCGGCACAAGCGTTGCTGTGCCGGTGCTGCTGATTGCGGCACGAGCGCTGCTGTGCTGGTGCTCCTGCTGGTTCTGTTGGCTTATGCCTTCCGAATAGTCTGAGCCTCTGGCTTACGGCTTCTGTATGGTCTGAGCCCATGGCTTATGACTTCCGTATAGTCTGAGCCCCTGGCTTATGACTTCCGTATGGTCTGAGCCCCTGGCTTATGCCTTCCGTATGGTCTGAGCCCCTGGCTTATGACTTCCGTATGGTCTGAGCCCCTGGCTTATGACTTCCGTATGGTCTGAGCCCCTGGCTTATGACTTACGTATGGTCTGAGCCCCTGGCTTATGGCTTCTGTATAGACTGAGCCCCTGGCTTATGACTTCCGTATGGTCTGAGCCCCTGGCTTATGACTTCCGTATGGTCTGAGCCCCTGGCTTATGACTTCCGTATAGTCTGAGCCCCTGGCTTATGGCTTTTGTATAGACTGAGCCCTATTGACTTTGACTTGACTTGACTATGACTTTCGTATAGTTCGAGTATTTGTTCTTGATAACATATTTCTTGCGCTTGAGTGCACACTTGCGCCCACGGTATAACTAATAAGTAAAAGTAATCGTATTTCTTCTTACATGATATATGTTTCAGCCTTTCACTCGAAACCAGGTTAATAATTTACATGATTTCTTTGTATGTTGTGTGTGTATATGTGTACAACTAATATGTTTCAGCCTTACACTCGACACACTTACACTGGGTGGTATACCAGTGTTCTGTTAATAATTTTGTACCTGATATTTGATTAAAAGTTGATGTTATTTATTTTCCAGTCGCTGGGTGGTATACCAGTGTTCTGTTATTAATTTTGTACCTGATATTTGATTTAAAGTTGATGTTATTTATTTTCGAGTCGCTGGGTGGTATACCAGTGTTCTGTTATTAATTTTGTACCTGTTATTTGATTTAAAGTTGATGTTATTTATTTTTCTTTGTTTAAATGGATCAGTACTTTGTTTGAGGTTTGTAAAACCTCCAATAATTTTTATTCTGAAAGTGTCATGTGTTCAGAAAAACGGTGACGACCACGATAACCGATCGAGATTTCAATATGATGAAATTGAGCCAGATCCAACTCGCTTATTGAATGTGCAGGTGTTCCGAGACTCAACCAGGCTCACCTAGATCCTGCCGAGGACGTCAGGGTGTCAGGAGAGGCCGTGTTAGCTGCCAGTAGTTACATAGAGGGCAGTAGAAACGAGCGACCATAGACACCTCGCCATTCAGCCGTGCATCTATGCTTGGAGGATTCTTTTTTTCGAACGTCATTGTGTCAAGACATGTTATAGTTTGACAGAATAAGATTTTGCCGCGTTCTTGACTAATCTTAGTTGATTTTCATGTTAAAATTATTTCTTGTAATTTCCTCGTTAAACAAACCTGCTTCTGGTTTTTAAGACTAGTCAATAAATATTGTTGCTTTCTTATTACAAATTGTTTAATTTATACTTCCTTATTTAAATCTAGATTAATATTCTTATTTTATCTATACTTATAATAAATCTGTAGAGAGGTCAATTGTGTACATTGAATATATTTCCAAAATAACTATTAGGGGGTGATTAGTGATCGATACTGATGCCAAAAATGCAATCAGTAAAATTTTTGTCTGTCTGTCTGTCTGTCTGTCTGTCTGTCTGTATGTTCGTTATGGAAACGAAAACTACTTGACGGATTTCAATTAAACTTGGTACAATTATTCTTCATACTCCTGGGCAGGTTATAGGATACTTTTCATCACGCTACGATCAATAGGAGCAGAGCAGTGAAGGTAAATGTTGGGAAAACGGGAGAAGTTACTCCATTTTTTATGCTTCCGTCCCGTGTGCAGCCTTAATGGTTAAAGCTACACAGAAACAATGTATGACGGAAATGTTCTCCTTAAAATTATGTAAAAAGTATACCTTGACAGTATATGTTTATCTTTTATGGTTGGCTCACAATAACACGTTTAACTCTCGATAGCCTCTCTTTGCACAAAATCCAAATCTAACGCGGACGAAGTCGCTGGCAGAAGCTAGTCTATACTTATAATAAATCTGTAGAGAGGCCAATTCTGTACATTGAATATATTTCCAAAATAACTATTAGGAGGTGATTAGTGATCGATACTGATGCCAAAAATGCAATCAGTAAAATTTTTGTCTGTCTGTCTGTCTGTCTGTCTGTCTGTCTGTCTGTATGTTCGTTATGGAAACGAAAACTACTTGACGGATTTCAATGAAACTTGGTACAATGATTCTTCGTACTCCTGGGCAGGTTATAGGATACTTTTCATCACGCTACGGTCAATAGGAGCCGAGCAGTGAAGGTAAATGTTAGGAAAACGGGAGAAGTTACTCCATTTTTTATGCTTCCGTCGCGTGTGCAGCCTTAATGGTTAAAGCTACACAGAAACAATGTATGACGGAAATTTTCTCCTTAAAATTATGTAAAAAATATACCTTGACAATGTTTCAAAAACACTACCTTTCTAATTTGTAGTTGGGTATAATACCATACTGTTGCAGACTTATTGTCAAGTTTAATTGGCGACTTTAAAATATATCATATATGTATACATATTTCTGTTATGTTTATCTATTATATATATAAATATATATATATATATATTTATTATATTTTATTTGTTATTGTTTTATGTATTAATATTATATATACATAGTGCACCAAAACTACCTGCGATATGGTTATTTCCTTTTTTACAATCCATCCAAAGGTTGTCTGTAAGAGATCGCTTTTAGCGATAAGACCGCCCATTGTGTCACCGACTTCAAAATTTTTGTTTGTTCTTGTTGTTTTTTTAATTGGTGTGCATAATAAAGAATATATCTATCTATCTATCTATCTATCTTGACAGTATATATCTATCTTTTATGGTTGGTTCACAATAACACGTTTAACTCTCGATAGCCTCTCTTTGCACAAAGTCCAAATCTAACGCGGACGAAGTCGCTGGCAGAAGCTAGTTTACAATAATAAAAAAAATACATAATGAAAATAAAAAATGATTTTAGTTATGCAAAAAGTATATGCAGATGTGAGACACGAACTTAAAACTTCAGAATCGCTAGACGAACGCTTCAACGCCTCGGCTACGAGCCTACATTAAAGGGGAATGCCCAATCGAGGCCCTCAGTGGACAACGGACTACAGAAAAAATAGTTTATGCATAAATTTTTTCATAATAAAATATGATTTTACATTCTTCCATATATGCGCCATTAAAATCCACAACAATTATTTAAAAAAAGTAAGTTTACTGATAAAATAAGCTGTATTTTCTAATTTAACGCTAGCAAAACATTGCCAGCCACAAAATAATATTTTAAATGTTATGAACTTATGACTAATTAAGTTTATTGTAATCGATTTATGAACAAATACAATACAATACCCACGGGACTTTGCGGATATTTTAAGAACTTACTTTAATAAAATAACTTAACTTTAGAAAACTATATTTGAAAGAATAAAAACCAGTTTTCACTTTTAATGTCTTTTTTTCGTCGTTGTGACAACACCGAACTGAATCTGACATAGACAGTTCGCTTGTTGCTTACGCTCAATGTGGATGTGTTTTGATTTTTCTTCGATTCCTCGTACTACCTGGCTTTGTTATATGGACTTGATTCGGATTATTACCAACGACTTTGGCTTTGTTTTGTGGATTTTGTTCTTACCTTCAACGACAACTTTGGCTTTGGAATCAAGGATCTTGGCTGCTTTCGATTTTGGATACCGATCGATAACGTTATATACAATGCCTGAAAACCATTGTGTGAATTGTGGGTTTAACTTGACCGAGGTTCAAGAGCATACCTTGGAGCCAGAAGAAATAAGCGTCGTACAGCAGTGGGTTGCCCCACGGCAGGTAAAAATATAAACCATAAAATGTATTTGTTATTGCCTACATCATGTTCCAATTATTTACACATAATAATATTGTTTTAGGTGTCAAGAGATAATCTTGTTTGCCATAACTGCTGGTTGGTAGTAACTGAAACCCTTGCTCCTCAACAAGAGCTGGAAGGATCTGTACGTCAAAATAGCTGTATCAATTGTGGACGGTCTGTTAGACGTATAAGAAGTCACTCAATAAGAACAGATACAGATAGAGAAAGCCGCATTAGAAATGTAATAATGGAATGGATTCAACCTCGAGAGGTAAGTTCATTAAAATAAAATACAAGTATAATAAATATCTGTTTGTATTTATTTATAAATAATAATACATTATACTTTTTAGGTTTCATCATTAAGTCGCATCTGTCATCCTTGCTGGCAGAGAGCCGACAGAGCCGCTATACATTTTGTACAAGAATCAGCATCAACATCTTCAGCTTCAACAACTGAATCAGAAATAATTCTACCCAGTTACACAAGGGCTGCAAATACAGAAAGGTGTTGTATTTTTCCAGACTGCCATGAACCTGAAAGAATGCATATTCCTACATCAATTCGTGTGAGATTGCTATGTGATTTATCTTTCTATGTTCCTCAAAACTGCCGTATCTGTAACTTTCACCTGACAAATCGTACATGGGATAGTTTAATTGTAGAAAATGGAAACCATACCTTCACCGCTGCATTTATTGAAGATTTGCTATCATTACTAAAAAACCAAATAGGCAATAATATCGATTTTGAAAATATTGAAGATAGCGATGATCATTTAGTTTATTATTGGCTTGGTATGTCTAAACATCAATTTAGAAGAATATTGGAAGAGGTTCCTCGACTAAATAATAGCCACAGAGGAGCTACTGGACTGGCAGCTTATTTAACAAAGCTAAGAACTGGTGATTCAGATCAAAGGCTTTCTACATTATTTAAGGTACCTAGAAGTACTTTAGAAAGACTAATGAATAATGCAAGGGAACTTCTTACCCAAGATTTTGTACCACAAAACTTAGGCCTGCAGCATGTTACTAGAGAAAACATTGCACAGAGGAATTTAATAATCCCTAATGGATTATTTGGAAGCACAAATCAAGTTAAACCTATTGTAATCATGGATGGAACTTATGTGTACATTCAAAAAAGCTCAAACTATAAATATCAAAAACAAACATACTCTCTGCACAAGTTTAGGAATTTAATGAAACCATTTATTATAACATGTTGTGATGGATATATATTAGATGTCATGGGCCCCTACCCCGCAACAACATCAGATGCTGAGATTCTTAAAAATGAATTCAGTTCACACGATGCACCAATGAGGAGATTTTTTGAACCAGGTGATGTATTTATATTAGACCGAGGTTTTAGGGACGCAATACCACTTCTAACAGAATGTGGGTACTCTGTTAAAGTTCCAGCATCACTCGAGGAAGGCGAATCACAATTATCCACTATTGATGCTAATAACTCCAGGAAAGTGACTATTTGTCGCTGGGTTGTTGAGGTCATAAATGGTGTGTTTAAACAAACATTTAAATTGTTTCGGCAAGAATTTTTCAATCGGGCATCTACTCACATGATGCAAGATTTTGCAGTAGGTGCAGCATTAATTAATAGGTTTCATCCAAGGATATTAGATAGACCGGATGCTGCTCAAATATTATCAATAATTAATGAGAGAATGTATATCCATAATACTTTAGCAGATTATATTAATCTATATCATTTAAATCGCAGAAGGGCTCAATTTGTTAACATTACCGTTGGCTCTGACAATTTAAATGACTTCCCGCGATTAACAATGGATGATTTAATATTAATTGCATGTGGGACCTACCAAATAAAACAAGCTAGATCATATTATGGAGAACATATAAGAGCCAACGGTATGTACAGTATTGAAATATGTAGAGAACAAAATAGCAACCTACCAAGCGAATTACTTAATGAAAACTGCTGGCTTTTGCGTGCCAAAATACAAAGCAGACATGTGAGCCGTAAGATATATTTTGTTTATATTAAAATAAATAATACTTATGCCGGCAGAAATGCAATAGAAGAATATGCATGTAATTGTATAATAGGAAAACGCACGGTAGGTTGCTGTGCACACATTATGACTGTGCTTTGGTATATAGGTTGGGCAAGATATGAATCAAATATTTGCCCACCTGCACCATTTTTAGATAATCTGCTAATTGTATATGACAACGACGAAAATATAGATATATAAATAAAACATGTGTTTTTTTTATATCCTCTTAACTATAATCTGATAAAAATATATTAGAAACATCCCTCCTATTATAATATAATTATAAAGTATTGAAAAAAGATAAGTTTTCTAATTATCTCACACTCAAAGACATTTTTATATGGAAAAATAGCCCCAAAATGTTATTTGTTTTTTAATATTTTTAAAATAGTGGCGTCAATTTGAATATATTATTTAAATATCTAATACAGTTAAGATTTAAAAACAAACAACTTTTATTGTAATACTTGATGTCCACTTTGGGCCTGGGATATCATGAACGATGGGCAATCCCCTTTTAACTTCATATTCTCATCAGCATTATAGTGAAAATAAATTGCAAGTGTGTGCGTGCACAACGGGTTATTGAGGTTTGTATCCAATAACCCGTTGTGTACGCACATTAATAAACAGGCGAAGTAATACTATAAAACTTTACGCACACTAATTTGCTTAACGCACACTAACATGTATGTTTCTCTTAATATCACCGCGCCGCGCCGGGTGGAGCCACTTGCCTACCCAGCTAACTATTTTGCTGTGTGTACATAATACATTGTCATCGGGAGGTACCAAAATTCCCATAGTTTCCCATGTCCTAATCCACTAACATCCCATCACAATAGCCCAAGTAGTTTTCCTCCATAGTTAGCAATAGCCTAGCACAGATCCGGGGATTGTCTTGTTTTTTAACGGCGTCCACCGGGGATTGTCCTTGGGTTCATTTCTGTAGTGTATAAATAGTTGTAGTTAGTGAGACTTAGTAACTTTCTTAAATGGTTTTTGGTGGACTTAACGGCAGCTTCAGCCATGCCGTTAAAGTGAGGGGAATAAGGAGGAGCAAAAACAAATTTAATGCCTTGCTCTGCCATTTCCGATGCAACCCCAGAGTCAGTGATGATTCGTTTTAAGTCATTATCAGCCCCAACAAAGTTCGTGCCGTTATCTGATAGTATGCTTTGAGGTTTACCACGGCGAGACGTGAAACGATTCAGAGCTGCAATAAAGCCTTCTTTCGTAAGGTCGGTGACGAGCTCCAAATGGACCGCCTTTGTTGCATGACAAACGAAGATGCATAAATAGGACTTTGTAAGCTTACAACCGCGACCTTTCCGGTCAGCTATCAGCACTGGGCCAGCATAGTCAACACTAGAGTTAAAAAATGGAAATTCAATATTGGTTCTGGAGCATGGAAGTTGACCCATCATTGGTTGTATATTTTGACACTTATACCTAAAATATTTTAAACATTTTTTGACAACAGTTTTTGCAAGATTTCTGCCGCCTAAAGGCCAATACTTAAGTCGCATATTTGCCAATAACAACTGTGGACCAGCGTGAAGCAACCTTTTATGTTGCATTTGAAATAGTATTCTAGTAAGATGATGTTTACTACAAAGTAAGATCGGATACTTTGTATTATAATCGTATGGTGAATTATCAAGCCTGCCTCCTACGCGTATAATTCCCTTTGTATCTACAAATGGTGTCAATGAAATTAGACGATTTTTATGAGGCAGTGATTTTCCCGACGTCAAAATATTGCACTCTATTGGAAACATCTCTGCTTGCGCACTAAGTAGTAAACATAAGCTTTATCTAATTCATCAGTGGAAAGCGAACCTTGCAGTTTACGATTAGATTATGAATGAATCTATAGATGTAGGCAATGATTCTTTGAAGACGATTGAAATTCGAATTATTTTGAATTAATGACTGAATTATTGAATTGTTAGATGACTGATTAGAATCAATAAGAATGTCACTTTTATCAGTAAAATTACACACTACTTCAGAAAGATTTTGGCTCACGCTATTACAGGGCATAATAGGCCAGCTACTTTCGCAGCTGTGTAAGAAACAAGGGCCCGTCCACCACAACGAGCATGCACCGATGGAATCGGCCCTCGCCCCGCGAGAAACAAGGTCAGCCGGATTGTCCAGCGACGGTACATACCTCCACCTATCACCAGCAGTGCTTTCCTGAATTTCGGCGACTCAATTACGTACAAAGGGTTTTAGTTGATTTGGTAATATGTTGAGCCACCCCAACACAATCATCGAGTCGCTCCAAAAGAATCGCTTATCTATGGGCATAGTCAAGGATTCTGTTACGGTAGTACACAGTCTTGCACCTAGTAGCGCAGCACAAAGCTCAAGGCGCGGTCTTTATAGGTGCTACATGATTTTTGGACACCAAAAGTTGTACATTTACTGATCTATCACTACATACTGATTGAACATATACGCATGCGCCATACGCTTTTTCTGACGCGTCGCAGAAAATATGCAACTCATGTTCCAGCGCTAGGTTGCAGCAGACCCATCGTGGAATATTTAAGCTGTTTAGACTAGGAAGTGTGCGAACAAAAGTAGACCACATTTCGGCTATCTCAGACGAGACTTCATCGTCCCATTCGGACTGTTCAATCCATAGTCGCTGCATTATTAACTTCGCTTCAACAATACAAGGGCCAACCAGTCCTAGCGGATCGAACACCTGACTAATCACAGAAAGAATGTGTCGCTTTGTTATTTTTTCCTTTGCGGAAATATTAATTAAGAAGGATAATGTGTCAGTGTTAGAAAACCAATGCAGACCCAGAGTTTTATTCGATGACTGGGAGTTACTGGACAAGTCTAATGAATCAGATTTGCCTGAGTTTCGTAGATTGCCACTTACGCAGAAAAAAATGAGCAGATGAGAGAATTGAATTAATGTCTTTCACTAGATCTATAGTTTCTGATATAGTCGATATAGTCCCCCTAAATAATCGTCTACATAAAAATCCCGTGCAATTGCAGACCTCACGTTGTCTGTGGTAGCCTCATCCGCAAGACTCACCAGACACTTTGTTGCTAGATAAGGTGCAGATGATGTTCTATATGTGACTGTATTTAATCTGTACGTTTTTAATGGTTCTTTGGGATCTTTTCTAAAAATAATTTGCAGTAATGATCGTTGTGAATGAGTCAGTTCGATACAACGATACATCTTTTCGATATCGCTCGTAACAACATATTTATGTTGCCGAAATCTTAACAATATTGAAAATAAATCATCCTGTACCTTAGGCCCTACCATTAGAATATTGTTAAGTGATACCTTAGAAGACGTAGTGGCAGATGCGTCAAATACAGCTCTCAGCTTCGTTGTGCTGGATTCGCGAATTACTCCATGATGAGGGATGAAGTATTCGATGCAGTCGTTTGAATGCGGCCTTGAGTTATTAACTTCACTCATATGACCAAGGCTTTCGTACTCATTCATAAATTCGATATATCTGGTCTTGAATTCTGGTTCCCGTTGAAAGCGTCGTTCTAACGACAGATAACGGTGTTTTGCCATATTGTACGAGTCGCCTAATACGCTTGGATCACTTTTCAAAGGCATAGTAACAATAAAGGACAATGCTCAAAAAAAACCCAAGCCCGGCGCAAACGAAAAGTAACTCAAATTATAGGTAATAATAAGTAATGAAATACTGCATAGGAGGCATCATCGAAATCAATGGCTATATGTGTGAAATTGCTATTTGATTTTTTAAAGGGGTAACATGAGCAGCTGGGGCTTATAGTTTAATTAAAGTGCTATCTGAAACAACAAACAAGTAATATGGCAAGTAATGAGCATCTCCAAAAAGATAAATCAATACCGAAGTACAGCTCAGGACTTTGGGACGCAAGCCTTGTCCAAACCGGGTTAACTTCACTTTAGCAGTGTTCGTTTACACCTACATTCTTTATAAAAGGGAAAATGGCAGGAATAGCATATCAGGATATTACTGTATTCATGGGTGGAGGACATTGGGCTGCAGCGCCCACGTCATCGCGTCATGAGCGTTTTATATTACTTAGGGTGGGCTAGACATGAGGAACAGTTCGCGCATCCCGCAACATTTTTGGATCATGTCGTGTTAGAAATAAAGAATCGATGACTTTTAAGCGTTATTATTAAAATGAAAAGTACATTCATATCGTGTTTTAGTTCTATCATCCTATTATCCTGTATCGGGTTGCCCGGGTAACTGGGTTGTGAAGGTCAGATAGGCAGTCGCTTCTTGTAAAGCACTGGTACTCAGCTGAATCCGGTTAGACTGGAAGCCGACCCCAACATAGTTGGGAAAAGGCTCGGAGGATGATGATGATGATGATCCTATTATCTTGTAAAAGTAGGTAGAATAGTGGTGAAGTTGCCATAAACATGTCATTATGTACACTCTTAACCACAACTGTATCTGTTTGCTGTTCCTTTTACTAATACATTATGTTACCTCTAAAATCTCGAGTAACAATGTAGCGCAGATGTTAAAATTCGAATAGCAATTTAACACATATAGCCACTGATTTCGATAATGCCCCCTATGTAATATTTAATTACTTATTTTTACCTATATTTTGAGTTACATTTCTTTTGCGCCGGGCCTGGGTTTTTTTCTCATACTTCATGAGCATTGTCCTTTGCCACTGTCATTACAAATCGTTTTTTCTTTGAAACTTAATTCACACTCCCGTTCCTCTTGAGACAGGGCGTGCTTAGAAGAGATGGAATCCAGCTCCCAAAACCTTGTTAAATCAGGTTGTTCGGTTAAGTGGGTAAAATGACACAAATGTGAGCCATTTTTTAAAGACGAACGAAGCTGAGAAACTGGACCAGACACTATCCACCCAAATTTGGTTTCATATAGCTTAGGCATGCGCTTGCCTAAATCTATCGACGCTGTGCCTATAACACTCCAAAAAATTTCTGCGCCTACTAAAATGTCAATGACAGCAGGAACATTAAATGTAGGGTCAGCTAATCGAAGGCTTGATAGAATAGGAATGTTCTTCGTATCGACATAAGAGGCTGGCAAACGCTTAGTAATCTCAGGCAAAATTAGGCAGTCCAAATTAATCCTATAGTCACCATTATAAGATTCAATGTTTAGATTGCAAGACTGTGTACTGTAGGAAGACTGTTGGTTGATACCTGTGACAGTGGAGGTAGTCTTACGTCGTAACAAACCCAGCTTGGTGCAGAGGCTCTCTGTCATAAAGTTGGCGGTGCTGCCGTTGTCGAGCAGGATTCGAGCGTTGACTTTCTCGCCGTTGTTGCTCACCGCTTTTACTATAGCTGTGGACAGCAACACATTGGTTGTACTAGTAAGGTGTGTAGTATCAGCTGATAAGACGATACTGTTTGTAGTATCGATTGGCAAGGCGATACTATTTGACGCTGAAGGCATTGGGTCTTGATGAGGCTGCTCAGTCGGTTCAACATGTAACAGAGTATTATGCCTGGATTTGCAATATTTACAACCAGCTAATCGACATTTCTTAGTGATGTGACTCGAGCGCAAACAATTTAGACAGACACGTAGTTCCTTAGCCTTTTGTATTCGTGTTTCAGTAGGTAAACTTTTAAATAAATCACATGTATATAAAAGATGATTGTTAGAACATAATGGACATTTTAATTTGTTTTGTAAATTATTAATATGTGCCTTGCTATTTTCTAACTTATTGTTCATAATTTCTATGTGGGTATTCTGATTCTCTTTGGTACTTGCAATAATAAAAGATTTTTGTTTATTATTGACACTAGTGCTAGACTTATTTTGATTAACCTCTAATGTTTCTAAGAGATCAGCCCTCCCATTAATAAATGAAACTAGTTTCGTTAATGTAGGAGATTCAGACAATGCATTGCGGTACTCTTCCCATTTTCGGTTTGTATTTACATCCAACTTTCTAGACATCATAAATATTATAAGAGTATCCCAATACTCTGTCGGCTCCTTTAAAGTCTTAAGTGCACGTAGATTTTTATTTATGACATCGATAAGACGTCGCAAAGAAGCTGATGATTCCTTAGTTATAGGTTCTAAATCGAATAGAGCCTGCACATGATTATTAATTAAAAGGCGATTGTTGTTGTAGCGATCACACAGTAAGTCCCATGCAATCACATAATTTTCATCCTTAAAATCAATATTCTTAATTACTTCCGCCGCCCGACCCTTAAGAGATGCCCGAAGGTAATGAAACTTATTTATTCCATCGATACAATTGCTGTTATGTATCAATGATATGAAGGTATCTTTAAACTCTAGCCAGTGCTGGTAGCTCCCGTCAAAGTGCGGTAAATCAATTTTTGGTAAGCGAACAAAGCCATTTTTAAACGATGCACCTGATTTGGAGTCCATTGTAGTGCCCGCCTCCGATCCCTTAAGCTCCAAGCCGCTCGCGCTGGTCCGGAGCTGGCTGCGCGCGTTGGCGATCAATGAGTGGTACCGTTCTTCGATCTGATTTCGTTCCACGTACTCGTCTTCAGGGTTTGTCGACGCTAACTCGATCTCCATCTGTAATGCATCGAAAATGTCGTACAAAGCCTCAAACTTGCTCAGGCGACCTTCTAAATCAATCCGTTGAAGTTCGGATATAAGCTTTGACGAAGAAAGCATAGTAATATACTTCTCAAAGTTGGTAAGTTTAGCTTTAATGCCACTGCGCTGTTTTACTAATTTTTCGATATCCATGTTGCTCTTAATTTTGAGAATTGAAGACTTGAAACTGTTAAGATTTGAAATTAATTCAAAGGCAAATTAAAACTGTTTGTTTCAAGCAATATGTCTCAATGCAAGTAGCAAATTATCAAACAAATCTATACAAAAGAACAGCCAACTGACCAATTGTTCAATGCTACCTTTGACCATTGATTCAGCATTCCGCGCGGCCTACTTTAAAAATTGTTATAGTTGCATCTTACACGCATAGAATACTAAGATATTTGTACATTTGTGTGTGTTAAGAAAAAGTAGTATATAAGCTGTAATATTCATAAATAAATCAGATTAGAATTTATTCTGGTCTCATTACCCCTCACTGTGGCCAAGACACCTTTAGCCATCTCTGATCAGTCCTGTGAGTCTGCTGGACTGGCAGTGAGTTCATCATTCACCCTCACCTGGATTTCCTACCCACTATCCGTCTGTTACCTTAGGTCTCTTGGTGCAGACATCCTGTACTTATTTATATATTTATTTACTAATAATTATATGGTAGGTTAGGGCTGTAGGGCTTATAGGACTTAGGGTCGTAGGGACTGTAGGGCTTATAGGTCTTAGTTTAGGTTCCTTTAATTTACCATACAGTCATGTACAGCCGTAACCTTTAATTAGGGGTGGTTGTACATTTTGGTCCTTCGAAGCATTGTACCACGCGGTCCTCTTGCCCCCCGTAGGGATTATAGGAGACAGACTGACACTTCAGAGAGCTGAGGGCTGGTGTAATCAACATAACATCAGTTTCTTAGTAATTTGAAGGACTTTTGTACTTGCGTATTCTGTCGGAAAGCCTTTCGTTGCGGATCGGTCACTGGCCTCCCACAAGCGGGTCTCACCAGTTGATTGAGAAGTCGCACTATACATATAACGAGGGCGCAGATACGTCAAGTACACGTTTTAGCTATTAGACTAGGGTACTTAGGACTGTTTGGAAAAGAAGAAAAAGCGCACTATGGAGATACAGGAAATCAACGAGGTAATCAAGAGCCAAGCGGATTACACCGAAATCAGAAGGATAGTAACAAACTTAAAAAAGGACTCAGCTACCAGGAAAACACAAAAATACATCAATGACAGGAAACGGACATTAGATGAAATTTTCCAGCGAGTTCAAGAAAAACATTCCCGACTACTGGAACAAGAGGTGCTATCGACTCATACATACATTACTACTAACTACTTTGGTATTATAAAGAAATACTACGACGAGGGAAACGATTACCTTAGAAAATGCGAGGAAAGGCTGCAACACGTACAAAGTATTTGCGAACCAAGATATGAAGAAGAAGATGAAAACCAAGACATTGTTAGTAGCCCAAAACTATTTATTCAACTTTTCCGAATGTCACAGTTATCAAAGAAAATAACACAGGCAAAGGAATCACTAACCGAAAACAAGCCAATCTGGCACTTACAAACACTATTGCAGACGTTGCAAAAACAGTGGACTGAAATCGAAGATACTCATATCGAACTACTCATGATCGAAAGTACATTGGAAAACAGCTACTTCAAAGATAGTTATTACGAAAATACGCAGAGAGATCTCGAAATTGTTATAGAGTTATTAGAAGAAAAAATCTTCAGAAACTCGGAAGAAAAACTTATCTCAACAAAAACCGGAAAACTACCGCGAATAAATATACCGATATTCGCGGGGAACTATGATTCATGGAATACATTTCAAGATTTATTTTAAAAAATTATTCATGAAGACAAATCAATTTCTTCGACAGAAAAAATGCGCAAATCAAAACACACGTAAAAGGTGACGCAGCAAGATTAATACGCCACTTAACAATTAGTGAGGTGAACTATGAAACAGCCTGGAAATTGCTTGCACAGAGATATGAAGACGAACGCATAATAACAACAAAGTTTATTGACAAATTATTAGATTTACCTAAAATGAAAAAAGCGAGCGCGGCACAATTAAGGGATATGCATGACACCGTAAATGAATGTCTTGAGGCTTTAAAAAACCAATGCATCGATACATCGTCATGGGGCCCTCTGTTGTTAAGAATAATAAGTAGAAAATGGGACGAAGATACAAATTTGAAATTTGAATTACGAGGATCAACTACAAAACAGGAATAAGATACAGTCTTTTGACGAGATGATGACGTTCATGGAGAATCGGTTCAAATACCTCAACTCGTTTGACGGGTCATCTAGCAATTACCAATCAAATCTGCAATCAAATAATAAACTAAAACTAAACTCGGAAAAATATAAACGATGTTGGTATTGTCAAAACAATGATCATATTATTCATGATTGCCCTAGTTTCAAGGCGTTGAACGTCAACGATCGATACAAGGCCGTTGCAGAACCCCACCGAGGGGGTCCCCACGTTGTCGTCGTGGTGGGGCTTGCGTGCCTCAATGATCCTGAAGCTCTGCCGGTAGAGATACTCATGCCGGAAAGGTTCAGGTGAGAGGCCAGACAAAGAGGGACCCAGGGAGGGGCCGCTCCTGACCAGTCGACGTTTGTGGACATGGCAAGGATGCGGCCATACCCGCAGAGGTGCAGGCGCACTGACGCGGCGCTCGTTTGCTCTTCGTACAACGAAGAGCAAACCTTTTGGCGGGTCTGCTGAGCCGGGATGGCCGGACAGTAGACGGAGGCATGCCTAATGCCACCGCCGAGGGCTTGGCTTAACCGCCCGGCCCAGAGGAAGGACACCTCTTAGATAAAAAACCACCCAATCCCAAGTTTCGGGAGCGCGGCGAGGGGATGAATGGCCGTGGGGGACACGGTCGTTAGCGCTCCCACCTGTTGGGGCCAGCCGCCCCCAACAGTATGTAGGCTTGCCCCGGTATGAGGCCACTGCCGGGGTTGACGGTTACTTGCTCTCATACTGGTGGGACGTACATGGATAACGAAAATTTAAATTTAAAAACAAAAAGCAAAGACAGGGAGTGGGATGAGGACTCGGACTCCGAGTCCGCGTCCAGCGAAGGAGTCGCGGGGGGTTTTAAGCTCCCCCGCAACAAGAAGGACCACCGGGCCGACGCCTTCCTCAAGAGGAAGAAAGAAGACCTGGGGTCCTCCTCTAGTGGTCGCGGGGCCTCGGCCAAAACGGTCGCCAGGAGGCCTGTTAGCGAAAGGTCCGCTGGGGCTTCTGGGGGTAACCGCTCAAGCTCCTCCGAGGAGGAGGCGTCGGCCATCGGCTCCGACCAGGAGCGAAAGGCGGACTTCGAGAGGACGGTGGAGTCCGCCTTCAAGCAGGTGGCCCTAAAGAGAAAGAAGGCCAGCCGCGACGGCGCCATCGAGGCCGCTACCGCCTCCATCACCGCCGCAGCGGTGAGCCACTTTGGCCGGGCTCCCGTGAGCGAGCTGACCAAGCTGCAGCGGGAGGTGGCTCGCCTCACGGCCGTCTTGGAGTCTCTCCTGGAGGAGAACAGGAGTCTCCGGGCGGACCTCGCCAAGATGCGCGAGCAGGAGGCGGAGCGCGGCGGGGCCAGGCAACAGGCGCAGACTGCGCCGGCTGAGAGCCAGATCCTGGCCCTAGTCCGTCAGGAGATGGCGGCCTTCCAGGCTCGCTTCTCAGTCCTGGAGGGCAGGGTTCTGCGCCCCCCCCTCGCGGCGTCGAAGCCCCCAGCGGCCCAAAGGGCCTCCTATGCGGCTGCGGTTGCAGCGGCACCCCCACCCAGAAGGGGACCGCCGAGCAAGCCCCCTGTCGCGGCGCCGAACGGACCGACCAGGAGGGCGGCCGCTCAGCCAAAGCCCAAGACCGCAAAGGCGGCCCAGGCGCAGAGGCCCCCGGTGCCAACGTCAGCACCGGTTCCATCGTCGGCACCAGTGGCGAAACGCCCTCCGAAGCCGACACCGTCAGCGGCCCCTACCTCTTCTGCCACTGAGTCTGAGTGGCAGGTGGTGGGGGAAAAGAAAAACAAAAGGAGGGCGGCCAAAGCGGCCAAAAAGAGGGCCCAAAGACAGCGGCGCAGACAGCGAGCCGCCGCGGCGCAACTCCGCGCCCCCAAGACCGCGGCTGTAGTAGTCACACTACAGCCGGACGCGGTCAAAAGGGGCGTGTCGTACCGCGATGTGCTCGCCAAAGCCAAGGAGGCAGTGAGCCTGGCCGAGCTGGGCATCACCGAGGGCCTTCGGCTGAGGGTGACCGCAACGGGCGCCCGCATGCTGGAGGTCCCAGGAGCGGCCAGTGGGCCCGCCGCAGACGCTCTAGCCGAGAGGCTCAGGGCGTCCATAAGTGCGGACGATGCCCGAGTCTCCAGGCCCCACAAGTGCGCGGATCTGCGCATCATGGGCCTGGACGACTCAGTCACTGCGGAGGAGGTGGTGGCCGCCGTCGCTAGGACGGGTGGGTGCTTTGCCGACGAAATCAAGGCGGGCACCATACGTCCCGACTTCAGGGGCATGTGCACCATCACGGTGAGCTGCCCCGTGACGGCGGCCAAGGCCATAGTCAACGGCCGTAGGTTATTGGTTGGCTGGGTGTCGGCGCAGGTCAAGCTGCTTGACCCCAGACCGCTGAGGTGCTTCCGATGCCACGTCGGGCATCATGTGGGTGTCCGTTGCACCTCGGAGGTCGACCGCAGCGCCCTCTGTTTCCGCTGCGGTCAGCCCGGTCACAAGGCCGTGGAATGCAGCGCCACGCCGCACTGCTCTGCATGTGCGGCTGCTGGCAAGCCGGCCGAACACCGGGCGGGGAGCAAGACCTGTGCCCCACCCACCAAGCCGAGTAAGGGCAAGGGCCGGCCGTCCGTCGTTGCCACCGCCGCCACCTCCGCAGTGGCCACCACCGCAGCTCCTGCGGCCGCCGTCGCCTCCAACGCTGCCGCCGCTGTCGACGCCGTCGCCACTGCTGCTGCCGCAGCGCCCGTCTCTGCGTCTCAAGAGGAGGAAGACGTGATGGAGTGCTAGTCTGGCTCCATTACGCTTCCTCCAGGCGAACATCAACCACTGCGCCCGTGCCCAGGACCTGTTGCTTCAAAGCATGGCGCAGTGGTCGATCAACATCGCCGTGGTCGCTGAGCCGTACTTTGTCCTTCCCAGGGATGACTGGGTTAAGGACCTTAGCGGCTCAGTGACCATCATATCGTCGGCCGCCGCTGGTACTCCTTCCCTCGAAGGGGTGAAGAGTGGAAGGGGTTGCGTCGCAGCACGGTTCGGGGAGATAGTCGTCGTGGGGGTGTACTTCTCCCCGAGCCGAACTCTCGCCGAGTTCCACAACTCCCTCCTGGAGTTGTCCGTCGTCGTCGGAAGTTATTCCCTCCCTGTGCTAGTGTTAGGGGACTTCAACGCCAAGAATTTGGCCTGGGGTTCCCGACGCACAGATGCACGGGGTAGGATGGTGGAGGACTGGGCGCTGGAAGCAGGCCTGGTCGTCCTCAATCGGGGTTCTGTCCCCACGTGTGTACGGATGCGGGGCGAGTCAGTGGTGGATATTTCGTTCGCCAGCCCCGCTCTGCTGCCGCGTGTCTTTGACTGGCGCGTGGAGGAGGGGGTGGAGACCTACTCCGATCACCGGTACATCCGGTTTGACGTCTCCGCCCAGAACCCTAGCGCGCCGGTCCTGCAGACCCCGAGTGGTCCACGTTGGGCGCTGAGGCACCTTGACCGGGAGCTTCTCCTGGAAGCCTCAGTCGTGCAGGCCTGGGTGTCATCACCGGACAGGCCCGCCGACATCAACGACGAGGCGGAGTGGTTCCGGGAGACCATGTCCGAGATTTGTGACGTGGCCATGCCCCGAGTCCCGCCAGGACGCGCCCGACGCCAGGTGTACTGGTGGTCTTGCGAGATCGCGGCCCTTCGAGAGGCGTGCGTCGCTGCGAGGCACCTGTACACCAGACACCGCAGGCTGCGCATCCGCCCTCCGGATGCAGAAGCCAGGGAAGCAGAGCTGTACGAGGGTTACAGAGCTGCGAAGACCGCCCTCCAATTGGCCATCGTCCAGGCCAAGGAGGTGGCCAATGCGGAGCTGCTGGGGTCTCTGGACAGGGACCCGTGGGGGCGCCCGTACAAAATGGTGCGGGGCAAGCTCCGCCCATGGGCCCCCCCGCTGACCCAGAGTCTCCGGCCTCAGCTGGTGGAGGAGGTGGTGAGCGCTCTGTTCCCTTCGCGCGGGGAACACTCTCCCCCGCCCATGTCTCTGCAACCCGCGGTGTCAAGTACGGACCACACTTCCGACGACGACGATGTCCCCGAGGTGACTGGGGTGGACCTGAGAGTGGCGGTGGCTAGGCTGAAAGCCAAAAACACCGCCCCAGGACCTGACGGCCTGCCTGGCAAGGCCTGGGTCCTGGCCCTTGAGGCTCTCGGGCCTCGACTTAGGGGGCTTCTCAGCGCATGCTTGGAGAAGGGCCAGTTCCCACTTCGTTGGAAGACGGGGAAACTGGTCCTCATTCGAAAGCCGGGGCGCCCTGCGGACTCTCCGTCCGCATACCGGCCCATCGTGTTGCTCGACGAGGTGGGCAAGCTCTTTGAGCGAGTTGTCGCACACCGCCTCGTCGCGCACCTTGGGGGGATAGGGCCGGACCTTGCGGACCATCAGTTCGGTTTCCGCAAGGGGCGCTCAACGGTGGACGCCATCATGCGCGTGAGAGCTCTCACGATGGGGGATGCTGTGTCCCGGGGGGGGGGGTCGTCTTGGCGGTGTCTCTTGACATCGCCAACGCCTTCAACACCCTTCCCCGGAGTTGCATCAGGGAGGCACTCCGGTATCACCGGGTGCCGACCTACCTTCGTCGCGTGGTCGAGGCCTATCTGTCGGATAGGTCCATCATTTACCCTGGTCACAACGGGGAATGGAACCGGCGAGAGATGTCGTGCGGTGTTCCGCAGGGGTCGGTACTGGGGCCGCTCTTGTGGAACATCGGCTACGACTGGGTGCTGCGCGCCGACCTCCCTAGCGGCGTCAGCGTGGTCTGCTACGCTGACGACACGCTGGTTCTGGCACAAGGGAGGTCGCACCAGGAGGCGGCCGACTTAATGACGCGCGGGGTTGCGATAGTCATCGAGAGGATCCAGCTGCTGGGACTGGAGGTGGCCTTGCACAAATCCGAGGCCATGTGCTTTCATGGGCTTCGGAACGCGCCACCTTCAGGCTCCCAAGTCACGGTGGGGGGGGTTACCATCGGCGTCGAGAGGGCGATGAAGTACCTGGGACTCGTCCTCGACGGCCGGTGGAACTTCGTCGAGCATTTCCGACGTTTGGGCCCCAAACTGGAGATGGTGGTGCTGCATTCAAGCGGCTCCTGCCCAACCTGGGCGGTCCAAACGCCCCCTGCCGCAGACTCTACGCGGGGGTCATGCGGTCCATGGCCCTTTACGGGGCCCCGGTATGGGCACGTTCGGTACGGCCGCGGGCTGTACACTACCTGAACGTGCCCCAAAGGGTGATAGCCATTAGGCTAATCCGGGGGTACCGCACGATCTCCCGCGAAGCAGCTGGCCTACTTGCTGGACTGCCACCGTGGGATCTGGAGGCGAGGGTCTTCTTGCGCCTGTACGACTGGCGCGAGGAGGCTCAGCGCCGGGGAGAAACCCCGTTGCCGCGGCAAGTTGTCGCGCAGCGGGCGGAGCTCCGGCACGATCTCATGGTGGCCTGGAGGGAGCGACTGTCGCAACCCAGTGCAGGGCACGCCACCATCGTGGCGGTAAGTCCCCTCTTTGAGGAGTGGCTCGGGAGGAGTCACGGCGCCCTCACGTACCGCATGACGCAGGTCCTCACCGGACACGGTTGTTTCGGGAGGTACCTGCACCGCATCGGTCGTGAGGAGGCGCCCGGGTGTCACCATTGTGCGGACAGCCCCGAGGACACGGTGGACCACACGGTCCAGGTGTGCCCCGCATGGGAAGGGCACCGCCGGGTCCTCGTCGAGGCTTTAGGCGGCGGCGACCTCTCGCGTCCGGCCCTGGTTCAGGCCATGGTCCGGGGCGAGAGGGAATGGGATGCCGTCGCCTCCTTCTGTGAAGCGGTCATGCTCGAGAAGGAGGAGGCGGAACGCCAGAGAGTTCGCACCTCTCATCCCGGCCGCCGCGCTGGACCAGGTAGACACCATGGGCGCCGGGTGTCGCGAGATGACTCCCGGCCACCGTAGGCGTGGGTCTGTGGGCGGTGAGTTCGGGTGGCTCATCGTCACTCTGTCTTTCTAGACGACAGACCCGTGTCGACGGCGCGCGTTGTTCCACGCGCTCCTCAAAGAGATGTCAGTAACCCCAGCGGGGCCCAGCAGGGCCAAGGCCTGCCGGGGCTGCGGGTTGTTCGAAAGAGATACCGCGGCCCTGGTACATAAAAGGCCTGTGACGGAACACGACGGTTTTTAGTCAGTAAGAGTCTGACACTCCCTCTCCGCTGCTAACCCACAGCGGAAGGGGTCATTTGATGATTTTTGACGTCGTTAAAAAAAAAAAAAAAAAGGCCGTTGCAGAAAAACGAATGTGCAAACGTTGCTTAAATCATGACGATGAGAGGTTATGCGTTAGTAAAGTGCATAAACAATGCGAAACCTGCCAACGTAAGGGACACCACACACTATTGCATCAATCTAGGACACAACTACAAAATAATAGTAATGTAAACACTAACAAGACCACATCAAAAGGTCCAGTATCGGAAAAATTCCAAAATATTGCAACAACAAGCCTATCAGCAACAAACTCTAATGCGGAAAATACTACCTTGTTAGCCACTGCCGTAGTAAGAACTACCTCTTACGATGGAATGCCACAGTTGTTAAGAGTATTGTGTGATCAAGGGTCCGAAGCATCATTTTGCACGGAAGAAGTAGCACAATTATTATCTTATCCACGACGGAAAATTCAAGCCGAAATAAAAGGTATTGGAGATGAAAAAACAAAAACGTCAAATTATACCATTGACATAACTTTACAGCCGAGATACTCTAGTGATTACAAGTTACCAGTAACGCTTATTGTATTGCCAAAACTAACGAGTTCATTACCGAAGAATGACTTACAACAATTACATGAAAAAAGCTTGGAAAATACACTTATAGCAGACCCAACATATTACAAAAAGGGACCAATAGACATAATATTAGGCGCCCAAGAATACAGTAAAATATTACTACAGGGTTTCGAAAGACTTCGCGACGGGATAATCGCTCAAAATACAGAGTTTGGGTGGATTTTATCCGGATTCTACCCAAGTAATACAAAAAATGGGGTCAAAATACTGAGTATGATAGCCCGCACTGAAGATGAACGACAACTTACAAAATTTTGGGAATTAGAAGAGATTCCACAAAAATACAAACTTTCGCAGGATGACCAGATCTGTGAAAACTACTATAAGGAAACAACAATAAGAAACCCAGACGGTACTTACACAGTACGACTCCCTTTTAAGGACTCAAACTTAAATTTAAACTTAGACGGCGACTCTCGTAAAAAAGCCGCATCACGACTTTTACAACTAGAACGAAAGTTCGTAAAAAATGATAACCTACGACAACAATACATTGAATTTATGAACGAATATCTACATATGGGCCACATGAGAAAGGTGGATAAAATAAACTACAACTTAGGAAAATACTACATACCTCATCAAGCTGTTATAAAGGAAGACTCACTGACTACAAAACTACGCGTGGTATTTGATGCAAGTAGCAAAAATAGCACAAAAATGAGCCTTAATGACAATATGTATAAAGGTCCACGATTACAACAAGACCTATCTACAATACTTTTACGATGGCGGAAGCATAAGGTGGCGTTTATGGCTGACGTCATGAAAATGTACCGTTTTATAAAAATCAGTGAATTAGACTTTCCATATCAAAGAATATTATGGAGGTTTTCACCTAAAGATAGTATTACTGAATACGAACTTACAACAGTCACGTATGGTACAACGAGTGCCCCCTATCTTGCGGTACGAACATTACAACAACTTGCTATAGATGAGCAAGATAATTACCCAATCGCAAGTAAAGCTACACTACAAGACTTTTACGTAGATGATATCCTGTCAGAAGAGTCCCAGGAGAGCTCAGCTAAAGAATTGCAGAATCAGTTGATATTTATGCTAAACAAAGGCGGATTAAAGCTTAGAAAATGGTCATCAAATAGTCCAGAACTGCTCGAAAACATACCTGTAGAAGATCAAAATGATGAGATGCTCAAACTACCGTTAGATGAAACGAGAAAATCATTGGGCATAGCATGGTCACCACGGGAAGACTGTTTTTATTTCCGAATAACTATAACGGAAAATAAGAAACCTACAAAGAGATTTATCATGTCGGAAGTTGCAAAAATATTTGATCCTCTAGGTTGGTTGGCACCAATTATAATTAAAATGAAATTACTTATACAAGAACTCTGGACAAACGGTTTAGAATGGGATCAACCAGTGGATGACAGGATTCAGAAAAAATGGATTGAAATCCAAAAACATCTCAAAGACATTGAGAAAATTAAAGTTCTACGGTGGTGCTACACGACAGACAATACAAAGATCGAGTTATTTGGGTTTAGCGACGCGTCTGAAAAAGCGTACGGAGCGGTTATATATAGCCGCGTAAAGAAAAATGACGTCTATTACATTACATTGTTACAAGCAAAGTCAAAAGTAGCACCCAAGAAACAAAAAACTACTTTACCTCGACTTGAGCTATGCGCTGCTGTATTAATGGCCGGATTGGTAGACAAGGTCAAGGAAGCGCTTAACTGCAAGGACGTTGAGATATCTTGTTGGACGGATTCAATGATCACCTTAGGCTGGATAAGAGGAGAACCTCATCGGTGGCAAACGTTTGTGGCTAATAGGGTATCAGAAATTAAACGGTTAGTACCAAACGCTCAATGGAATCACGTCATTTCTGCGGATAACCCGGCTGACATCATTTCGAGAGGCATTGAGCCAGAAAAACTAATAAACCAAACTTTATGGTGGAACGGGCCGCAATGGCTCAAAACTGATAAGATTCCTATAACGAGAACGACGCCACAGGCAAATGAAGAAGTCAAGTTGTGTCATGTGTCAACAACTAAAACAGTGACGATGGATTTCTGGGATAGATTTTCCCGTTTGGATAGAATGATAAGGGTGCTGTCATATTGCTACAGATTTGCAAGCAAACAAAAAAATTATAACCCATTGTCGTGTGTGGAAATAAATATTACGACAAAACGAATGCTTAGGATAGTACAGCAACAAGAATTTGAGGAAGAATTTAAAATTATTCGCAATAAGCAACTTTTTAAGAAGAACAATAAACTATCCAGTTTGGACCCATTTGTTGACGAGGACGGATTACTAAGAGTAGGAGGCAGATTACAAAACTCAGAGCTACTCTACGACCAGAAATACCCAATACTATTACCTTATAACCATCATGTAACATCGTTAATTGTACAAGACGCTCACCAAAAAACATTGCATGGAGGTAACAAATTGACTCTAGCATATTTACAACAAAAATACTGGATTATTGGTGGAAAAAGGAAGGTGAAGAGTTTACTTAATAAATGTGTGAAATGCATAAGATACAAAGCATCTACAGTTTCTCAAAAAATGGGAATACTACCAAAAGCTCGAGTAACGCAATCCTACCCGTTCAGTCATACTGGAGTGGATTATGCGGGGCCAATACAAACAAGAACTATGAAAGGACGAGGTCACAAGTCTTATAAATCATATATTGCCGTTTTTGTATGTTTAACAAAGGCAATACACCTAGAGTTAGTAGGAGACTTGACAACAGAAACATTTATAGCGGCGCTACGTAGATTTATGGCACGAAGGGGTCACGTATCACACATGTATAGTGACAATGCCACAAATTTCGTAGGAGCAGCCAACTTTTTACATCAAGAAATCTTTTACAGATAACGCAGTCAGCACAATTTCAAAACGCAGTGACAAACATAGGCACCCAGTGGCATTTTATTCCTCCCGCATCACCGCATTTTGGTGGAATCTGGGAAGCTGGCGTGAAGTCAGTGAAACATCATTTGCGTCGAGTGATAGGAGAGTCAACACTGACATACGAAGAAATGACAACGTTTCTCCACCAAATCGAAGCGTGTTTGAACTCAAGACCATTATGTGCGCAAAGCGAAAATATTAATGATAATGTAATACTTACTCCCAGCCACTTTCTTATTGGTCGAGAAGCAGTGGGGGTTCCAGATCCGATTTCAAACATTAATACTGATCTGGTAAATAAATGGAAACACATTCAAAGAATAAAAAGAGATTTTTGGAAGAGCTGGACAAAGGACTATTTACACCAACTTCAACAAAGATACAAATGGAAACAAGAACATCAAAATGTCAAAATTGGAACTGTGGTCCTAATAAAAGACGATAACATAAGTCCGAGTAAATGGCCATTGGCGAAAATCAAAGAAGTGCACCCCGGAAATGATGGGGTAGTCAGAGTAGTAACTCTCCAGGAATCAACAAAATGTGTGGTATAAAGCTACTGACAGTAATCATATTAAGATACAAGTAATGCAAGCTTACGAGTTAGCGAATAATTATATCACGGAAATTATGGAATACTATACAGGATTGCTTGATATTTATTTAGGAAATGCAAGCGTATATAGTATATTGACATCAAAACACATCAGCAATATAATAAAAACGGCCAATCAAAAGTTGCCTTCAAACTTAAAGATTATTCAGGGTCAACTAACTCAGACTAAGATGGATGTGAATGCGACACACATACGAGTGTACGCGTATTACCCAATACACGATATAACAAAATATACCCTTATACACGTTACACCGATTCCAGAGAGAAAAACAGACGGATCATTTGAGTGCTTAACCATTCAACAGACATTCATAGGGTTTGATTACAACAACGAGCATTACTTCGAATTACGTGAAGACGAATTTAAAGACTGCCTGCGTAGTAATACAGAGTTCGTGTGTTTTCCTGTAGCTGTCAAGAACATGCAATTTAACGAAAATTGCATAGTTGACCAACTTTTTAGAGCTGAAAATCACATCCAAACCCACTGTACATCAAAAACCTACAACACATCGACAGATGTTGTATGGAAGCAATTATTCATGCAAAATACTTGGCTCTTTATATCAACAAAACCTATCACCGTATCGATTATTTGTGACGGCCAAAGAAAGGAAATTATAATTAAAGACGTCAGTGTTCTACATATCGCTGAAAATTGTGTTATTAAGACTACTAACAATTTGCTTGCTGCAAAAAGAACAACAACTATAACAGTGCTAGCTTCATATTCTAAAGTGACAAATTTCTCTCTAAACAGTCAGATTGTGCCATCAAACATAACAGACATAGCTAAAGAACAAATACTGGACAGTTCAAAAGGCTTTTTTGACCATCTAATCAAATCGGAAAAGAACTTAAAAACTCAATTAGATAGCACGATATGGAAACAAATAGTATCCCACTCGTATATAACTAGCATCAGTACTTCACTTATAATTATAGTTTTAGCAGGTATCTTATTTTATTTTGCTCCACAGGTTATAACCCGACTCCGAGATAGGCGAGCAACAAAGAGGAATACAGCACCGCCTAGACAACAGTCAACCAACGTCACCAACACAACGCACATACAACGTACGAGTACACGGCAGCAATACGGCATACCACGCAGCATGCCCGCACAGCCAACACAAGCAGGACAAGGCCAAGCCGGCCCATACGAAACCGTCGAGCTGTACCAACTGGAGTCCTGTTGCTGAGAGTCGCCAGGATGTTCAATGCTACCTTTGACCATTGATTCAGCATTCCGCGCGGCCTACTTTAAAAATTGTTATAGTTGCATCTTACACGCATATAATACTAAGATATTTGTACATTTGTGTGTGTTAAGAAAAAGTAGTATATAAGCTGTAATATTCATAAATAAATCAAGTAAAAAAAAAGTCGTGGTGGCCTAGTGGGCAAAGAACCAACCTCTCGAGTATGAGGGCGCGGGTTCAATTCCAGGTCAGGCAAGTACCAATGCAACTTTTCTAAGTTTGTATGTACTTTCTAAGTATATCTTAGACACCAATGACTGTGTTTCGGATGGCACGTAAAACTGTAGGTCCCGGCTGTCATTGAACATCCTTGGCAGTCGTTACGGGTAGTCAGAAGCCAGTAAGTCTGACACCAGTCTAACCAAGGGGTATCGGGTTGCCTGGGTAACTGGGTTGAGGAGGTCAGATAGGCAGTCGCTTCTCGTAAAGCACTGGTACTCAGCTGAATCCGGTTAGACTGGAAGCCGACCCCAACATATGTAGTTGGGAAAAGGCTCGGAGGATGATGATTCATAAATAAATCAGATTAGAATTTATTCTGGTCTCATTACCCCTCACTGTGGCCAAGACACCTTTAGCCATCTCTGATCAATCCTGTGAGTCTGCTGGACTGGCAGTGAGTTCATCATTCACCCTCACCTGGATTTCCTACCCACTATCCGTCTGTTACCTTAGGTCTCTTGGTGCAGACATCCTGTACTTATTTATATATTTATTTACTAATAATTATATGGTAGGTTAGGGCTGTAGGGCTTATAGGACTTAGGGTCGTAGGGACTGTAGGGCTTATAGGTCTTAGTTTAGGTTCCTTTAATTTACCATACAGTCATGTACAGCCGTAACCTTTAATTAGGGGTGGTTGTACACCAATTAACCGTAAAATTGCATAAAAAACTAAAGACGGTGGCATGCGCAGCTGATAACAAAAGGGATGCGTCGCCGTATTAGATAACCGGTTTGTGCTAGTTTGTATATACGGCGCACTGACAATTCCCGCTATAGATATTATACCTACGCCACCCGTAAGCATAGGAAAACATGCACGATATAACACGAATGCAAATTATTATTAACACTGCTTATGTTTGTCTCAAATAAAAGTGAAATAAACGATAGTGGGAAGAAAAAATGATTTTAAAAACACCTTATTATTGTGTGAAATGGATGTCTAGGAACAAGGTAAATAATTGGAACGAACTCACAGAGGTCCTTGACCGTTTCACTGGTTGATTTCTTCCCGCTGCAACGGTGAATTTGCTGATCGGTGACTGTCGACGTTCGAATTCACTTCAACGTTTTTCTTGAAGACTTATTCTCCTTGTTTGCTCCTGGATTATTCCCGTACAATTTGAAATCACGTATATGTTAGCAGGCATGCAGCATGGAAGCAAACATGCAACATGCAGCAAGCATGGCTTCTGTCACGGCTCCGGCGCTGCGGGGCTCCAGCGGTCCCATGCGAGCTTATCGTCGCAGATGGTTTTCACGCTCACCACCGCAGCTTCGGCTTGCCTCAGCCTCAGCCGCGGCGGCGAGCGTTAAAACTACCTGCGCCTCAGCTCGCAGGCCGCCTCGCCCCTCCGCGCCTACGCGGTTTTGAATTGCACTCTAGGGGTAGGGCAAACAAGACTACCTACGTGGAGTCTATATACACATAACTTAATATAGCATCATATTACTTTATTTGAAAATAAGCCTACATTTTATGGCAATCACAGTGATTTATTTAGGCAAAAATAATTCATTAATTTGGTCGTCAAGATTTGGTGATCATTTATTAAATTTGGTGGACGAATACAATTTGAAGTGGAGTCGTGACTAAAATAGCTGGTACTATTATATTTTTAGACTTTATTTTTCTGGTGTTAAGTAGATATTTTTGGTTACAAAACTAAGGGTATCAAAGCATTTTATGGTGGTCATTATATTTATCCCCTTCTTTTTTTGTTTGATGGCGTATACTTCCGAGGTGGTCCCATTATCATCAGGTCAGGACCTGATGATGGAAACCCTGAGAAATCGAGGGCAATTTTCGAAAGTTGTAGGAATACATAGGATGAAAACTTGACACTCAGGTGTTTGCCTGATAGCACTATTCAACAGTGAAGGTTTTGAGCTGACCTGATGATGGAGACCAGTGAAAGTCGAGGGAACTCGACAACTGAATATGTAAAATTTCTCGTGTTTGGGCTTATATTATTTGTATTGACGTGACCTTTGCAACAGTGAAGGTTTGGAGCTGATCTGATGATGGAGACCAGAGAAGGTCCAGGGAACTCGACAACCGAATATGTAAACTACCTCGTGTTTGGGCTTGTATTATTCGTATTGATGAGAACTTTCCAGTTATGTGGATAGTGACAACTATTCTTATCACTGAAAAGCTAAAAATAAAAAACTTTTTACAAAAAAATAAAACCGACTTCCAAAAACACTAAAAAGCAAAAACAAAAACTAATTTTAAGTGCATCGGCCTAGAAGTCGGTGGCAAAATTAACTTAAGGACATCCATTACACATCGACTTCTAGGCCGATGCACTTAAAATTTGTTTTTTTTTTTTGGCTTTTTAGTGTCTTTGGAAGTCGGTTCTATTTTTTTTTTTTCAACTCAATCTTGCTTACACGACCGTACAGTTCGGTGCCCCGCTCAGAATGCCGCCATTTGCCAAGTGTTGCTAGCTTAGTTAGTTAGCCCTTAGTTGCCTCCAAGCCCTATCCCAGAATCCCTTTAGAACTAAACTCCATTGTCCTATTGTCCTAGATATCAAAAAGTCCCTTTTCTCTTGCACTCGGCAAGAGAAAGTTGTCCACCTAGTTTGGATTCCCAGTCATTGCGGCATAACAGGAAATGAATGTGCCGACGCATTGGCTAAAGATGCATGCACATCTGAATCAGCGGACCTTGCACACTTCTCCCTTCAAAGGCATGACCTACTAAACGTACCTAAATTGAGTCTTGAGACCTCGTGGCAGGAATGGTGGAATATCTCCAGCAGAAAGAAGGGTAGTTCATACTACGCTATCCAACCGGCTGTAAAATCGAAACCGTGGCTTACTCATTTTAAAAAATACCCTAAACAGGTTATTTCGGTTCTATGCAGGATACGTTTAGGACATTGTTGTACTCCGGTCTTCTTGCGCAAAATTCGGGTGCAGGACTCATCTCTCTGCGAGTGTGGACTGGATAAGGGTTCCCTGGACCATATATTTTTAATTGTCCCAATAACTCATCTTTTGATTTATATGGTCGTCTCCAAAAACTGAAGATTCCTCTCCCTACTAATTTCCGTTCCCTCTTAACTTACTCCTGTCCAGAACTGCTCCAGGCGCTATTGATGTCCATCCATCGTAATAATATTAAATTATAAACTGTGGCCTATCTATTTAGACCACTGTTTGTATAAATGTGGTATATATGTTACTTGTTTTATGTTACTAACATTTTGTTATTATTTATAATATATGTAAATGTATTTCTGTTTGTTTACGTGGCGTCCTACTAACACGATAAGTTACACAAGTTTGACTACAACATCAACTTAATTTTTGTCTTTTTGTCAATCACAAGCACTACTTGCTTCTTATTCCACTTGTCATTGGCAGAATCGTCGACGTTTGCATCGACATGGATTGCCATAAATAAAAATAGAATAGAATAGACTTTTTTGTGTGTGAAGCTCCTAACAAAAATGTGGTAAGTTTTTTGTTTTATACCTTATTTAGATTGTTATTTTATATCAAAATAAACGTGAAAAAATTTCCTTTACGAAATTTGTATTATTACGACAATTTCAAAACTTTTACATAGTATAATTTAGTTGGAAAAGTTATACGATCACTACACGATCATCGTTTGATAATTTTCTATTGTTTACAGTGTATTCTAATTGGTTGTTTTTGTTAAATAAATGCAAAATATACGAGAATCCTTCACTATAAGCACTTTAATGGCCATTTACAAACGAAATACTTTGAGATGGGGTCTATAATGATTAAAATGTTAAGACGTTATTCATAATTTTAGTGTCGGTGGGCCGACTCCCCTTGGATAGATCTACTTACAACGTAAATAATGGTTTGTTCACACGGAGCGTTTTATGATCAATTTGGGAATGTTTTGTGGTTTTGGCTTTGTTTATGTATCTACTTATAGGTGATGGCATGTTTATTTAGTTTTCGTTTTTCAATATCAAAGAATGAAAAATACCTAAAATTATTTATTTTCGATTATAGGTTTATTTACTTTTTTGTTGAAACAATAATGATTATTATTTATTTTTTTGTTATTGAAAAACGAACGAAAGCTAGGAATACATTATATGTATACTAATAATAAAATTACACTTAAAACGCACTCGAAATATGCATTTGCACGCAAATACGCAAATGCTTGTAAGCCAATTTTTGCTACTGATCTTTTTATAATGACTTTTTTTTTATTGGCTTTGTCTGCTACTGCTAGTGTGCTTCCATTTTTCAACCTTATTACTCAGGTCGTAAGGGTGAAAAGCGGTCGACTATCATTGAGCATTTCACACATATTTTGCACATTTCTTTATGGTGTATTGTATGAAGGTAAAGTAATATCAAGTACGTGTAATAACATGATAATTATTTATATTACAGTGACGAAACAAACGAAGTAGAGCCCCAGCCGTAATTACATATTGTATTTACTTACACCTGCATAAGATATAATGTATTGCAATGAAATACATTAGAAACTTTGATTTTAGATCGACAAGTAGAGGACGCGCTAGAGGACGGGGACGGGGACGGGGACGCGGACGCGGACGCGGACGTAGGTCCAATAGTCCGGAGGAGCCTCAGCCGTAAATATAGCAATTCTGCTTTTTAAAGTAACATTTTCCATTAAATATTGCAACGAAATACATTAGAAACTTTGATTTTAGATCGACAAGTAGAGGACGCGCTAGAGGACGGGGACGGGGACGCGGACGCGGACGTGGGTCCAATAGGCCGGAGTCTGAATATTTGAAAATAAAAAGCAATCACAACATGTCCACACTTAAATTCCTGAAAAAATATATTTTCGTCATCAGAATCGTCTGGTTGGCAGATATCGTTTCTTTTTCGTTATTTCTACAGAAGAATTAGAACTCTCAGAAAAAAATTGTCGTACTCTCTTTACGCCGGCTTGGTAAACTGTCTGGAATAAAATTATCAGGCGTTAATCTTTCAAAGTAACCGGGTGATACTGACTCGGTTGTAGCTTCACTAGTTCCTGGGCTACCAGGAGATTGAATAGAGCGAGCTTCCGATGGACTGTTGCGATGATTGGAAGGTTCTGCTTGAGGAGAAACAGGCGAAAAATTGTCTAAACGAGGATCAGATAATATAGAAGGGGAATTTAGGACTTTAAACCGTATTTGAATCTGTCCTAATTCATAATGCAAACATTTTTCATGGGTTTTGCAATTTAAACAGCTTAGTCGTCTGGCACAGATAATATTAGGATTCTGTATATTCCACAACGCTTGATGAATTTCCAGTGTTCCTTTGAAAGGTAGTGTAGCACTCCGATTCAAAACCTCATCGACTTCCGGAAACTTGAACTCGTCGATCTTATAAATTTCTATGCCTCTACAATTTACGCTTAAACATGACATGAAATCATCTAAATTCAATACGTCATTTCCCTTCGCAACATAACTGTCACAAATGCGTTTGATGCACCCCCTAACACCATCAGGTGCACCTTTTCCGTGACCTCGCTCAGTAAAATGCCAATTAATAGTTGTAACAGAAAACTCTTTACTTAATAACGTAGCCAGTAAAAAAAACATTGACTTGTAGCGGTATTGAGTTAAAGGACCATCGCTCAAAATATGCAAAATTTCTAAATTTGGAGAGAGTTCTTTGATTCTTTTTACTAGAGCAATTAAGTGAACACATATGGCAGTTGGATCGTGTCGTAGGTTCTGCGATACGGTACAGAAAGACGTAGTATTTGTATAATTACTAGGAGGCTCTAAGTTGCTATTATAATATACGGATGTATGTAACGATAGTTGCGGTTTGGATCCACCAAAATGCGTCGATTGAACCTCCTGCCCATACTTACAATTATAATTTTCCGAAAAATCGATATGTAGTAATCCTTCATTGGATGTCAAATTTTGTTTAAGATGTTGTATGGTTTTTCTTTGATGAATCATGTTTGCGACATGCTTCCTTAAAGTCGGTAAATTAAATTTCAATTTTTGAAATAGTGCTTTCTTTGTAGTTGAAACTTTTTCTTTAATTGTTTTGCGACACTGCTTAGTAGTATTTTTAATTATCACTGGAACTGTTTTTGTGATCCACCTTTCATATAATATAGTATCTTTGTCGTTATTTACCAATTGGTTTATTACGTTTATTTATATAAGACACTTATACGATCACAGTTAGAATACGCCGTCCCAATTTGGAACCCTTTCTATAAAAAGTATATAGATGGGATCGAGAAGGTCCAGCGTAAGTTTCTGCGTGCCATGCAGTATAGGTGTTATAAGAATCGCTTACCTTATTCACAACTGTTACGCAAATATAAGCTTATTACCCTGGAATCTAGACGTAAGTTCCTGGAAACTTCTGTACTGTATGGTATAGTCCATGGCTGCTTTGACTCGATTGATCTCACTAGTGGGTTAAGCTATTCAGTCCCTCGCACTGTTAACAAGCGAAGCATTCGTGCAGGAACCCTATTTTTTGTAAATAATTGTCGTACAAATTCTGGTCTACGCTGCCCTATGCGTCGAATGGTAGATACCTACAATAAAGCATTTATTGATATTGACATTTTTGTATGCTCTAAGTCCAAATTTAAGAATGATGTAATGAAACTGTTATTGGAAGTTGAATTGAATTTATTTATTTTATATTATTCTTTGATTATAAATATTATAAATATTATTATCATTATATTTAATTGAATATGTACGATTATGATCTTGATGCTTGTATGACTTGATTTTGTGCTGTATTGTTTTAATGTAAAATTGATTTCTGTATAATTTTATTGTTTGTTATTGTGATTATGATGGTGATTTGATTTTGTTTCGTTTTGCATTATTTTAATTAATTATTTATTTGTAATGTTTTAATACCATCGTTATTGTAACGTATTTATTGAATTAATAATGCTCATTTGGTGGCACTCATTACCTAATATTTTTGTTAAAATGAGGATAATGCAGTGGGCCACAATATTGTTATCACTCACACTTATTGTTAATTTATTAGTATGGATTGTATATTGTGGTTGTTAATTGTCCCTAAAAAAAAAAAAAAAAATACGTGGATTATCGCACTGAATTATCAATACATCCTGGAACATACTACGTCTCCACATTCGGGCGACGCCACCGTATGGTCTACCTCGCAGAATACCCGCTGAGGTATCCACAGCCGATACTCCAGTGCAGCTGAACTCGTGACTCACAGTGTCGAGGAATGAAATCTTATCAGGCATGAAAAACTTCGCGGGTAGTTGCAAGGTCAACACAAAAATAACACTGCTCTATAAATAATTTTAAATTATATTATTAAAAGTAGCCTCTAAATTAATGTATATTACATTAGCCTGATTAAGTCTACCTGCTGGTAAAGTGTTTCTCCTACAAAAGTCTTCTATTTCAATATCACTTCACTATTTTTCTATTCTTCAACTGTCATTACACATCTTTACAACACAAATGGATCCAAACAACAACACCGTGAGTGGTTTGATGGACATGTTCCACAAGAGGATGACGGAGTTTGAGGCGCGGCTTCAGAAGGCTCTAGCAGATCCATCAAATACCTCAAACTTGGCTGCAGAGTTCACCGACTTCAGGGATTTCATAGCTCAGGCGCTCAACAGTCTACAGCAGCAAGTTGAGCTTCTTGCCAGGACTGTGGACTCAATGGAGATGCGCGGACGAAGAGGAATTTTGTTGCTGCATGGTGTCCCCGAGGAGAAGGATGAAGACACAGCAAAGGTAATTGTTGGAGTTGTCAAAGACCGCTCTAGGATCCATAGTTTTGCTGAAGATGACATTAAGCGATGCCGCAGAATGGGACGGTCTTCATCCATTACAAAACCAAGGCCTATTCTATTTAAGCTTCGGGATGGTTCTGTCCGAAACAATATTTGGTTTGAGAAAACAAAACTAAAAGGCACCGGCATCACTGTCTCAGAGTTCTTGACCAAATCTCGACATGACCTGTTTATGGCTGCACGGAACAGGCTTGGGGTGACGAAGTGCTGGACTAGGGATGGGTGTATTTATGTATTGGCACCCAATGGCTCACGGCATCGCATCACATCGTCTGCGGAACTGAGCACTATACTGTCCCGTGGTGGCACCAAGTTCCCTGAAGCGGCATCTACCAACGCTCCGCAGAAGCCCATCATCACCAGCGGGCCCAAGCGTGCTGCTGCTATTAAAAAGTGAAGTGTTTTTCACCCCCCGAAAATGTGTTAAGTCCGAGTAATACTATAGTCTGATTTTTAATTCGAGTCAGTAAAATGACATTTCCAGTGTTGCACGGTTTTAAAAAAATAGGGTCCCCAATAAATAGTGATGTGGAAAATCGAGATTTTTAAATCGAGAATTAAAAGTTAGTCTAGATTACATTCATTTATTTATTTGTACATACATTACATTTTTTATTAATATCAAATTGGCTTTATATTAATATAAATATGTAATTTACGGAAATTAAACTGAACACATGTAATTGAATATTACATAAAATACTGTTGTTAAAGGGCCCAACCGGCAAAGGTCGACGCCTAATAATTTCACACATAGGCAGTGATGAAGGATTTTTAGAAGACGGGTTATTAATTTTTGAATCCAAGAAAAATACCGGTGACTATCATGAAGAAATGAACTCAAAGTGTTTCGAGGACTGGCTTAAAACTGTTTTGCCAAATTTAAGGCTAAATGCGGTGCTGGTACTAGATAACGCACCGTATCATTCTAGAAAAGACGAGCGTATCCCCACTTCAAACTGGCGGAAGGATGATATAATTCAATGGTTGAATGAAAAAAATATTCAATTTCAACCTAGGATGATAAAAGCTGAATTAATAGAGATTGTAAAATCCCACAAATCTAATTACGAACGCTATGCTGTGGAAGAGTTGGCCGCTGAATATGGTGTCACAATCCTGCGGCTGCCCCCTTATCACTGTGAGCTCAACCCAATAGAGTTAGTTTGGGCTCAATCAAAGGGGTATGTCGCCAGGAACAATAAAACTTTTAAATTAAAAGACGTAAAAAAGTTGTTTGAAGAAGGTGTGAAAGAAGTGACACCTGAAAATTGGCGACAGTGCATCAACCATGCAATAAAAGTCGAAGACAAAATGTGCCAACTCGACCACATCATAGACGAATGTGTGGATTCATTTATAATAAATGTAACTGATTCCGATTCCGATTCTGAATATACTGATTCAGAATCGGATTCGGAATCGCAACCGTTATGAATAAAAACCTATAAAATTACTTGTATTTTCCTTACTTTCCATTATTGATTCCTCTGAATCCCCCATCTTTTGTAATAATGTTGCAGTGAGAAGTTTTAATATGCTGGGAAGGGTCATATTTCTAAAATCGTATTATTTAATACGTTATGCTTTAAATATTTACAATAAAAACAACGCTCTGATACCTAATAAAATAAATCATGACTAAACTTCTAAGTCGATCGATTGTGGAACATCACTATTGTAGTGGGTCACCCTGTTTTGTGAAAGTGACAGTTGCCCCTGTCATTTTACTGACTCGAATTAAAAATCAGACTATAGTTAGTTTTTCTTCAGTTCTTTTCTTGTTGTAAGTACCCACTTTCTTTTAAATGTATTTCTTTTTCTTTTCGTTTTAATCTTATGTTGCACTATTATTTGTATTTCATTATAAAATTTTAATTATGTGGGTGTCTTTTCTAAAAACATTTTGATTGACACTTGTCATAATGACAGCTGTCATGTCATTGATGCGCTGACATTCTCGTCATCAAAATGTATATTTACTTGTCGGAAGGGGGGCGAACATCAGGATGGCACTATCGTCCGACATCAGTTAGGGTAATCAAGCAAAGAGATAACTCAAAGAAACTCTAAACTCAAAAACGTTTATTCAAATTAGTCAGAACAAAAGACAGCCCCCAAAACGCCCGCCCTTCGCCACTTCCTATGTGTTTTGGCTTGGGGAGAAGAAGTGGCGGAACAAACTCCCCAACAACACATGTCTGTCTGTTAGGTTAGAAGAACCATTACAATTCAAAAATCACAAGACTCTTTACAATAACACTAGGTACACTTCACGTAACGAAAGGCAGTATCGAGATGTGCGCAGTACGACGACTCGACCAAGACTGAGCTCCGCGGACGCCACGCCGACCACCACGACTCTGCCAAGCGCGCCAAAATGTTGTTTCACCGGAAACGCCACCAGAGGGCGCGCTTGCGTGACGTTTAGTGTCCGTACTAATGACAGTCTCCGACACGGCCATCCTGCGTAGACCCACGTCCTCGTGGGTTTAATCTGCAACAACACAAACACAGCACAGTACGTTTGCCTCGGCCACTCCTGACCACAACAGTGACTTGTCTCTTAGCCAGATGCTTGCTTGCTTGTCTTTTGACTACAGGTATTGAGGATAAGCCTAAGCCGTGTGAGGTGATGGTGTAAGTGCTCCAGGTGCTGTGTCGTTTGACATAGTAAGAGTACTGTGACACTTCATGTTCCTCGGGTGCTGTGCTGCTGCACTTGCTGTATCTTTGCATGCTGTACGGAGTGCTGACGGCCAGTATCTCGTTTGGCATACTCCGGTAATGAAAGCCAGTGGATAGTAGACTTGGCATATCACGCTTTGAGGGCAGGTGATCTGTTCTATTGTTTTGATTACACGTCGGAAGTAATTATGCTCTTAGCTGTATTAAGTGGAAAAATGTGTAATAATCAGTGGTCGGAATAGG
This sequence comes from Helicoverpa assulta, assembly GCA_963856015.1. NCBI lineage: Eukaryota > Metazoa > Arthropoda > Insecta > Lepidoptera > Noctuidae > Helicoverpa > Helicoverpa assulta. The sequence continues at coordinate 16,086,517 of CAWLCW010000001.1, read as the reverse complement.
TAGAGCTATTTTGGCTACTTGCGACATGAGGACATAACATGGATATGCCAAATATTTCCCGGAATCCCGGGAATTCTTGGAATTAAAAAAACATTGTTCAAGTAGTTTTGTAAATAGGAGACATGGAATATAAATAAAATGCGATGATCGAGTTAGATATATTATTTAATTTTCAAAACAGTTGACATTACTGGTTGGTCTGTCTACAACGATATATAAATATACTTAACTAAAGTAGTAAGTAGCAAATAAATTACAAAAATATGCATAAAGAACTTTGTACTATATCATTCGTAAAAATGTAATTATGACATTTTCAGCATTAATAACGCCGTCGTATTGAAAACATTGATAGAGAGTAGGTATTTTCACGACTCGCAGTGACGTGAAGCCGTTTCCTTATGTTAATCTTTAACGATTAGTAACAAAACTTTACGATACACTTTCTATTCCTAGAAGCTCTTGACATGCTCGTAAATGAAAGACTTCACGCTACTGCGCGTGATGAAAATAATAGGCGAGCGCTCGTGCCCGCCGATCCCGCGCCCCTCCCGCTGCCCGCGTAAACCCGGCGCTAGCACTCCCCTCGCGCTCCCCCTCAGCCGTCGCGTACCTCCAGCCGGTGGCAGCGATATTATCTTTTTCTATTCTGTATTGTGTAGGCATTTAATATTTCCTTGTGCAGTAAAGTATATTTAGTATCGTTTCTAACAGTTTTACTTAATTAATTCATATTTCACGAAGCTACCTCTAACAACGTTCCAGGATCCCTGTGTGTGTTTATAAGTAAGTATATACTGTTTGGGTGCTCACCTACTACCTGCTCATAACTGCCCACTTACCCATATTAACTCACTTAAATCAATCGACAATTTCAAAATCCCGGGATTTCAGAGGCATGTCCATGTTAATATCAATGTTTGCGGTCATTCACCCCAAATAGCTCTACCTATTCCGACCACTGGTAATAATGTACCAACCATTGGTATTGTCACCTATAAGTATTCTATGTAGCAAAAGCTGAAGTGAAGTTAACTACACGTAACTTATCAATACGCAATGGTAGTTGTGTTTTCAGCGTTGCTGACACATGATTAGTAATAATGATATTTCTAAGACATCGTTTCAAAGTTATGCCTTGAATTTATTTCTTTAAGAGCGTAAAGCTTTCCAGATTTTGATGGTCAGAAGTGGCCGAACGAAATGTATGTCGTAAGTGCTTGTTCGCAGACTTGTACACTGTTGTTGTTCTAATACAGCCTTTTTTATCGTCCCACTGCTGGGCACAGGCCTCCTCTCACACGGAGAAGGATTGAGCATTAATCACCACGCTTGCTCAATGCGGGTTGGTGATTTCAGACTAAATAGTCCAGGTTTCCTCAAGACTTGTACACGTAAAAGTAGTTTTATTTAAACCAGATCCAACTCGCTTATTGAATGTGCAGGTGTTCCGAGACTCAACCAGGCTCACCCAGATCCTGCCGAGGACGTCAGGGTGTCAGGAGAGGCCGTGTTAGCTGCCAGTAGTTACAAAGAGGGCAGCAGAGACGAGCGACCATAGACACCTCGCCATTCAGCCGCGCATCTATGCCTGGAAGATTCTTTTTTCGAACGTCATTGTGACAAGACACTGTATAGTTTGACAGAATAGGATTTTGCCGCGTTCTTGACTAATCTTAGTTGTTTTTCATGTTAAAACTATTTCTTGTTATTTCCTCGTTAAACAAACCTGCTTCTGGCTTTTAAGACTAGTTTATAAAGTTACGTTCCTTTTGTTTTTCTTCTGGTTCAATTCAGATACATTATTTCCTTCAATGATCGGTAAATTTTGCCAAAATAACATCTTATGTTTAGGTATAATTGGCGATAACTTTGTTAAAAGATTCATCTTTCTCTCCTCATCTATTCCTTTCGGTTGAGTACGAAATGATAAAACAAAATACGGGTTCTTCAAGTATTTATCGTTTAAAAATTTAAGAGTCACAAATTCCTCATCAAAAGCTTCCTTATAATGGAGATCAAAACTTCCTCGTTTAAAACACACTTGAGTCATATTTTTAAGATACGCTCTGGGACTTGAATTATGTATGCGTCGATCTGATACGTTACCTACGTTGTTTACAAAATCTTGAGGCTGTAGGGATTTAACCAGAACTTTACCATTATTTGCTGAGGCCACTGCATTTTCAAAGTCTGTGAAATCGTATATGGTCTTTTTCCGCTTCATCGATAATTCTACTTGATGGTGAAATTGATCACAGCTCACAAATGTGTGACCCGGTTCGAAATAAAATAGAGTGATAGTTTTTGTGGCTATTAAGTCACTATTGATGAGGTCGATCAGCATTGAAAACAATAACCAGTTTTTATTTTGTGATGTACAATTATCAAGCCACAAATTGATCGATTGGATATCTCTAACGTTCTAACGACTCTCTTTTAACGTTATGGAACTCAAAGTCTGTATGTATTTTTTTTTTGTTATCATTAGTTTGTAAGAGACTGTTTGTTTCCTAAATAAATAAAATAAAAAATAAAATAAAATCTCGAAATTTAAGAACAAAGCTGTAATAAGCACTCATGATATCATCCTGTTTACGGCCTGCTATACCATCATGCCATATGGCGGCTAAAGGTTTCACATCCCTTGTGATTTTTCCTACTAGTGCGAATGTCTGGTTATATACTGTAAGTCTAGGACAAAAAATTACGGATTTAAACGTATCTAGTCGAGGTAACATAATTACTTTTTATAAGTCGCTACTAAAAAATATCTGTTGAGTATTCTGTTCCAAAGTTTTGTGTAAATCATATAATTCTCTTGCCTTTTTATACCTGTCATGGTGTTTTGCCCATGTCGAACATGCATTACAATCAGGTATAGCTTGCGTGCGAACATTATGGTTTGTATCAAGACTATGCAATTTGTAAGATTCGCATATTTCGCATTCCTCATTTCCTAGTCGAGCGAACGATATGTTTAGACTCTTTAGATGTGATCGGTATAGCTCATAGCCCACTTTGTATTCTGGATATTTCGAACAAAAGTCAGAATACACAAACGTAATATTAATTTCACTGGGCAAATAACGACGATGAGGAGCGTGTTCACGACGATAGTGCGGTGCAGCTGGATTGAAATGTTCAATATGTTGCGTAATAATATCTCTATTAAAAGCTGGAGTCTTTACGTGCATGCCTCGTTTATCAATATCTTTGTCAGGATTAAGAGAATTAAGCAATATTTTATCATTTTTTTTACAGTAACCTAAAGTAGTTAAGAAACATACTTTGCATACCTTCATTAAAACTCCATCACTCTTTTGTAAAGTAAAAGCTCTTTTTGCATTTCTCTTAGGCTCCTGAACATATTTTCTCTTAGGAGCTGCTACCGTATAATTACTTCTTATAAATAATCTTCTTTCAGAATGTGTCATCATCCAATACTTGTTATTAATATACAAACGTTCCTCGGGAGTAAATATAGTTGAACAACATTTTGTACACTTCATATCACAGCCTGTTTTTACATTGTACTTGCTTCTGCGTTCCTTTTCCTTCTCAACTAATCTATCTTTCAAGCTTGTATCATATTTCTTTCTCTTTGTGGAAGATGGTGGTGCTAAATTTACTAAATCTGTAGAAATAGAGCAATCAAAAATAGATAAAGATGTACGTCTTCTCTTAGGTAACCGATCTCCAATAATCTCTTCTGTTCTTGTAAACTCTTGAGTATGTCTTCGCGTTATTAATTTTTTGGGAAACGTTTTAGTTATTGATGTTTTCCTTTTCAATATTGGTTAATTTTTGGGTTTGAAACTGTATTTTGTCTTTGCATGTCATAACCATATTCAGTATCATCACTAAGAACTTCTTCTTCACATGGTTGGTAGTCCTTATCCTTAACAGAGTCATCACTGTCATAATCTAATATTTCTGGAATAATGCAGTGAGAAGATGATGGCATCGGGGAAGGGGGGGGCATCGATTCGTGGCAGTATATGGAATGTGTTTCAAGCTGTTGAATTAATGTTTCTATTGTAAGCTTCAGAGTTTCTTTTGGTTGGCAATTATATGTGATTTGTGTTTCATTGAATTTTTGAAACACTTGTGATGTCATCGAGTAAGATTCTTGGTAGAGAAGATTAACTAAATCATTATTGTTCATGCCGGGGTACTTTGATTCTTTTTGGCTAATATTAGAGCAAGTGCAAATGCGTATAGATGGCATGCTGTTAGTGTCAAGGCGTTGTGCAGTTGGAAATTCCTGGTCCACCAACAGACTATTCATCATAGTTTGGATCCTTGATGATATACAGGAACGTCTAAAATACAATGAAATTTTACCAGTTAACTAATGAACATCTCTTTTGCACTAGTAGGTATAAAACAATTACGATGAACTTAAAAATAGTAGGTAATTTAAAACCCTCTTGCAATAGGTAGGTGCATAATGAAAACTAGCAGCACGCGTTTTACCTGTGCAGGTATAGCGGAATACAGAAAAATGTATAGTAACAAAAACAGGCATTTATAAAGTTAGACAAAGTAAAAATCATTCATTCATTTTTGCTTAAAAGAGTTACAAACAACCAAACATACTTTCGTATTTATAATAATATTACAAATAACTACCTACTACAAATAATAATGTCAGCTTACCTTTGCCTATTTTGCGCCATTCTCGTAATTGTGGCGCCAAAAATCAAGAGACGCGCCGCACGTCCGTGCGCTACGAGCACCCGAAGTGAAAAGGAAGGAATTATAGCCTGAGCTGGTCAAACGCAAACGCAAATCACGAGCGTTTAACTGCTCTTTAGTCTAGTATTGCCGTTTAGCTGCTCTCTAGCGATTGATATTTAGCTAATTCTAATTTCAATACATAACTTAAAAGCCGCTATTGGCATATTACTGCTTTCTAGTGTAGTTTTTCTTTGTAGCTGATTTATAGTTAAGGTACGATGTTCCGATGGTTATTTGTATGACACAATACATGCAGGCAGTTAAAGACGTTTAGCTGCCTTTTAGTCAAGCATGACTACATAACGTACTTTTAGCAAAGTAAATTTAGAAATAAATGATACATCAATTTGCCGTTTAAGTATGTTAACGTCTTTCTAGCGAAGTATTGTGGCGTAGCCGCTTTTTAATTAAGGAAGTAACGAAATTTATGTGGTTTAACTGCTCAGCAATGTTTTGTATCTCTTAAACTATAAATCATAGAAAAATGATTCTTATAGCAAAAGATAGAGCATCGAAAGTTGTATGAGACTACATTAAAAAGTGAAAAACGACCAACTGTGGCTTAACGGCCTTTTAGTTAGTGGACGGCAGTTATAACACTAGGTTTCTGATATTTGTGTCCTGGATATATGGTTGATTCCTAAGTTGTTAGGAACAAATACACGCTCTATTATTTTTGAGCTTGACCCATTAACCTCATTAATGTAGTGCAAGGTACATTTAAAAGTGTTGAGATTCTTTGATCACTATCACCTGTTCGCAATTTAACTAGATAGGCACCAAGTGCCACCTTATTTTGGCGAATATTTTGGATTTCTGGAAATTCTAAAAACAGCTGTCATAGTTTCTATATTATTAAAATCCAGGATTAGTTGACGCTCTTCTACAAATGTCGCAAAATCCTGGATGTGATCTGCATTGAAATGATGAATGGGTGACTGGATATCAGTGAGAACCTCCCAATTATTGCTGTAAAAATGCACTGAGCATATCCTACTACTTTGTGGCACATAGAATTTAAAATCTAAAAATAACTGTACCCTTGGCCATTTAGGAACAGCAAGCCTTTCGGTTGAATGGCAATCAGAATAAAAACAACAGCTTTGAGTGTTTGATGCTCTGGTATACAAAGGCAAGAAGATAGTTGGTCTATCCGATGCACGTCTTTCAGCCTCAGTGGAACGCACAGCGGCTCGATCTACTCGTTGCCAGCAGGTATGATAGATCTGGTCAGATCCATGCAACTATAACAAAATAAATAAATACAAATCAGAAAGAGTAAATAAAACTCCTTACTCAATAGTAGGACTGTACAGGCTAGTAAAAAAAAAACCGGCCAAGTGCGAGTCGGGCTCGCACACCGAGGGTTCCGTACAAATCCCGTATAAATAAAAAGTGACTCTCGCGAAAACCGTTCAGTTTAGAACAATCATAGTTTTTTTTATTTTTTTTATTCTTTAAAAATTTAGGGACTTCTATAACGCACAGCGTATGTCAGTCCCATCGTACCCTAAAACAAGTTACAACAATAATATTTGAGATCAATGGATCAGGGTCATAAAGTCGAACAACATTCTCGCATCGTCGGAAGTTGGCTTACTTAATATATGGTGGAATGTACCGATATTGTTCTTATTCAACCTTAACGCCCCGAACAATTTACTCCTATCATCCTCATACAAGACACATTCCATCAACAAATGGTGCATATCTCCTACAACTCCACAGACCTCACAGTTTGGAGAGGTTATTTTTTTCATCAAGTAAGCGAATTTGTTACACGGAAAATGTCCCGATCTGAGTCTGTGAGCTGTCACCACAAATTTTCTGCTTAGATTAATATTTATGTTAGATGCAGCAGTTTGACATACGATAACACGATCCCTATCGCTGCCTCTAGGCCTTCCTGCGATGCCTCGGTGTCTTGCCACCAGTGGTGGTCTGCTATTTAGCCAAGACACAATTTCAGGGGATTTCCGATCAGGCTTGGGAGATGTTGTTACCAAGCGCCGGCGCCGACGGTAGCCGCCGCGCTACTGACGGCGCTCGCCGCCGTGCTCGACACTGTGCACGACACTGTGGCGCCCTCCAGCGCCACATCTCTCCGATCGTAGCGGTTCACCGTTCCATCGGATAAAGGGATGTTAGACGAGAGAGTGCTCTTGCGTTTGCGCGTATGTTTGAGCACTATAATATATCCTGCGCATCTGACTGCTTCCGTATAATGGACCCCGATTTGGCGAAGACTAGTGGCGATAGGTTGAGGTAGAGAGGTTCGGGCTGATGCAACCTGAGCTTTGTCTGAGACCTGCACACTAGCGACTCTGGGGGTGTGAGTACATGCCGTGGTCGTTTTCTCTTTGAGCTGGGGGGACAGAGGGAATCCGGCAGCACCCAGAGCGACAAAGCAGCCCTTTTTAGGGGAGCACTGCTTTCCTTGCTCAGCCTGGGAGGAGGCTAGAAAAGGTGCCCTAAAAAAATGCTCACCCCAAACACTCTTTGGATAGCAGTAACCACGGCTGCTTCCGCATCTTTTTATTCGTGGTCGACGCAATAGTAATAAACTTAAAACACCTTTACTGACTTTTGGTGCATGGAATGTTCGCACCCTTCTCGACCGCGAGACAAACGCCTGCCCAGAACGAAAAACGGCCATAGTTGCTCGAGAACTCTGCCGCTACAACATTGATATAGCTGCTGTAAGCGAAACCCACCTTGCCGATGAGGGCGAGCTAGTCGAGCATGGCGGTGGCTACGCTTTCTACTGGAAGGGCACTGCTGCAACAGAACCAAGAAGGTCGGGAGTTGGTTTTGTGATCAAGAATAATCTTGTGAAGACACTTCAAGAATGTCCAATCCACATCTCGGACCGTATAACCACATTGCGCCTTCACTTAGACGGTGACAATTTCCTTAATGTTATCAGTGTCTATGTACCGACGCTGGGTAGTTCTGACGACATCAAGGATAAATTTTATGAAGAACTTACACAATGTCTCCATAAAATACCGAACAGAGAAAAGATTCTCTTGTTAGGGGACTTCAATGCTAGAGTTGGTCGAGATTATGAAGCGTGGCCTAAAGTTTTGGGTAGACATGGGGTAGGCAACATCAACTCTAATGGCCAGTTGCTGCTTAGTTTATGTGCTCAATTCCAACTTGTAATCACAAACACCATGTTTCGCCTTGCTGCTAAGCACAAAACTACGTGGATGCATCCACGATCTAAGCACTGGCACCTCATTGACTATGCCATCACGAGGCAGCGAGACATCTCTCAGGTCCTAGTCACTCGTGTTATGCGCGGTGCTCATTGCTGGACGGACCATAGACTAATTGTCACCAAACTGCGTCTTTGCCTTCGGCGACCATTCAGGGCTAGCAGGAAAAAGCCTCAGAACATAAACATTGAGAAACTCAAACATCCGGGACCCCGAAGCAAATACGCTGAAACGCTGGCATGTGATATACACTCTCATCAAAATACCGGTGATATTGATGCAGACTGGAACGCTTTATCGTCGTCCATTCTTGACGTAGCCATTAACACCATAGGTCTAAAAAATAAATGCAAGCAAGACTGGTTTGATGAGAACGACGAAGTTCTTTCTAAAGCTATTGCCAAACACCGAGAACTTCTCAAGCGCAGTAATAACAGCGCACTTATAAGAGAGAGTGACCGTGAGTTGCGTAAACTCACGAGACACACTAAAGATAAATGGTGGCAAGACAAGGCTCAATACATCCAGTGGCTTGCTGATAGTAATCAGCTCGGTGATTTCTATAGCGAAATTCGCAATCTCCTGGGTACCACCAACTTCATAAAGGTACCACTGAAGTCGCTGGATGGTAAAAGTCTGCTGAAAAGCAAAAATGAAGTGTTAGATCGTTGGGCAGAACACTTCAATAAGCTACTTAATGTAGATCGAACAGCCGATCTACACTACATAGACAGTTTGCCTCAACTTCAAATAGCAGAAGAATTGGATGATGCCTTGTCTAAACATGAGGTGCTTTGTGCCATCAAACAACAGCAAAATCAGCGTGCGGTTGGCCTAGACCTTATACCAGGTGAACTTCTGAAGTACGGCGGCGAGGAACTGCATTCGCGCGTCTGGGAAATGTTTGTGCTTATGTGGGAGAAAGAACAAGTTCCTGAAACTTTTAAGTTATCACGCGTCAGGGCTCTCTATAAGAACAAAGGCGACCGGTCGGAATGTGGTTCTTACCGCGGTATTTCACTGCTCTCTGTCTCTGGAAAAGTCTTCGCCAGAGTACTTCTGAACCGCCTCACGAACCTCTCTGAAAAGATTCTGCCGGAAACCCAATTTGGTTTCAGACCAGACAGAGGAACTTGTGAGGCAATATTCGCAGTCCGTCAACTCCAGGAAAAAAGTAGAGAGCAAGGACAGCACTTGTATCTCTGCTTTATTGATCTGGAAAAAGCCTTTGACTGCGTCCCTCGCGAGGCCCTCTGGAAGGTACTGAGAAAGTTGGGGTGTACAGAGAAGTTCATAAGACTCCTGCGACTCCTGCACGATGACATGCAATGTTGTGTAGCGGTTGAAGATGACCAATCGAGCTTCTTCTCCGTCACCTGTGGAGTGAAGCAAGGTTGTGTCCTGGCTCCCACATTGTTTGCATTATATTTCGCAGTTGTAGTCCGGGAAGTATTGACTTCTTCTCCTGAAGGAGTTCGTATTCGTTATCGGACTGACGGCAAACTTTTCAATCTGAATAGACTCAAGGCGACCACAAAGGTGTCCTATGCACATATACAGGACATTATGTATGCAGATGACCTCTGTTTCGTGGCTGAATCCCCTGAAGTCCTGCAACAGCTAGTCACGAACCTTCACAAGCAGTGCTGTACATCATCATCCTCCGAGCCTTTTTCCCAATCCTGTTGGGGTCGGCTTCCAGTCTAACCGGATTCAGCTGAGTACCAGTGCTTTACAAGGAGCGACTGCCTATCTAACCTCCTCAACCCAGTTCCCCGGGCAACCCGATACCCCTTGGTTAGACTGGTGTCAGACTTACTGGCTTCTGACTACCCGTAACGACTGTCAAGGAGGAGCTGTACATTTGGTCTAAAAATCAGCATCAAAAAGACAGAAGTGATGTCTTTAGACAATCACGGACGACAAGAACTGACCATTTATGCTTGGTGAAGATGTGCTGAAACAGGTCGATAAATTTCGATATTTGGGGAGCATTATAACATCAAAGTGCGACCGTGACTCCGAAATCAATAGCAGAATTGGTGCTGCAGCCGCTGCTTTCGGCAAATTCGACAAGAAGGTCTTCAGCTCCCATGACCTAAAGATATCCACAAAGGTCTCTGTGTATATGGCAGTTGTGTTGCCTTGTATACTCTACTCAGCGGAAACATGGACACCGTACCGACGCCACATCAAGCAACTAGACCGCTTCCACCTCAAATGTCTGCGCAAAATATTAAATATCCGTTGGTTTGATCGTGTGCGTAACACAGAAGTGTTGAGGAAAGCCAATGTAGGTGGCATTGAAGCATACCTCATGAGGAGACAGCTTCGTTGGTGCGGGCATGTACTGCGCATGCCGGATACTAGAGTGGCCAAGCGCATCCTCTACTCCGAGTTGCAGGAGGGCAAGCGGAAACGTGGCGGACAGCTGCTGCGATACAAGGATGTGCTGAAGCGCCACATGAAAAGCTGTTCCATTGAACCGTCTCAGTGGGAGAATCTGGCATCCAACCGCAGAGACTGGAGAAGCCGCGTTAAAGCCAAAGTCTTTGACTTTGAAGCACGCCGGCTTTCTGAGTTGGATGCCAAACGAGATGAGTTGAAAGCTCGACCACCTGTAGCTATCAACTACAACTTTGTGGCTGGTACCCTGACATGTCCGCAGTGTGCGCGGACTTTCACGCACAAAATTGGATACTCCAGCCACATGAGAGCACACGCACGCCATTAGGGTCGAAGTGGTCGCCGTTGCCGAAATCGGCGTGGAAGATTATTATTATTATTAATATTTATAAACCAAGGTATACGAGGAGGCTGACACTGTACGGTTTTATACCAGATTGATTTTTCTAATGAAGTCCTGTTGAAGTACTCCTTCCAAAGATCATGACAAATGTTTTTAAATTTTGGTAATATTTCGGTATAATCAAGAGTAATATTGGTTAGTTTTCCGTTTTTCGCTGCATATTTTGCTAAAGTATCAGCCTGCTCGTTACCTCGTATTCCAATATGCGATGGGACCCATTGCAATCTCAGCCGAACACCTTTCTGATCAAGTGCGTCTATCTTAGCTAGAATGACATAAGCTATCGAAGCACCTCTGAAGCCAGAGGCGCATCGAGCTATATGCTGTAGGGAACTTTTACTGTCCGTACAAATAACGGTATTTCCGTTTTGACAATTTATGACAAACGTCAATGCTTCTGAGATTGCAATGAGCTCCAACGTCATAATAGATGCTGGCTTATTTATTTTAAAACAATTATTACTAAGTTGATTAACATCAGTACGAGATATATAATAAGCCGCTCCGCGGCCTTCTAGACTCTTCGATCCATCTGTGAATATAGTAAACCAACCATTATATTTCGTAATAAGTTCCTTGGTCATTTCGGATTTAAGCAAGCTGTAATCGTAATGCCCTTTTGGAAACTTAACTGACTCTAAATTGCAGTCGATAACTTTGTCTTTATTAATGTTCGTAACCCATGTTCTAAGTGTAAACATAAATAAAGGGTAAGAAGATGATATCTCAATTTCTTTGACCTCGTTAAATGCTGCGGCAATTATAGGAAAAACCTTATTTCGCCAGTAACTATTTTGTCGAAGAGCATAAAGTTCATCTAATAGGGTATTTGTAATATTATTTTCTATGGATTTGGCTTTAAGACGAAATTTATAAGCCAGATACATTCTTCGTATGTACAGTGGAACCACACAAAGTTCACTCTCCATAACGTGTATCGGAGTGGATTTGATAAAATCTCCTATAACACGTAAAGCTTGGTTTTGTAACTTATTTAATTTATCTAAGTGACACTTAGCACTAGCATCATACATGTAACAACTATAGTCTAACCGACTTCTAATTAAAGCTATATAAATATGTCTCAAATGTTGAGGATGTAATCCCTTGGATCTACCTGCCAAAACTTTAAGTAAATTAAGGTTTCTTTGGACTTTTTCCACAATATAGTTAATATGCTTACTCCAGAGCAAACACCTATCGAGCCATACACCTAAGTATTTATAAGTATCAACTGTCTCTAAATTGTGACTGTTTATTTTAAGTTCAACCATTATCCTTCTAAAACCTCTGCTAAAAATACACACTTTTGATTTTGCGGCTGATAACTCTAATCCTAACTCATCCAGCACATAGCACAATCTATCCAGCGCTGTTTGAAGTGCGCGCTGGGATTCTCTTAAATTAATAGACGTACGGTATAGGACAAAGTCATCTGCGTATTGACACATAGTAACGTTATTAATTTCTTGAAAGCACTTAATTGTGCATATGTCGAAAAGTAGGGGTGAGATTGGGTCTCCCTGAGCCAACCCTCTGTTTGTATATCTTATGAAGAATCTGCCTTTATCTGTTTCATCTCTTATCATAAGATGTCTTTCACTCAAAAAATTCCATAAATATTGGCAAAACGTTTTTCCAATTCCTATTTCATCTAAAATATTTACCAGAACATCTATTACCACATTATTATAAGCATTAGTGATGTCAAGAAAACATGCTATTGTTGGAGTTTTACGTGAAAACCCTGTGTAGATTTGACTAACTACTTTTACCAAACAGTCTTGGCAAGATTGTCCTCTCCGAAATCCAGAGGTATACTGAGACAGCAACTTATTTTTTTCAATGTACCACTCAAGCCTCTTTGTCAGCATTGAGTGGAAAATTTTGCAAACACAGGATATTAAGGAAATAGGTCTTAATTTAGTACTAGTATTGTCTGGCGAGAATTTTGGTATTGGTGTTATCAATATATCCCGCCATTGCTTTGGAATAATCCCAGTACTAAAAATAAGGTTGTATAGATTCAATAAATATTCTCTGCTAGCAGGAGATAAATTATATATCAAAGAGTATGTTATCCCATCAGCGCCAGGGGCTGTATCTTTTCGTTTAAAGCAGTTTATCATTTCTTGTGAAGTAAATTCGTCCTCTAATACTATATTATTTGATTTAAACTGTTGGTGTTTTGGATAGACGTAATCAGGGGCAAGATTACTCAGAAGATCGAGCTTGTGTTCGTTTGGAACAGATGACCTGGGGGATGCACGTCCCTTTATCCATCCCATACGCTTCCACATTTCAGAACTAGATGTTTGTTCATTAACACTACTGCAATAGTTCTGCCAATCTTTTACCTTCTCTTGACTGATGATTTTTTTGGCAGCTTCTGTTTTACGATCCAGTACAGTTAAGTTATCTGGTGTAGGATTTCTTCTAAAATTTTTCAAGGCTAATCTACGTTGTGCTACCGACCGGGACAGAGTAGGATTCCAACACGATTTTGGCCGAAAGGCGTTTGTCGGATTATTTCAAATTTTGGTATACGGAATACATTCATTCGCAGCTTTATTTAATTTTTCCACCAAATTGTCATATAAAGACTGTACATTTCTTGGAACAACAGTTTGCATTAAATAGTTTTCTAAGATTGCGCTATACTCTGACCATTTCGCAAGCTTGAAGTTCCGCTTTTTAACTATATCGAAAGAATTGACACTACTATTGTATTTGTATGAGATTTTTATAAATAAATGATCACTTCCTAAATTTTCGTTTAAAATCTTCCATTCCAACAAAACAGACAAATCGGTAGATACAAATGTAACATCAGGTGATGTTATCTGCGCAACTCCATCAACTAATGTCACTCTCGTCATGCTGCCGTCATTAAGGGCAATAAACCCCGAATCTAAAGCAGGATCGTATAACTGAATTCCTCTTGCGTCAGTTTTTGAGGACCAGGTTGCGTGATGGCCGTTAAAGTCTCCGGCAACGATACATTGATTCGAAAATAATGAAAATATTTGTTCCCAATCAGATAGACAAGTACGAACCGAAGAAGGGCAATATATTAACACAATATTTTTAATTTCATTGCAATTAAAAAGTTTTACGCTCATCAATTCTATTCCAGGATTACTGATACTAGTGTTACACAGTTGTACTTTTATAGATTGATGTATTAAAATAGCTAGCCCACCATAACCATCTGACCTATCCTTTCTAAAAGTATTGTATGTACTCACATTTAAGCGCGTATCCGATTCTAACCAAGTTTCCGATACTAGTGCTATATGTACTTTTTCTTGTGCAAGTAAAAGTTCGAATTCGTTACGTTTAAGCAACAAACTACGTGCATTCCACTGTACAATATTAAGAGATAACATATTTCTATTAACATTAGCCATTATTAAACATAGATATTATTCTTTTCCATACATCATCACTTCTAAACACTTTAAGAATTAACTTACTAAATACGTCAAAGATAATTTTGGCTAATTCTTGTAGCTTCAAATGCCAGCTATCCTCTGAAAAACATATATCTTTAACTTTTTGATATATACTATAAAAGTCTAGTTTAGAGCTGGTATTGGCTGTCTCTGATAGTCCTTCCTTTCTTGTCTTTCCTTCGGGACTTGTTGGTAGGGTATCGTTACTTTCTTTCTCTCTATTACTACTCACAATGCTGGACTCTTTATGTTTCTTCTTCGGTGCATATCCATGTTGGTTATTGTCTGTTTCTGTCATACTACCCGATGCAAAACTCGAACTTTGAACATTTGTATTGGCTGTCACCGCATCCTTGTATGTTTTTCTTTGTGTATGATTTAAGTTTTCATTTTCTAGGATTTCAAAATTCATACTTCTCTCTTTACTTGTAGTTGCTGTATTTAATTGTTGAGTTGCATTCTCTTTTAGATATATTTCTAATCCTTTTCTGTAGGTACAATTTTCTTTGGTCATAATATCTCTAATTCTTTTCTCTTTTAAAAAAATAGGGCATTCTTTGTACATCGCCATGTGTGGTCCTTTACAGTTAACACATACATATTCATTTGTTTCACAGTTGGGATGTTGATTGCCACACTTGGGACATATTGTTTTATTAGTTGGGCATGACCTAGACAGGTGACCAAATTTCCAACATCTGGAACATTGTGACACTGGAAGATTCCACATTGAACCTACAACCGTAACCGTATACGTACGGTGGTAAAGTGGCACTCTTGAAGCATATTCTAATAGTTTTGGAGTCAATCCATTCTCCAGTCTCTGATAGTTTTTTGAGTCTTTTAGCTGATATAATTTCGTACTCACATCTGATATTTTCTAGAATTTCTTTCTCATCTGTGTCCAGGTCGACTTGCCTCAGAGTTCCATAACATAAACTTACTTCATCAGTCAACTGTACTCTGTAACCTAAATTAGTAATATTTCCACAATTCATCAATTTATTAGCACTTTCTCTGTTTTGGAAATGAATCAAAACCCTGAATGCACTTTTGTATACCATTTTAGTTATATTCGGGATATTACACGATCTTAATAGTTTAGCCATTCCGAATTGTTTTGGCAAAATCTCTTTTCCGGTCATACATACAGGAATGAATTTTAAGCAGTGCACAAAAAAAAACTGGTGGTCCAGAATCATTAACAGAACATATCTGCATCATCAGTAAAATTTTTTTTTTTCATTCTTTTGTCCGTCCTAAAATCAGCAAAATATGGATACCAACTATTCTTACGCGCTTGGAGCAGCGCTCGCGTCAGTAAACCGGTTTCGCGTTGCCGCCGTGCCTACTATGACGACTGTGACCGTACAATTGGTTACAAAATAAACATCTTTCGATATCAATCAATTTTCTTTTTTGTACTAAAACACGACAAAATAAAAATATACGTATCTATAAAACTTATTTAACTATAAGTTGACAAAGTTTGCGCACTGGTTAAAATTCATTCCTGTATAATATGCTTCTCCTCTTCATTCTTATCACCTTCTGGCACCAATCTATTGTTTATCGAGTCTTTCCTGTTTGGTTTTTTATGTCCCCTAGTTACTGTTACAAAATCGTCTTCCTCCACAATTTCTTCATCATCCTGACGCCCTCTCTTTCCTCTAACTCTTTGTTCACATTCTTCACCCTCCCTCATCTCCTCCGCTAAAGTAGCATAAACTGGTTGTTCACTTTCTATAACTATGTCCTGCTCCATCGTTTCTTGATCACTTGAGTCACATGAACTCACGTTATAACGTTTTTCATCCATTTGGAATTAACATTATCATTAAGTGGGTAGACTTAAAAAAAACAAGCCGCGCGATAGTAATACGGTCCGAACGTTCCAAACGTGTGCGTCCGACTCGGCTGCTCACGCGCTGCAATACTACTATCTATACTACTGCAATCATAGTTATGGTAATTTCGTGAGAGTCAAAATTGTAACGGTGAATGATTAGCCAGGAAAATAAAACTTAGGTCGTATCAGTAAAGGAGACTGTATTCCCAACAAAGAAAAAGTTACAATAATAATTAAAAACTATGTGGGTGATTTTATTCTAAGATACCCGCACAATAGGCGCCTGATGTAATATTAAAGCAATCCAACATGTTAAGACGTAAGAGAGTATGATTTCTATCAGGCGTTAATGTTGGATTCTAAACATGCCCGCGGGCGTTGAAAGGTCATCTTTCAACACGAATCTTCATCTACTGGCAGTGGGCATATCTTGCTGCATGCACGCCGAATAGTTCCACTGGCAGTTCTTATGTCAGCCACACGACTAATTCCATCACGTCCTGGATATACTGCTGCGATGCGGCCGAGTCGCCATTTAAGTGGTGGTAGATTGTCTTCCTTTATGACAACAAGGCGATTTATTCCTACAGTAGCCTTTGAAGACCTCCACTTGGTTCGCTGCTGTAGTTCCGAGATATACTCTTTATTCCACCTCGACCAGAAGTGCTGACGTAAAGCCTCAATTCTCTCATATCTCTTCAAATGCGTGATAGAAGTAGCGTCATAGGACGGAGCAGGCAAGGACGTTAATGTTCGTCCTATCAGGAAATGTCCTGGAGTCAGCGGCAAAAGGTCATTAGGGTCCGATGACAACGGCGTAAGCGGGCGTGAATTAAGGAGGGCTTCAATTTGAACCAGTGCAGTATATAATTCTTCGTAAGTTAAGTGACAATTTCCCATTACTCTCTTTAAATGATATTTCACAGATTTTATACCTGCCTCCCAAAGACCACCGAAATGTGGAGCATAAGGAGGAATAAAATTGAAGGTAATTCCTTCAGAGGCAATGTCACCCGACAACAAACTGCTATTATCCCTCAAAAACTTCCCTAGTTCGTTAGAGGCGCCTACAAACGAGGTCCCGTTGTCAGAATATATACGCGTAGGCTTACCTCTGCGTGACATAAACCGGCGAAGTGCCGACAAATAATTATGACTGGTTAAGTCACCAACCAACTCAATATGAACTGCCTTTGTCGTGAAACAAACAAATAGTAAAATGTAAACCTTTACACGTCGACATCCACGACCTTGTCGCGAAGCTGACAGTATGGGTCCAGCGTAATCAACCCCAACACATTCGAATGGATGACCACCAGACACCAGCCGTCGTTCAGGTAAATGTCCCATAATGGGAGTAAATGGTTTAGCTGTGACACGACTGCAAACAATACAACGATGATAACATGATTTAGCTAAGTTGCGCCCACCCATTGGCCAGTAAGTATCTCTAATACAAGCCAATAATAATTGCGGTCCTGCATGCATTAAATTTTTGTGAGTAAATTCAAATAATATTTTAGAAAATCGATGAGTGGACTGTATAACTAACGGATGTTTCTTCTCATATGAAAATGTAGAATTTTGTAAGCGACCGCCTACACGCATTAATTTATTTTTATCTAAAAATACATTTAACTTATTTAGCGGACTACCTTTCGGTAAGTTCTCACCTTTCAATAATAACTGATATTCCGGAAATGATTCTATTTGAGACTGTTTTACAATTATATTTAAAGCGTTTTGTAATTCATCTTCATTAAGGTGTAAAGTAGTCGAGGGTTGTTTTTTACAATGATTAATAAACCGTAGCATATATGCTACAGTGCGATTAAGCCGCGAAAAGTTTGAAAAGCGATGAAATTCAATGAATGACTGTGGAGTATCAGAAACAGTTAACAAAGAAATCTCAGATTTAATTTCGGGAAGCGGTTCTACTGAAGTCGGAAATGAAGGCCAATCACTTGAATCTTTGAGTAAAAAGGTAGGTCCTGACCACCATAAATCAAGATTTTGAATTTGACTAACATCAGTACCCCGAGATATAAGATCAGCGGGATTGAGATGTGTAGGAACATGTCTCCAGGCGCAATTGCCAGCATTAGTTTTTTCAACTATTTCTGATACACGATTACGTACAAATGCTTGCAATTTACCTGGAATCATTTTTAACCACCCCAGTACTATTGTAGAATCACTCCAAAATACACTGCTGTTAATTGGTGCATTAAGTGAGTCAATCACCTTTCTATGTAACCGCACACCCACCAAGGCGGCGCAGAGCTCGAGTCGAGGAATTGTGATTGGCTTGATAGGAGCAACCCTACTTTTTGCCGTGAGCAACCGCACTGAAACTTCATTATTATTATTAATACTCCTTACATATATGCAAGCACCATAACCAATTTGTGACGCATCACAAAATATATGTAAATCTACCACTTTCCACGAGTTACAGAAAACTAAACGTGGGATGCGTAAGTTATTTAAGATAGGTAACCGTTCAATGATATTATACCGACAGTTTTAGCGACATCTGGTGGTAAGAAATCATCCCATGAAAGTTTGTGCAACCACAGTCTTTGCATCATTACCTTCATAGGTATGATACAAGGTGCTAATAGACCTAAAGGGTCGAATATTTGAGATATAACCGATAACACTTCACGTTTTGTGACATTTTCCGTTATCGACATGGCACTTATTGAATAACGAAGCGTATCGGAGCTTGTTAGCCAGTTCAAACCCAATGTTTTACTTGGCTCATTAGAACCGATATTTAAATTAACAAATGAATTTGAGTCTTGATCTGACATAATAACGTTATAGTTAGATTTCCACTTTCTTAGTGGCATTTTGGCTGAACCCAATTCAGCAGTGATTTTCTCGCGAATACTTGTGACGTCAGATATTGTATCCCCGCCGGTCAGCAAGTCATCCACGTAGAAGTCGTGCATGATTATGTTGGCAATCCTTTCATTCTTACATTCTAAGCCGACTTGCTTCAAACATCGAGTGGCTAAAAAAGGTGCACTTGCCGTGCCATATGTTACCGTGTTTAGTTCGTAAATTTTAATAGACTCTGAGGGATTGTCACGCCACAAAATTCGTTGTAAATATCTATCATCAGGGTGTAAGACTACCTGACGGTACATTTTTTCTACGTCAGCAGAAATGACGTATTGGTGTTTTCTAAACCTCAGAAGGATAGACATTAAGTCATCCTGAACAACTGGACCTACCATTTGGAGATTGTTAGACGAAATCCCTGACGTTGTGAGACTGCTGGCATTGAAAACTACTCTTAGTTTTGTAGTTATGCTAGATTCCCGGAGAACACCATGGTGGGGAATAAAATATGACAGTTGTTTTAGATCGACTGTACATTCAGACATGTGTCCTAATGAACTGTATTCTTTCATGAAATCACAGTAAAGCGCTTTTAAAGCTGGCTGCTTATTGAACCTGCGTTCAATAGATAAGAAACAATGTTTAGCTCTAGCCAATGAGTCGCCCAGCAGATGAGGTGATTGTTTGAGTGGTATCCGCACACAAAACCGACCATCCGAGAGTCGAGTTGTATTTAGAACAAAATGTTCTTCACACTTAGCTTCCTCCTCTGAATAAGAAAACGACTGATGGGTAACTTCTTCTAAATCCCAAAAACGCGCTAAGTGGTTTTGAATGTCATCTTCATTTGTGGAAGTGTGTAGAGAACTGACATGAATGTTTGCTATGTTCGCTTTATGAGTTGTTGGTGAAACCGCTACTTGGCCGCTATTACTCAAGGGACCTGAAACTAGCCACCCTAACTTAGATTCAAATAGTATTGGTTTACCCTCACCTAAACAGATTTTTTGCCTCCCCAGTAGGTCCCAGAATACGTCTGCTCCTATTATTAAATCCACCGTTGATGGCGTGTGGAAATGGGGATCGGCTAAACAAATATCACTTGGTATATTTAAATTGTTAATTAGTACCTTATGGCACGGTACTTCATCCGTAATAGACGGTAATATAAAACAATAAAGATTAGTGGAAAAATTCTCACTTAGTGATTTAATAACAACACTGCACATTTTACTAATATTTGATTTTGAATTGTTAATGCCCTGAATAGACTCATTTACTCGAACCGTGGATAAATTTAGCAAATCACATAATTTCTTAGTCATCAGACAAGAAGTACTGCCCGTGTCCAATATGGCTCGAGCGATATGCTCACGGTTATTATTATCATAAATTTTCACTAATGCAGTCGCTAACAGGACTTGGCCTTTACTTTTATTACCAATATAAGTTGTAGTTAGTGCAGATAGTGTAACATTTGTATCATTTTTACTGTTTGTTGACTTGTCGTCTACAGTAATAGTGTTGTCAGATTGTGAAGTAGACGCGTTAGGTTTATGAGAAGCGCCAACAACATGAATCAGAGTATTGTGCTTACGCCGACATACCTTGCAACCATGAGACTTGCAATGATTTGCATAGTGACCAGATCGAAAGCAATTAAAGCATACCTTGTATTGTGGCAGTAGTTCAAGTCGTTTCTCGTTGGTCATACCAAGAAACTGTGGACAGGTAATTAAATTGTGCTTGTCACTACAATGGGGGCATGACACCTGCGATGAACTATTGTTAGTTTTAGTTTTCTGTGGAGGTGTTTCACTGCTTAGAGATATCATTGTTTTGTGCTTAGACTGAGAGGTATTATTATTAATCTTAAACTGACTGCGTGATAAATCCAACGTTTCAAGCAAATCGGCACGATTTCTTAAGAATGTAAGGAACATTTCTAAAGTTATTGATTTATTTTTATCTAAATGACCTTTTTCTTCTTCCCACTCACGATATGTTCTCGTATCTAATTTATGAGTGACTATATAAATTAATAAGGTATCCCAAAATTTTGTTGGTTCACCCAACGACTCCAGCGCACGTAGATTTTTATTTAAAGTATCAATGATACGTTTTATGCTATCCGAGGATTCTTTGCTAACCGTTTCAATGTTAAATAGGGCTGACACATGGTTCTGAATGAGTAGCCGCTTATTATCGAACCTTTCATTTAATAAATCCCACGCAATTGAATAATTGTCAGCAGAGAATTCAATCGACTGTATGACTACTGCTGCTGTCCCCTCCAAGGAAGCACGGAGGTAATGGAACTTGTTAATTTTGTCTATTTGATCATTCAAATGTATTAAGCTTGAAAATGTGTCGCGAAACTCTAACCATTTGTCATATGTTCCATTAAATTTGGGCAATTGGATGGTAGGTAGCTTAACCAGTCTATTATTGCTAATACGAGACAACTTATCTTCACTATTGATATCATCTTGTTTAGCGATCAAGCTTTGCGCTCTGGCAACAAGCTTGTAATAAATCGACTCAAAATCATTACGTTCGGATATTTGTGAATTAATATCCTCAGCTATACACTCTAACCTTAACTGAATCTCGTCATATTGCGAATAAACAAGTTCAATCTTACCGAGGCGCAACTGCAGTTCTTTGATCTGGGTTTGCGTTAAAGTATCGCTTAAATCCTCTAAATAATTAGAAAATACCGTTAATCGGCCTTTGTAACTTGCACGTTTTTTAATGAGCTCCTTCTCTTCCTTCTCGGTCATCGTTTGGGAAGCAGGCAACAACTGGAACGTTACAAAGTTTACATTAAAACTATTATACTCACTTGGTTCAACCGTACTACAAGTACAATTTAAACCGATCAACGCTAAACACAATCTCACAAAAACCAGTTATGCATACCGGTATTACACATATGTTAATTATCTAAAGTAAGTTAGTACTAATTCAACAATATCAATGATTCTAACAATGTAAATGATCGCTATCACTATCCGCAAATTACTGAACAACTACAAGATTAAATTATTATGATGATAGGAATACAAAGAAAATATTAATTTGGCTGGCACTTATTATGTATGATTTCCTATAACATCTAATGCAAGATAACAAAGGAAACTCTTTAAATTAATGGCTAACAATAATTAAAGCCTAGTTTGCTGCTTAATTATCCTTACATAACAGATTTACCAGAACTAATAACAATGTCTTGGCAATTTGAATGAAATCACACATGTGCAAAAGAACAAAGAACTTTGACACGATAGATACTGACCTTTACAATTCCATAAAATCACTAAATACTACCTGAATGATCGTAATGGGTTCATAAATAATGCAAATACTGACGCTGCACTGGCCAAATATCCTTAAAAACTCCTTGAATATCCTTTTTCTTGCGTGGATGCCCTTTGACCATAGCCAGCTACTCACATATTTCCAAACGGTAGTATCTTTCAATTATTTCCAATTATTTTCCTGTATTTTCCTTGTAACTGATTCCTTTATCCGGCTCGAAGGACCAATTTATGTAACGGTGAATGATTAGCCAGGAAAATAAAACTTAGGTCGTATCAGTAAAGGAGACTGTATTCCCAACAAAGACAAAGTTACAATAATAATTAAAAACTATGTGGGTGATTTTATTCTAAGATACCCGCACAATAGGCGCCTGATGTAATATTAAAGCAATCCAACATGTTAAGACGTAAGAGAGTATGATTTCTATCAGGCGTTAATGTTGGATTCTAAACAAAAATAGTTAATATTTTTTATTTTATAATATAACTAAAATAGTAGGCGAGTACCTTGTAAAAGTTCTCTTAAAGTTATTTATTTACAACATTTTATAGTCATCATTCAGAAATCTGATTGAAAATAACTAATTATGTCTTAAATTTGAACCAAATCTGTAAATGGTGACTGAAAAAGGTGTGAATTGTATCACATTGAACATTAAAGTTCGAAAAAACGTTATCTATAATTGTATTACTTCGTGTAGTGCTAGTGTTTATTAACGGAAACAAGTTTAGGGATGAAAAATATGTGGAAGATAAATTCTGGGGATTCATTCTAAAATCGATATTGATGTCTCCCACAACAATCAGACGGGAACATGAATTATACCTATTGAAGTTGCTGCCGTATATTACTGTATTTATGCACTCTATTGCAACATTAATTTGACATTATAGTGACCTATATAAGGTTATCACTCTGACATTAAAGATTTCAAAATGCAAGCATCCACAATGGCCGTTTGTAGCGTCTAGGTTATTTAAATAATATCTTTCACAAGATCCGTCTCTGACGGCATCCTTAAGATTGCGACGTACATACGCGATAGATCCCCAACCTGGATTTGCATTAGACATGGCTGGACCATCTAATTTACACACTTCATTAAAACCATCAAGTTCAAAAGTGTCTCTACGACATCCCCAGGTTTCAACAAACAATGCTGCATGTGAGGAATGAATAATAGGATCTACTATGACATCTGAAAAATGTTTGCGCAATGATTGCACATTATGAAATACAATTTGAACTTAGGTAGGTACCTACCTCAGCGTTTTGAATTTTTGCGTTGATTTAGAATTTTTCACAGTTTAGAGGCAATTAGATTTAAGAAGTGTTTGATATGAATTTGAACTTTAATACTTATCTCTACGCGTTAATGTGAAACAGGGTAGGTAGTAAGTTTATAATTATTAAAAAAATATTTTATGTTATGTAAGCAAAAATAATATTTTAATATTGATATGAATTTCATCTTTAATACTTATCTCTACGCGTTCATGTGAAAAAGGGTAGGTAGTAAGTTTATAATTATTAGAAAAATATTTTATGTTATGTAAGCAAAAATAATATTTTATGTAACTTCAAATTTATCATTTTCGCAATTTTTCCTTTATCTATACTATATAATGTTGCTTCGTGCCGAATTTCAAGATTCTGAGTTCACGGGAAGTACCTTGTAGGTTTTGATTCTCTAGCGTGTGACGGAAATTCGTCTAAGGTGTCAGTATAAACTGCTGTATTTTTTGATCGCGATAACTTAGAAGTTTGATTTTTTCACTGCTTAAAGGGACAGTAGACCTAGGTATTTGGTATAAATTTCAATTTGATACCTTTATTCGTTCGTGAGAAATAGGTAGTAAGTTTCATTTTACTAAAATATTTTTAATATAATATACAACTAAAAAAATGTGATTTTCGCAATTTTTCCTATATTTGCATTATATAACAATGCTTCATGCCAAATGTCAAGATTCTGAGTTTACGGGAAGTATCCTGTAGGTTTTGATTCCTTTGCGAGTGTCGAAAATTTGTTGAAAATATCGACATAATCGGCTGTATCTTTTGATTGGCTTGGCTTAGAAGTTTGATATTTTCACAGCTTAAAGGGACAATAGACCTAAGTATTTCTTGTAAATTTCAGCTTGATATGTCCACGCGTTCTTGAGATAAAGGGTCTTGACAGACAGACAGACAGACAGACAGACAGACGGACAACAAAGTGATCCTATAAGGGTTCCGTTTTTTCCTTTTGAGGTACGGAACCCTAAAAAAGATAAAAATATGTTCAGATTTCATATTTACATTCACAAAAGCAAGGCACACAAGCTATGTTGAAACGCTTATGCGAGGTGATCAATATACACCGTGACTTTTTAGTCGTCTTACAAAGATGGTCCACTCAATGTATCCGACATAAAATACCACTAGGCATGATTATTAATTTTATAGCATTAATTAAGATAATAGGTGCAAAGAAAAATAATTAATACACTAGAAATAAGAAACATCCTGTAAATAATGTTTACGTATCAAACGGTAGAAAGTAGGTACCTTCCCAGCGCCACGGTAAAGATATTTAAAATGTGCTCGGGCCGCGCTCACGACAGTGGTGTTTCTATATTCTACGTCATGCGTCATAATAATGAATTTATTTTTATTTTGAAATTATTCAAATCTCATAAATATTTTTTTTTTTGTGTGAACGTTTACTAGTCATTGGATACATGAAGTGGGCTGCCGTTGTAAGACGACTAAAAAGTCACGGTGTATATATTATTTTGACTGACTTAGTTAATTAGATTTAAGAACTCGTATTTACTTTCTTAGTAAAATCGCGACAAGCTTTTAAAACATATAAATTGTGTGAAATATGTTAAATTTGAAATGTCGTTATAAGTTGACAGTAAAGTTACAGTAAAAGTTTATTGTTTTCTTTTTAGCGCATTTAAATAAAAGCTTGTTTTTAAAGATTTTTTTACCTCAATTTATTTTATACTTTTTAGTTTTCACCTGGTAAGTTCCTAAGTCTAAATTCTGTAGCGGCGGTCATCTTAGATTTTGATTTGGTAAAGTGCACTTTATTCTACTTGTCAAGCCCTGTCATTGGATACCCATATGGATGGGATTAAAAAAGTAGGTTATTCACCATTTTGTAGCGGCGGCCATCTTGGATTTTTATTTCGTAAAGTGCAATGTGTTCTACTTGTCAATCCCTTTCATTTGATACCCATATTGTATAGGTACCTTAAAAATAACTAGTCCGCCATCTTGTATATTTAGCCATGTTGGATTTAGGATGACGTCACATAGCTTAACATGCATTGTCATCCAAACTAAACATGTATGCAAAATTTCAGCTCAATCGGTTGAGGGCAAGTGCCTTAAAGAACATCGGCCAATTATGACCTGACTAAAATGTGCAACGACCACTAATGATTGATCCCTCAAAAAATAGTAACCTATGCGCATAGTTAATTACGGTGTCCAGCTTATTTTATACGAGCCGGGAAAATAATTTAGCTTTGTAGTGTGAATCTCATTTTTTTACTATTTTTTGTAGGTTTTGAACGCATCTAAACCCCTTCCCGTTTTTATCTGTGGTTCACGTTTCATCCTAACACCAAAGTAACATTACCATTATGCGTTCAACTTTTTAAATTGTAGATTATATTGCAGGTTTTTATTTACTT
This sequence comes from Helicoverpa assulta, assembly GCA_963856015.1. Lineage (NCBI taxonomy): Eukaryota > Metazoa > Arthropoda > Insecta > Lepidoptera > Noctuidae > Helicoverpa > Helicoverpa assulta. The sequence continues at coordinate 16,060,577 of CAWLCW010000001.1, read as the reverse complement.
TTGTAATGCATTATCAATAACATCATTTTTAGAAGGGGATATAAATTAAATATACCAAAACGAATTGCAAATAATATGTTGGCAGTAAGTATAGAATGCATTAAAACGTGGAACGGAACGTTTTGTGACATGACAGCTGAGCTGTCAAAGCATTTACCGCGCGTCCGCGCAGTCCTTCGTGTCTCTTGCGTCGATGCGTACTGTGCGATTTCTTGTAGTTTTTGTGTGTTATTTGTGATTTGGCTATTGTTACGGACTTCGACTGATCTTTCAACTCCTGACGACCCTCTGCTTTTGATTCCTGGACACCGATACCACTTACACCTGACGACCCTCTGCTATTGATTCCTGGACACCGATTTCGTCTCGAAATACGATGATGAACTCGAACAAGCGAGCAACTCGTCAACGTTTACAGTGTATAAATTGCAATATCGTTGTTGATACACTCCGTCGCTTCAACATCTTGGAACTTGACACCCGAGTCATATCGTTAATCAGCAATTGGATCGCCCCAATACTTGTAAGTACTTTTCTCACAAGATATAGTACAGTATGCTATGACAGTATTATAATATAAGGTCAGTGGGTCGTCTTAGGGGCGGAGTTAAATCAAATGTGGGGTTTAAAATGCTCATCCTAACTAATATTATAAATGTGAAAGTAACTCTGTCTGTCTGTCTGTCTGTCTTTCTGTCTGTCTTTCTGTCTGTCTGTCTGTCTTTTCTTCACGCCTATACTACTGAACCGATTTGTGTGAAATTTGGTACAGACATAGTTTGGTACTTGAGAAAGGACATAGGATAGTTTTTATTACAAAAAAATATAAAAATAAAAATAAAATTTATTTCGGACATATAGCGCCATCTATTGGTCAAACCAAAAATCACTATTCCACGCGAACGAAGTCGCGGGCAAAAGCTAGTTATTAAGTATAACATGGGTACCAAGTGAATTTCAGCTTAACCTCGCACATCAATATGTGCGAAGTTAAGCTGTGTTTATCGCAATCGCAGTCTGTGGATTTTCATTACTCATTTAGACTCCTTTGTGCCTTGGTGAGATTGTAAAGCTTTTGGCCCTGTTCATGTAAAATACTGATATTCTGCGGCACAAGGTTTTACTACAAACTAACCTCAACATAGGAAGAAACTAGATAGATATTTTTTACTTTCCTATTAGTAAATATATTTAATCCTTTTCAGGTAACTGAAGAAGATTATATTTGTGAGGCATGTCGGGATATTGCAATGCATGCAGTTAATGAAGCATTAGGCCTCGACAACCAAGGTGAACAACAGCCATCTGGTTCCTCTCTCCAAGGTGAACAACAAGCATCTGGATCCTCTCACCAAGGCCATAGACAAGTGTGTGTTCTTTGTGGGCTATCCATATTGAGGCGACGAAGTGACCTTATCCGGAAAGAAAATGCCTCTGATTTTGATAGAAATATTACCAGCATCATTGAATCCAGGATTGCACCACGTCAGGTCAGTGCACTAGTAACCATGAGTGGCTCTGTAATTCAGCACTTAATAATTCTTATTCATCGATTAGCTCATGTATCTTATTGGGTTTTATATTACTTTTTTTATAGATAACATCAACTGATCGTGTTTGTCACCCATGTTGGCTGAGATGTAGACGATCTGCACTTCGGACACAGCAAATTGATGGTGAACGGTCTGTTAATCCAGATGACATTATTTCACAAGAACCAGATTTCACTGAGCAAGATGTGGAACAACGTATAGAGGCTGAGGAAGATATAGCTGAAATCCCAATAGTTCCTGTTGAACCAGCAGCAGAAATTGTTTTACCCAACTACAGACGGGCTCCAAATACTGCTTCTCATTGTTTATTCTTTGGTTGTACTAATGTAGATTTGCATACAATTTCGGATTATTTAAGAACAACTGTCTTGAGCAATAATAACTTCTATATACCAGCACTGGCACGAGTTTGTGAGGAACATTTATATAGTAATGACTGGGATAGTCTGTATGATTCGCCAACCAGCATGAGTACTTTTAATGTGCAACAAATAGAGCATGTGTTCTCATGGATAAATTCATCCAAATCCAATTTTAATCTAAATAGTATTGAGGCAATCCAAGAGGTTGATGATAATTTATTTTTTTATTGGACTGGAAGATCAAAAGAGCAATTTATTTCTCTATTACATGAGGTTCCTAGGATCCAAGAAGCCCATAGAGGCATTTTAGGCTTGGCGGCTTTACTTATGAAATTAAGAACTGGAGAATCTGATGATAGATTATCAAAGCTGTTAGGAGTGCCACGTCCCACCCTTGAAAGATTAATGCATAGTATTCGAGAATTGCTCGTGCAAGACTTTGTTCCTAATAATCTTGGAATTGAACATATCTCAAGGGAGAATTTGTTACAACACAATTTGCTGTTGCCAAATGGTATTTACAATAATAATAATAATAACCAATTGATTTTGATTTGTGATGGGACCTATATATATATAAACAAAAGCTCAAATTACATGTTTCAAAAGGATACTTACTCATTGCATAAGTATAGAAATCTACTGAAACCTTTTTTGATTGTATCATGCGATGGTTACATTGTTGACTGTTTTGGTCCATACAAGGCCACCACATCGGATGCTGAGATCATGACTTCTCTATTTAGAAATGAAAATTCTCCTCTCAGATTGTACCTCCAAGCTAATGACATCTTTATTTTAGATAGGGGTTTCAGAGACTCTATCAGCCTGTTAGAAGACTGTAATTACAAAGCATACATGCCAGACTCCCTTTTAGAAGGTGAACACCAGCTCACCACAGAGCAAGCAAATAGAAGTAGATGTGTTACAATTTGTAGGTGGGTGGTAGAGGTAGTTAATGGTTATTTTAAAAGAGATTTTAAATTATTACGGCAAGATTATTTTAATAAGACTGTGCCGCATATGATGCAAGATTTTCAAATAGCAGCCAGTCTTCTGAACAGGTTTGGTGTTCGCCTGAAAAATAGAGATGATGCAGGAGAAATGCTCAACATTATCAGACAAAGGATGTCCTTACCAAATAATTTGTCACGATTGGTTGAAAGTAACAACTTGAATAGACGGTCTTCTAACTTTATTAGTATAACGGCTGATAGGGATAACCTTGTAATATTTCCTAGAATGGAAATGAATGAATTAATACTTTTTGCGCTAGGAACATATCAGATACGACAAGCTCGGTCATACTTTGGGGAGCACATAAGATTTCATGGTGGGTACAGAATCGAAATAGCGACTGACGGCTTGGATACTTCAGAGTACAATTTGAGAGGTAGTGGCAACAATACTCTGATACGGGGGAAAATAAAATCTAGACATGTGTCGAGAAAACAATATTATGTGTATATCTTAATAGAAAATGGGATATCAGGAAGAGAGGGCATATCAGAGTATTGTTGTAACTGTTTGGTAGGGCGACGCACAGTTGGATGTTGTGCACATGTCATGACTATTGTGTGGTACCTTGGATGGGCTCGATACCAATCAAATATTTCTGCTCCTGCTGAATATTTAGACTCAGTTGTTATAAGGGAAGATATAGAATAAATGGTGCACTTTTATTAATATTCTTTTATTCTTATTTCCTTCTTTATTCTGCCGACCTATGAGATACGACCGCGATATGTTACTTATATAAAAGACAACACACCACCACCACGCTGATGTTGGCCTAGAATCAACCATGCTGAAGTGGGAGTGGGCAGGCCACGTCTGACTGCATCCGGAGTGGTGAGCAAGGATTATCACTCACTGGACCCCTAAGGGACATAGCCGTTGAGGTTGACCACGGCGCAGGTGGTGTGATGATCTAACCTTGTTCGCGGGGCAAGCAAGACCAGAAATTGCCCCAAGTAGAGATGTTTGGATGGAAAAAGGGGAGGCCACTATCATAAGCTAAAAAACAACACAAGAAATTATTATTTTATGTGTTGTTTTCGTAATAATTTAAAACTGTGTAATGTAAAAACTAAAAATAGTCGTATATTACTGCATAGTTTCAAATCAAATTCGTTATAGCTGAATTATGGGTAACGACGTATTACATCATAACCTCAAAAGTAACGAAATACTGAAGTGTAAAGTTATATGATCCTCGGCTTTTAAATAATATATTTTCAATTTAGGATTGGTGATTGTGCTTAGGAGAACGGAATAATCTAAACACTAGTCATGTTCGCGATATTTTATGTTCAGGTCACAGCATGTATGGGCCGTGGCCGATGTTCATTGAGTTGTAAAATTTCACCCGAACACACATAGTTACATACATACATACATACATACATTGCAAGTTAAATAAAAGCTTGTAATAATAATAAAATATGTTCAGATTTCATATTTACATTCACAAAAGCAAGGCACACAAGCTATGTTGAAACGCTTATGCGAGGTGATCAATATATATATTATTTTGACTGACTTAGTTACTGTTATAAATGTTGATATATTATATCACAAGATATTAAAACACACAAGCAACAGAACCAATATTAACATCATAATTATATATGTTAACGAAAATGTATGTAATCCGTCATTGTATACAATTCCTAGGAAATGTATGAAATTCCTAAAACCGCCCGGAAATGTGTAAAATAATTTACATTAGACACATTTCCTAAATAGTACCTAATCGGAAATGTATATATAAGATATTAAGGGGTAAGCGGGGGTTAGCGGAGCGAGGGTATTGCATTATCCAATCGGGCGCAATGTTACCTGGTTGAAGCGAAGCATGCAAGAAGGCATGCAGCATGGAAGCAAACATGCAACATGCAGCAAGCATGGCTTCTGTCACGGCTCCGGCGCTGCGGGGCTCCGGCGCTCCCATGCGAGCTTATCGTCGCAGATGGTTTTCACGCCCAATTGCACTCTAGGGGTAGGGCAAACAAGACTACGTGGAGTCGGTTTTGCAGCGATTTGTTTTCGTCATTAACTTTAATTTTTAATACAACGTGTTTTCATTGAAGGTTATAAATGGCAATATTCTAAATAAAATGAATCCAAATGAAATTCTACCATCTTCATAGTACGCCAATTCTGCCAGATAGAAGGAACCCGAAAGAAACCATTGTTCTTATACATTTCCTAATACGATATAGGAATTTTATACAATGCCTAGGAAATGTATACATTTCATAGGATATCATCCTCCGAGCCTTTTTCCCAAGCATGTTGGGGTCGGCTTCCAGTCTAACCGGATTCAGCTGAGTGCCAGTGCTTTACAAGAAGCGACTGCCTATCTGACCTCCTCAACCCAGTTACCCGGGCAACCCGATACCCCTTGGTTAGACTGGCGTCAGACTTACTGACATTTCATAGGATATGTATGTATAAAATAATTATTGAAAGAATATTTAATACATTTCCTACATAGCTTCGGAATTGTATACATTTCCTAGGAAGTGTATACAATTCCTAGACTTCATACATTTCCGGTAACATATACAGTTTGATTCACAAGTGATAGCAAATATGAAGTTAGCTGCTATCAACTTTGTCGTTTGTGTACTGAATGTAAAAAAATGGTTTATAAAAAAATAAATTCCAATAACAGCTGCTAACAGCAATAACAACAGCTAATAGTATTTATTTTTTTACGAGTGGACAAGCGATAAAGTTGCTAGCGGCTAAGTTCACATTCATCATCACTCGTGAATCAAACTGTACAAGCTTGTTTAGTTATGTTCCAGTTTTCTACTAAAACGAAACTGTGAGTTTGTGTGAAGGCATTAAGTCCACCTTTGTACATTGTTATGTGCATATAGATTTTAATAAATAATAAATGAATAAATTAAGCAAAACTGTGGTGACAAATAATATACAATTTGTTGCATGTTGTAAATGGGTACAAACAATAAATAATTATTTAAAAGCTATCTGTTCCATCACCATATTCCTAATACGAGATTATCTTTCCGTCTCAGTATGCAGCCTATGAGATCTTGTCCGCAACAAAGAGCATCCACAGCAGACACAGATAGTTCGACGTTGACCACTGCTAGTTGTTGGTTCATTTATTATTTGCCTCCTCGAATGATGAATAGCCAGGGTCCAACAAGGATGGCAAACTAAACTATCATCTTCAATCTAAACAAACCAAAACATAGTCATAGTAAGTGATAATAGAATAAAGATATTGTAAATGATATTAAAATGGTAATAAAAACTTACCAAACGTGGAGTAATCCACTGTTGTACAATTAACCGCACATCCATTAGTGTAAGACTATGTCTCCTCCTTTGACATAAATCGCTTCCACAATTAACGCAGCGCTGCGTTGTCATTTCACTCGTCAACATATCACCGTGAGCAAACACGGGATTCAAGTCCACATTAATGCCGGGGTTATCGTTTGGGCAAGGTACAGTGTCCGTAAATGTCCCAGGTTCATCATAAATACAAGGTTCAGTGTCCAAGGAAGTGCCAGGGTCGTCAAGAAGGGAAGAATCAGAATCCATTACGAAAAGCCAAAGTAATCGCAATAGAACTTACAAAAACAACACTCTTCTTCTTTTTCTTTTTGTTTATGGCTCCTTCGTTGGTATCGAAGATTTTGCCAACGTCAAGGTAGGAAATGACACTGATCGGTTTTTTAATTTTTTTTAAAACAATAATTATCTAGTGACTACAGTGATTGTAGAGCTGAAAAAGGGGGACAAAACATTTTGTTAGTATTAACAACAAACACGAGACGGCACAGTTGTTAGAACATAAATGATAAATTAAAATGACAATGACATACATATTTGAAGTATTATAAGAGCGAAAAAAATAGGTAACATCAGAACAGTAATTATGTGTAAAGGCGGAGAATTATGTTATATATGGATCTGATTTATACTAATAAATTTGTATAAGGTTTTAATAGTGGGAGAATGAACTAAGGTTAGTAAAAAAGGTATGTTAATAGGACGGGGGATGTCATTAGGGAGGAGGTCATAAAGGGGAATGATAAGGCGGGGGCAGGAAAAGAATAAGTGTTCCAGAGTACCCTCCTCAAGACCACATTCACAGATAGAATGATCTCTGACCCTGATCTTAGCCAGAAAAACTGGGGTACAAACAAAACCAAGCCGTAAACGGATTATGACCGATGTAACCACTTTATTAAAATTTTTGTGTTTACTAAACCAAGCTTTGTGAGGAATAGACGGTTGGATGGACCCGAAGAATTTGCCTTTAGCTTTACGGGTTTTTTGCCAAAGGGAATCCCAGCTTTTCATCATAGAAGGTTTGGCAGTGCTGCACAGATCTCGAGGGAAACAAGTCCTGAGGTACGCATACCGGCCCATCGTGTTGCTCGACGAGGTGGGCAAGCTCTTTGAGCGAGTTGTCGCACACCGCCTCGTCGCGCACCTTGGGGGGATAGGGCCGGACCTTGCGGACCACCAGTTCGGATTCCGCAAGGGGCGCTCAACGGTGGACGCCATCATGCGCGTGAGAGCTCTCACGACGGGGGATGCTGTGTCCCGGGGGGGGGTCGTCTTGGCGGTGTCTCTTGACATCGCCAACGCCTTCAACACCCTTCCTTGGAGTTGCATCAGGGAGGCACTCCGGTATCACCGGGTGCCGACCTACCTTCGTCGCGTGGTCGAGGCCTATCTGTCGGATAGGTCCATCATTTACCCTGGTCACAACGGGGAATGGAACCGGCGAGAGATGTCGTGCGGTGTTCCGCAGGGGTCGGTACTGGGGCCGCTCTTGTGGAACATCGGCTACGACTGGGTGCTGCGCGCCGACCTCCCTAGCGGCGTCAGCGTGGTCTGCTACGCTGACGACACGCTGGTTCTGGCACAAGGGAGGTCGCACCAGGAGGCGGCCGACTTAATGACGCGCGGGGTTGCGATAGTCATCGAGAGGATCCAGCTGCTGGGACTGGAGGTGGCCTTGCACAAATCCGAGGCCATGTGCTTTCATGGGCTTCGGAACGCGCCACCTTCAGGCTCCCAAGTCACGGTGGGGGGGGCTACCATCGGCGTCGAGAGGGCGATGAAGTACCTGGGACTCGTCCTCGACGGCCGGTGGAACTTCGTCGAGCATTTCCGACGTTTGGGCCCCAAACTGGAGAAGGCAGGTGCTGCATTCAAGCGGCTCCTGCCCAACCTGGGCGGCCCAAACGCCCCCTGCCGCAGACTCTACGCGGGGGTCATGCGGTCCATGGCCCTTTACGGGGCCCCGGTATGGGCACGTTCGGTACGGCCGCGGGCTGTACGCTACCTGAACGTGCCCCAAAGGGTGATAGCCATCAGGCTAATCCGGGGGTACCGCACGATCTCCCGCGAAGCAGCTGGCCTACTTGCTGGACTGCCACCGTGGGATCTGGAGGCGAGGGTCTTCTTGCGCCTGTACGACTGGCGCGAGGAGGCTCAGCGCCGGGGAGAAACCCCGTTGCCGCGGCAAGTTGTCGCGCAGCGGGCGGAGCTCCGGCGCGATCTCATGGTGGCCTGGAGGGAGCGACTGTCGCAACCCAGTGCAGGGCACGCCACCATCGTGGCGGTAAGTCCCCTCTTTGAGGAGTGGCTCGGGAGGAGTCACGGCGCCCTCACGTACCGCATGACGCAGGTCCTCACCGGACACGGTTGTTTCGGGAGGTACCTGCACCGCATCGGTCGTGAGGAGGCGCCCGGGTGTCACCATTGTGCGGACAGCCCCGAGGACACGGTGGACCACACAGTCCAGGTGTGCCCCGCATGGGAAGGGCACCGCCGGGTCCTCGTCGAGGCTTTGGGCGGCGGCGACCTCTCGCGTCCGGCCCTGGTTCAGGCCATGGTCCGGGGCGAGAGGGAATGGGATGCCGTCGCCTCCTTCTGCGAAGCGGTCATGCTCGAGAAGGAGGAGGCGGAACGCCAGAGAGTTCGCACCTCTCATCCCGGCCGCCGCGCTGGACCAGGTAGACACCATGGGCGCCGGGTGTCGCGAGATGACTCCCGGCCACCGTAGGCGTGGGTCTGTGGGCGGTGAGTTCGGGTGGCTCATCGTCCCTCTGTCTTCCTAGACGACAGACCCGTGTCGACGGCGCGCGTTGTTCCACGCGCTCCTCAAAGAGATGTCAGCAACCCCAGCGGGGCCCAGCAGGGCCAAGGCCTGCCGGGGCTGCGGGTTGTTCGAAAGAGATACCGCGGCCCTGGTACATAAAAGGCCTATGACGGAACACGACGATTTTAGTCAGTAAGAGTCTGACACTCCCTCACCGCTGCTAACCCACAGCGGGAGGGGTCATTTGATGATTTTACGTCGATAAAAAAAAAAAAAAAAAAAGTCCTGAGGTACGAATCATCCCCATTTTGAATTGCTGCCTTGGCGAGTGTGTCTGCATTAACGTTACCCACGATGCCCGAGTGACTGGGAATCCAGGCCAGAGTAACTTGTATACCTGAAGAGTGACATTTGAGCAGGAGTTGTTTGATCTGGAGAGTAATAGGGAAGTTATGACGAGCACGAAAAGGGAATTTAATCAAATCTTGAAGGCAGCTTAGGCAGTCAGAAAGAATTAAAGTTTTGTTTAGGCTATGGGATTCAACATATTTAACAGCTTCTAATAGGGCTATTGATTCCCCTGTATAGATAGAGGAGTGAGGAGAAACTTTATTGTTCAAAATAATTTTATATTTAGGAATCCAAACCGCCGTACCCACAATGCCATCTTCTGATATTTTAGAAGCATCCGTATACATAGTGAGCCAGTCTTGCCAGTCCTCAGCTAAGATTTTATTTAATTTATTATTAGCAGCAGGGTCATTCTTAGAAATGCCGAGGCTGAGAATGACTTTTGGTTGAAAGATTAACGCTTCGAAACTGACTTCAAAAAGAGGGTTAGTATTTGACTGGAATAGTGATATGTGGAGATTATTGACTTTACTGTAGCTGTTAATAAGGGGAGGAGGAAGTTTGTGTGACCAGTAACGGGAAGAGGCAATAAGCTCATGCAGTGTTTTTAAAAGAGGAAGAAGGGGGTGGGATTTAATTTGGAGAGCTTTGAAAAAGAATCTATCCGAGAGGTATTGTCTGCGTAAGTTAAGAGGAGGATCCAAACATTCCACCTGCAGAGCGTTTATAGGGGAACATTTCATAGCTCCTGTAATAATTCGCAAACATTTGGCTTGGATCTTATCCAATTTGGCTAAGGCAATTTTGTTACATGGCTCCAACAGAAAGCTGCCATAGTCAAAGTGACTCCGAATTATGGCATTATAGAGGATTTTTTGGGTTGATGGGTGAGCACCCCACCGAACCCCAGAAAGGGCACGTAGGGCGTTCACACCTTTTTCACATTTTTTACTAATGTAATCTAGATGGTGAAGGCCAGATAATTTAGAGTCAAGAATTATACCGAGAAATTTAATTTTGTCAAGAATAGAAATGGGAACATTATCAATAGATAGGTTAATAGGGGGGATATTACGTTTTCGAGAAAAAACAACAGCGTTGCATTTAGGCACTGATAGACTAAGGCCATGGTCGCATAACCATTGATTGAGGTAGTACAGAGCAGAGTTTAAGCGAGAAGAAGCATCTTGAGGGGAAGAGAAACTATAATAGAGAGCAATATCATCAGCATACTGTAGAATTTTGCAGAAGGAGTTAACAGAGGATTCTAGATCGTGAGTATATAAATTGTACAGGATAGGGCTTAAGACCGAACCCTGGGGCAGGCCTTTCCAGACTAAACGGGATGGGGAAACGGAATGTTGATGACGGATAGTAATCGATCGAGACATTAGCAAGCTGCAAATTATGTTGACCAACCTCACAGGAACACTCAGCTGATGCAGCTTCTGCCTGAGTAGTGAAAGTTGGACGTTATCGTAAGCTGATGCAACATCAAGAAAGACACCAACTACGCTTTCATTTTTTGAAAAAGCGATTCGAATATCCGAAACGAAAATGCTAAGGCTGTCCAGAGTACCCATTCCTCTTCGGAAGCCAAACTGTGAAGGAGATAAGATGCCTTTACTTTCCAACACCCATTCAAGCCGGTTCTTGATAAGGTTCTCCATGATTTTGGCCAGAACAGAGGACAGAGCTATGGGTCTGTATGAGGAGGAATCTTTTGGATTTTTACCAGGCTTTAATATTGGAATGATAATTTGGCATTTCCAAGACTCGGGGACTACGCCAGAGAGGAAGAAAGAGTTGAAAAGGTTGAGGAGTATTTGTTTACAAAGAGAAGAGGATTTACAAATGAAAGAATATGGGATACCATCTACACCCGGGGCGGAATCCCGCAGATGGTCCAAAGCACAAGATAATTCAGAAAGAGAAAAAGGTTCATCGAATTTATCAGAAGAGGGGGGAGGAGAGTCTGGCAAGGAAAGGCATTCGAAACTAGGGACAGAGGGAGGGGCTAGTTTACTTATGAAGTCTTCTAGCCAGCAGCTGGGGTCATTGCAAGAAATGTCTGATGAATGGTCGTCTAAAACTCTGCGATATGCTTTTATTCTTTTCCAAACTATGGATACTGGAGAACGGGGAGACAGAGATTCGCAGAACTTATGCCAACCAGATTTTTTCTTTTTCGCCAACAATCTGCAGGTGCGAGCCGAAGTTTTCTTAAGACTGAGATAATTGGTCATATTAATAGAGGAAGCATATCGGTTTTCTGCTTCTCTACGTTTTCGAACGCTATCGGTACACTCAGCGTCCCACCATGGAGGGGAAGAGATAAATTTCCGGGCAGCGTTTTTAAGGGGGATAGACGCGTCAGCCGCACGTTTTAAACAGGAGACAAAATTTTCATACACGTCACGGGAATTAGAGGAGTTTACCTGGGGAAGGGAATGAAGTTCTGAATCTACCAAGGAAGAAAATTTACCCCAGTCAGCTTGAAGGAGGCGATATTTCTGGAGAGGTTGAGTGGGAGGGTTAGGGGAGAAGGAGTTATGAAAAGTAATTAAGATGGGAAAATGGTCACTGCCATATGAATTAGGCAGGACAGACCAGGAGAGAATTGAGACTAGAGAGGGAGAGGCAAAAGAAAGGTCAGGGACACTAGCATTCTGTGTAGGGGAGACCCTACGGGTAGCAGATCCATCATTCAGGACACAGAGGTTCAGATCATCCAGTAGGTCTAGTAGAAAGCTAGATGAGGGATCGTTAGTATGAGAACCCCAGAGCGTGTGACGGCAATTAAAATCGCCTAGCACCACCAAAGGGCTGGGAATGGTGGAGAGAATATGATTAAATTCGGACAGGATGTTGGCATTGGGGTGAGGAATGTAGGCGGACACAAAGGAGACGTCCATGGCTCTAATGGCAACAACATGGAGACCAGGATTATGTAGAGGGATGGGAATCTGGGAAAAGGAGACTGATCTGCTAACCAGCAGGGCGCATCCCGCTCGACCGTCGTCTCTGTCATCCCGGAGACACGAGAAGCCAGGAACCCTAAAAGGGGACCCCGGCCTCAGCCACGTCTCCGACAAGGCAAAAATAACGGGATTGTGGCGATTCAATAGGTATAGTAAATCGTGCTTTTTTTGAGTGATACTTCTGCTATTCCATTGAAGGATCTTTGGCATTTCTGCGGATCCAAGATTGAAGCAGCTGCTCAACAAGTATGAGGACGTTGTTCGGTATGGCATCACTAAATTTGGAGAGGATGTTGATAAGGGAGCAAGTGAGAAGTTCAATAAGGTTATCATTGGGAGTACAAAGGGGAGTGGATTCTGTGTTAGGGGGCTGCTGTAAAGCACAACCATTTGGCTGAGCGGAGTTGGGGGACGATACAATCGACCTATGGGCCTGAACATCGTATGACTTGCCCAGCTCGGGTCTAGGTCTGGGGGAACGGAAAACTGTTTTGGTGTACGATGTTTTGGAGGGGGAGGCAGATGTAGAAGAAGGAGACAAGAGAGGGGTAGCAAAAAGCTGAGAGAAGTCGGGAGCGGTAGCCTGTGTGGAATGGTATTGAGGAGAGTTCGCTGTGACGTTGGAGTAGAAGCGTTTAACTCGGGGGAATCTTGCAGAAGCCTCACTATAGCTGAGGTTCTCCTGAGACATAACCATTTTTATATTTTTTTGGCGTGAATGTTCAGGGCATTGATCGTCTGTAGCCTTGTGATTACCACCATCGCATAAAATGCAAGTTGTCTGTGAGTCGGGGACGTTGCAGCTGTCACCAGGATGTGGCTGGGCACATTTAAAGCATCGAGCTTTCGACCTACACTGGGAGCGGATGTGGCCAAAACGGAGGCAGTTGCGGCATTGAATTGTTGGGAGATGATAGACAGAGACAGGGAGGGAGGCATTGTAACAGAAAACTCGCTCTGGAAGAGTTTGACCAGCGAAAGTCAGTACCACAGTAGATGAAGGGGACCACGTTACTGTATCCCCTTTCTTATTCTTAAAGTTGAGGCGTCTAGCCCGAATGACCTCCCCACAATTGCGAGGAGTTGCTACCCCTGACACTAAGTCCTCCAAGGTCCAGTCGGTAGGGATATCCCTGACAATGCCCATACGAGTAACATGGAAGCGGGGGATCTTAGCGCTATAATTATTTGAGGTAAGAAAGTCACTCTCCACAAAACTATTGGCCTCAGAAGCTGTCTTGAAGTCAATGGCGAGTTTATTGCGTCCTAGGGACTTAATTCCACCTTCAGAAATGCCTTTGACATTATTTTTGTGTAAGAACTGAGCGAACTTCAGGACTTTTAAAGTTGTACCAGTGGCAGGATCAGGCTCAATTTTGGATACAAAAACAGTGAAGGGTGCTCTGTCACACTCATTGTAGGAAAGTTTGGAGTTGGTTTCGAATCCAGGCTTCGAAAATACCGACTGAATCGAATCAGACGGAGGTCTGTTTTTCTTGGATTCAATGGAGGAATCTGAATCCGCAGGTCGTTTTAGGGCAGATCTCTGCTGAAGACTTACATTTATGTCTTGGGAACAATCTAAAATGTCTATATCTGGAGGTGCCCCTCCACCCCCATCAGGGGGTTCTTTGTCACTCATTTCCCAAGGAAATGAGTGTTAAATACTTAGACTATATAAATATAGACTTACAAAAATCCTTCACCAAACAAAAAACAAAAACACAACACAGAAACAGCACTAAAACCTCTTTCCGAAAGCAAAATTTAAGGTTAAGTAAGCACACCGTGTCAAGACCAAACCTCGAATCAAAACAACACTCACGATGCAAAGAAACAAAGCGAATAACATCTGTCATTTTGACAATACACAACATTTTGTAAAGTACTGTGTTGCCATTTAAAAATATTTATAATTACATCGATAAATAACGAATCGATAAAAAAAAAGAAAATATATATAAAAATATATACATATTTATATATATTTTTTTATTTTAATTGTTTTTTTTTTTTAATCAATAATTGATTCTATATTTTGTTGTTCTTCAGTATAATAAACTCTTTAATTAGTATTCTAAGGTCTTTAATCGTTTATTTTCGAGTTTATTCACGTTTTTAGGGTTCCGTAGCCAAAATGGCAAAAACGGAACCCTTATAGTTTCGTCATGTCCGTCTGTCCGTCTGTCCGTCTGTCCGTCTGTCACAGCCGATTTACTCGGAAACTATAAGTACTACAGTGATGAAATTTGATGGGAATATGTGTTGTATGAACCGCTACAAAAATATGACACTAAATAGTAAAAAAAAGAATTGGGGGTGGGGCCCCCCATACATGTAACTGAGGGATGAAATTTTTTTTTTCGATGTACATACCCGTGTGGGGTATCAATGGAAAGGTCTTTTAAAATGATATAAAGTTTTCTAAAAAACATTTTTCTTAAAGTGAACGGTTTTTGAGATATCAGCTCTCAAAGTCGTAAAAAGTATGTCCCCCCCCCTCTATTTTTATAACTACGGGGTATAAAATTCTAAAAAAAATAGAGGTGATGCATGCTAATTAACTCTTTCAACGATTTTTGGTTTGATCAAAGTATCTCTTATAGTTTTTGAGATAGGTTGATTTAACTGTAATTTACGGAACCCTTCGTGCACGAGTCCGACTCGCACTTGGCCGGTTTTTTTAATAAAATGATCATTATGAAAAGTGCGTTAAATATAGTGGAGAGGTTACCGATCGATTTAAAATAAATCGATTTGAATTTCTGTTTATGCAGTTTTTGGTTGACAACACTGAAGTCAAATCCAAAATCAACCGACTTGGTCACATCAAAACAAATACCAAAAACATAAGATTTTTTACAGTGTTAATTCGTACATAGTTATTAGCATCAGACATTTAGTAAAATATAAATAAAGTTATTGGTATATTAGATTTTTGTTGAGCAGCGTGTTTAAAAATGCCCAATACTGGACAATTTCCTTTTACCAATTTCGGTACACGTGTGAACAGCATCTAGGCGCTCGTGCGTATGGCGCACGGCTGCCGCTCGCTGTGCCGCGATACTCGTACCTACCCCTTCCCTTGACCAACCGCCTGCCTTCGCGCCCGCGGGCGGCTAGTGCTTGCGCGTTCGTTCGTTACTCCCCCCCGTCCCGCTTCGCCAGTAGGAAGCAAGCTGTCTGATAATCATCGACAACAATAGGAAATTACAATTAATGTTTTTGAATATATTTATAAGTACTAAGTATATGCCGTGGATCGCCGGCTTAGAATTGCGTTCCCCCAAATCATCCCGTGGGTGTCGTAAGAGGCGACTAAGGGACAAACCGGAGGTCGGGCAGCAGCGCCCTCCGTGTACTGTACATCCTCACTGCGATCGCCAACCCGCCTGCCAAGCGTGGCGATTAACGGCAAATACCCTCCTTATGATAGACACAGAAACCAGGCCCCCAGTCCCCGGCAGCTCCGCTATCCCTGGCGCGGGTAGCGGTCAAGGTAACGGCGGAGCAGGAGGTGCTAAGAATCTCCGGAAGAGATCCGGCTACCCACCTCCACGACGACTGGCCCTGGTAACACACAACATACGCACATTGAGGACTGACGAAAGGATCTGCGAGCTGAAAGAGGATTTGAGCAAGTTACATTGGGACATTATAGGGTTATGCGAAGTCCGTAGAGAGGGAGAGGACACTGTAACTCTGCAGTCTGGTAACTTGCTCTACTACCGGGAGGGCGACCAACAGTCCCAAGGTGGTGTCGGGTTTCTCGTTCACAAGTCCCTCGTGAACAACATAACAACCATCGACAGTGTGTCGAACAGGGTGGTATACCTAATACTCAGAATATCTGAAAGATATTCGCTGAAGAATGACCTTCAGGTATACGCACTGACCAGGTATACGCACCGACCTCGTCACACTCCGATGATGAGGTGGAGACTATGTATGAGGACGTAAGTAGAGCCATACATAGTTCCAAAACCCACTTCACTGTTGTTATGGGGGACTTTAATGCTAAGTTGGGAAAGGGCTAAAATTTGGGTATGGGCAACGGAACCGTAGGGGACAGAGGCTGGCCGACTTTCTGGAGAAAGAGGGACTCTTCATGATGAACTCTTTCTTCCAGAAGCCGCCTAACAGGAAATGGACCTGGTTAAGTCCCGATGGTTTCACGAGAAACGAGATAGACTTCTTCATGACCGACAAGAAACGGGTATTCAACGACGTCTCTGTGATCAACGCTCCGACCTACTTGGTCCCATATTCAAAACCCAGAAAGCTTTCAACTCGAGCTCTCTAATCACTTTGCTTGCCTTGAGAACCTAGCATCAGTGGACGAGATCAACGACGGGCTAGTGGAAACTGTCCGCACGGTAGGGTCTAAGTTTTTTAGACCCTGCCGTAAAGATAGACCTCATAAACTGACCGACCAAACCATAAACCTCATGGCTGAATGACGCTTGCTACAA
Source organism: Helicoverpa assulta (assembly GCA_963856015.1). Lineage (NCBI taxonomy): Eukaryota > Metazoa > Arthropoda > Insecta > Lepidoptera > Noctuidae > Helicoverpa > Helicoverpa assulta. The sequence continues at coordinate 16,043,756 of CAWLCW010000001.1, read as the reverse complement.
TTGCAGTCTTCCAGCGACGCGAAGTCATATAGACAGCTCAATAGACGAATATCTAAGTCCTTGCGACACCATCTGCGTCTCTTTAATACGAATCGTGTTAAAGAGACCATACAGCGAAACCAAGGCTCCAAAGTGTTCGCAAAGGACAAGTCTATTGGGCAAAGCCAGATGACTAAGCTGAAACGGGAAGATGGCAGCATAGCGTCGACCAAGGCAGAAGTTTTAGGCGAGATCGAGAGGTTCTATGGACAGTTATACACTTCGGTCGCAAAGCCCGTTGACAGCTTGGCAGGAGATCCAAGAGCCAAGCTGTCCCGACATTATACCGAAGATATCCCGGACATCAGTCTGTACGAGATTAGGATGGCCCTGAAACAGCTTAAGAACAACAAGGCGCCAGGTGAGGACGGAATCACTTCAGAGCTTCAGAGAGCGGGTGGAACACCGGTACTTAAAGTCCTCCAGAAGCTCTTTAATTCCGTCCTGTCCGAGGGCAAAACGCCTGAAGCATGGAGCAGGGGTGGGGTGGTGTTGTTCTTCTAAAAACGTGAGAACAGCCTATTGAAGAACTACAGACCCATCACACTTCTAAGCCATGTTTATAAGCTGTTTTCAAGGGTTATCACGAACCGTCTCGAACACAGGCTTGATGACTTCCAGCCTCCTGAGATGATGATGATGATGATGACTAAGTATAACACAGCAGTTAAGGCGCATTTAGGTTACATACAGAATTACATTCACCAAAATATTTAGATTGAATGACGATTGTGTTGGTCTTTGTTTTGGTTTAACTAGTACTGTGCCTAAAAATTTTAAAAGGTTTCGGGTTTTTCGTTAGGTTACCTTAAGCTATTGTTTCATAACAAAATTCAAGATTCAGTGTCAGCGGGAAGTAGTGTTTAAGTTTTGATTCCGTTGCAAGTAGTGGCGGATTTCAAAATATGCGCTATGATTAAACTAGTTTACAGTACATAATTATGTTGCCGGGATTTTTTTAAATTGTTGTTGACTACTCATATTGAACCATATTTAAAACTATTAGTAGTTTTTTTTTATTAGCTCTAGTTTTTGAGTTTCAGCTAAGTACGGTTTAAAGAGAAAAAAACGTGTATTTACCTAATCATCATCCTCCGAGCCTTTTTCCCAACCATGTTGGGGTCGGCTTCCAGTCTAACCGGATTCAGCTGAGTACCAGTGCTTTACAAGTAGCGACTGCCTATCTGACCTCCTCAACCCAGTTACCCGGGCAACCCGATACCCTTTGGTTAGACTGGCGTCAGACTTACTGGCTTCTGACTACCCGTAACGACTGCCAAGGATGTTCAATGACAGCCGGGACCTACAGTTTAACGTGCCATCCGAAACACAGTCAATGGTGTCTAAGATATACTTAGAAAGTACATACAAACTTAGAAAAGTCACAATATAAGTCGAAATCACTATATATAACTGTATCTAGGATACAGTTATATATACATATATACGGCGCTTATCAGTAATATATATGCATCAGTATATATATATATATATTTATACTTACTGATGCTCAAATTGTGTTGCACCTACCACTTCTATTTCACCACCACCCTAAGGAAGACTGGTAGAGAACGCCTAAGGCGTTAAGTCCGCCGTTGTACAATGTGCAAAAGTATTTTAAATAAAAATAAATAAATAAATAAAAATAAATCTTGATGCATGCGCTCTCCCTGCTCTTCGCTCATATCTCCTAAATTTTCCAGAAATCTGTCCAGATGACTGAAGAGAAAGTGAAATTTTATGCTCATATTGCATCCCATGTCTCTTAATTGTAAAAGCAGGTCTTCGACAAGTTCAATACAATTTTCATTATGATTTTTCAAAATTCAATATAATTTTTATTCTCTGAAAGTTCAGGTGAATGCTGCACTGGACGCTGAACACATCGCTTGTTTATTGCAAGACTGTCATAACTAAAAAAGACAAATTTTACAGGAGAGCGATTTTAAAGTTTTAATTTGAGTTACACATATAAATTACAAATAAAGTACTGGCAAACCGCATGTTATATATTTGTGTATTACTGTACTTGTAAAAGCATATATTAAGAACTATATAAATACTGTATTTGTCTAGTAATAAATAAAAAACTGGCCAAGTGCGAGTCGGGCTCGCGCACCGAGGGTTCCGTACAAATCCTGTATAAATAAAAAGTAACTCTCGCGCAAACCGTTCAGGGGCCCGATTCTCCTAATTTTACTTAAGCGACGATCGATCGACGTTCGACTCGATTCGACTGAGATCCAATTCCGACTCGATTACGATTGAAGCGTATGTGGCATTCCGCTATTTTTTCTTTGAAATAAACGTTTTTATCCTTTTCTATCATTCAATAATGAATCATTTTGTCTGCAACTGATTTACGATTGCAAAATGATTGTACAGCAAACTACCGTATAGACCAAAATTACCAAAATAGCAGACCAATCGCACACCAATCAAATGTCAATCGAATACGATTGGTCTTTTATTAGTAGCAGAATGTCCGATATGGTTAAAACTGCTATTGCGATCATATTGCGATTCGATTTCTATTCGATTTTGACATTATTAACTTAGGAGAATCGGGCCCCAGTTTAGAACAATCATAGTTATGGTAATTTCGTGAGAGTCAAAATAGTTAATATTTTTTATTTGTAAAAGTTTTTTTATTAAAGTTATTTATTTACAACATTTTATAGTCATCATTCAGAAATCTGATTGAAAAAAACTAATTATGTCTTAAAGGTCATTGGGCATATCTGACCCGCTTTGCAAAAAGTGGCGGACACGAATGGAAGTAGTTTTAAATTATGGGGATGGGGAATAGTATGACGTTTCATTCAATATAAATATTTTATTAAAATTCCATGGAGAAGAATGTACAGGATCGTTTGAAGAACATAAAATTGAGGTAAAAAAAAATCTTTAAAAACAAGCTTTTATTTGAATGCGCTAAAAAGAAAAAAAAAACTTTTACTGTAACTTTACTGTCAACTTATAACGACATTTCAAATTTAACATATTTGACAAAATTTATACGTTTTAAAAGCTTGTCGCGAGATTTAAGTATGTACTCGTATTTACTTTATTAGTAAAATCGCGACAAGCTTTTAAAACATATAAATTGTGGCAAATATGTTAAAGAATCATGCCCACCGTCCATACATTGATTGACCTGTCACTTGATTTTTTTTACAGGTCGCGTCTTTTTACAACTCGTGATGTATAAAAATAATTATTGTTTATTATAACATAATAACTTGATGTATTTTCAATTAGAAGCCAGGAAAAAATGTTATTAAGTAAATAAGTTTTTGAGGTTATTACAGCTGTCAGATAATGATTGACACTATTGACAGGTGCTGTAACCTCAAAACTCAAAGGATAGTTGAAATCAAATGTTGTTTTAACTGCTTGTATGCCGGTAATTATAAGACAATAGAAAATCAATTGTGTCTCGCGCATATCTGCGCACTAGCTCAGAAATAAATCCCTTTTCAACATAATATTAACATCAAAACAGCGCGTGGCTGCAGACTGCATTTATGTTCTCATAATATGAGAACTTCACATGTTATGTTATGCTTGTTTTCTACACTACATCGTGCGAATTAGCAGATTCCAGGAGTTAGCTTGATAAGCGGTTTTTTTAGCCATCATGTCCCAGTGTGATGGACAAACAAGGGGGACTTCTGTTGGTTATTACAACATAAATATATGACAAAAAGAGTTGCCTACATGTTATTGGCGAGGACTGGGAAGTAAAATAATATACAGGATGTTAACGCAGTTGCCAAAAGCCCGGTGTCCGCGCCGGGGAGTACAGCGAGCGGCGAGTTCGCCGCCATGACATTCCTTTTACGCTACGAACGCATCGCTACAAGACGTCGTGTCGCCACATTTATACACAATTATTGTGAATCCATTTGATGAATCTAATAATACAAGTTTAAACCAAGAATACCTGTGCCTCATTCAAGAATACTCAAGTTTCGAGCCGGATCCTTGCCGCTTTGGGAAATTATTACGACATTGCAAGACAAGGCGGAGGGTTGACGAGGAGTTCCACGGGCACAGGTTGACACGTGGCGCATCACGAACAAGGCGAGACTCATCTGGTGCTAGCTGGGACACAATTGAGAAAATCGCTGTGCTGTTCTGCTGTATTCAACTAAGAACCCTTGAAGAGTTTCCAAGGATGAATCGAGAGAAAAAAAGCCAGGAAGGGTTTGCAGTGTGGTATAAGTGAGTCCGTTCCAATCATTTAAAATAGCGCTGTCAATTAATGCCTGGTACTGGCAAAAACCATTTCCACTTTCTCAACAGAGAAATATCCACGTCCAATATTGCGTCATCTAGTATAACCTAGATGAATGTAAACGGTGCACATGCACTGATTTAATTGTAATAGTGTGCCGACTTATTTCCAAGAACATTTCATTTCCAAAAAATTTCACGTAGACAATTTCCATACATCGCAATCATGTGCTAGTGAATTTCCTTTTCAGAGGTCTGATTTACTGTGTTGTGTCAGTTTGTGCCAATGCAGTGCAAGCCATTGTAAATTTCTAACAGTTTTCAACATTCCAGCGGATCGGAGGGCGGTCAAGTCCACAGCGCGCGGCCTACGTGACTCGCGACGCACGCGTCAGACATACCCACCCTCTCTGCTTCGCACAGTTTCTGCCGCTGCTTGCCTGCAAACATTTTCTTGCCTGCTATATCAAAAATTTAAGTATTGCACAACATTATTCTTTCACTATACTCAATTCATCGCGGGTTATGATCATTTGCTTTCAGCTGGGCTGTTTGAGACTGGTTTCATTGCACTTATTGACTTGTTTGCACAATGAATCTTAAATCGTTAAAGAAAACCAGAGCTAGTCATAAAGCAAAGCTTACCATATTTAAATCATACATAGAATCATTTTTGCCTAATAAACTTATTAATAAAGTACAAGTTCTCGAAACAACAGCTCGTCTAAATAAAATATTGGAGTTGTACAGCGAGTTTGATGCTATTCAAACGGACATTGAAAGTCTTGTGGAAATTCCAGGTGAAGAGCACAAGGAACGGGAGATATTTGAAACAAGCTACTTCGGCTGCGTGGCTGTTGCACAGGAGCTGTTGAGTGCTGCCTCTGCAGAGCAGGAGACCGGATCGGTGACGGGTTCTAGTGACAGCGCTGGAAAGCCGGGTGGGCCAAACATTAAATTACCTACTATCAAATTGCCGATCTTCTCTGGACGCTATCAGGAGTGGCTAGAATTCCACGACACTTACAAATCACTTATACACGACAACACAACTATACCCAAAATTCATAAATTTCATTATTTGCGAAATTCATTAAAGGATAATGCAGCTTTAATTATTAAATCATTAGAATTCTCTGCGGATAACTATGATGTTGCATGGGATTTACTATGCAATAGATATCACAACGATCGAATTTTAATTAACAATCACATACAAGAATTATTTTATTTAATATACAACCAGTAGTTGAAGAATCTTCAAGGGCCTTAAGAAACACAATAGATTCAGTCAATAAAAACTTGAGGGCTTTAAAAACATTAAAGTTACCTACTGAACATTGGGACATGATTATTATACACATGGTGACTAGTAAGTTAGATCCATCTACAATACGTGATTGGGAAAAGGAACGTAACAACATTACACACCTACCCACTTTACATGATTTCAATACATTTCTAAAAAATCGTGCTGACATACTAGAAACCGTGGAAGAATCAACTACACACAAAAAACAGCAACAGACACAGCGTAGACAAGGCGATATCACTCACAATCGTCCTAAGACATTCCTAGTTAGCCAAACACAAAGGCAAGCGCACTTTAAGTGTCCTGTGTGCAAGGGTCATCACACTATTTACCAATGTACAAAGTTCAAATCAATGCCGATTGAGACACGCATTGAACAAGTCAAACAATTAAATTTATGCACAAATTGCTTGCGTTCAGGACATGATGAGCAGCGTTGTAAGCTTAGTTCCTGCAGGCTCTGTACGCAGCGTCATAACACAATGTTACACAATAATACTACTGTTCCTACGGCTTCAACTTCATCAGAAGGTTGTGTAGTTTTACCCACAGTACAGGAACAAACCCAAACACAATCAAGCAGTGTCACACTCTCATCAATACACCACTGTCAAGTACTCTTATCCACTGCAGTGATTAATATACAAGATTTGCATGGTCACACATACAAGGTTCGTGCGCTACTTGACAATGGAAGCACATCTAGTTTTATCACAGAAACATTGCGAGTTCAATTAGGGATACCCAGTTATTCCACTTCTCTATTAGTACAAGGATTGAACAATCAATCCTCAGAAATTACACAAAGATGTGACGTCACTATATCGTCACTCACAACCAGTGGTTACACAACTGACATCAATTGTTTCGTCGTGCCACATATCACCCAGTTGATACCTACATCACAAATTAATTGCAATTCCTTTACCATTCCCCCTCGCATCCACCTCGCGGATCCAAATTTCTCAACCCCGTCAGAGGTGCAGATGTTGCTTGGAGCGGACATCTTTTGGGATGTCCTCCTAAATAATCACATTTCCCTGGGTAAAAACAAGCCAACCTTGATTGAAACAACATTAGGGTGGCTCGTCACAGGCTCAGTACAATCAAATAAATCTAACAATAATATCAACCAATCACATACAGTCCATTGCCACTTTTTAAACAATAACAATATCGAAGAGAAATTAGACAAGTTTTTTGAACTAGAATCAGTTCCCACTACTCAACAAGTCCATACTAAGGGTAAGAGTGAGTGTGAACAAATATTTAAAACAACTACGAAGCGCCACCCAGATGGCAAATTCATTGTCACAATACCATTCAAGGAATCACCTGAATCTTTAGGCGACTCCAAGCAGCAAGCTTTAATACGGTTTCAAGCTTTGGAACGTAAATTCAAACGCAATCCAGAGTTCAAAGAAAAATACACACAATTTCTTGATGAATATTTAGCTCTAGGTCACATGTCAGAAAACACAACTCCACATAGCGATAGCATTTCATACTTCATGCCACACCACGGTGTGCTGCGGGAGGATAGTTCCACCACAAAATTACGCAGCGTCTTTGACTGTTCAGCCGTGACAAGCACGGGCAAGTCATTGAACGACATTCAGCATATTGGGCCAACTGTACAGGACGATTTACTTAGCATATTAATTAGGTTCCGACAGTATAAGTTTGTAGTGACGTCAGACATAGAGAAGATGTTTCGGCAGGCCTATGTAAATAATACTCAAAGATGTTTACAACAAATATTTTGGCGATCAGATTCTAGCCAGCCAATCAAACAATACAAGTTAAATACTATCACATACGGAATGGCGTCAGCCCCGTATTTAGCAACTAGATGCCTAGTTCAGTTGGGCCAAGAATGCACTGATAAAGATGTACGTGAATCAATTTTACACGACTTTTACGTAGACGACTATGTCGCGGGCCATGACGATGAAAACACATTAATACAAAGATGTAAAGGCGTCATTCAGGTGTTAGAGGGCGCTCATTTCCATTTACGCAAATGGCGGTCTAATAAACCGTCTATTGTTGATGAAATTACCTCTAGTGAAATCACTAAACCAGATGATGTAGCAAACCTAAACAAGGTTGATCGTGCAAAAACATTAGGTTTACTCTGGATCTGTAAGAAAGACACATTACTATTCTCAGTAAATAATACTTCAAAAAATAAACACATAAACAAACGCACAATTCTATCCACTATTGCCCAAGTGTTCGATCCGCTTGGTTTAATTAATCCTTGCATGTTACAGGCAAAACTCATTCTACAAACACTGTGGGCTAAAAACATCACATGGGATGACCCGCAGAAGTTGAGTCACAATGGCATGATTTTATTGAACACTTACCAGAAATTACTAAAATTGAAATACCTCGTAGAGTGTTGTGTGATTCATACATTAAGGTCGAATTACACGCATTTTCCGATGCCTCCATTAAGGCCTACTCTGCCTGTGTATATGTACGTACAGTCTCCGATACTGGGAATGTACAAGTTCAACTGCTACTTTCAAAGAGCAGGGTGGCGCCACTAAAACATAAGCTTACTATGCCTAGGTTAGAGCTTTGCGGCGCCCTTCTAGCTACGAGGTTAATGGATAAGGTAGTTAATTCATTACGTTTAAAAATTGACTCAAAATTTTATTGGTGTGACTCAACTATTGTGCTGGGCTGGCTTAAATCATGCAAATTAAACTTGAAACAATTTATCTATAATAGAATTCATGAGATTACTAATAATTCTGATCCTAATTCATGGAATTATATTCCCACAGAAATGAACCCGGCGGACATAGGTTCACGCGGGCTCAATGCATCACAATTACAATCTTCACTTTTGTGGTGGGGAGGTCCCCACTTCCTACACCAAACAAACATGCAGTTACCTACACAACCAAAAAATTTAAACATCACTAGTTTGCCAGAAATTAAACATCAATGTCATTTGTCCACAGATGAATCACACGGTCATGACGTTAACTATTTCATGAATTTTTCGGATTTCGGTAAATTACAAAGAACTGTAGCTTACGCCAAAAGATTCATTTTTAATTGTCAACATACTAGCAATAAAATGACAGGTCCATTGAGCTCAATTCGGCTTTACGAGTATTATGCAAGCAAGTACAACGTGATTCATATTGCAAACAATACTTACAATTGCTTCAGAAACGCCCATTGTCTCCTAAAGACAAACTCTTAAAATTTAATCCATTTATTGATCAGGCAGATGTTATAAGAGTAGGAGGCAGATTATCAAACTCACACTACGACTATAACACAAAGCACCCTATCTTACTTGACGCATCACATCACATAACTAAAATATTAGTTGCACACTATCACAAAATACTATTACATGCTGGACCACAGCTGTTGTTATCAACATTACGTCATAAATACTGGATAGTTAATGGTCGCAATCTTTGTAGAAAAACAACTCGAGATTGCATATCTTGCCTTAGATTTGCAGGGAAAACTCACCAACCTATCATGGGCAATCTACCTATACAAAGATTGCAAGCAGACTATCCCTTCAGTAATACAGCTGTCGATTATGCTGGTCCCATCATGATAGCGAACAGAAAGGGTCGTGGCTGTCAGTTAAAGAAAGCATACATAGCTGTTTTTGTTTGTCTAGCAGTGAGGGCAGTGCACATAGAACTCGTAACCGATTTGAGTTCTGAAGGCTTTATTGCAGCCTTAAATCGGTTTGTTGCTCGCAGAGGTAAGCCAGCGACAATATATTCAGATAATGGAACTAATTTTGTGGGCGCTTGCAACGAAATAGCTAAGTTTCTAAGAAATCAATCTAAAGATATTACTTCATATGCTGCTGATAATGAAATCAGTTTCAAATTTAGCCCGGCCTATAGCCCACATTTTAACGGCGTAGCAGAAGGGTCGGTTAAGTCAATTAAAAAACATTTAAATCACATCTTGTCAATGGCTCATCTAGATTACGAAGAAATGAACACTGTATTGGTTCAAATTGAGGCAATACTGAATTCTAGACCTCTCACTCCAATTTCATCTGATCCATCAGATTTAATTCCACTCACACCAGCGCATTTTTTAATTGGACGGACATTAACTATGCCACCTGCTCCCCAGGTTGACCAGGCTCCACTTCACACGCTTACCAGATACAGAAGGCTACAGTCTTTGAAAACACATTTCTGGAATAGATATTACAAGGAGTACGTTTCGGAATTGCAGATCCGAAATAAATGGCGCACAGATAAGGGACAACCGCAGCCAGGAGATATGGTCCTCATCAAGGACGACCGCCTGCCTCCCAACAGATGGCTGCTGGGCCGTATCACCACCGTCTACCCTGGCGCTGATGGTGTCAACCGGGTGGCAGATGTAGCAACAACTTCAGGAACTTTGCGCAGAGCTTGGAATAGACTCTGCCCACTACCAATTACGTTGGACCAGGATGCTGCTCCTGCTCCAAGGGGGCCAGCTTGTTAACGCAGTTGCCAAAAGCCCGGTGTCCGCGCCGGGGAGTACAGCGAGCGGCGAGTTCGCCGCCATGACATTCCTTTTACGCTACGAACGCATCGCTACAAGACGTCGTGTCGCCACATTTATACACAATTATTGTGAATCCATTTAATGAATCTAATAATACAAGTTTAAACCAAGAATACCTGTGCCTCATTCAAGAATACTCACAGGACTTAATTTATTATTATTTATTCGATATCTTCTCGTACAACCACTTCATCCAAAAATGCTGCTGGAGCAACAATGTTGTTTTCATGCCTGGCCCAACCCAAATACCACACCAATGTCATGACATGCGCACAACAACCTACAGTGCGACGTCCTACAATGCAGTTGCAGCAATATTCTTTAATGCCTTCTCGTCCGTTAACACCATTTGATATCAAAATGTATACATAGTACGTACGTCTTGAAATATGTCTAGATTTTATTTTCCCTTTAATAAGTGAAGTTTCCCCACTGCCTATTTCGGGTATGTGATTGTTGTCTACACAAACTTCTATTCTGTATCCGCCATGGAAACGCACATGCTCACCGTAATAAGAACGTGCTTGGCGAATTTGGTACGTTCCTAAGGCGAATAATATTAATTCATTGTATTCTAGACGGGGAAACTCAATAGGTTGAACTTCTGGAACATGGACTGGATTAGCAGATTGTTCCGCTTCATGTCCAACTTCTTCACCTTGAAGAATCTCGTCCCCATCTAAGCCTCTTCTCTCATCCTGTTGCTGCATTGAAAGAGCTTGTCTTTTGAATCTCAACCAACAGGCATGACATACACGGTCTGATTGTGATATCTGACAACAAAAAGCAACATATTTGTAATACATGAAGTGAGATACCTAGTAAAAATCATAGATTAGACCATGATATTTAAAGAAAAAAATTGCATGTTAATTAAAATGAGTTAGAATATTTTAATACAAACCTGACGAGGTGCTACAGTAGTTCGGATTAAGTTTATCATCCTTAGTGTGATGCTTGATGGGTTTTCTTTTAAAATGTGGTCACTTTGACGACCGAGTAAGGATCGACCACAAACAGGGCATACTTGAGCATGACCTCGGCGAGATGAACCAGCAGATGGATCACATTCATTATTTCCATGAATGCGAGCATTAATAGTCTGCATCAATATATCAAAGCATGCTTCACAAATGTAATCATCTTCAGTTATCTGAAAAACAAATCAATTATGAGATTTTGAAGCTTATAATGGAAATAAATATATTTAATTTATATTTTTACATGTTTTGTTATAAACAGCTGTCTATAAGAACACTTAACAGAGTGTTGAGACACTAGAAATACAAAGAGAGGAGGAACATGTATTTTCGTAAGAGTAGGACTCCAATTTAAGGAATTAACTGAAATAGCAAAACAATCAGTGTCAGGCATTTTTGAATGTTGCGCTGTGGAATTAGTAGATTATAAAATTATTATCATTTGCATATACAGAATACCTAAACATAATTACGAAATATTTTATGAAAAATTAGATTACATTTTTAAAAAAGTCTGTCTCTCGCCGAATAAGAAAATCGTCCTATGTGGAGATTTTAATATTGATGTCCTGAAAAAAAAATAAAGTTTCAGTGGAACTTGAGCATTTTCTCAAGACATTCAATCTGAAACTAGCGGTTCACACTCCGACCAGGTTAGGTAGTCAGACCTGTATTGACAATTTCGCGCACAACTACCGAAAAGGGTACAAAGCTGAAATTTATGATTTTGGCCTATCAGATCATACATCTCAATTACTTCGAGTGCCTATTAATAAATCTTGCAAATTAAAATATTGGAAAATACAGAAACGGGACTTAAGAATTGAAAATTTAATAAAGTTTAAAACACATTTAGACAGTCTCTCTTTCATGCAAGTGCTTGCTGCAGAGGACGCAAACGAGGCTTTTAATAGTTTTATAGAAGATTTCTCTCTTTTATACAACCTGTGTTTTCCAGAAAAACTTATTACTATTAAGACTAACACGAAAACAAAATGGATATCTAATGGAATAAAAATATGTAGTAATAAACAAAGGCTTTGGGCTTATAGACTAAATTCTGACTTAAAAAATAAAACAGTCTTAAAAAATTATACAAAACTTTATAGAAAAACTAGCTTTTGCCCGCGACTTCGTTCGCGTGGAATAGTGACTTCGGCAGATTTTTGGTTTGACCAATAGATGGCGCTATATGTCCGAAATAAATTTTATTTTTTTATAATTTTTTGTAATAAAAACTATCCTATGTCCTTTCTCAAGTTTCAAACTATGTCTGTACCAAATTTCACACAAATCGGTTCAGTAGTTTAGGCGTGAAGAAAAGACAGACAGACAGACAGAAAGACAGACAGACAGACAGACAGACAGACAGACAGAGTTACTTTCGCATTTATAATATTAGTTTGGATTATTAAACTGACACAAAAATCACAGAATAATCATTACATAAATACTGCTAAAAATAAGTCTAAAGCCACATGGCACATAATAAATAAATCAAAATTATGTCTACCACAAGAGACTATCATGTGCATAAATAGAGATAATTTATCATTTACGCGTCCTCTGGACATCGCCAACCAATTTAATAATTATTTTATCGATGAGATTGAAAAAAATATTAAAACAGACATCAATCTGAACAAAATTAATATAAATTATCAGATGCCAAATTCAATGTTCATGCAACCAGTAACAATTGACGACGTAATAAAAATAATAACTAACCTAAAAAATACTAATACTGTTGGATATGACGGCATTTCTACAAAAGCCATAAAATTCACCAAAGAAACAATAGCAGGACCGTTGGCTCATATAATCAACTTATGTATTGCAAATGGCACATTCCCGGACAATCTCAAGAAAGTAATAATAAAGCCTTTACATAAAAAAGATGACAAAACGGATTTAAAAAACTACAGACCTATAGCAAAAATTCCTATATTTTCCAAAATTATTGAGAAAGTTATCTATAACTCTTTATACATATTTTTTTGTAAATTTGATTTATTCTGCAAGGAACAAAAAGGTTTCCGCAAAAATACAACAATTAACATGGCTCTTTTTGACTTATTGGCTAATGTAATGTCATCTGTAGACAACACAAATCCAGTCTGCGCAATCTACACCGACATGACCAAAGCGTTTGATTATGTGGACCATAACATTTTACTACAGAAATTACAAAATTATGGTATAAGAGGTAATATATTAAAATTAATAGAATCATACTTAAGTAATAGGCTTCAATGCACAGAAATTTCAAGAATTTGCCTAAAAGACAAATCTGAAACCGTTTATGTATCAGAAGCTAGGTATGTAAAATACGGCGTCCCGCAAGGGAGCGTACTAGGACCGCTACTTTTTCTAATATACATCAACGATCTTCCAAAAATAACAAAAAATAAAATGATTCTTTTTGCAGATGACAGTACGGCTGTAGTAAAGTGTACAAACAAAATTATTTATGAGCATGACATAAATACTTGTTTGCATGAAATTATAAATTGGTTACATAACAATAATTTAGTAATTAACCTAAATAAGACCAAAGTTATGCACTTTCATCAGCGCAACAAACACCCAGACGTAAGCATTGCCCACCAAGGTTCCTCCATTGAAGAGGCTAATACTGCTAAGTTCTTGGGTATATTAATTGATAATAAACTCTCATGGAAACCTCACATTGAAGAACTATGTAAGAGACTTAGTAAGTCCGCATATGCACTTTTTCAACTATCCAAAAAAGTAAACAGGCAGGCTTTATTAACGGCGTACTATGGTTTGGTTGACTCTGTTTTACGGTATGGTATTATTTTCTGGGGGCAGTCTACTGATAGGGAGCTAGTATTTAGAATGCAAAAAAGGTGTATAAGGTCGATGTGTGGTATTAAGACAACAGATAGCTGTCTTCCCTATTTTAAATCATTACAAATTTTAACATTTCCATCTTTGTATATTTTAGAAACAGCTTTATTTGTTAAAAATAATCCAAATTTATTTCAGAAATTGTCAGAAACTAGAAAAAATCCAACACGATCTCAGTATGTCGATAAATTATGTCAACCGAAATGTAAAACTGCACTCATGAAAAAAAGCTTTTTTGGAATTGCCCCACGCATTTATAATAAAATACCTAATGCTATAAAACAATTACCTGTATTAAAATTTAAAAAGATGTTAAAAAATATTCTGCTTGAAAAATGTTACTACACAATTGACGACTTCCTGAATGATAAATCATTGACTAATTAACGTTACCTATATATTGACATTTAATTCCATTTCACATTATAGTTTGTAATTATTTCTCTTTTTATTATTATTTCTGCATTATGTTGTCAATTATTTATCACTATTAATTTTTATTATTACTTTATTGGAATGATACGTTTCTATCTTTTTTTCTATTAATTCTGAAACTGTTTTATATAATTTGCATGCCCATGTGATGGTAGAATATGGAGAACTTTTATAAACCTAACACCTGTACCTGTACCCATGTTTGCAAATAATAAATGACTTTGACTTTGAGTTTGACTTTAACATAGGGAAAATGTACATGTTACTAACTCATTTCATTAGTGGGTCGTGTTAGGGGTGTATTTTTCTTGTTAATGGATATTAATCAGTTTCTATCGATAAAACAATGATTTCTGTAGCGTCCGTTGACTAAATGCTAAATCGTGAGGTACATGATTGTTATTATACTTACTATTACTGGAGAAATCCAAGTGCTAAGTAACGAGATGACTCTGCTATCAAGTTGAAGGGCTTGATAACGCCGAAGCGTATTAATGCATATGTTGCAGTTTAGACAAAGCAATCTCGTAGATGGCTCCATAACGCTTTCCAACCAGAGCAGTAGCTTCCAATCGAAAAACACTAAATCGGTATCCGTATCACACAAGCCAAAGTAATCGTACGAGGTAGGTGTCAGAGTCCGTGGAGAATGCAAAAGTTGTAAGGGTATCAGGAAATCCAAAAAGCGCACAGTACAATACGTAGCAAGAGCAAACGAACGACTGCAAAATGTCAAAGTCAAACATGAAACAAATGACAGCCTGTCATTCAAAGTAGTTCGTTTTACGCGTCTGTATCTGTCAACTGAACATTTATTTTTAAAACTATATAATAATCACGGTTATTCATTAAATTCTTATGAATAGCTATGATTTTTATTAATTAATAAGCAGAAGTAACATAACAAGTACCAATTATTTTACTTTTATTAACCACATGACGAACGAACAAGTTTTTCATATTCCGTGAAACGGAACTGTGTAAAACGCGTTCCGTTTGTCTGTTTTTTTTATTGTGCGCTTGCGTTTATCCGTAACTCACCATGATAAACAAATAAACATTGCTTTTTTTCCTGGGTCTATTTGAAAATTCAAATAGGCGATATGAATTGAACAAAAAAAATGCAATTTTTTAAGATAAATCACATCTCAAGACGCGTAAAAAAATTTCAGGTCAATATGATGTGTCAATATGTCAACATGATTCTTTGAAATCTAAATCCTTACTATAATATTATAAATCTGAAAGTAACTCTGTCTGTCTGTCTGTCTGTCTTTCTGTCTGTCTGACTGTCTTTCTGTCTGTCTGTCTGTCTTTTCTTCACGCCTATACTACTGAACCGATTTGTGTGAAATTTGGTACAGACATAGTTTGGAACTTGAGAAAGGACATAGGATAGTTTTTATTACAAAAAAATATAAAAATAAAAATAAAATTAATTTCGGACATATAGCGCCATCTATTGGTCAAACCAAAAATCACTATTCCACGCGAACGAAGTCGCGGGCAAAAGCTAGTATATAATAAAACTCAAAGGTGACTGACTGACTGACTGACTGACATAGTGATCTATCAACGCACAGCTGAAACCACTGGACGGATCGGGCTGAAATTTGGCATGCAGGTAGATGTTATGACGTAGGCATCCGCTAAGAAAGGATTTTGATCAATTCTACCCCCAAGGGGATAAAATAGGGGATGAAAGTTTGTATGAAACTTTGTCAATTTTAAACCGATCGGACTGAGACTTTGCATGCATAAAGCTACTATGGCGTAGGCAACCCTTAAGAAAGGATTTTGATAAATTCCATCCCTAAGGGGATAAAATAGGGGATGAAAGTTTGTATACTTTTTCTTAGATTTTATGAAGAAGTCCTGATGACGAATCAGAATTTTATGATGACGTTCGCTTAAATACGATTTTGATTAATTCAACCCCCATTCAACCCCCACGGGTGATAAAATAAGGGATGATGAAGGATGTAAATGTATTAGTTTGAACCTATCAGTACGTAATGGAACGAACAAAATAATGTTTAGTTCTAAATGTTGAGAAGTTCTGCCTACCGCTATTAGATGGCGCTGTGCATTTTCGTCTCATTTCTGAATCGCGGTGTTAAGATTCTCCGCCAGTTAATTACCTTCGAACTGAACTGTAGGTAATCTGTTTGTTTGGTTGCTGCGGATTGCCTTCCTCACTGACATATTAAACATAAATATTTCTAGCGGATTATATTTGACGGTTCTTTTCTTGGCATTTTGTTTTGGTTAGTCGTTTTGGTCATAGACTGCGTTTTTTTGGCATTTGTTTTGTTTTCGTTTGGTTTAAGTTTAGGTTTTGTTGGTTAGACTTTTTTTAAAATGGCTAAAGAAAATCTAAACGTTAATGGAGAAGTTGAAGAATGTACTGTCGTCCCTATTGTTGGTGACGGTGCATGTTTGTTTCGTGCTCTCTCTTATTTAATGTACGGAACACAAGACAGAGCAATGGAGGTGCGTACAGAAATTGTCAAATATGTGGTTAATGACTGGAGCAAGTTTTCAATTATGACCCACGACAGGAATGGTGATAACTATGTAACACCTGACGAATATTTTGCTGATATGATGAATGTAACGGTACGAGACCGCAAGTGAAAGCGTTACATCGCAATATAGTGGAAGCCACTATATTAACTGGGTGTGCAACAGGGGAAACTGTATTTATACCACGAATCCCATTAATACCTAACGATATCCCGTTCGAATTTAAACGATTACAGTTTCCCCTAAAAGTCTGCTTTGCCATGACAATAAATAAGTCTCAGGGGCAAACTCTCAAATTTGCGGGTATTGACTTGAGAGAACATTGCTTCTCTCATGGACAGTTTTATGTTGCTTGCTCACGAGTAAGTTCACCCAATAACTTAATAGTTTTAGCGCCTAATGACAGATTAGTAAAGAATATTGTGTACAAAGAAGTTTTGTAGGCCCTAATTTTTTACACACGCTAAACAAAAGTAAAGCCGCAAAAACCATACCTAATTAATAATAATACTTCTTAACGCGAGCGAAGCCGCGGGCAAAAGCTAGTTTCGTTATAAGTTGACAGTAAAGTTACAGTAAAAGTTTTTTTTTTCTTTTTAGCGCATTCAAATAAAAGCTTGTTTTTAAAGGTTTTTTTTTTACCTCAATTTATTTTATACTTTTGAGTTTTCACCTGGTACGTTCCTAAGTCTAAATTCTGTAGCGGCGGTCAACTTAGATTTTGATTTGGTAAAGTGCAATTTATTCTACTTGTCAGGCCCTGTCATTGGATACTCATATGGATGGGATTGAAAAAAATAGGTTATTCACCATTTTGTAGCGGCGGCCATCTTGGATTTTTATTTCGTAAAGTGCAATGTGTTCTACTTATCAATCCCTTTCATTTGATACCCATATTGTATAGATACCTTAAAAATAACTAGTCCGCCATCTTGTATATTTAGCCATGTTGGATTTAGGATGACGTCACATAGCTTAACATGCATTGTCATCCAAACTAAACATGTATGCAAAATTTCAGCTCAATCGGTTGAGGGCAAGTGCCTTAAAATTGAGTTGTAAAATTCCACCCGAACACACATAGTTACATACATACATACATACATACATACAAACATACATACATACATACATACATTGCAAGTTCAATAAAAGCTTGTAAAAAAACAGGCAGTTTTTTGGATCACACTGACAGTTTTTATTGTTAAAATTTTTAAAAAGAAGGAAGATCTCAATTCGGATTACCAGGACCTCATGAGGATCTGGAAACCTCGAGAAATCGAGGGCGACTCTCGAATATTGTAGGCACGCATCAAGTCAAAACCAGACATGCGGGTGTATTTTTGAGGGAATTGCGAAACAGTGAAGTGAGCTGATTTGATTATGGAGACCAAAGAGAATCGAGGGAACTCCTGAACAGTATGCTGCAACTACCACGTGTTTAGGCTTATTTTATTCGTATTGACGAGGGCTTTCCACGTGGATAGGTTTGATGGCATTGTGGGATCTATTATAAAGATGAGATATAGTTCAGGGAACTCCTTTACTATTTATATCAGTTACCTTGTGTTAGAGCTTATTTTATAGGAGGTGATGCGAATTCCCTTCTAACTTGGGCTATAGCAGCCATTGCGGGAATGAGATCTTTTCTTATTGAGTGGTTTAATCATCTCACAAGCCCTAATTTCAAGTTTTTTTCCACTCGCCAAATCCACCTGACGGCCACTTACATTGACTTGTAACAACGACTGCTACAAAGAAGGGTTCTGGGACGCTGGCTTTACGTTCTTAGAGCCTTGCCAAAAGTTGTATTTTGTCCCTTTCACTGTTTCATGAAGTCGGTTTATTTTTCTTTTGTAAATAGTATTTTTTTAATTCAGTGTTTGGGTCCATCCACACTCAGCATACATAAAAATAACACCACAGTTATACCCGCAGTAGCAGTCGTATTGAGGTTTAGAGAGAATTGAGGTTTGGGAAGTTGTTTTTTTTTTTTGTTGTAAAAAGTCTTAATTTTTAACTTTCCAGTGAAAATTACTTGTCAATACGAATAATATAAGTCCAAACACGACGTAGCTAAAACATACCGTTGAGGAGTTCCCTCGACTTTATCTCGTCTCCACCAGCAGGTCAGCTCTAAACTATCACTGTTTGACAGTGTAATCAGATATAAATCTGAGAATCAAACGAGAGTTTTAACCCTATGCCTGCCTACAATTTCAGAAAGTTGCCCTCGATTTCTCAAGGTTTCCATCATCAGATCCTGACCTGTACTGCGATTCTATAAAATTCGAACAACAACTCGCATTTCACTTCGATTCAAAACGTCATTTCATAATTTAGGGGAGGTAGGGGAGGGATGGGCACTTTTTCACTATTTATTGCATAAAAAATCAGATTTTATAGATAATCAACTTTTATTGCCATTTCTTATGTTTGGCTAGATATAATCAAAGAGCTTTCCTAAAAATTACAATCAGTTTCAACATTACGAGATATTTAAACGATTTTATTTAGCTCACCCCGTTTGTTTTATTATTTATTCTTGGGTCAAATTTAGTAATTCAAATTTAACCCTCTTCCTGTCAACCGATTGATCTGAAATTTTGTATACACCTTTAATTCTCATGACAATACAATATAGTAATATTAATAACATTGTAAATCCAATATGGCCGCCGGCACAACATGGCACAACCCCCTCAATATGGGTATCAAATGAAAGGGCTACACAAATAGAATACTGTCAGCAACCCCAGCGGGGCCCAACAGGGCCAAGGCCTGCCTGTTCTGCGGGATTGTTCGAAAGAGTTACCGTGGCCCTGGTACATAAAAGGCCTACTACGAAACATAACTGTTTTTAGTTAGTAAGAGTCTGCATTCCCTTACCGCTGCTGACCCAGGGAGGGGTCACTAGATAATTTTTGGCGTCGTTAAAAAAATAGACTTTTTTTTAAATTAGATTGTAATAAATTATCAGGTAAGAGTCCGTGCAATAATGATGCACTAAATGAATTAGATAGAATGAGGAATATTCGGTAGGCATTTTCATTAAATACTAAAAGCTAGAAAAAAAAATCGATAAAAAAACTTTTAAGTTAAACGGTTTTATCTTATGTGTACTATTAATCTATTGTTTATTTACTAATCTATAAATTAAACTGAAATCCAAGCCTAAATACGTAGATTCTAAAAAATACCGGTAACTTATATAAAAAATGTATACAGAGGGAGAAATGGGCATCTAGACTTGCGGGTGGTTTGGGCATGCCCAACGCCTATTATGTTCAGTTGAGGATTTTTAACTATTGTCAATTACAGAAAGATGCAGTTTAAATTCAAAAAGAATGGTTTGCGACGGGAAATTCCTAAAGATTTAATATAACGAGCAATACAAGAGGTATCAAAAGGTTCGAAAATAAAAATAGCAGCTGATAAATATGGAGACCCTAGATCAAGTTGGCAACGGTACCTGAAACAAGATTCTATTAAGGATTTTTCGCGCAGATTTATAACCTCACAAATTTTCACTGACGAAGAAGAACAATAATTTACAAATTATACATTACATGGTATGTCCAAGCCTCCCTACCATAGGGAGCATTGGACACTTTTGACTTAGTTTATAAAAAAAAAAATCGGTAAAAAAACTTTTAGGTCAAACGGTTTTATCTTATGTGCACTGAAAACTAGAAAATAAAAAATAGTTACTTACCTGTCAACCTACGTAGGTGGTCCCGGTCATATTAGACTAAAATAAAAACGTGGGCCCATTAACTATTGCTGTAGTACTCTCTTCTAGAGGTATAATAGGTGTGGATTGCATCGACTTACTATAATCGTAACTGGAGATTTTGACAATCAATAAGTAATTATAGAAAATACACATACCTTTCATTAGTTTTCTCTTTATAAAGATCCGAAACCGCAACAAAATATTTACTTTTACGAGTGTTTGTTCTTGACAACTCAGAGAAATGACAGATAGTCTATGGATGAACACCGTTACCTATCGGTAACGTAAACTACCCAATAAAAAAAAAAAAACAAAACTTTGATCAAATCAGAATTTTTATTCTTATTCCTAAAGATTTAACTTCTCCCAACTGCCCGTCTCTCCCCTACCTCCCCTATAGATAGACAGATTTTGACAGATCTGTCAAAATCTCGAGTTTAATTTAGTTCAACTCGTCAACACGCTCGAAAGTGTAGTTTGACAACGTCAATCACGAAACTTTAAGGTTGAATTCCGTGGGTCGCGATTGGCGCAGCCGCGCTCGACAATAGTCAACCTGTGAAAATGTATGGCACCGCTGCCGAGGGCCGCGACAGTCGCGCGCGGCCGACGAATTTCGTGAGCCGTCGCGACCCACCTTTAGAACGAATGCGAAGTGAGAGTGATGTCGAAGTGAAATATGAGATTTTATAGAATCGACGTACTGAAATAATGGGCATAAACGGCGAGTATACTCTTTTACTATAAAGAAATAGTTACTCGAATCCATCCCATTTGGTCGTTTAAATTCACCATTGAAGTAGGGAAAATGTTTGATGATGTTTAAACCTGATTTTCTCTAGATTCCCATGGCTCACGTTGATGCGACTAACGCCATAGTAAATCAGAGCCTTATATCATTATACTATGCTATATTTCGTTCGTGTCCGCCTTGGGTATGGTTTCCATACTAAGGCGCCCAATGACCTTTGAATGATTTAAATTTTTTCACAGTTTAGAGGCAATTAGATTAAGGAAGTGTTTGAAATGAATTTCAACTTTAATATCTATACGCGTTCATGTGAAAAAGGGTACGTAGTAAGTTTATAATTATTAAAAAAATATTTTATGCCCTGTAAGCTCAAATAATATTTTATGTAGCTTCAAATTTATCATTTTCACAACTTTTCCTTTATCTTTAAAGATTCTGAGTTCACGGGAAGTACCTTGTAGGTTTTGATTCCCTAGCGTGTGACGGAAATTCGTCTAGGTGTCGGTATCCTGCTCGTCGGTAAACTGCTGTATCTTTTGATCGCGTTAACTTAGAAGTTTTGATTTTTTCACTGCTTAAAGGAACAATAGACCTAGGTATTTGGTATAAATTACAATTTGATACCTTTAACCTCCTTTACCTTTTACCTCCTTTGGTGCAAAGGAGGAAGCGCCGTCAGCGGACCAATAAGAATCGCTGCGGCACGGCTCCTATTGAGCCAAACATCAAAATTCGTGCCGCCAAGCCGAACACCCCGGTGTACATCTCCCGCCTACACTACACCACTAAGACGGAGGACATCGTGGAGTACGTGCGTCAGAAGCTGAAGTACGCCCCGAGAGTGCAGCTGCTGGAGTCGCGCCATAACGCCAACTTCAAGGCGTTCGTGGTGCGAGTGCCGACGTGTTTCCTGTACCTCGTGTTGGACGAGAACTTCTGGCCACAGGACGTGGTGTTCCGTCGCTTCCGCGGACAAGTGCCACAGGACCGCACAGTGACTTAGTGCATAAGTGAAGTGCTACTAACATAGTTTTAAGTTTTTATTTACTAACAATTTTGTATAACATATGTATGCTAGTTTTTAAGGTATTTATCTATGGGCCTTTGGAAGTCGTGGTGGCCTAGTGGGCAAAGAACCAACCTCTCGAGTATGAGGGCGCGGGTTCGATTCCAGGTCAGGCAAGTACTAATGCAACTTTTCTAAGTTTGTATGTACTTTCTAAGTATATCTTAGACACCAATGACTGTGTTTCGGATGGCACGTTAAACTGTAGGTCCCGGCTGTCATTGAACATCCTTGGCAGTCGTTACGGGTAGTCAGAAGCCAGTAAGTCTGACACCAGTCTAACCAAGGGGTATCGGGTTGCCCGGGTAACTAACTGGGTTGAGGAGGTCAGATAGGCAGTCGCTTCTTGTAAAGCACTGGTACTCAGCTGAATCCGGTTAGACTGGAAGCCGACCCCAACATAGTTTGGGAAAAAGGCTTGGAGGATGATCTATGGGCCTTTGATGCCTGACAATAAAGATGATTTGATTTTGATTTATTCGTTCGTGAGAAATAAGGTAGTAAGTTTCATTTTATTAAAATATTTTTATTACATCATATAACTAAAAAAATGAGATTTTCGCAATTTTTCCTATATTTGCATTATATGACAATGCTTCATGCCAAAGGATGATGGGTAAAATTGGCCGGTATATCCAATAAAAACCATTTGCATATCAAATGATAGCTTATACCCTAAGCTTCATTTTTTATTATGGGCAAAACATTGTAAACCACCGGAGAACGAAGATATGACACCTGATGGCATAGGACAGCCCATGGACTTGAACCACTTCATTGAGTATGGGAGGGATGTTTAAGTGCATTATTATTGTCAATAATTGTCAGAACGGGTCACAGAAGGTATCTGTGCCCATATTTTCCAATTTTATTGAAAAAAAAAAGATTATTTAGCAGGAAGTATTTACAACGTATGGTGTACGTATTTCGCCGTTCTGGTGAGTCTTACCGGCATAACCAATGAAAACCGTTTGCATATCAAATGATAGCTTATACCATAAGCTTCATTTTTTATTATGGGCAAAACATTGTAAACCACCGGAGAACGAAGATATGACACTTGATAGCATAGGACAGCCTATGGATTTGAACCACTACATTTTGTATGGGAGGGATGTATAAGTGCATTATATTATTGTCCATATTAGTCACTGACTAATAGTCAGGACGTATCACACAAGGTGTCAGTGCCCATATTTTCCAAGCTTATAAAAAAAAAAGATTATTTAGCAGGTAGTATTTACAACGTATGGTGTACGTATTCCGCCATTCCGATGAGTCTAACCGGCATATCCAATAAAAACCATTTGCACATCAAATGATAGCTTATGTCACAAGCTTCATTTTTTGTTATGGGCAAAACATTGTAAACCACCGGAGAACGAAGATATGACACTTGATAGCATAGGACAGCCTGTGGATTTGAACCACTACATTTTGTATGGGAGGGATGTTTAAGTGCATTATATTATTGTCAATATCAATCAGGACGTGTCACAGAAGATGCATGTGTCCATAAAAAAAAAATAACAGTTCGTATTCACAACGTAAGGTGTACGTATTCGGGCTGCGGGTTGTTCGAAAGAGATACCGCGGCCCTGGTACATAAAAGGCCTACGACGGAACACGACGATTTTTAGTCAGTAAGAGTCTGACACTCCCTCACCGCTGCTAACCCACAGCGGGAGGGGTCATTTGATGATTTTTAACGTCGATAAAAAAAAAAAGTGTACGTATTCCGCCGTTCCAGTGAGTCTAACCGGCATAACCAATAATATCCATTTGCACATCAAATGATAGCTTATACCCTAAACTTCAATATTTGTCCTGGGTGGAACATTGTTAATTATAATTGTTTAAGCCCAATACTTTAGCAGTGTTATGAGATTGATTACGATTTAAATCCAGAATGTTATTATCATTCTGATCAAGGGATGACAACATAGCCTTCATCACTTGTGGGCTATTAGATTGCCATTTTCTTAATTTGAATTGAGCTGATGCTAAAATCGAACTCACCTTTTAACTTCGAAAAATAAGGTAGCTCCCATTAAACATACAACCATACCCCGTCTTGAACTGTGCGGGGCCTTGTTGGGAGCAAGACTGAGTGCAAAGGTAGTAGACTCACTAACTATTAAAATAAATAAGTGTTATTATTGGTGTGATTCGACGATAGTTCTCTGTTGGTTATCTGCATCGCCGAATAAATTAAAGCCTTTTGTTCGTAACCGTGTCAGTGAGATACAAGAAAGTACCGGGGAAAATTCTTGGAGATACGTGTCGTCGAAAGAGAACCCGGCCGACTTCATATCTCGCGGGCTGAGGGCCGATCAAATCGGCACCTGTAAATTGTGGTGGTCGGGCCCAGAGTTTTTAAAATTAGGCGAAGATCGTTGGCCTAAAATGCCAAATACGGGTTCTAATTCCGACATACCTGAATTTAAAGTTCATTTAGTAGATAACTGTCAATCAACTCAATCAGTTATCAGTCGTTTGATTAGTAATAAATCTAACATAAACAAATTAAAACGTATTTTCGCTTATGTACTTAGGTTCATTTTTAATTTAAAAAATCCTAACAGCAGGTTGTGTGGTCATTTATCCTGTGATGAATTAAATGAAGCATTTACTGTTATGTTACGTTTTAGTCAAATGGAAATGTTTTCTGACGAATACAAAACACTTAGTTTAAAAAGGCCACTATCCAGCAAAAATAGGCTTGCTTCACTGTCTCCATTTATGGATGATCGAGGTGTAATTCGCGTAGGTGGCAGGTTAGATAACGCTAACTACAGTTACGACACAAAACATCCAATATTGCTAGATAGTAAACATCACATTACGAAAATATTATTTCGTTGTGAACATCTTAAGCTTATGCATGCAGGGCCACAACTTCTTTTATCACACATTCGTCAAACTTACTGGCCTTTAGGAGGTAGAAATTTATCTAAAGGTACATTCAGAGAATGTGTCAAATGTTTCAGATTTAGGTGTCAAGCGGTGCAACCAATCATGGGTCAGCTACCACGCACGAGGACACAGCTTGAATTTCCGTTTTATAATTGTAGTGTCGACTACGCCGGACCAATGCTGATAGCTGACCGTAAAGGCAGAGGTGCCAGACTCATTAAATCCTATATCTGTGTGTTCGTCTGTTTGGCAGTAAAGGCTGTTCATCTGGAGCTTGTGACGGATCTCACCAAAGACGCCTATCTTGCCGCGTTAAAGAGATTCGTTGCTCGTCGGGGTAAACCACACAGTATCCTCTCTGATAACGGCACAGCTTTTGTGGGCGTATTTAATGAGCTTGCACAATTCTTGGCTAATTCAAATTTAGAAACCTATTTTGCACAAGAAGCGATAAAGTTTAGCTTTACTCCTCCTTATAGTCCACATTTTAATGGTATAACAGAGGCCGCCGTTAAGTCTACAAAAAGACACTTAAAAACCATTGTTCATTCTTCTCATCTAACATATGAGGAGATGAACACATACCTAGTCCAAATTGAGGCTATATTAAATTCCCGTCCCCTTGTTGCTCTTTCTTCGTCTCCTGACGACCTTACCGCTCTCACTCCTTCGCACTTTTTAATTGGACGACCGCTAATATCCGTTTCTCAGCCGCAGGTACACTCCGTCAACATCACTCGATTGGACCGCTACAAAAGAATTGAGCATCTACGGCAACACTTTTGGAACCGATTCAGTCATGAATATGTTGTCATGTTGCAGCAGAGAACCAGATGGCATGCGTCCACAGGCGAAATTAAGCTGAATCAGTTAGTTCTGATCAGAGAGAAAACGCAACCACCACTACATTGGCTATTAGGCCGTATCGTCAAGGTGTTTCCTGGTGCTGACGGCATCACGAGGGTGGCGGAAATCAAAACCAAGAAGGGCAACATCACAAGGGCCTTCAACAACATATGTCCTTTACCTATTGAAGACGATGTTTCAACCCGGGCAGGATGTTCGGAAACCTCTAGAACATAGGAACGACGTCGATGGAGGCGCCACCGGCGATGGCATCGGAGGGGGGACAGCGCGGCGCGGGGGGCAGCCACGTACGAGGATCGCGGGCCGCTCACACACCTTACCGATCAGCTGTGAAAATTGTACGCGTCGCGCGCCGTTTAATTATATAATTTGTTACAAATCATCCGTTGGAATAAACCAGTACCTATATTTCGGAAACAGCCTCAGTCATTTCTACAGCCCAAGAATTCTCCCTAACAATAATCTTTATTTAATCTTAATTATAATTATATCTTTGAATATATAAATATATTATTATATTCAAAGATAGAGTGACTGAAGAGGAAGGTTTGTATGTCTAATAACATCCGTTAAACAGTGAGGAAATACTGTTTTCCCGCGCGAAGCTGGGGTGGGTCGCTACTTTTCTAATAATTCAACAACCCAGGGCCGACTATCCTGGTGCCGCAGAACGAGGATGAATGCTATCTCCAATAATGGAAATAGTATACGGTGGTAGAAGTAAAAGTTTTAATGTTTTGTTATGCTATTAAAACGATGATGCCTAGTTAAGACCGATTTTTATTGATAGTGTACCCTAGGCTTATTTAAATAAGTGATAAGTTGACGAAAATACATCATACAATACATTTTTCTACTATAGATTTTATTTTAACTAAAAAAAATGGGTGCAAAAAGTATAACTCTTTTGTGCCCGACTGTACTTATTTCCGGTCGATTCTTGACCTGATATGTGTTATTTCAGTAACTGTAGGGTATAAGCAATAATCTAATATACATTAGAACTTTATTGGTTATCAGGCCAGGGTTCATACAAAATTGCCCATCATCCTTTCAAGATTCTGAGTTTACGGGAAGTATCGTGTAGGTTTTGATTCCTTTGCGAGTGTCGAAAATTTGATGAAAATATCGACATAATCCATCCTGTCATGACTTACGGAGCCGAAACGTGGACACTGTCGGTACGGCTGGTTCACAAGTTTAAAGTCGCTCAGCGGGCTATGGAAAGGGCTATGCTCGGCATTTCTCTGAGGGATCGCATCAGAAATGAGGTAATCCGTCAGAGAACCAAGGTCATCGACATAGCCCACCGAATCAGCAAGCTGAAGTGGCAGTGGGCTGGCCATATTAGCCGAAGAACCGATAACCGTTGGGGTAAACGAGTTCTAGAGTGGAGACCGCGCCTCGGCAAGCGTAGTGTAGGACGTCCTCAGGCACGGTGGAGTGATGACTTGCGCAAGACGGCTGGCAGGAGCTGGATGCGAGAAGCCGAAAATCGATCTCAGTGGCGTGCACTTGGAGAGGCCTATGTCCAGCAGTGGACTGCAATAGGCTGATGATGTGATCGACATAATCGGCTGTATCTTTTGATTGGCTTGGCTTAGAAGTTTGATATTTTCACAGCTTAAAGGGACAATAGACCTGAGTATTTCATGTGAATTTCAGCTTGATACGTCCACGCGTTCTTAAGATAAAGGGTCTTGGCAGACAGACAGACAGACAGACAGACAGACAGACAGACAGACAGACGGACAACAAAGTGATCCTATAAGGGTTCCGTTTTTTCCTTTTGAGGTACGGAACCCTAAAAACGAAAGGTAGTCCTCACTTGTGTCGTTGTTGCAGAAAAAAAAATAATCTTAAAAGTATTTTCCCATAATAGGTCATTCTTACAACACAAACATATGCGAAAATTCGTTAGTTAAACAAATAATGTCATTATTGCAGAAAAGGTTGAATTCATTTCAATGAAATAAAACAGTTTGTACAGGTTGTTATCTTTATTATTTATTTGCAAAAATGAAGAAAAATAATCAACTTTATATAAAACTTTTTGTATTTTACTTATGTACTTATTAGAAACATTATTTGTTATATTTTTAAAGTAATCTTTAAAATAAGGAAAGAAAATCAAAAAATAAATCAAATGTAGAATAGAAACTGAACTTAAAAACGAACTTCTTAACATAAATGAACTATGTCTCAGGTACTTATTAATTTACAGCCTCATAATTTCAGTCTATAATCAGATAATTAATCAGTCTTAAAGAATACCCTATAACATCAAAATGTTAAATTAATAACCATAAATTACAAATTTTCAAAAAATGACTTATAAAATGAAGGTATGTGTTTTTTATTAACTAACTCCATGAGATCACTCTTTTTCTTTTCTGAAATTCCTGGTTTTGCTGTAAAAGCTGGTTTCAATTGTAGTTCTCTATTTACTCTTTTCCGTTTAATTATATCAATATTTTCAAACTCTTGATCATTGTAAGATTTTTTTAAAAAGACGCTATTGGGACTTTCTTTCCTAACTTCAAATATTTTGACATTATTAATTTTCATAGCAGCGAGATTCACACAACCTAAAGTTGAATAAAGTTCTTTTAAATCATAAAAATCTTCATGTAACACATGTACTTTAAAAGGCGTTCCCTTCTTTTTAGCCATTTTTATAGCAGATACGAAAGATTCTGGTGTATATAGAGGCCCACTTCTTTCTTGACGTTTAACCTGGCGTTCTATCAAGGAATGAACTGCATCTCCTTCATTCTGCGTATGGCCTTTTATAAGGAACCTATGAGTTATTTTGTTTATATTCAGTGTTGTAACAGCATATCAATATAGGCCAACCATAAATTTATTTTTCTGCTGTCCAGCACAGTTGTCACTATAAAATACGATTTCCGTTTTTCCAGCTTCACATGCTTTTTTTAAATAGTTAAGGATACAGCTTCCTAGTTCATTTACTCCCCTATTTCCGTTGGACTCATCCCAAACGTAGCAGTCTGTTGTTTTATTTATAATATCATGGATTGTGAAATTTAAAACATTTAATTTGCATTTATAATAAAACAACGAAACATTTCCTTTAGGCAATTGTACCACAGCTTGTAAATCGTACACAGCAATCAATACTTCAGAATCTGTTTTACTTTTGTCATTTTCTTTCTCTAATCTCGACAGCCGCTTTTCTTCTTGATGCTTTTCAAAATCGTCTTTTAGTGATAGCTTTTCAGTTTCATTTGTCGTCTCATACACATGACATACTTCACATAAATCTTTTTTAGGCATGAAAAAAGATATGTTGAAATCTCTTGTAAAATTTTTATAAAACATTGCATAGTTACCGAAAGGTTTATTGTTGATTGTACAATGCTCTTCATAATCTTTATGAATGTCTACTATGGATTTGCCACCATCAATGTACAACTTTGATGTATTTGCTCGGCAATAATGACTCTCAATTTTTGGAATAGCTTCAATAAAGTCGCGTATACCTTTTTTGATGTCTTCCTCAACTTTTTTTTGCTGTCCATATAACCCAAGTTAGAAGGGAATTCGCATCACCTCCTAAAGAATAAGCTCTAACACAAGGTAATTGATATAAATAGTAAAGGAGTTCCCTGAACTATATCTTATCTTTATAATAGATCCCGCAATGCCATCAAACCTATCCACGTGGAAAGCCCTCGTCAATACGAATAAAATAAGCCTAAACACGTGGTAGTTGCAGCATACTGTTCAGGAGTTCCCTCGATTCTCTTTGGTCTCCATAATCAAATCAGCTCACTTCACTGTTTCGCAATTCCCTCAAAAATACACCCGCATGTCTGGTTTTGACTTGATGCGTGCCTACAATATTCGAGAGTCGCCCTCGATTTCTCGAGGTTTCCAGATCCTCATGAGGTCCTGGTAATCCGAATTGAGATCTTCCTTCTTTTTTAAAATTTTAACAATAAAAACTGTCATTGTGACCTGTACAATCCAAAAAACTGCTTGTTTTTTTACAAGCTTTTATTTAACTTGCAATGTATGTTTGTATGTATGTATGTAACTATGTGTGTTCGGGTGGAATTTTACAACTCAATTTTAAGGCACTTGCCCTCAACCGATTGAGCTGAAATTTTGCATACATGTTTAGTTTGGCCGACCGAGTTAGTGGCGGTATAACCACTCACCCTGTCCGGCAACGGGTCAGAAGAGGCAGCAACGGCCTTGGGGTCTAAATAACTCCAAAAATGTTTGGGGCAGAAGGCAACGGGAAACCACTGCTGCTATTTCCCATGAGAGTCATGATATGTCGCTTAAGAGAAAATGTGTTTTGCTGAGCGATCCGCGTAGCGACCGGCGCCAGGAGTTTTCCGGGACTCCGGGTGTGAAGTTGGATACCGGCTATGGGTATGCAGGCGACCAGGCTACTCATTGCATGAATGCAACTGGAAGAAACCATTTACAACTACGCAACAAGATTCGCGTAGGGACTTGGAACGTTCGAGGCTTGCTGGAGAAAGGCAAGCTTGAGATCTTAACCCGTGAACTTGAACGACACCACGTTAACATTGCTGGTGTTAGTGAAACTCATTGGAAAGAAAGTGGCCATTTCGATACAGAGAAACACAGCATCTTTTTCTCAGGAAGTGAAAGTAACAGTTTTGCAGGAGTGGCTATAATTATTTCAAGGCAATGGAGCAAAGCGGTTTTGGGATATAACGCCATCAATGAGCGCCTTATTTCTATAAAACTTAGCGCATCACCAACTCCACTCCATATCATACAGGCGTATGCTCCCACCTCCACTGCATCAGACGATGTAATAGAAAACTTCTATGTCCAATTAGAGGCTTGCATTTCCCAAATCCCAAAAAAGGAACTGGTCATTGTTTTGGGTGACTTTAATGCTAAAGTTGGTGACACTAGGATGGATTCTGGATTGCGTAACATAATTGGACAGTACGGATTGGGGGTCAGAAACGATAGGGGTGAACGATTAATCCAGTTTGCGGCGGAAAATGAGCTAACCATTATGAACACTATTTTCAAACACCACCCTAGGAGACTTTTTACGTGGATATCACCTAATGGTCAACATAAAAATCAAATCGACTACATAATGATCCGAGAAAGATGGAGAAGCTCAATTTCCAATGCTCATACTCTACCTGGAGCCGACTGTCTATCCGATCATCAACTTCTAATTTGTGGTCTCAAATTAAAATTACGAAATACCATTAAAAGGAGTAGCTCCAAGCGGCTACATATTTCGAACAAGGAGACGTTTAACAGTACTCTACAGGAAAAGCAACAACAATGGTCCGTAAACTCATATGATTCGCCTGAAGTACTGTGGCAAAAAGCTAGGACGCTTATAGTAGACTCATTAGACCAGTCACAACCACAATGTTCTGGAACTAAAAAACAACACTGGATGTCAAACGAGACGTGGAGTCTAATTGAGGAACGCAGAGCACTGAAAGCTAGAGGCAGTAGCCTTCGAGAATTAAATAGTTACGGATCTAAGATTCAAACGGCTTGTCGAAGGGACCGCAATTTGGCGTTAAAATCCATCTGTATGGAAGTGGAACAACATAGCGAAAAGTATGAGACCAAGGACTTATATATGAAAATAAAATTTATAACCAGCCAGTTTAAACCAAAGACCTGGACTATTGAAAACCCCGCAGGCGATACAGTGACAGAGATTAAGGCGATAGTGGAGGTCTGGAGAAATTACTGTTATTCTCTATTCTCAAGAGATTCTGCTTCTGCTGTATCTAATCTCGAGGTTCCAGATGTGTACCACCGCGAACCATCGATACTTAAAGATGAGATAAGAGCAGCTGTTGATCACCTTAAATGCGGCAAAGCAGTAGGAGTTGACGAGTTACCCATAGAAATCATCAAAGCTATGGGAGATTTTGGAGTAGATATAATACACTGCATATGCTCCAGGATCTGGGATAGTGGAGAATGGCCAGCAGATTGGGCTAAATCACTCTTTATACCTCTCCATAAAAAGGGATCTACTAAAAAGTGTAATAACTACCGTTTGATATCTCTAATATCGCATAGCAGTAAGATACTTTTGCATATTCTAAACACCAGGCTACAAGCTTACTTAAACCGCGAAATAGCCAAAGAGCAGGCTGGGTTTGTCAAGGGCCGAGGAACTCGTGAGCAAATTCTCATATTGAGGCAACTCGTCGAGAAAGCCCGAGAATTTAATAAAACGCTATACATCTGTTTTGTTGACTTCAGTAAAGCCTTTGACACGGTTGTATGGTCCAAACTGTGGGAAATATTGCTGAAGATGGGCGTACCTTACCACCTGGTTCATCTCATCCGGAAACTTTATGAGGATGGAACAGCATGTGTACGATTGGATGGAGTCGACTCTGATTCCTTCAAAACACAAGCCGGCGTTAGACAAGGGTGTATACTATCACCTTTGCTATTTAACATCTACACCGAGTACATTATGCGCATTGTTTTGGAGGACTGGGATAAGGGTATATCGGTCGGAGGGAAGATGATATCCAACCTGAGGTATGCAGACGACACAACTCTTCTGGCGTCATCAAAGGAAGATATCAGTAATCTGTTGCGAACACTTGAAACAACAAGTTTAAAGTTTGTACTTAAATTGAACCGTGACAAAACAAAGATGATGATAGTGGATAGAGCAAACGACAACAACCCAGATAGCACACCAATTGCGAACTGTGAAGTCGTCACGAGCTACATCTATCTGGGCTCTATCATTGATAGTTGTGGAGGCTGCAACCTCGAAATAAGACGACGCTGCGCCATGACTCGATCAGCTGCACAAAGACTGGATAAAATCTGGAAAGACCGCCGAATAACCAGAAATACAAAAGTACGCCTTATGAAAAGCCTAGTGTTTCCGATCTTTCTTTACGGTGCCGAGACGTGGACGTTACGGATGCAGGACCGAAGAAGGATCGACGCCCTGGAAATGTGGTGCTGGAGACGGATGCTCAGGGTTAGCTGGACCGCTCATCGGAGTAACGTGTCCATACTCAACGAATTAAAAATCAAACAAAGGCTCTCGTCGCTTGTGCAATTACGAATCCTTAGGTTCTTTGGACACGTTACCCGCAAAAGTGACTCTATGGAGCGTCTAGTTATACAGGGTAGAGTCGAAGGCACGAGACCGCGTGGTCGTTCACCGACACGATGGACAGATACCATCAAATCTGTCACCAAGATCCCTGTGATAGAATGCGCTCGCCAGGCAACCAACAGGGAGCGATGGAGAAGAATCGCCAAGGCAGCGATCGCACCTGATGCACCAGTGGGCGACCCTACATGACCACGACCACTCTGACAAGAGTGTACGACTAAGAAGAAGTTTAGTTTGGATGACAATGCATGTTAGCTGTGACGTCATCCTAAATCCAACATGGCTAAATATACAAGATGGCGGACTAGTTATTTTTAAGGTATCTATACAATATGGGTATCAAATGAAAGGGATTGATAAGTAGAACACATTGCACTTTACGAAATAAAAATCCAAGATGGCCGCCGCTACAAAATGGTGAATAACCTATTTTTTTCAATCCCATCCATATGGGTATCCAATGACAGGGCCTGACAAGTAGAATAAATTGCACTTTACCAAATCAAAATCTAAGTTGACCGCCGCTACAGAATTTAGACTTAGGAACGTACCAGGTGAAAACTCAAAAGTATAAAATAAATTGAGGTAAAAAAAAAATCTTTAAAAACAAGCTTTTATTTGAATGCGCTAAAAAGAAAAAAAAAAACTTTTACTGTAACTTTACTGTCAACTTATAACGAAATTTCAAATTTAACATGTTTGCCACAATTTATATGTTTTAAAAGCTTGTCGCGATTTTACTAAGAAAGTAAATACGAGTACATACTTAAATCTCGCGACAAGCTTTTAAAACGTATAAATTTTGTCAAATATGTTAAATTTGAAATGTCGTTATAAGTTGACAGTAAAGTTACAGTAAAAGCTTTTTTTTTCTTTTTAGCGCATTTAAATAAAAGCTTGTTTTTAAAGATTTTTTTTTACCTCAATTTTATGTTCTTCAAACGATCCTGTACATTCTTCTCCATGGAATTTTAATAAAATATTTATATTGAATGAAACGTCATACTATTCCCCATAATTTAAAACTGCTTCCATTCGTGTCCGCCACTTTTTGCAAAGCGGGTCAGATATGCCCAATGACCTTTAAGACATAATTAGTTTTTTTCAATCAGATTTCGGAATGATGACTATAAAATGTTGTAAATAAATAACTTTAATAAAAAAACTTTTACAAATAAAAAATATTAACTATTTTGACTCTCACGAAATTACCATAACTATGATTGTTCTAAACTGGGGCCCGATTCTCCTAAGTTAATAATGTCAAAATCGAATAGAAATCGAATCGCAATATGATCGCAATAGCAGTTT
The DNA here is from genome assembly GCA_963856015.1 of Helicoverpa assulta. NCBI lineage: Eukaryota > Metazoa > Arthropoda > Insecta > Lepidoptera > Noctuidae > Helicoverpa > Helicoverpa assulta. The sequence continues at coordinate 16,008,997 of CAWLCW010000001.1, read as the reverse complement.
TAACCATATCGGGCATTCTGCTACTAATAAAAGACCAATCGTATTCGATTGACATTTGATTGGTGTGCGATTGGTCTGCTATTTTGGTGATTTTGGTCTATACGGTAGTTTGCTGTACAATCATTTTGCAATCGTAAATCATTTGCAGACAAAATGATTCATTATTGAATGATAGAAAAGGATAAAAACGTTTATTTCAAAGAAAAAATAGCGGAATGCCACATACGCTTCAATCGTAATCGAGTCGGAATTGGATCTCAGTCGAATCGAGTCGAACGTCGATCGATCGTCGCTTAAGTAAAATTAGGAGAATCGGGCCCCTGAACGGTTTGCGCGAGAGTTACTTTTTATTTATACAGGATTTGTACGGAACCCTCGGTGCGCGAGCCCGACTCGCACTTGGCCGGTTTTTTTTCAGGAGTATTAGAAACTGTCGTTTTTTCGTTGAGAACCGCAGTTGTATGCGGTGAAAACGATTCGTTTTCACTAGAACTATTGCCTTCTGTATCAGGTACGTAATCGCGATCTCTGTCAGAATCATCTCATTCTTCTTCGGGATCAAATAAAGGTGGTTTGCTAGTGGAAGCTGTAAAAAAAAGTAAAAATGATAAAAGTAAAAAAAAAATATTCTATAAAAATAGTTTGTATAAATTATATTGTTTTTTGTAAATAATATTTAATGTTTGTATGAATAATATTTAATTTATAAACTACCCTGAAATGACGGAATCTGCTTTTGATTGCTTCTGTTCTCAAATTCCGTTTCGTCTTCGCTTGATGAACTAGATGAGCTAGATGAACTTGATGAACTTGAAGAATTAGAGCTTGACGAAACAGAGGATTGGCATCTATTTTGTCTGGGTAGTTGTGGTATTGTTACTTCCGGTAATGGAACTTCTTTCTCCATGTCTGCGCTTTGTTTTGCCTCAATAAGATTAACTAATAATCGCCCGCGCGACGCCTAAAACAAACTGGAGAGAAACAAATAACATAAAAATAATATTTTGTTTGTTGCAATAGTAACATAACTCATAATAATACCTAAAAATTCTCATTGTTTTCTGTAAGAACGATATAATTCAAAATACGACTCTTAGTTTTCATTCTTGTAATGCATTGCTATTATTACAATAATGACTTTACGAATAAATAATACAAAAACACCGTTAGTTTTACGTGCAATAACGTCATTTTGTTTATTAACACAAAACAATTTAACTCAGTTTATGTTGCAATAGTGTCATAATACAAAATAATTCCATATTGTACAAAATTATTAATGTGAAAATAGCTCTTACCATTTGTTGCAAGAACGTATTAACTCCAAATATGACGTCCTTGAGGAACACGATACGTGCGCCTGCCTCGAACGCTTTTGAGTAACTGAGATAGCACTATATTGAAACAAACCAATGCCGCCACCGCGAGCGTGCAAAAACGACATGTGTAGCCACCTAGCGGATTCCAATGAAAGGATCTTTATGACATTCTAGTACTAAAAAATATACTAATCAAAGAATATTTTTTTTACATAATCCGACAATTCCGTGTTTTTGAGATATGTCACTCTTGCAATAAACAAGCGACATGTACTTCTTGGGTTTTGCCATTTAGCTCGATTTTTGGTGTTTAAGCTGTTTATGTTCACGCTACAAAAGTAACAGCCGTCGAGATGATTTTTCGATTGTTTCCAAATAGTTGGTGTTTTAAGTTTAAAATAACTTCTTTTACCACTTTTCCATAATCCTAAGCATTCAACGCACGATTTACAAACACAATCAGGAGCCCAAGATTTGTCATTTTTATCCAATAACATTCCAAAATATAAAAATAAGTATTTTTAAGCGTCTTTGATATGACATTTCTACACTTCTCAAACACATATTCTCCACATAAGTAACAAACATGGTTTGGATTCTTTAGGCAACTTCTCCTTGAAATACTCATGTTGTAAAAACTTCACATATTTGTATAAACACAATATAAAAAACTTTTTACAAAAAAATAAAACCGACTCCCAAAAACACTGAAAAGCAAAAAAAAACTATTCTTAGGTGCATCGGCCTAGAATTCGGTGTCTAGTGGATGATGATATGTTTATTTCGCCACCGACTTCTACGTTGATGCACCTAAGAATAGTTTTTTTTACTTTTCAGTGTTTTTGGGAGTCGGGTTTATTTTTTTGTAAAAAGTTTTTTATTTTTGGCTTTTCAGTGACAAGTATAGTTGTCACTATCCGCATTAGTGGAAAGTTCTTATCAATACGAATAATATAAGCCCAAACACAAGGTAGTTTACATATTTAGTTGACGAGTTCCCTCGACCTTCTCTGGTCTCCATCATCAGGTCAGCTCCAAACCTTCACTGTTACAAAGGTCTCGTCAATACAAAGAATATAAGCCCAAACACGAGGTAGTTTACATATTCAGTTGTCGAGTTCCCTCGACCTTCTCTCGTCTCCATCATCAGGTCAGCTCCAAACCTTCACTGTTGCATAGTGCTATCAGAGGTACACCTCATTATTAAGTTTTTAACCTATGCATGCCTACAATTTTCGAAAGTTGCTCTCGATTTCTCAGGGTTTCCATCATCAGATCCTGACCTGATGATTATGGGACCACCTGTGAGGTATACCCTATCAAACAAATAAAGAATTGTGCAAATCGGTCCAGGTGTCTTCGAGTAATCGGCGAACATACATAAAAAAAAATATGATAAAAAAAAAAGATCCCGACGAATTGAGAACTTCCTCCTTTTTGGGAAGTCGGTTGAAAATGAAACTTACTACCTTATTTCTCACGAACGAATAAAGGTATCAAATTGAAATTTATACCAAATACCTAGGTCTATTGTCCCTTTAAGCAGTGAAAAAATCAAGATACAGCAGTTTATACCGACACCTGAGACGAATTTCCGTCACACGCTAGGGAATCAAAACCTACAAGGTACTTCCCGTGAACTCAGAATCTTGAAATTCGGCTTCAGTTGTGCCCCGCCGAGGGTGTCTCCACGTTGTCGTCGTGGTGGGGCTTGCGTGCCTCTATGATCCTGGAGCTCTGCCGGGGGAGAGGGGAGAGGCCAGACGAAGAGGGTCACAGGGAGGGGCCGCTCTTGCCAAGTCTACACTCGTGGACCTGGCAAGGATGCGGCCATACCCACAGAGGTGCAGGCGCACCGAAGCGGCGCTCGTTTGTCTCCTCGTTCAACGAAGAGCAAACCGTTCGGCGGGTCTGCTGAGCTGGGATGGCCGGACAGCAGACGGAGGCATGTCGAATGCCGCCGCCGACGGCTTGGCTTAACCGCCCGGCCCAGAGGAAGGACACCTTTAAGATAAAAAACCACCTAATCCCAAGTTTCGGGAGCGCGGCGAGGGGATGAATGGCCGTGGGGGGCACGGTCGTTAGCGCTCCCACCTGTTGGGGCCAGCCGCCCCCAACAGTATGTAGGCTTGCCCCGGTATGAGGCCACTGCCGGGGATGGACATGTATTTGCTCTCATGCTCGTGGGATCTAAATGGACAACATGTAAAACACTTCAAGTAGTGATCCAGTCTGTTTATTTACTAATATCGTACACGGTAAAAGGTTGGTGATTTCTACATGTATGTCTGTTCAACGTGTTGTTAAGTTGCACACTAAGTATAAAGAAATATTAGTCGCGACAGGTGAACTTGTCGATTCGCGTTGTCAGCGGTATGGCAGTAAGGTCAATGTATGTGGACCGTACATGCTCCTAACCCAAGCAAAGGATGAGGAGACCATGACCATGTAAGAATCACCAGTACAAAGCAAGAAATTATCAAAGTATAAAATGTAAAAAGTCAAAACATTTAAAGTATATAAAGTAACCCATAGTAAAAATAGTAAAAGTAAAAAACAATAAAAGTCAAAAACATCAAAATATTTAGATTCTTAAAACTTACATTGGTCGGTGTTGGAATCCAAAGTACGCCTTGTAGGTGGAGGGTTGCCGCTCGCCATCCGATCGGCCCCATCTCGTGCCTTCTTCGCAGGCGGCTTCTTGGACTGCATTTCGACGTCGGTGATACTATGTCGAGTATGATGATTCACATCATCTGTTTTCTTCGTACAATAACCGCGCTTTTTAGCCAACCATGCGATTATTGCTACTCCGATAACAGTCAGTAGTCCGTAGGAAATGACATACTGATGTATATCGTGTGTTGTTATTGTGGTTACCGCGATGTCTTTGTTGGGCTTTACTTGCAGCAGAGGTGTTGTATGAGTATCTACGATGCTGTTTATCGTTTTGTCCAGGGTAGGGACCTGGATGTCGTAATCCAATTTAGCGTTGCTGTCGTAATTTTTGTGGGAGTGAATTTTCAGCTCCTTTGTTTGCAGCAGACATCCTTGCTTCAGCGACACTATAGATGACGTATTGATGACGTGCGATCTGACGTTATCGTGGCATACAGTACGTATTGTGCAGGAGTTGCAACATGTCACTAGCCATGTGTTCGTGTTGTGTAATTCAATCCAGGCAGTTTCGCATTGCGTTGGTTCTGCAATGCATGGCAAGGTTGAATGCTGACCTAGAAGTGTGGCTTCGCACGGTGCTTTTGCGTTTTGTAAACTTAATAAATTGAGGTAAATAAAATAAAAAAATCTTTAAAAACAAGCTTTTATTTAAATGCGCTAAAAAGATAAAATAAACTTTTACTGTAACTTTACTGTCAACTTATAACGACATTTCAATTTTAACATATTTGACACAATTTATACATTTTAAAAGCTTGTCGCGAGATTTAAGTACTCGTATTTACTTTCTTAGTAAAATTGTAGCTTGTTTTTAAAGATTATTTTATTTACCTCAATTTATTTTATACTTTTTAGTTTTCACCTGGTAAGTTCCTAAGTCTAAATTCTGTTGCGGCGGTCATCTTAGATTTTGATTTGGTAAAGTGCACTTTATTCTACTTGTCAAGCCCTGTCATTGGATACCCATATGGATGGGATTGAAAAAAATAGGTTATTCAAAATTTTGTAGCGGCGGCCATCTTGGATTTTTATTTCGTAAAGTGCAATGTGTTTTACTTGTCAATCCCTTTCATTTGATACCCATATTGTATAGGTACCTTAAATAGCGTCATATAGCTTAACATGCATTGTCATCCAAACTAAACATGTATGCAAAATTTCAGCTCAATCGGTTGAGGGCAAGTGCCTTAAAATTGAGTTGTAAAATTCCACCCGAACACACATAGTTACATACCTACATACATACATACATTGCAAGTTAAATAAAAGCTTGTAAAATAGGCAAGTTTTCGTTGTTGTTTGCAGCGATTTAGTTCATTTTCGTTAAGTCTGATGTAAGTATTTTTCTCCAGATTCGCTGCGATGTACACACAGCAAATTAGTTAGCTGGGCAGGCAAGTGGCTCCACCCGGCGCGGCGCGGTGGTATTGAGAAAAACATACATGTTAGTGTGCGTAAAGCAAAACGTGTTTTACTTCGCCTATTCATCAGTCGTCGCGGCGTATTTACAGAGTGTACATAGCCAAAACGCATCCATAGGAAACTGCTCGCTGATATTTTGTAATGCTGTTTTTTAATTTGTGATTTCAAAGTATACACGAATTTTGCGTACTGCTCGCGTATATTTCGTAGCTTAGACGTGCACATGCATCTTTCCAATTTATACACGGTCAAATTTAACTATACAAAATTAATATTAGGTAAAGCGATAAATAAAAATGGCTTTTGAATCTGAGTTTGTTTATTAAAAATGCTAATTAAACAGGCTTCTTTTTAATATCATTATTCACCCCCAAAAATGTATTTTGCCTTCTAAATTATTAAGTCAGCCACAATTTATTTATTTATTTATAAAAACAATTAACGAGCATCTAAATAATACTATCTTAGCCACTAGTAATCTTCTAAGTAAACCACTCTAAACACTCAGCATGATGAATATTTTTTTGCATCTAAAGTAGCAGGCATTCTAACAGTAAACTTCTAAAATACTATTAAATGACATCATCAAATATATTTAATTAGCTTCTAATTTTTTAACTCAGTACGTTTAAAATGTAAACAAGCAACATGCAGCAAGCATCGCTTCTGTTTTGAATTGCACTCTAGGGGTAGGGCAGACAAGACCACGTGGAGTCGGTTTTGCAGCGATTCGTTTTCGTCACTAACTTCAATTTTTAATACAATGTTTTTTAATTGAACGAGGATTATTATTATTTAAATTAAATGCTAGGTCGTGTTTTAATCAAAATGGCGAGCATGCAACTGCTCGCGAATAGATTGGAATCGTAAAGTTTTTCGCGCCTATTCCCATGTATACACGATTAGTTTGCATGCGGACTAGCACTGTATATTATGGAACAAAGCAAGTTACTTTGGCCACTACAAAATATATGCGAGTATTTGCGTACTGCTGCTGTATATAATAATAAATAATAATAATAAATAAGTCTTTATTTCTCTTCCACAAAGGTTCTTAAAATTAAGTTCACAACATTTTTCAGACCAGTCCTTTGTGGGAGACTGGTATCCGCACTAGGAAACCCTGTCACGCAGATTACCAGGCCCCCCCACGAACATAGTGTAACTCAATATTATAAGTGTACATAACATAAAAACCAATTGTAGCAAATAAAACAAAATCAAATAGAAAAAAATAAATAATTGAAAAAGATTTTACAGATTTAAACTACTTGTGACTTGAGTGTATTTATTAATATGTATTTATATATTTCCTGGTGTTAAGTAAATATGATTTTTGTGTTAGTATGTGGAGTATAATGTGAGTGAGATTGTAAGAGGGTGTATGTGGATGTGTGGGTGAGGAGTGCGTGTATGTATGTATGTGAGATGTGGGCGTCAGTGAGTGTATACCTCACATGGCTATAGTTAAGAGATTCTCAGTTGTAACGTAATCTAGATCTAGCAGATACGTGGTTAAAACCCGCTTGCATTTGACTTTAGTAAGTGGATAAATATTTAGTATAGCATTAAGCTTGTTATATAAATGGGAGCTAAGAAAACAATAGCTGCGGTGGGATAGTGCAGTTTTGTAGAGCTTAGTTGAGCATACCTTACATTTCTTACGCTTATGCGCGTTTAGGTTTGTGTTATACTGAAGAAGAGAATGCGTCCGCAAAACTGTAAGCATGATAAAAAGTTGACGAACAGACAGAACTCCGCATTTCTGGTACAAATCAGTAGTGGGGTAAAAGAATGATAGCGAATGGGCTACCTTCAATATTACTCTTTGTGCTCGTTCAATTTTAATCATATGCGTCTTAGCAGCTCCTCCCCACGCTGTGATACAATAGGACAATATGGATTGGCACAGTGCAAGATAAACCGTTTTGAGTACTGTTAAATCCGCAACATGGCGAAGATTTTTAAATATAAATATCAGTTTCCTTAATCGTTTCGATAATAGGTCTATATGTAATTGAAAATTTAGATTTCTGTCTATAACAACACCAAGGTATCTAATAGAGTCTACTCTTTCAAGTTTAGGGCATGTACAGCTGTTTGATGAATGATTATTACAAGAGTGGGCGATTATACCAAGAGCGGAATTTGATAGGAAGCGGGTATTTGTTAGTGTGAATGTGATATACTTTGTTTTGGTAGTATTTAATGTGAGACGGTTGTTATTTAGCCAGCTTGTGACCACTGAAAACCCCTTTTCAGCATGGCTGTAGACTTCTTCCCATGTATCTCCATGAAAGAGTAGCACTGTATCATCAGCAAAAGTGATGATCTTTCCGTTAGTAAGATTTAACTGGCACAGGTCATTTATGAACGTTAAAAATAGGGTAGGTCCAAGAATACTTCCCTGCGGGACACCAATATTGACATTGCAATCATCACTTTGCCATCCCTCGACTATTACGCGCTGATATCTATCACTAAGATAGCTTTGCAGTAAGTCCAGTTGGATTCCGCGTACGCCTACGTGTTCAAGTTTTTTGAGCAAGAGTGGTGCCGAGACTGTGTCAAAAGCCTTTGCTAGGTCCAAAAATATTGCAAGGACTTTTTTGTTTTCATCAAGTTTAGTTATAATAGTATCAGTTAATTGGTGAACTGCATCAGTAGTTGATTTACCTCTCCGAAACCCGTATTGGTTTTCAGATAATATATTTTTGGATTCTAAGTATTTTATTAGCTGTAAGTTGATAGCTTTTTCTATAATTTTAGATAGAACTGGCAAAATTGAAATTGGACGGTAGTTATTGACACAGTCCCTGCTGCCACTCTTGTGAATTGGATGAACCAAGGATTTTTTAAGCTCCGCAGGGAAAACGCCTGTAGAGAAGCAAATGTTGCAAATATGTGATATCGGCTGCGCTAAGATGTTAGCATATCTCTTAATGATACCACTAGGAATATCGTTAAGTCCCTGAGCACAGCTGGTTTTAAGAGAGAGTATAATAGTTTTAATCTCACTGGCATCAACTGGCAGAAGTACAAAAGAAGAATCACGAGGAGGTAGGATGGGATATTGATTGTAGTTAGACAACCCTATAGTGGAGCCGGCCAATGAAGAACCTATGTTTACAAAGAACTGATTAATTTTATTTAATGAGTGATGTGGTTTATTCAAGTCTATCAAATCTAAGCATGAGGTGTTCTGTTTTTTAGTAGATGTTTTTATTTTATTTATTAGGGAAAACAAACAATTACACACTTATTAAAATGTTGTTGTTGTATGTTATTGTTTTAATTTTATCCCACATTTTTTTAGTATTGCCTTTACATTTCGAAAGTTCTGCCCCATCATACTGCTGTTTAACTTTTTTTAAGATATTATTGCAAAAGTTACGGTAGCGAGAGTATATTATTTTATTATTGATATCGTCAGGATATTTTTTACATTTAAGATGTAGATTGTCGCGGTTACGTATGCAGCGCAGTAAGCCTGGAGTAATCCACGGTTTAATAATTCGCTTACGTCTTGGTAAAGTTATTTCTTTGGTGCAACAATTGATCATCGTTTTAAGAGTTTTTAGAAAAACAGATACCGCATCGTCAGCACATGTTAATGAGTAAATGTCATCAAAGTCTGATACCTGCATCATCTTGTCCAGGGCTGCGAAGTCTGTACGGGTAATTGTTTTCGTACGCAGCTGATGCGTCGATCGTAAATGGGAAAGACTTATGATGACAGTGTAGTGGTCGGTAATAGTTGTGTGTGACACTAAACATTTGACCAATAATCTAGTTTTAATCACAACGTGATCGATGCATGATCGAGAGTGCGTCGGAATATAATGAGCAGGCATGAGTCCATGTGAGGCGAGGAGATTGAGATAGTCTTCGGCTCTATTGTCAGTGGTAGAAGCTGATATATCTATATTGATATCGCCGGTAATGACAATATTTTGGTATGACGAAAGCGATTTTAAAATGTTATTTAAGGATTCCAAGAAATGCGTGATATTTCTTACGCCTGGACGGCGATAGATACCCAGAATAACGGTTTGGTGATTAATTTTAATTGTCAAGCAATTAGCATCTGCTATTTCAGGTTCAGTTATGTCAAATACGTGAGAAGATTTGTAGTATATTACAACGCCTTCGTTTTGAGACATATTATCGCTAGTGTGCGCGTAATGATATCCACTAATAAGGGGTATGTGTTGATTTTGGGAAATCCAACATTCAGATAAGATGATGATATCCCAATCAATTTTAGAACGTGTAATCACGGTCTGTAATCCTGTAATATTACGATTAATGCTTCTAATATTTTGTACCATGATGTTCAACGAAGAGTTACCGGTATATACTGATTTTTTAGAGACTTCAATATCACATGTGCTCGAATCGGCCACACTAAGTTGATCAAGTTCATTGCTAATAGATGATTCAGAATTATGATCGAATGTTAATAAAAAAGGGTAAGCATTTCACAAACTTGTTTACGTCCAAGAATTTATGGACTTGATAGAAATTGGAGCAAACATGTAGGAACGAAATGTAAAATACATCAAATTTATTTACGCTTTTAAATGGTAATAAGTTCAAAACATATAACCATATGTAATTTGTTGGGAGTTTTGGTAAACTGAAAATGTTGTACAGGTGTTTGGGTGTGTTTAATGTATGTGTTTTAGTATTTGTAAGAGTAATTAAAAATGTAGTACTATGTGTATGGTGTAAACAGTGTGTGTAGCGTGTGCACAGTATACTATAATATAATAAAATTTTGTTTGAAAAAAGAGCATGCAATATGAAAAAATTTAACATTATATAGAAAAAAGCAACCGTTTTGACAAAAAATAGTCATACAGTGATCCTCAATTTATCTAGGTCTGTTGTATTGTTTACGCGAATCGGAGACGAATTTTCGTCTTTTTTAAGAAAGACAATCCCATTTGCAGTCCAGGAAAATTTGTAGCCATGACTACTTTTGAATTGTCGCGCTAAAAAATATATCTTCTGAGTCTTGTGTGTCAGGCTTTCCGTTACGTATAGTGGTTTCAACTGGTAGGTATGGTTTAAGTGAGTAGTATTTAATTTTTTGCAGTTTTCCTTGTTTTTGTTGAAGTTCTTGACACCTTTGATAATTTTATCTTTTAGCAAGACAGTCGTTAGCTTAACGATGACCGGATTGGTACCATCTTTAGATTTTAATCTGTAAATGTCTTGTATATTAGAATCATTGATATTAACATTAATGGTCTTACCGAGTTGCATGATTTCGTTACACAAGCTTTCTTTAGTTTCTACTTCTTGTTTTGGTATATTGCGGATCTCTAATCCAGTTCCACATAGTTTACGCTCGGTTGCTTCTAATTTTTCCTCTAAATTTTTTATTAAAATTTTATCTTCCTTTTTTTCTTGCTCCAGGGATGTAATTTTTAACAAGAATTCGTCATATTTATTAGACAGTAAATCCATACTGGTCTTCAGCTCTCGGAATCTTAGTTCTTGATCTTTTTGAAAGTCCGAAAAAATTTCCTTAATAACATCCTTGATGTCGAGGTCATCCTCTTCGTCGAATTTTCTTTTTTTCCGCTCAGTGACATTTAATGTACGAAGCTCAGCCACCGATTCACTGTGTTGTAAAGGCGAATCCGACATCTTCTTAGCGAGTGTTAATAAGTTCACAGGCTCAACAGTCGGGGTAGATGGTGCGGGTGAGGCCGGGGGGGTTCGTCTTAGTGCCATAATGTTGGTATTCAATTTAAATTATTATTATATAAATACAGCGATTTTGATTGGTTATACTGTATTACTTGGTTGCGTCTCGGAAATTTTATGCCACTATTTGATTCACTTGGGCCACAGCATAAATAGTTACCCGCTAATCGCTGTCGCTATTGAATTGGGGCAAGCGCCGAAGATGACACCGGCGCGTCGCACGCGCAGCGTAGCTCCGCATCTAACGCTGTCTCCGCTGTTGCTATCCCGCTTACACCAGCACTCTGCGATCTTCACTGTATTGTGCGCGCCTAGTACTTCACTTTATTTTATTTATGATATTTTCGTCAAAAATATGAATTTAAAAATAAAAACGCAGTAAGGGCACACGTCCACACGCTTTCGCGGTCCGAAGGGAAGGGGAATACATCGGAAGACTTTGTATAAAAAGTGAATTCCAATCTATTCGCGACTAGTTTCACACGCTTGCGTACTAGCCATGTACATACTGTAAATACGCGTCGCCGCGCCAGTGGCTCCACCCAGCGCGGCGTGGTGATATTGAGTATGTGACTCAATAGTTTTGCTTCACAATAACACGGTGTCCCCACTCAAACATTTGCAATATCTTATGCCTCTAATGATGCAGGGAATATGACGCATAAATTTAGCGTTAACAACTATCGTTTCTATAGCGCGTTGGTCGAGCAGACAGAAATTAAAATTCTACGCCGCTGGGGCCGTAGGATCGAATCTCGCTTACGGCTCAGCGATTTTTGTATGTTTAAAAAAAATATTTTACATTTGTTTGTTGAATTCATTGCTTTAAGTAATAGTAAGTCTGCCTTATATTTTGGATGGAATATATTTACTGTCTACCCTCTAAAAATAACAAACCATATCTAAGCTAATTATTAGTTTAAGTTCACCGTCATAAATTCATAATGCTATTGACTATCGGGCTTTCGATACGTTTTTAGACATTATACCAATCATTGTAATAATCTGTGATTATACTTTGCGTTTATTGAGAGAGGAGTGCTTTTGTTTGTCAAATCAACATGAATCATTTGACTACACTTTTATGAGCAGAAATCATTGTTTTGCATGAGCAAAACGTTTCAATTAAGTAGTGAAATTGCGAGACGTTTAAAGTTATCGGTGAGTAATTTTATTTTATTATTATACTAATATGTAATTTAATAATATTAAATGTCATATTAACATAATATATTTATATATACTGTGATTATTGTTATGTGATTATAATATTATAATATGAAGTTTAATATTATTAACTTACATATTATATATGTCGGAGATGGTCAATAGTACGGACACTAAAAACGAGACGCAAGCGCGCCATCTGGTGGCATTTCCGGTGAAACAACATTTTGGCGCGCTTGGCAAAGTCGTGGTGGTCAGCGTGGCGTCGGCGGAGCTCAGTCTTCGTTGAGTCGTCGTGTTGCAAGCATCTTGAAACTGCCTTACGTCACGTCTAGTGTACCTAGTGTTATTACTTAGTGTTGTAGTACCGTTGTAGATCCATATTGTGAAGTGTTAAGATTATTGTAACGTCTATCGTATGGTTATGGTTCTTCTAACCTGACAGACAGACATGTGTTGCTGGGGAGTTTGTTCCGCCACTTCTTCTCCCCAAGCCAAAACACATAGGAAGTGGCGAAGGGCGGGCGTTTTGGGGGCTGTCTTTTGTTCTGACTAATTTGAATAAACGTTTTTGAGTTTAGAGTTCTTTTTGAGTTATCTGTTTGTGTGATTACCCTAGCGGGTGTCGGACAATAGCGCCATCCTGATGTTCGCCCATCCGACATATATATGTAATACATATATACATATATATATATAAGTAACATAATATTATATATATATAATATATATAATAATATATATATATGTCGGAGGCGAACATCAAGGATGGCACTATCGTCCGACATCAGTTAGGGTAATCAAGCAAAGAGATAACTCAAAGAAACTCAAAAACTCAAACGTTTATTCAAATTACTAAGAATAAAAGACAGCCCCCAAAACGCCCGCCCTTCGCCACTTCCTATGTGTTTTGGCTGGGGAGAAGAAGTGGCGGAACAAACTCCCCAGCAACACAATGTCTGTCTTGACTTTACACACTTTACAATATGGATCTACAACGGTACTACAACACTAGGCAATAACACTAGGTACACTAGACGTGACGTAGGGCAGTTTCGAGATGTGTGCAACACGACGACTCAACGAAGACTCAATGAAGACTGAACCAAGACTCAACCGAGACTAAGCTATGACTGAGTTCCGCGGACGCCATGCTGACCACCACGACTCTGCCAAGCGCGCCAAAACGTTGTTTCACCGAATACGCCACCAGAGGGCGCGCTTGCGTCTCGTTCAGTGACCGTACTATTGCCTATCTGCGACATATAATATATATAATTATAATACTTGATTTACATTTGTATGTAATGTAATCGATTGCTGTTATTTATATCAATATTTAATTATTGTTCACAGAGAAGTTCTGTGCAATTGTGGGTTCATCGATATGCCGATACGGGAAACATTGATCCTCGCCGACCGGGACCGAAGGCTGGATTTGCATACACAGAAGCTAATGCGCGGCACCGTGATATAGTTTCAAGTACTAATCTATCAAGAGATAAGACTTGAATCATTAGACTCTGGAGCCGGACTCTTACCGTTCAAACTCGGACCATCTCGCCTAATAACGCATTACCATACCTTTCTACAATATGTAAAGTTGGACGATATTGAAAACAATATTTCAATACTAAGGACTCAGTTACGAGATTTTAGACCACGCATGACTAACGAAACTTGTTTGAGCTTGCATGCATTCCTAGTTCCTTTCATTTCCCTCTCCTAGTTCCTAAAACTGCCACTCACCAAGCGAGACGTGGCGCCACCGTCAATATAAAAAACTTTCGCGCGAGTGCCAAAAAACACGAAGCCGGCCGCCATAACGCGCCGCAAAATAAATTCAAAAACTATGTCTAAACTTAAATAAACTTCTTAAACTAATCAACAACCCCTGCAGGGAGTTACTGGGCGCCCATCAATCTATTAATAACATGTGTACAAGTGATCTGTGTACTGTGTGAATGGATCAAGTAGCAGCAACCGGCGGAATTTTGTAAGTACCTACTTAGTCCTATTTCCCATCGGTCCTGTATGCAGCTTTCCATAAACCTCTCACAGAAAATCTCGTCCAGACTTACAACCTGGATAGATCTGTAAAAACCTAATGGTCTAGGGCTTACGGTCAACGAAGCGCCGTTCAAGTCACACCATTTTTAGTGGTCCTTCTGAGCCGCATAATACATATAATTGTTGAGTGTGCTTGGTTCAAATCGTGTAACCTACGACTCAATTATTACGTAAAAGTATTTAGTTGTCCATTTTCAGTCATTGAATTCTAAACAATACAAAATGGATAGCAAAGAATCCAAACTCAAACTTCTCGTCACTCAACGTGAGTACGTATTTCGTGAGATTAGAAAGAAAGAAAGAAAGAAAGAAAAAAAATTGGTTGCCTGTAAAGTCGGTATACGGGCGAAAGTTTTACGTGACAACGACTTTGAGTCTCTCTCGCTCTTAGGCGGGCTAACTGTGCTCGAGTGGAAGGGACGCGTGCCTTTCACTTTTTATGTCTGTCTCTCTCGCTCTTAGGCGGGCTAACCATGCCCGAGTGGAAGGGACGCGTGCCTCTCACTCGCTCTCATTGTGAGCGCATAACGTGAGCGGAGCGTAACGCAGTTTCTTGAAGTGTCACCCGGCAAACCAATTTATAAGACGTTGTCACGTCAAAACCATTTATTTAACATACAAATGACGCAGAAAAAAAAAAAAAAAAAAAAAAAACTTTTTTGATACATAAAAACCTTTCTTACATTTTATCTTGTTGCCATATTATAAAAAATCTTAACTATAGGAGGATTTGAAATAGGTATACAAGGAAATACAATACAGTTGTTTAAAGGTAACATAAGTATAGTGAAAACCCTGTCTCCTAAACTAGGGAAACCCTGTGACCTAGGAGTCAGTGTTCTGCTTATTACTAGTGCACAATCATAATTAGTGTGGTTTCAGTAGTTACCTATTTCTTTTGTTTGTGGATGTGTGTGTGTATGGATGTGGCTGTGTGTGTGTGTGTGTGTGTGAGAGTGTGTGAGTGTGTGTGTGTGTGTGTGTGTGTGTGTGTGTGTGGGAGGGTGCGTGTGTGTGTGTGTTTGAGCTCTTGTTTTGTAGGTTTAACATTGGTAGATCAATAGATTTTCTGTACTGAGATAGTCTTGTTCCAACAGCCATCGAGTAAGTTTACATTTTACTTCGTGCTTGTTAAGTTTTCCTAGTTTAAGGTGTTGATTTATTCTTCTATATATTAAGGAGCTAATTACATAGAGTTGCCGACGAGCGAAAGTGGTCTTGTGCGGTATAGTTGGGCATGTTCTTTTGGTTATGCGCTGGGAGTTAACTGGTGGAGGAATCCGTCGATGCATTCTGAGGGTGGCTTTGAGCACAAAGAGCTGTCGCACCGTGAGTACACTACACTGCATATACAGTTCCCTGGTAGGGAACCTAATCCGTTTGCCGAGCATCACTTTGAGTACAGCTCTTTGTGCTCGTTCTAGCCTTAGTATTCTAGTTTCAACTTCATGGGAACAACTAGCGACCCAAAGACCTGAGTGGCGCAGAACTGTTCATAAGAGCGTACAGGATTTTGAACAGCGGCGTCTTGAAGCCCTAGACGCTAAACGCCAGCTCCAAAAATCCCGCCCTAAGCCCTCCTATAACTACACCTACAATGCGCAAGGGCAACTCTACTGCGCTATTTGTGACCGCGTGTTCAAGGCAAAGTTTGGTTTCGCTAGTCATGTACGAGCCCATGAACGAAACCAAACTGCCGATATATGCCAGGGTGTCGCCGTCGACGGAAACGTCTAGGAGGACATCATCATCATCATCATTCTAGTTTTTGAAGTCGCTCCCCAGACTGCGATGCAATAATTGATGACGGACTGACATAGAGCAAGGTAAACCATTTTGGTAGTCTTAGCGTCTGCGCATTGTCTTGGTGACTTAATAATATATATAAGTCAGGTCGTTGACCTTGTCGCCAACGGTCGTGTTTAGTTGAACCTGTCGATTGCTCGAAACGAACCAGTATTTCTCAAACTTTTTCATCACTAACGATCATTCATTATGGAAATAGATAAGTGCGGTGCCTGCGATGAACCAATGTCGGAAGGTGCTCATTGTTCAGTATGTAACCAGACATTACATTTCCACTGTGCGGGCATTACCGAGGCTGGCCACAGAAGGCTGGGAGATAGGAAGCTCACGTGGCGTTGCTCGAAATGCAAACTGTCCGGTTTTACTCAGCCAACGAATTCACCAAGATCACCGAAACCAGAATCTGAGTCTGCTATACTGAGCGAAATCCGTGCCTTATCGGCAAAACTAGCTCCACTGGAAGGATTAAAAGATGAAATCTTGGCGATGAAAAGTGAATTCGCAGACCTAAAGACTTCCCTCAGCAAAGAATTCAATGACACGGTGAAAGAATTCAGTGCAAAAATTAACGACATGGAGCATCGAATTGTGCAAATGGAAAAGATGCAAGATCAAGTCATTCAGTTGCAGTCTCGGTTGGACAAACTAGAGGAGGAATCGGAAAAACAGGATCAATGGTCGCGCATGAACAATGTGGAAATAAAGGGGAAATAACTCATAATATGTTTTCCTATAATACAGGGAAAATAAATAAAATCGGATGGAGGCATATTTATAATCAGATACTGACTAACATAATGATTGATTATGATTTGTTTTATTCTCAAGATGCATTGCATGATGAATTGAACCAAGGGCTTCCCATTTTAGATAATATCGCAACACCATCAAATTGTGGCAACGAGTTTTTCCTATTATAAACATATGTACATCATGCATCAAAACATAGCCGGACTATTGAACAAAACTGATTTACTTGTTATTCATGTTCAGGAGCTACTGAATAAGCAAATAGACGTTGACATAATATGCATCACAGAACATTTTGTAATCTCTGGACAGGAGGGACTAATTAACATTCCGAATTTTAAACTTGCCGCAGCATATACAAGAAAAGAACAAAAGCGAGGAGGATCCTGCATCCTAGTAAAAAATTCTTACGATTATAATGTGTTGACAGAGATAGGAAAAATGTCTATTGCATGGGTTATTGAATGCTGTGCAATAGAGTTAATCAAACAAAATTTAGTTATTATATGTTTGTATAGACCACCAAAGATGTTAAATTTCAATTTATTCTGTGATAGTTTGGAGAATTTATTAAAAAAAATAAGTTCTAAAAGGGGTAGAAAGATTGTACTTTGTGGAGACTTCAACATAGATATTCTAAAACAAAATAGATACACATTGGATTTTGAAATCTTACTTCTCAATCACAATCTGACGTTAGAAATAAGACAGCCAACTAGACCAAGGAGCTTAACCTGTATTGATAACTTTGCGCACAATTTTCGTAAAAAATGTATTAGTGAGGTAATAGATTTTGCTCTATCGGACCATTCAGCTCAATTACTAAAAATACACGTGAATAAAACTTGCATACTCAATTCATGGCGAATAAAAAAACGGGACATGTCTGAAGATAACTTGACGAAGTTTAAGAATCACTTAAAAAACTTATCATTTTTTGATGTATACAATTCCGACAATCCTAATGAGGCATATGACATTTTTTTGGAGCAATTTCGTTTATTATATGATTTATGTTTTCCAGTAAAACTAATTATCATAAAACCATCTAGAAAAATAAAGTGGATATCAAAAGGTATAAGACTTTGTAGTAAAAAACAAAGGCAGTTATTATGGAAATATAGGCAAACACCTTCAAAACAAAATAAAATAACTTTCCAACAATACTCCAAAACATTTAAAAGAATTATTTAACTCACCCAAAAAGCAAAAAACAACCATATTATAAAAAATGCACAGAGCAAATCTAAAGCCTCATAGCAAGTAATAAAAGGTGGGAATCGAACTGTAGAACCAATAATACAAATTAAGAAAGAAAACACTATTATCAATAATCCAAAAGAAATGGCTGAATGCTTTAATAATTATTTTATTGATCAAATACAAAGTTTCACTAATGACACTATCTCAAACGAAATAATTGGCATTGAAAATAATCCACACTCAATTTTTATGTCTCCAGTCATACCTGAAGATGTGATAAGAGTCATCAAAATCACAAAAAATAAAAAAAGTTCCGGATACGATGGAGTAGCAACAAATGTGGTAAAATATGTTGCAAATGAGATAGCTTCTCCCTTAAGTCATATTATGAATTTGTGCATAAGCCATGGGATATTTCCGGATAGCCTCAAAACTACAATTATTATACCTATTCATAAAAAAGACAGTAAAGAAGAAATGTCAAATTATAGACCAATAGCTCTTACATCTATATTTTCTAAAATACTTGAAAAAATGATTTATAAATCTATAATTTCTTTCCTAGATAAATATAATATCCTTTGCAATGAGCAGAAAGGTTTTAGGAAAAATAAAAATATTAACATGGCTATACATGACTTATTACATAATATAATGTTGAATATTGACAAAAAAACACCAGTTTGTGCAATATATACTGACATGACTAAAGCCTTTGACTACGTTAAACATGACATTCTTCTACACAAACTTGATAGGTACGGTATAAGAGGTAACGTGTTAAAACTTATTGAATCTTACCTAAGCAATCGGAAACAACAAACAGAAATCACTAGGATATGTTCCAAAAGTAAAATACAATGCAAATATCTTTCGGAAGGCAGGGAAGTCAAATTCGGCGTTCCGCAAGGTACTGTTATCGGACCTTTAATGTTTTTGCTATATATAAATGATTTGCCTAGAAGAATTCAACAACCTATGGTATTATTTGCCGACGACAGCACGGCTATAGTCAACTGTACAAATAAAGCGGAATATGAAACCAATATTAACGGCACTATAAAAAATATAATAAATTGGCTATCAAAAAACAACTTAATTATTAATTTGAATAAAACTAAAGTAATGCATTTTTACCAGCGTTTACGTCCTGACGCTTTGACTATCTCATATAATGGACATAGTATAGAGAATACAGATATAGCAAAATTTTTAGGTATAATTATTGACAGTCAACTTTCATGGAAACCACAGGCCGAGGAGATTTGCAAGAAATTATGTAAATCCGCATACATCTTATATAATTTGACAAAAAAAGTTAACACTGATACAATTCTTATTGCTTATCACGGTCTGGTTGTTTCAGTTTTAAGATATGGAGTTGTTTTTTGGGGTAATTGTAGTGAGAGAGAAAGGATTTTCAGAGCCCAAAAATATTGTCTTAGATCAATGACTGGAATAAATTCAACTGACAGCTGTGTCCCTATGTTTAAGTCTCTCAATTTACTTACTTTTCCATCAATCTACATCTTAGAAATGGCATTGTTTGTAAAGGGTAATATGAGTTTGTTTTGTTCAAGGATAGATCACTCGACAAGACCGACATTAATAAGATCCCAATATAAAAATCTTTTATATACAGGTAAATTTAAAACAGCACTGCTAAAAAAGAGTATAATGCATATGGGTCCAGTGGTATACAATAAAATACCTGACAGTATAAAAAACTGTACATTAGAATTATTTAAAAAAAAAAAACTAAAAAAATTGCTGGTTGAAAAATGTTATTATACAATAGATGATTTTTTGAACGACGAATGTATATGATTATTTATAAAAAAATAATTTCTTCATGACTCCCAATTTTACTATTTATATTTATATTAGTCATGTTTTTTTATTTTAATCTTACCATCGTTTTTGTTTTTTTTATTTGTATTATTTTATTATTGACATTGTACCATCGTTTTTGTTTTTTATTGTATTATTTTATTATTGACATTGTATTTCTTAACTATATATTGAACTTTTGAACTATACATTGAATTTTGGACAATATTTTTAACACAATTTGATTTAAGACAAATAATTGCATTTTTTTTTAAATTATATTTTATAAAATTTTGCATGCCTCATGGTAGAATGTACTGGACTCTACTTTCACTTAACACCATATTTTTGTACCTACATTCATAGCAAATAAATAATTTCATTTCATTTCATTTCATTTCATTTCATTTCATTTCATTTCATTTCATTTCATTTCATTTCATTTCATTTCATAAGCACTTTCTATTTCTGGCTTAACAGATATCATCCTAGGTGAACCGCGCCTGGAGAACAGAACGAGGTCGACTAAGAAGGCGCCAGATGATGTTACGTCAGATTACGAAAACAATGACACGATTTCGGTTCAGAGTTACGATACAATGACGGCAGGCTCTGACACTTTGACGGCATCCAGTGTGACAGAGACAGCTAACTCTGACACTCTATCAGCTGAATCTGATGATGACACCCCTGCCATGACATTCGATGTTGCTGTGGACGTTCATAGTAATGAAAAGTAAGTTTGTACATTCTCTACGAAATTATTCAGCCAGTAAATATGAGTTATGATTCGACTTGGTAGAAGTGGCGGTGTTGCCCGGTTCTTACGCTGTAAGTTCGAAGGGGCGCACTTGTCCAGTCCAAATGCGTTGAAGGGTCGTAGGGGCGGTGTTATCCGGTCTGCAGTAGGCAGTCGTAGGGATGCACTTGCTCGGTCCCGCATACATAGGAGATCAGGTCGAAGGGACTTTGTTACCTGGTCTGCGCCGCAGTGTAGGGCAGTCGTAGGGGTCCATTTGTCCGGTCCTGTTCTGGAGACAAGGTCGAAGGGGTGGTGCCATCCGGTCTGCAAGCCGGCAGTCGAAGGGATACACTTACCCGGTCCTTGTAAGATGACTCGCTGCCGTTCAGTTTGTGATATGGTGTATTCAAGTATAGTCAAATCAGGATAGACGGTGGTTCACGACCATGGAATGTAGAAAGTATCATGTGATGACATTTACGTTGACAAAACTGATTGGCGACTAACTTGACCGTTACGGGTTAGGTCGACTGTGGGGACTGACTCGTAGGGCCGATGTCCCATGACATGACTAGTGTGACTGGTGAATGACTGATTGAATGACAGGGACTGGCCCTCAGGGTCGATGTTCCACGACGTATTTTAACTGTGACTGACTTTCGTGTGTGCTCGCTGGGACGCTGTAGCACAGCATGGGGGTCATATTAAGAGCTGGCCTCACTGGGTCGTAGGTTCTGGTGACTCTAACCATGTTGATTAGCACAGTCCAGTGAGATTTGACTATTTGACTTGGCCGCGTGGTGGCGTGGACAAAGATTGATAACTGAGAATAAGAGACAGACTTTGACGATAGAGTGACAAAGGACATGACGTCTACTTTACTATGTTGGCACATTGAGTAAAAAGAGTCATTGAGTAATGTCGTGCGTGGAAGGTGGTCGAAGGGACACATTCATCCGGTCCAACCTTGAGTGTTCATTT
Organism: Helicoverpa assulta; assembly: GCA_963856015.1. NCBI lineage: Eukaryota > Metazoa > Arthropoda > Insecta > Lepidoptera > Noctuidae > Helicoverpa > Helicoverpa assulta. Next base: position 15,987,310 of record CAWLCW010000001.1, on the reverse strand, counting down.
GGTCGAAGGGACAGTGTCGTCCGGGCCATGCACGTGTGGCTGGTCGAAAGGACACACGCCTTTTTATTCTGAGACAGTTGAAGTTGTACCACAGTGTTGACTTTGAAAAAAAAACCGTTTTTGACTTTGACTTTAATCGTGACTGATTTGTGACTTCTAGTCTGTGACTCCTTACTGTTTTAGATTATTGACAATATTTTATTTCCGGTTAGTAGCTGGATCATATCGCTCGATTTAGTTGAAAGTTAAAATCGATTTAAAGTCATTAACCGGATTAGGAAGATGCTAGAGGGCCAAGTACCATTCGAAGTCGATGAAAATTCAGAAGAGAAAAAGCTTAGGTTCTCAGTTCGGTTGGTCGACCGTACCAGTGGTTATTCCGTAGCCGTAGTCCGTTAGAAGTTGGAATCTCCCGGTGGAAGAGTAGACCGTGGATGCGCGGTGCGCGGTTAACCCTGGCGGAGGTCGGGTCTTGTAGAGATTATAGAGAGTCAAATGGTTGACTGGCGGTCCCGGCGATCCTGGGACGCGCGTGTGTGTGTGGGCTAATAGTAGCCATAGGTCACGATTGAGAGACCTAGAGTTTTGGTTATTGATTTCATGAAATGTAGTGTTTGATTTGTTACATGTGAGAGTTTGGTGCTCGGTTGCTCTAGGAATAGCTTTTGAGAACTAGTTGTCACCTAGATTGTTTGTTAAAGACCTGATTGAGGCCATTTGAAATTTGTTTAATTTCCTTGAGAGAAGTAAGAGAGTAGAACAAAGATCGAGAGTTACTGTCGTGGTCAGGAGTGGCCGAGGCAAACGTACTGTGCTGTGTTTTTGTGTTGCAGATTAAACCCACGAGGACGTGGGTATATGCAGGATGGCCGTGTCGGAGACGGTCAATAGTACGGACACTAAACGAGACGCAAGCGCGCCATCTGGTGGCATTTCCGGTGAAACAACATTTTGGCGCGCTTGGCAGAGTCGTGGTGGTCAGCGTGGCGTCCGCGGAGCTCAGTCTTCGTTGAGTCGTCGTGTGGAACACATCTCGAAACTGCCTTACGTCACGTCTAGTGTACCTAGTGTTATTACCTAGTTTTGTAGTACCGTTGTAGATCCATATTGTAAAGTGTAAAGATTATTGTAACGTCTATCGTATGGTAAGGTTCTTCTAACCTAACAGACAGACATGTGTTGCTGGGGAGTTTGTTCCGCCACTTCTTCTCCCCAGCCAAAACACATAGGAAGTGGCGAAGGACGGGCGTTTTGGGGGCTGTCTTTTGTTCTGACTAATTTGAATAAACGTTTTTGAGTTTAGAGTTCCTTTTGAGTTATCTCTTCGTACGATTACCCTAGCTGATGTCGGACAATAGTGCCATCCTGATGTTCGCCCCTCCGACATATATATATATATAAAAAAAATAACAAAAGTATAGAATTATATGAAGCATTGATAACAAGGTTTAACAATTGTATATCCAACTACGTTATTCACAGAATATGTATACTGTAATCCTTAAAACTACGTCATGCTGTGCGATACAATCAAAACAAATCAGTAAAATAAAATGAAAACAGGCAAGTGAATGGAACAGTTACTAGAAGAGGAAATTGTAGGAACAGTTAACAAAATAAAATAAGTTTATACATATTATTTAGATATGGAAAGGCACAAAATATTTATAACTAGGGAGATTCTAAGGCACCTATTGTTGCAATAACATTCTTTCTAAATCTTCCAACAGAATCAGCAAATAAATCAAGAGTTTTAAAGTTAACATTGGAATTATTTGTGAGTCGGCGCAAGGGCGCACGTACCCCTGCATTGGTCTTACATAATGTTACGGCAAATACAGGTCGTTCACGTACACCACGTCTTAATGTGTTTCTTGGAACTACGTAAAACAATCTATTGGTAATATCTGGACAATCGTAGGAATTATTACAAATATCATATAGAAACATTACATCAAGCTGTAAGCGCCTGCCCTTCAACTCCATGAGCTTGTATTGTTTAAGTAAGCTTTTATAAGACAAGGAAGAACGAAAACATCGGTAGTGCACTGCCTTTAGATATTTCTTTTGCACTTTCTCAATACTCTCAGAGTATTTGTCATAAAGAGGGCTCCACACCGAAACTGCGTACTCCAGTTGCGACCGAACCAAAGACTTATAAAGATACAAGTACGTATCCGGACGTTTAAATTCTTTTGCAGACCTCATAACAAAGCCGTACATTCGAAATGCATTACCCACAACGTTATCGATATGAATATTAAAGTGTAACTTATCATCTAGCACCACACCAAGATCCCGAACGAGTGACACTCTATTGAGGTTTGAGTTATTTAGAGAGTAAGGATATTTAAGGGCATCTTTTTTCTTAGTGAAGCTGATACAACAACATTTTGGAATACTAAGCTGAAGTTTGTTTTTGATACAATAGTTAGAAAAATTATTAAGGTCCTCTTGAAAGCGATAGCTGTCCCGATTGCTTTTAATTTGTCTATAAATTTTGAGGTCATCTGCGTATAAAAGAATTTTTGAGTTTTTGAAACACGTGTGAATGTCATTAATAAATATATTAAAGAGTAGAGGTCCTAAGATAGATCCTTGTGGGACTCCAGAAGTTACGTTTATCGTTGGTGACTGGTAACCGTTGGCCACTACTCTCTGAGTTCTGTTGGAAATGTATGAAGAAAACCACCTAAGTAGGTTTCCACGTATACCATTGTACGCAATTTTTTGTAATAGTAGTATATGATCGACCTTGTCAAAAGCCTTTCGGAAGTCAGTATATACGCAGTCAACCTGTATACGAGAGTCCATGCTGTTAAATAAATAATCTACGAAAGTTACTAAATTGGTAGTTGTAGACCTATTCTTTACAAAACCGTGTTGATATTGTATAATATTGTTTTTAAGAATTGGGTATAATTCGCTGTGGACTAATCTCTCGAAGAGCTTCGACAAGGACGACAAAATAGATATAGGGCGATAATTTTCTACGTCATCCCTAGGACCGGACTTATAAACTGGGGTGACGTTTGCTTGCTTCCACACCACAGGGAATACTCCTTCTGATAATGATTTATTAAAAATTATTTGCAGGGGAATGCATAGATTAGATTCTGTCTTTTTGAGAAATATCACCGGTAAGCCATCTGGTCTAGGTCCTTTGGTAGCGTCTAAGGATTCTAGTGCTTTAAGGACTGTATCCAGACTGAAATTAATACTGTTAATCAAGCTACAATTGTCTGCGTAATCATCAGTCAAAAGTGAAAAGTTTCCGGCAGATGGTTCGTAAACCGAATGAAAATAACTTGAGAAAAGATTACAGATTTCGTTGCCGTCGGTGGTGTATGTATTTTGGTAGTGCATTGTGGAGGGGATACCGGTATTTAATTTACGGTCTGATATGAATTTCCAAAAATATCTTATGTTTGATACTACTTTCTACAGAAGTTATATACTCTCTATAGCAATGTTCACATTCATTCTGAAAACGATGTCTATAAATTGAGAAAAGTTTGTAATCCGAGATGTTATGAAATTTCTTCCACTTCGTCCATGCCTTAGTCTTATTTTTAAAAATATGTATTAGTGAGGGCGAGAACCATACAGGAAAGTTGATTGTTCTTACAGTAGTTAAAGGTACATGCATCTTTACAATACGGGATATATTATTGTAAAATACGTTCAAGGCCTGCTCAGTGGACAAATCACCCAAGGAACTAGCCCAGTCAATTTTGCTCAATTCGCAATTTATGAGATCATAATCAGCTTCATAATAATTATGTTTTTTTGATGGTTTGCGATTTATACATTTCAAATTAAAATTTACTGACAATTTAATACATAAGGGTGGATGTTGATTATCTGGCTTCACTAAACTGTCGGGTGATTCAAATATTGATACCTTATTATTACTAATAACCAAATCCAAAATTGTATCATTAATGTTTTTCAACATATTGTACTGATAACCGTCAATAAAATTCAAGAAGGCATTGAGATTTATAGCATTACTCGAGGTACCACTACAAGTTACATTTTGAACAGATGCATCATTCGGACATAAGACCCAATTAATTTCAGGTAAATTGTAATCTCCTATTAAATAAAAGAATTCGATATTGTCATTATCAAGTATGGACCGCGTCATGCAAAAAAAAGATTCATACACGAACTCTGGAGTGCGTGGCGGTATATATACTGCACTAATAACCTGATACTTACCTTTTCCGGAACGTGAGAAACGTAAAAGAATATGTTCAATATGAGCATTTAGAGAGGTATCCGATGCTATCTGTACTGTGTTTAAATTTAAATTTTTTAGAACAGCAATGAGGACACCACCCCCATCTTTTTTACCAGTAGCCGCCCGATCGCGATCACACCTATATACCACATATCGTTGGTCAATGAATTCATTACTTGATATTTCAGGAGTAAGCCAAGTTTCTGTTAGAATGATAATATCATAACAATTTGATAGAATACTCACATAAAGGAAATGCAGTTTAGTGCGGAGCCCTCTACAGTTTTGATAGAATATTTCTAAATTATTAACCTTTTCACCGCCACGCCATATCGGTATTCCTATGCCCTGTACGCCAAGCCCGAAAATCTTAATTAAATATCTACTAAAAAATAGGGATTTCAACATTATATCGATACCCATTATTATTTTTTTTTTTTATCAATACTTGCCAGATAAATGGTCGATCATTAATATGTTAAAAAGAACATTCCAATATTAAATATTTTACAACGTTCCACTCAAGTAGTTCCGAAGTTGTTAATAACATAAAAACAATGATTAAGACACACAACAGTTAAAATGAAAATAACTCTAGGTACAGCACTATTCTCAGTACTGATGTACCTCACTGTCGGGAATAGCCGACATTGGCGCCGTCGACGAGTCTTTTATAAGACATCGTTGCATGTACATTAGAGTTGTACCATAGTGTCATACAGTTTATCGATGTTAGTATCTAATTAAATTCAAAGGCCACAGTAGTTTGTTTTTATTATTCTTGAAATTTACACTTATTGCAACAATTCGGGTTGTTAATGGATTGAATGCAAATAAAACTATTTATTTACCAATCATTTAGTTTAATTATTGAGTTATATTATTAATAATTACTTTGAGATCATATTACTTACATGTCACTTATGAATAATATTATCACGTGATATTATTACATAGCAACAATTTTTATAACAGGAACTTTCTAATATTCTCACTAATCAGATTAATTATATGTATAAAATAAATCAAAATTTTCGTATGAAATTGCGTAGTATATACGTAACGATTTTTAAGTATAACGATATTTATATTCTTAAAATAGATACATTATTTAGTTTCTCGTATCTAACCTAATTAAACATTAAAGGATCAACAATCAACAATTATAAATGCTCACTGATCAGTGTTCAAAAACTACAAAACTCACTAAAAATACTTATAAAATATCAACAATAGTACATAATTAGGTATAGTGTAATAGTGTTGCAATAATAGAAATATCTCTTAAAATGAAATACTGAAAATAAAATTTACTAAACCATTTTTTAAATTAGTCCTAAATCTCGTAAAAATCTATAAAAATTCAAAACATACAAATGTCAGTTATATTAATTATCATAGGTACTCAATAGTCAGTCTTGTAACGATAAAATGACACAGAAAAATAATAATATTCTTATAATAATCAACAATTGTATATAGATAATTTTAAATATCACAGATCAACATTAAAATCACATATTTTGTTAAAAATCAACATGTTATACAACAATAAAATATCTATTTATTGTGATATTTTTCGAAACATGGTGCAGCACAAAGATAAACGTTACATATTTTACACCAGTAGCGAGTCTCCTTTCGTTTTTTTTTTATTGCACAGAACTTACATCTTTGATGTTTTGCTATGCGAGTAGGCATGTGGTCTTTTGCATTGCCGGGTAATATGCTAAGGGGATTGTTAAAACCTCGTCCAGTTCTTATGGGTCTTTCTAAAACGTTACCAGTGTTGTAACAATCTATCATTTGCCGAATTAGGCTCAGTTGGAAGTCGGCAAATGCTAAATTCGGTATACCTTTTATCATTTTAAAACAAAAAAAAATGCATTTAAAAGGTGCATATCAAATATATGAAAGAATAGTTTTTTGTACCATTTTACTGTTTTTCGTATGCACTGAAGTGACGATAACAACATGTCTGCAGTATCAACACTACCCATATTTTTAGAGTAGTCTAAAACAGCTTTAGGTTTCATGACTGGTAAACCCGTTCCTCTATTTATTCTAGCTGATGGTTCCATGGAATTATCATGAATGGTTGATAACATGTATATATATTTTTTGTCCCTCCATTTACATGCCATAAGGAATCCAGAATACTGCGTTTCCATTTCATGTAGATTTAGTTTTCTGCTTAAATTAGCCATACACTTTCTATTTTGTTTTACAGTACCGCAAGCATAAATGTTGTTATCATATAAATATTTAAATAATAGTGGACTTGTGTACCAATTATCTACATACAAATGACGGTTTGAGCCAAAAAAGTCTTTCAGTAAAGACGATACAACGGCTCCCCCAACGCCTAAATTTGCTGGATCGTCAATATCTGTAGCTGCACCACAGTAAACTATAAAGTCTATTATTAAACCGGAATGTACATCGCATAAAACAAATAATTTTACCCCAAATCTATTGCTTTTTTTTGGTAAGTATTGTTTAATTGTTAAACGGCCCTTGAAAGGAACAATACTTTCATCTATACACACATCTCTATACGGCGTAATGATACTTTTAAATTTTCCTCTCGCGTGAGCGACACATGCTTCTATTTTAGAAAGAATTGAATTTTCTTCATTTGGCCGGGAAAAATGTAGCATGCCTAAAATCATGCAAAATCTATTTCGTGACATTAATTTAGAAAAAATGGGGGCATTTAATAAAATATCTGTCGACCAATGTTCTTCAATAGTCAAATGACGATTTCGGGTCATCAGCATCATAATTGTTAAAAAACATTGCATTTCTGGGACTGTAACATCATACCATCTATGCAGGCGTGAATGCATTCGTAAGTCTACTTTCAACAGAAAATTGTTGTGAAATTTATTTGTCATTTCGACAATGAATGACATAAAATCATTGTCCATAAAATGTTGAAACACGTCGAGTTCAGTAAAATTTTCAGAGGGAGTAAAATGCAATCCAGATGAAAAGTCATCAAAAGCGGCAACTTCTGGTGGCCGTCCTTCTGTAGTCCACTTAAACTGTTCTGTCTCACGATTTCTGTAATGACGATCATGTCCAGAAGTTGAGGGCGTTTCATCAGACAGTTCTTGGTGACCAGCAATCGTCGGCTGTAACGCATAAACCACTAATTAAATATTTGTGATCAAATAACACAACCATATAAATTTAGGAAGTTTGTTTGTTTAATCGTTTAAAATCAAACATTTATAATAAATAAAAATTCACCTAAATATCTAAAAAAGTATTTCAAAAAATCCTGATAGTAATTTTTCTATAGTCTACTGTATTTAATTGTATATTTTTGAATACTGTATTTTATATGAATTGATGGTAAATAAAAAAATCTAATCTGGTAATACTGAAACCAGCTAATGACAATTCGCCGAATATTATTTATAAAATTTCGTCTGCGTGAAGTTATATTTGTGTGTCGCAGTTAAATAATTTGGCAAAATAAATATATTGTACTTATATTAGTTTGATTTCACACTGACAATAAATATAACAAGTAGGTAAGTATAATCAAGTACTATTATCATTTATTTACTTATTATAATCATTTATTATCTGAATCATTTGTTTAATTTCAGGATTAAAACAATGTCACAAAAACGACCAGGATCTCCGTCGATACTATCTGGGTATATAAAGCTTCGTTGCAAAGAAGATACAATAAAAAAAGAAGTAGCCACACAAACAGTCAATGAGCCTTACGTGGCTCGTAACAAAAACAATATATTATTTGAACCCGGCGCATTGTCCAGAGTGGACTTCTATAATCAACGCCCTTCAGATGAGAGGAACGAAAATTTCTCCAGATTAATCGCATTTGAAATGGAAAGAGTACCAGAAGATAGGCGTACTAATTTGTACGCGCAAATAATTAATTTAATCAGAATATACCGGGGTGATTCCGATTTATCCGAAAGTGTTGATTTCATACCAGAATGTCCTTCTGACGAAGATGAAAATCCTTTACCATTAAATATACGGTACAAGAAAATTGATTAAATTTTGATTAAGGTTAATTAAGGTTTGATTCAATCAATCAATCAATCAAAAGGTTTGATTATTTGTTTTTAATTATTATTTCATGATTAAGTTCCCAAATAATTTTGTATTGTTACTATTTGATTCTTACAAGACTGATTAGCATAATGCAAATAAACAATTTTCAATTTTTTTTAAGTTAGGTTCGACAAGTAGGAACATGTTTGCCGGCAAACTCGCGTCGAAACTCATGCGTGATACAATAGGGATTTATTACTTGTTATTGTAGGTAATATTGTAAGTCAACATAAAATATTATTATTAGGTATGCTCATTTTGTAAAAGTTTGTTAAATTAAATAAATTGTAGACATCTATGGTGTTTCATTTCATTTGTTAATAACTACAAATGCATATTTATGTAAACTATTCATAAATTGTTTCTGATTTATGAAACACGGTAGATTCACACCGAAGTGGCAGCGCAGCGGCCGGCACTTTTACTGTTAAACGATTTTAAGCTTTATCTCGACTAGGAAATGCGCAGTATCGCTTGAAAATTCAAAAAGGCATGCGGCTCCGCGAGACCTTGAGAGTTCACAGGCGATACTGCGCATTTTGCAGTTGAGGTAAAGCTTAAAATCGTTTGCTAGTAACAGTGCCGGCCGTTTGGTTTGAATTGTGCCATAAGCTAATTTTAATTTGTGGGTAAAAATTGATTGTGGGTAAAAATTGTTTTCGTAATTTCTCAAGCTCAGTTGAATATGATTATATAGGTACCCTTACAAAATGTAAGCGAGTAGGCGAAATAAGAGAGCACTCTTTAGAATATAATAACCAATTAAGTATGTACATACTTACATGTAAAGCAAAACATAACTTTAAATTAAAATTAACTCCAACTTACCTCTAAATCATCTTCATCTAAAGATTCAGAAAACTCATCGTCTTCAGTACCTTCCAAGATACGTAATAATTGTTCAGTGGTAAATACTTTTTGTTGTTCCATATTTCCCGCACTAAAATTCACTTTATACGCTTACGACGTCACGAGTCAGTCGACTTCTGCCGACAATGGCGCAGAGGGGACTGCTTATCGAGAGCTTGCTAGGGATGTGCATGATTGGCGATAAGGGAATATCGAAAATGTATTTACGCAACTATGTTTCAGTTTTTAATATAGTAAAACTACTTTTTTCTCAGTGCTTACAATCGTTTATATTTTGTTAGAACAATAAAAACTGTAATGACAAATATTACAATACCTTAAGTTACCTAAATTAATTTAAGAATATAATATACGTCAACATGATACTACATCACTAGCAGTCGGCTCTGCACGACATTGGCGTCATGGGACTTACTTTTTTAACCATAAATTATTTTACTTTTTATCATCAAATATTTAAATGAGGAATATGCATTTTTGTTTACTGTATGCAACTAACAGCCAGTTTCTTCATCAAAAGTTAAAGCCAAAGTAAAAGTCAAAGTAATGTCTAAAGTTAAAGTAACGGTCAAATTCAATTTTTCTATTAGTTTTGCTGTCACTTTAGCCTTGAAAAAACGAATTTGACCGTTACTTTTACTTTAGACATTACTTTAACTTTAACTTTTGATGAAGAAACTGGCCGTAAATAATGTTTAGACATTCAGCTTTCAAGGTGTATCAATAAAATACATAAAAGTAATGATTTAATAGGTTTATTTTGTATTTTTCTGCGACCTGTTTTTTGTCGAGTATAGCCGTCGTTGGCGCACAGGGCACGCTTGCTCATGTCGGCTATAGCCGACATTGGCGATCAAAAGGTTAATAGCCATTTGTGCGATACATGTTATAAATAAATATATTAGAGATAGAGGGCATACAGAATTGACCTCGTGAAATCCTGGATTATACACAGCGATAGGTAATATGGAAAAAACTTGAAGGCAAAAGTAGCAAACCAAAAATATCACTCTATAGCCTTTGAAAAATAGTAAGAATTTTAAGCTGTCATAGCATAACAATTGAAATAGCCGTATCCAACCGTAGTACATATTTTAAACAAAGCGATAGTGAAAATTATAAATATAACGTAAAAAACATGCAGATCATTTACAAAGACACATGACAAAAATAGCGTAGGTGCATTCAACATTCTAATTAGGCAGTGTAGATGCGTATCCTCTCTTGATCTTGGCAATATCCTGTTGAGATCGAATGGGAAATGCTTTAGTCGTTTCTGACTCACGTACGAGGATAGTTCCGTGCTTGACCCACACAAACTTATATGTAATTACATTTCTTACATGCCTCCTTACATTCCCGAAATAAATGCTTGTTTTTTAAGGTGAGGTGCTCGTGCATCATAATTCTGTGGGGAGAGCCTGATATACCCAATTGTTCCGAGTTTAGTCCCTTAGCTAAGCGGTATGCGCTGAGTACATTATCGCGTAATATACGTGAGGTCAACTTCACCACTATATTCTTGGGATTTACATTTTCACGGTGTGCGTGGGGAACGCGATGAATTGAGATAATGTCTTTTTTTTTTTTTTTTTTTTTCTTTATTGGCTCGCCAACAATTGTGTACACTAATAATATTACAAAATTAATTATACTATAAATAAACTAAGTGTAACAATTTCTTACAGGTAAGCACAGCATGCGATGTATTACAATAATTTATTTTGCCACATGCACTAAATTGTGGTCCTTAATGTGGGCTAAAAATGGATCAAATGCCAAATAATTATAAATATTTGCATGTTTTAAAGTTAGTAATTTAACACTAAAGAAATGAAGAAAAAAGAAAGACAATTGAAAAATTTATACAGTGTTGAAGGTTATTTTATGGAACTTGCCAAGTGAGTCAGAATGCACATCAACAAGATCACTGTAGCTATTCAATAGCTTACACAGCCGGGGAATGATGGAGCTTGCGCCAAGAACTGTTCTACGGAGTGGGGGATGCAAGGGAGTGATAGGAGCACGAGGGTATCTAGCGGGAACTCTGAATTTAAACTTGCTAAGTAACTGTGGACAGTCTATTTTGCACCGGAGTAGTTTGTATAAGAAAACTGCATCTGTGATTTTCCTACGTCTCTCCAATGAAATTATCTTAAAATGAGCAAGTCTGGCTTCATATGAGCGTTTCTTTTTTGCAACTCCGGATGAAAACGCCAGATGCCAAAGGAATCTTTTTTGTATTCGTTCCAGCCTTAGGTTATGTGTGGCATAGTGAGGTCTCCAGACTGTGCTGCAGTATTCTAGAACGTTACGTACAATGCAATTGTATAGCAGAATCTTTGTGCTACTGCGCCTGAATCCAGCAACGTTCCTAATAACAAATCCCAACATCCTTGAAGCTTTTTTTATGATATTCTCAATATGAGGTACAAATGTGAGTTCTTTATCAAAGGTGACTCCTAAGTCTCTAATTTGGTTAACTTCCTGGATAACAACAGGACCCACGCGATACTCAGATGGTACGAATTTCTTTTTCCTAGTGTATTTCATATGGTAGCACTTTTTTACGTTTAATTCCATGTCATTATCCGTACACCATTGAGCTAACGAGTCGATATCTCTCTGAAGTAATGCAGTATCATCATTTGATTCGATTAATCTGCAAAATTTTAGATCGTCTGCATACATGTAACATTCAGAGAACTGAAGGTAGTTAGGGATATCGTTAACGAACATATTAAATAGAACCGGACCGATGTGAGAGCCTTGTGGAACCCCTGAGGTGGTCTTGTAAGTCTCAGATTGGTAACCATTAACAGCGACAAAGAAAAGACGGTTTTCCAGATAAGATTTTAACCAATTATAAAGGGTGCCGGTAATTCCATATGCCGATAACTTGTACAAAAGTATGCTGTGGGGTACACGATCGAAAGCTTTACTAAAATCTGTGTATATTACGTCAAATTGTTTGCCGCTGTCAACGGCATCCACTAACATTTCCGTAAAAGTAACCAAATTTGTACAAGTTGATCTTGAACCTACAAACCCATGTTGAGAAGCGTTTAAATAAAGTTTAAAGTGAGACTGGATGTAGGGACAAATCATGGATTCAAGAACCTTTGCGAGAGTAGATAAGATAGAGATGGGTCTATAGTTAACTATGTTATCATTATCATCACTTTTATAGATCGGCACGACCTTTGCTCTTTTCCAAGAGTCTGGAAAAACGCCAGTGGAGAGAGATTTGTTAAAAATTATTAGTAATGGGGGTACTAAGGCGGACGCGCATGTGGAAATAAATATAGGGGGTATGCCATCAGGACCAGCGCCTTTTCGAATATCCAGTGACTTCAGCTTATTTAAAAGGCTCTCTTGATCAATCACGGGTGCCGTCAGAGGTAGACTGTTGTTCTTCATATTATGTAGATACTCTGAGACAGGAGTGCAATTGGTCGTTTTTGCATCGCTAAAAACCGATGAAAAATAAGAGGCAAACATTTCGCAAATTTTAAAACCATCTGATGACACCGTAGTACCGTTAGTCATTGTGACGGGGAATGAACTAGAACCACCTCTTTTATCCTTAATGTATGCCCAGAAGCGATTCGGATTCCTAGAGATTTCATTTTCGATATTTTTTATATAATTATTATAACAACAAGTTGCCATATTAGCGCACCTCTTGCTCAACAAATTGAATTCAATTTTGTCCATTGGATTTTTATATATTTTGTGACGATTTCTTATCTTTTCTTTTTCTCTTAAGGCTCTTATCAGATTTTTATCAAACCAAGGGGGATATTTTTTACGTCTAGATGAAGGCTTAGAAGGTCCATGCAATTGTATAACATTCATAATTTCATCATAAAAAATACGAAGCATTTCATTCACATCAGAAACGCCCTCAAATATTTTATTCCAGTTTACTTCGTTAAGGACTTTGCAAATGTTCTCGTAATCTAGTTTAAAAAATTTAGGTTTCGTATTTTGAGGATTGTAGGGTAGTCTTTGATCTATATTTGCTTTTAATAAAATTTCGATTGGGGGGTGCAGAGAATCAACAATGCTAAGGGGGTTTGGAGCAGCAGTGACACCCACAGAAGGTAGGTTGGTTAATACAAGATCCAATATCCGCCCGGACACATTTGTGATGCTATTGAGTTGCGCAAATTTGTGCATGTGAGTAAAGTCCAACAATATATGACTGATACCAGGCGGAGCATAAGTGTTCGCTGAGTCACTTACCAAGTTCCAATTAATGATGCTTAAATTAAAATCACCAATAATGCAGGCATCTAGGCCTGTCCGCTCAAGGATGGCATTACAAGAATCTAAGAAATTTTCTAAATTTGTTCGCAGCACAGGCGGTGGTAGATAGACTGCGCACAGAGCCATTTGACGATTAGATTTCATAAAAGGTAGCTCAATAGTTATCCAGAGATCCTCGCATTGACTCTCCCAGTGAACCATACGTTTAGATTTTATTGTCTTTAATACAGCGATCAATACTCCTCCCCCATCCTTTTTCCTACCGTCTCTATCTCTTCTGTACACTATGTATCTGTTATCAAATAGCTCTGTGCTTAAGACAGAACTATTCAACCATGTCTCAGTTAAAATTACAATGTCGTAGTTTTCTAAAGATAGTTGATGACAAAAATTGTGAGTTAATTTCTGCGAATTTTAATTGATAATCAAAATGCCAATACTTCGGAATAGGTAACGATAAAATCTAAATCAAGCTAATTTATCTAAGATGTCCTTGTTTCTAATTAGGATGTGCTCGGATTCTTGAACTTTACGCATGAATACGCGACCTCCTCTGACCCAGACATATTTATAGCCAAGTTCCTTAGCCTTAATCCTCGCAGCAGCATGCAGAGACTTGTTCGTAGAGGAGAGGTGTTCCATAATATAAATTGCAGTCTTTGGTCCTGAGTAGCCGAGATGTGTAGTATTCAGCTTATTTTCTGAGTTATTTTTATTGAAACTAATAGAAGATGCAAGGAGTTGGTCGCGAATCCTAGGAGATGCGAGCTGTACTACTATTGAACGTGGGCGGGTATTGTTGGGATTGAGTTTAGCAACTCTGGTGCAATGCAAGATATCTCTATCCTCCATAGTACATCCAACCACCTTAGATAATGCTGCCACAATATGAAACAAATTTTCCTGCTTCTTCTCTGGTAAGCACTGAATTTCGATATTATTAGATCTTGTTTGTTGTTCCAGCTGATTTATACGTTCTTTTAAGTCGCCAATATTATTTTTCATATCCATATTTACCCTTTGCAAGTCTTTTATAATCTCTTTAGATGCGGCGTGCTCCTTTAGTAGATCCTCATACTGACTATTCATGAATGTCATAGAGTCAGTCATGACTGCAATTTTCTCATGAATAGGCTGTAACTCTCTGTTTAGGATGTTATTAGTGCTTTCATTAATTTTTAACAGCATTTGCGACAGTTCAGTTTTCATTACTTCCTGAATTATTTGACGAACATTATCTCGCGAAAGCTTTTCTTCAGTAGCCACCTGAGGTGGAGAGCTAAGAGCTTGTCTTTTGTTCCCTCTGGTGGTCGAAACATTACGCAGAGTTGTGGTATCGGTCTTGTTTGTGGGAGAAACATCAGTCATATCTAAAGTTTCTTGTATCCTGTTGTTGTATTACAATAGGCAATATACAAAATTTGTTCATATATTATAATAAAATATATGCATGAATGATGGAAATATTAAAAAAAGCTTCCAAAAAAAGAGGTCAAGCAGTATATAAAAGTTGCAAAAAGAGGAATTCTATATCAGATTCGAAGCCACGCCTCTGTGTACGCGGATCCAAGTAATGCTCCACTAGGCCAAATATTCTTGCAGGATGGTAGCGAATTAGGCGATCTGTTCCGTACTTGCGTCTTAGTAAGCGAAGCTTGTGGTTAGATTTATGACCATATTAGGTAGCGCATCGGGCCACTTCGTGCGTTCTGACTCACCACCAATCGACGAATAGGAGCTGCTCGCGCGGCCGTGACTCACTGTCTTTTACACTTGTAATGTTTGTATTCAATATAATTTGCTTCTTTCTTCGTAATAGTTAAAATTTTCAAAGATATTTTATCACTAACACTATTATTAACTCTTGCGCCAACGCTTAAGTGTAATATTTTATTCGTATAGCTCTTGTAACACCAAGAAAAAAATATTTATAGCGGAGTGACTTGCAACACGTCTATTGCTAGCGCGTGCGGCGTGCGTTGCTGTCTTGTTTACGTATAGGGCATTTTATTTTGGATCCAATGTTTTCAATTATCGCCAATAAGTCCTCGTTTTTCCTTTCCGGTACACTACATAGTTCTATGTTACACTGTCTAGCACTCTGCTCCAGGTAATCTATTTTAGTGACCAAATCCGCGACTGTACTCTGTAAATCTAAGTTGTGTTGCACATGTTTATTTATAGTTTCAATTTGGCAATTCATAGTTCTCTGCTGATCATCGGTAAATTGGATGGAGTTCTGTAGGTTAATAATATCTTCAGTTATTTTATTATACTTTGAATCCAAATTTGAAAATTGCTGTTTCAAATTAAGTTGTTCCGATTTAATGTTATTTATTTCTGCTTTTATTTCGACTGAGGTTTGGGTGAGGGCCGATAAATCGGTTTGAATCATTGTTACTTTGTCGGTTAACTTGGAAATATTATCGGTCATATCCTTACGCCACTCTTCTAAGCTTGTTTGTAACTCGCCATATTTTTTATCCAGCGCCACGGACCATTCTGGTTCTTTTTTCTTACGATCTACCTTACGATTTGTAGGATTTTGCTGTTCGCTAGTTGTAGGCGCTTTATTTAATTCGCCGCCAGGTGAGCATTTAGTTTTTTCTTTAGGAGAATGCATCATCTTGACAAATTATTAACAAACTGTTGAAAATTAAATATTCTTTAAAAAAGTTCCCTTGTGCGTTGGTGAGATCCGATCCGGCAACTCTTTGCACGCTATGTTCTTAAGGTGCACAGCTTTTCAACCCGCCACGGCGACTTAGCTTTTATGCCTCAATTAACGGATCGTATGTGGCAAAGCTTACTTGGTTACAAAGGTTACTTGAATGACACAACGGCACTTTAAAGTTTTGATTTTTGTTTAAATATTATGGTATAGTTACGATGTTTGAGTAATTCTTTCACTGCGTGGTATTAAATTAATGTTGATTAACTGTATCACAATCAATTTCCTCTCTAAAAACCCACAAATGCAACTTTTAAACTATTTATTTACGTAACGACTAACAAGCACTGCACTCCGAGCAAAAGTCGCACGACGTGTAATGAAAGTAGTTTTAAATTATAGGGAATAGTATGACGTTTCTTTGAACAAATGAAAGGGATTGACAAGTAGAACACATTGCACTTTACGAAATAAAAATCCAAGATGGCCGCCGCTACAAAATGGTGAATAACCTATTTTTTCAATCCCATCCATATGGGTATCCAATGACAGGGCTTGACAAGTAGAATAAAGTGCACTTTACCAAATCAAAATCTAAGATGACCGCCGCTACAGAATTTAGACTTAGGAACTTACCAGGTGAAAACTAAAAAGTATAAAATAAATTGAGGTAAAAAAATCTTTAAAAACAAGCTTTTATTTAAATGCGCTAAAAAGAAAAAAATAAACTTTTACTGTAACTTTACTGTCAACTTATAACGACATTTCAAATTTAACATATTTCACACAATTTACATGTTTTAAAAGCTTGTCGCGATTTTACTAAGAAAGTAAATACGAGTACTTAAATCTCGCGACAAGCTTTTAAAACGTATAAATTGTGTGAAATATGTTAAACTAGCTGTTGCCCGCAACTTCGTCTGCGTGGGCAATATAGAATAGTCAATTATTACGTATGGTGCGTAAGTAATTTTCACAGGAAATAGCTATAATCTATGTCTATATGCTTTGAGTCTGACAAAAGCTGTCATTTGTACATTTTCTGCAGCTGCTGCGACTAAGCAGAAGCCAGAAAGTCTGTCAGTCTTACCATGGATATCGACTTGTGTAGTTGACTGGATTGAAGATAGATAGATAGGTAGTCGCTCCAAGCAAAATATTAGTACTCAAACAGATTCGGTGACTGGAAGCCCAACACCAACATAGTTGGGGAATAGCTGGATGGATGATAAAATGAGTCATCACCATCAGCAGGCGCATAGGGTAGGATAGTTTCACTTACTCACTATGGTAAGGCTGACCCCACTCGAGTTGCGTTCTTACCCCTACGCCCGCTATCCCCGCCGCCCGCTAAACGCCTTAGCAGTTAAACGTCAAGTCGAGCGCGCTGCAAATGCCGCAGGGCAGCAAAACGCGACGCTCACGCAGCGTGCTCGCGACGCACGCGCTACTCACACGCCCGAGGATCGCGCACGCCTAATGTGGGGTTAGGTCTAAACCGGGAGAGACTCCACAGAAATGTTTGCATTAGTTCACGAATAGGCAAAATGTACGTATCTGTGAGAGTCCACTTCATGTGTTCGTACTTGAAACCTGCAGTTTTGCCAAGATTTTCAAAATGTACGCTCGCAATTTGTCATTTCTTGGTGGAGCCAGCAAATCAAAAGAAACAGAAGTGTTGTATACTGTGCGTCACTACCGCTCACCGGGAAAATTTCGTTCTTGCGGAGGACGTTTATATACCATATTTTGTGTCACACGTAAACAGGACGACAGTAAGTATCCACCGAAACACTTTCAAAGATCTGATGAACGAACAAATCAGACCTGAGTTGGTCACCTGGGGCCAATCAGAGCTCTATGAAGCGATCATACGGTTTGGCTCCTACTGTTATTGTGGTTTCTGAAAATGTATTCACCTCATTCAACGATGAATGTAATTCTGATGGTACTATTAAGAACACTTGCTTAGCGCAAAAGCTGACGTTGGCAGGCCGACTCTTTTGACTTCTCTAATAGGATACCATTGGTTTTTGTGCAATGCACACCTGCAATGCATGCTGGATTAGGATAGGATATAGGTGGATAGGATTTGCAGCAAAGAACAATTCTGTCTTTGTAATTGAATGACATCAAACGTAGTTCTATAGAAAAGGTGTTTTTTTAGACTTGGCTCGGGTCTTTGAGACTGTTCGTAATCGTGAACAGTGTATTTGCGATCAGAAGTTGAAAGTAAGCATGTCTCTGGTATGTGACGCGTAATTTGTACGTTTCCAGACGCATAAAGCATTTTACGTGTGTATGGTATTAAATCGAGAAAGCTCCCATTTCTTATCTGCACTTTGTATCTGGGCTTGTTTTTAAAGCTACAGAAGCCTACATTACCTACCTCACGCTTAGCAGCGCTTGCCAGAGATAGATCTTCCTTTCTTCTAGGATTAAGTTTACATATTTTGCATCAGAAAAAATAATTAAGGTCTACTTAATAATACTCACTCAAAGTAATTTGTTTTAAGGCCACCACATTAGTGGAAGATAAGCTAAACTATGTTTATGAAAAAATCCTGATATGAACTCCATCTGTAACTTTAAATGATAATTAATTGTTCCACTAAAGTCATCATTTTTGACATAATGTTCAAAAAATAATTTAGATGGCACCGCTTTAAATTTGGCTGAGAACTATTAATTTTCCTTTCATCAAGGTAATAATTATAGTTGGATTTTGATGTGGTACGGCAAACTGACAAACACTATTGAAATGTCTATCGAAAAATTACACTACTTACGTGTTAAAATATGGTGAATTACGGAAAATACACAACTCCATCTGTTGAAATAATAATCCTCTATAAAGAATGTATGGTAATTAATTGTCATTTACCACCTCGCTCTTTTGACAAATTTGATGTATTTTTACCACAGATGGAGCTACTTTAACCTTGGCTAAACAAAATTTTCATTTTTTTTTTCTTCCGAAGTTACTTATAAAGGTGTGATTTTCTGTGTAAAGATTAATAATAGGCCGAACAACTAATATAAGTACAACATTCAAATGTACAGTTTTGACAAACAGATTGCGTGTCGTAATATTTTACATCTTGAATTCACAAAATTAATCATATCTTTTGATAGAGTGAATCGATTTCGATGAAACAAAAACTAAGTAATACCCCAAGTTACGTAAAATTTTCGTATAAAGGCATTGTCTGCATTGAATTCGTAGATTTTACGTGAATCCCGAACAAACAAACAGATAAACAGACAAACAGACAAACAGACAAAAATGACAAAAATGATGGAAATGGGTTCTGTTAGTTATCCTTTAACATGCCGGCTATTTTTTCTGTCAATTTCTTCAATGTACAAAAATTACTTTTCCACAGATTTATTATATATATATAAATATATAAATATATAATATATATATATATATATATATATATATATGTTAAATTTGAAATGTCGTTATAAGTTGACAGTAAAGTTACAGTAAAAGTTTATT
Source organism: Helicoverpa assulta (assembly GCA_963856015.1). Classification (NCBI taxonomy): domain Eukaryota; kingdom Metazoa; phylum Arthropoda; class Insecta; order Lepidoptera; family Noctuidae; genus Helicoverpa; species Helicoverpa assulta. Next base: position 15,967,648 of record CAWLCW010000001.1, on the reverse strand, counting down.
TTTTTCTTTTTAGCGCATTTGAATAAAAGCTTGTTTTTAAAGATTTTTTTACCTCAATTTATTTTATACTTTTTAGTTTTCACCTGGTAAGTTCCAAAGTCTAAATTCTGTAGCGGCGGTCATCTTGGATTTTGATTTGGTAAAGTGCACTTTATTCTACTTGTCAAGCCCTGTCAATGGATACCCATATGGATAGGGTTGAAAAAAATAGGTTATTCACCATTTTGTAGCGGCAGCCATCTTGGATTTTTATTTCGTAAAGTGCAATGTGTTCTACTTGTCAATCCCTTTCATTTGATACCCATATTGTATAGGTACCTTAAAAATAACTAGTCCGCCACGTAAAACGTATAAATTGTGTCAAATATGTTAAATTTGAAATGTCGTTATTAGTTGACAGTAAAGTTACAGTAAATGTTTATTTTTTCTTTTTAGCTCATTTAAATAAAAGCTTGTTTTTAAAGATTTTTTTACCTCAATTTTTTAACTTTCCAATGAAAATTACTTGTCAATACGAATAGTATAATATAAGCCCTAGCACGACGTAGCTAAAACATACCGTTGAGGAGTTCCCTCGACTTTATCTCGTCTCCACCAGCAGGTCAGCTCTAAACCATCACTGTTTGACAGTGTAATCAGACATAAATCTGAGAATCAAGTTTTAACCCTATGCGTGCCTACAATTTCAGAAAGTTGCCCTCGATTTCTCAAGGTTTCCATCATCAGATTCTGACCTGATGACAATGGGCATAAACGGCGAGTATACTCTTTTACTATAAATATTACTCGAAATAATTATAGGAATAATTCCTCGAATCCATCCCATTTGGTTGTTTAAATTCACCATTGAAGTGGGGAAAATATTTGATATTTAAACCTGATTTTCTCTAGATTCCCATGACGCACGTTGATGCGACTAACGCCATAGTAAATCAGAGCCTTATATCATTATACTATGCTATATTTCGTCCGTGTTCGCCGTGGGTATGGTTTCCATACTAAGGTGCCAATGACCTTTGAATGATTTAGAATTTTTCACAGTTTAGAGGCAATTAGATTTAAGAAGTGTTTGATATGAATTTCAACTTTAATATCTCTACGCGTCCATGTGAAAAAGGGTAGGTAGTAAGTTTATTATTATTAAAAAAATATATGTTTTACGTCATGTAAGCAAAGATAATTAGTTTCCGGTTCTGGTTGTCTAAGCGTAAACACATAGTGTCGTTGTGCTCCGACTTTTCAACCGACTTCAAAAAAAGGAGGAGGTTCTCAATTCGGCTGTATTTTTTTTTTTTTAATGTTTGTTACTCGATTTCTCAAAGACGCCTGGACCGATTTCAAAAATTATTTTTTATTTGAAAGGGTATGCTTGTCATTTGGTCCCATCGTCATCAGATCAGGATCTGATGGTGGAAACCCTGAGAAATCGAGGGCATCTCTTGAAAATTGTAGGCGAGCATGGGGTAAAAACTTTACATTTATGTGTGTATCTGATGAGACTACAATACTATGGAGGTTTAGGGCAGATCTGATGATGGAGACGACAGAGGATCGAGGGAACTCCTAAACGGCACATCTTAACTACCTCGTGTTTGGGCTTATATTATTTGTATTGATGATACCTTTGCAACAGTGAAGGTTTGGAGCTGACCTGATGATGGAGACCAGAGAGGGTCAAAGGAACTCGACAACTGTATGTGTAAACTACCTCGTGTTTGGGCTTATATTATTTGTATTGACGAGACCTTTGCAACAGTGAAGGTTTGGAGCTGACCTGATGATGGCGACCAGAGAGGGTCGAGGGAACTCGACAACTGAATATGTAAACCACCTCGTGTTTGGGCTTATATTATTTGTATTGACAAGACCTTTGCAACAGTGAAGGTTTGGAGCTGACCTGATGATGGAGACCAGAGAAGGTCGAGGGAACTCGACAACTGAATAAGTAAAATACCTCGTATTTGGGCTTATATTCCTTGTATTGATGAGAACTTTCCACTTATATGGATAGTGACAACTATTCGTATCACTGAAAAGCTGTAAATAAAAAACTTTTTTACAAAAAAATTAAACCGACTTCCAAAAACACTAAAAAGCAAAAAAAACAAATTTTAGGTGCATCGGCTTAGAAGTCGGTGGCAAAATTAACTTAATAACATCCATTAGACACCGACTTCTAGGCCGATGCACCTAAAATTTGTTTTTTTTGCTTTTTAGTGTTTTTGGAAGTCGGTTTAATTTTATTGTAAAAAAGTTTTTTATGTAACTTATTCTCAAGACTTACCGTGAAATTCCGTTTAAAAAACATTCGAAAATATACATACAGTGTCAATACACGTGGTGAAATAAAGAACAGTGCGAATACAGTGCTATCAAAATAGTTATCCAGTGGTAAAAATAAAGAAACTTTGGAGGTTAACTGATAAACGTCAGCTGGTTATAGGCCATAGACACACAGGTCCTCTTGGTGTTGACATACCAAAACTTTTTACCAACGTAACAGCACTAAGATTCGTTCGGATATCGGATTGCGTTTCATTCCACGAGTAAACACGATGGACAACCTTCAATTATTCTTCGACCGAATGAAAATAGAAATTTCAAAACAAACTGACGACATTATGTCACGAATTGATGAGAAATTAATCCCTTTTAGACTAGAAATGCAGGAATTAAAATCAGAAAATGAAAAATTAAAGGAAAAGATACATAACCTCGAAAAACATAAAAGAATGAACAACTTAATTTTATATGGAGTTAAAGAAACTGAAACATCGACCGCCAGTCTAATAGAAATAATTAAGAAAAAATTCAAAGAGGATTTAAATATTGCTTTTGAAGACAGGGATTACAGAATTGGCAAAAACATTACAGAAAATGGCAAGGCAAGGCAAGGCCAATCCTCCTGGCACTCGTTAACCTTTGGAAGAAAAACGAAATAATTTTAAACAAAAAGAAACTGAAAAACGTTTATGTGTCAGAAGACTACCCTAAAGAAATCATCGAGACAAGGAAAAAGTTACAGTCAAAATTGGAAGAAGAACGGAAGAAAGGCAACTATGCATATATTAAATACGACAAGTTAGTTATCAAACAGGGAAAACCTGACAATTCAGGACCCAAAAGGAAAATGTCAAACTCACCAAATGAAAAAGAAAACTCCCACAAACAACAACAATCGGCAATTAAAAAACGCCGTCTGAATGCCTTTGATGTTATGAGGAACAGAAGTAACTCTCTGCCCTCTGCCAACTTCCCATCTGCACAGAACGCATAGGATATTGTCATCAGCCACCGGAAAAGAACAATAAACAAACAAGAACCCAGAAGTAATATAAACAAAACATTCCCCAATCCGACTTGTCCTCGTGGGGAATTAGACTGCAACCCTCCACCAAGTAAAAAATCAAATATAAAAACAAAAGTTACAAAACCAACCCTAAGGATTTGCACTTACAATGTAAGAACACTTGCATCAACAGAACGATTTCTTGAATTAACTAGTGCTCTAAATTGTATTAATTGGGACATTTTGGGGCTCGCAGAAGTTCGAAGAATTGGATGTAGAATTGATGAGTACAACGATCTCATTTTCTGCTACATTGGTGAAACTAAAGGACTATATGGAGTAGGATTTCTTATAAAGAAAAAATACAAGAACAACATTACTAACTTCATAGGTATCTCTGAAAGGGCAGCACTTTTCAACCGACTTCAAAAAAAGGAGGAGGTTCTCAATTCGGCTGTATTTTTTTATTTTTTATTTTTTTTTTATGTTTGTTACTCGATTTCTCAAAGACGCCTGGACCGATTTCAAAAATTATTTTTTTATTTGAAAGGGTATGCTTGTCATTTGGTCCCATCGCCATCAGATCAGGATCTGATGGTGGAAACCCTGAGAAATCGAGGGCATCTCTTGAAAATTGTAGGCGAGCATGGGGTAAAAACTTTATGTTTATGTGTATATCTGATGAGACTACAATACAATGGAGGTTTAGGGCAGATCTGATGATGGAGACGACGGGGGATCGAGGGAACTAGTGTTGACAAGATCTTTACACCGAAATGAGTAATGACTGCCACTGCAAGGTCCGAGATGCAGGTGCAGTAGTTTAGGGAACTCCTTAATGTTTGATAGCAGCTACATAATGTTTGGGTTTATTTTATTCGTGGTGACAAGATCTTTAAGCTGAGATGGGTTATGACTGCCACAGCAAGGTCAGTGATGCAGGTGCAGTACAATTTAGGGAACTCCTTAATGGTCGATAGCAGCTACATAGTGTTTGGGCGTATTTTATTCGTATTGATGTGCACTTTAAGCTGAGATGGGTAATATTGCAGATTCGATAGTGAAGTCAAAAAACAGTTTAAGGATATTCTAAATGGAAATGTTTACTGACGTTTAAGTATTGGAAGGAAGATTTCTTAACCTCGTTATTTCTGCCAACGCCCTGTCGTCGTGTGATCGATTAAGTAACTTGTTGGCATCTTAATCTGACAAACTATACCTTCTATACTTCTGACACGACTTAGCGCAAAATACCTCGTATTTTACAACTTAAATTTGAATGCTTCTCCTTATCTATAATTCAAGCATATGCACCCACAGAAAGCTCAACAGACGAAGAAATTCAAAAGTTTTACAAAGACATAGAATATGCTCATACCTTGGCTGAAGGAAAGGTTATAGTAATGGGAGATTTTAATGCCAAAATAGGCCACCCAAAAACAGACAACTACCCGGTGATGGGAAAATATGGTTACGGAGTGTGCAATGAAAGAGGCGAACGGCTCCTAAGCTTTGCTTATGAACACAGATTGTCAATCATGAATTCCTTTTTCAAAAAGAAAGAAAATCGCTAGTGGACTTGGGTATCACCTAATGGAAACACTAAAAACGAAATAGATTACATAATGATAAATAACCATAAACTTATAACTAATATTGAGGTACTTAACAGACTTAAATTTCCTTCTGACCATAGACTGCTGAAAGCAACACTACTTTTAACCAGTCCAATAAAAAGCAGAAAAACATTCACAACTCCTAATTATATTCCCAAGACAAAAGCAGAGATTGAAAACTACATCACAAAGCTACGAGAATACACAGAAAATATAGAAACAGACCATATAGATATCCAAACATACTACAGTATCCTGGAAAGAGGTATAACAGAATGTTTAAAATGCAAAAATACCACACACCCTCGCCAGCACAACATCTTCTCTGAAGTCACAGCCAAGCTTATAGAAAGACGCACAGAGCTACTACGCACAGAGAATAAAACAAAGGAAATGAAACAAGAACTCAGCAGACTATACAAAGAAACTAATAGATCGATCCGAAAGGACTATACCAACCACAGATATGAGACTATTTCAAGAAACATTAACAAATTTAGAAGTACCAAAAGAGCCTTTAAACAATTAACGACACATAAATCATGGATTCAAAAACTCGAACATAACTCACTGGAAACAAAATCAAGAAAAGATGTAATAAAACACGCAACAGACTTCTACAAAAACCTATACAAGAAGCAAGATAGAACGGACTTAGAACTAGAAACAACTCACATGAATATAACAGACTGCATCAGTCCAATCGATGACTCCGAAGTTTATGCACATATAAAAAGGTTAAAAGCCGAGAAGAGTCCCGGACCAGATGGACTATGCAACGAAGCGCTCAAAATAGGAGCACCTATCTTAACTCACAATTTCACACAATTGTTTAACATGGTACTAGATGCCGAAAAAGTACCAAAAGAATGGTGTACATCAGACATAATTCTACTGTTCAAAAAAGGAAGCCCCTTAGAGATAGGAAATTATAGACCCATAAGCCTATTAGCAAGTACATACAAGTTATTCTCATCCATAATTCTAAAAAGAATATCAGACGATATTGATAAACAACAACCTAAAGAACAAGCAGGTTTCAGATCAGGCTTTAGTACAATGGACCACATACAAACACTAGAACAAATTATAGAAAAAATATAGAGAATTCAATAGACCGCTGTATGTGGCCTTCATTGACTACAGCAAAGCCTTCGACACAATTAGTCATTCTTCAATTTGGCACGCACTGCAACAATCAAATGTTCACTACAAATATATAAACATCTTGAAAAACATCTATACACAAAGTACAATCAGAATAAAATTATAAACAAGAGGAGACGAAATAAACATAGAACGAGGAGTAAGGCAGGGCGATCCTCTATCTCCAAAGCTTTTTATAGCAGTACTTGAGATTATTTTTCAAAAACTAGACTGGAAAAACAAGGGTATATATATAAATGGACATTATGTAAACCATTTAAGGTTCGCTGATGATATCGTCATATTGGCCGAAACTGCTAAAGACCTAGGGGACATGATGCGATCGCTAGACTGCGAAAGTTCTAAAATCGGCTTAGAAATGAATGCAAACAAAACTAAGATATTGACCAATTATTGCGAATACCCAATTACAATAAAAAAACAACAATATAGAATATGTTAATCACTACATCTACTTAGGAAAACAAATATCATTTAAAACGTCGAACAACGAAGAAGAAGTTACAAGAAGAGTTAACACAACCTGGAAAAAATTCTGGGCATTAAAGGAAATCCTAAAAGGGAATTACAGGCTGCACATGAAGAAGACAGTATATAATACATGTTTGTTACCCTGTTTGTTGTATGGTTGCCAAACTTGGATATTTACAAGCAAAATAAAACATAAAATCAAATACAGCCAAACATCTATGGAAAGAAGTATGTTGAAAATCAGAAAAATACATAAAATTAAGAGCGAACACATCCGCCAAAAAACGAAACTTACCGATGCTTTGAAGCACGCATTACTATTAAAGTGGAGATGGGCCGGACATATCTCACGTTATACGGACAGGCGATGGACTATCGAAGCTACGCGATGGAAAGGACCAGAGGGGAAAAGGAATGTTGGTAGACCAATAAAACGGTGGTCTGATGAGATAATACACTTAGCAGGAAACGAATGGATGAAGTTAGGCAAGGACAGGGAGTCGTGGAAGAGGATGGAGGAGGCCTTTACCCAAACAGGGGTCCATACTTCACAACACTAACATACTAACACTAATTATAAATATACATGTAAACTAACACAAACTAAAACATATATTTAAGGAAACCATTGTAGAAGTAAGGAATAAAAAAGGCTTATTTATTTATTTATTTTATGTAACTTCTAATTTATCATTTTCGCAATTTTTCCTTTATCTGTACTATATAACGTTGCTTCGTGCCGAATTTCAAGATTTTGAGTTCACGGGAAGTACGTTGTAGGTTTTGATTCCCTAGCGTGTGACGGAAATTCGTCTAAGGTGTCGGTATAAACTGCTGTATCTTTTGATCGCGTTAACTTAGAAGTTTGATTTTTTTCACTGTTTAAAGGAACAATAATTAACTCCGCCGTTGCCGGTCCCAAGCCCGGATGAAAAAGGAGGAGGGTTGGTCCTGGAAGAGAACGACCCAGCCGTAAAAGTTCAACGCCGAGCATCGGGCGGCGGTAAATAACCCGACAACTCTTCACAGGAGCGGTCTCAGTAACCGTAAGGTATTAAATCACCTTTAAAAGCACTGCCATGGAAGGACCCGGGCGCCCACCATGAAGTATTAGCCCAAGAAAAAGACCCTCATGGATTCAGCTGACCTAACAAGAGCGACTTCGTTGGATGATCCGATTAACACCCGGCGCCGTTTGGTTACCGGGCCAAGCGGTGTGAAATTGGCTACCGAAGACTCTGCCAGGATGACTCACCAGGTCCTAGCAAGCAGTGATGCTACTGGTGCACTCAAGAAAATTTCAATCCGAAAACAACAACGGATTGCAACCTGGAACGTTCGTGGCATGATAGCGCCAGGCAAAGTGGAAATTCTCGAAAAAGAAATAGAAGCACACAGACTCACCTTAGTGGGATTAACAGAGACACACATGAAAGGTAGAGGACACCAATCGAGACCTAAGGGTAATACCTTATACAGGAATGAATTTTATCCAGTGCGCAAACTTTGTCAACTTATAGTTAAATAAGTTTTATAGATACGTATATTTTTATTTTGTCGTGTTTTAGTACAAAAAAGAAAAGTTATTGATATCGAAAGATGTTTATTTTGTAACCGATTGTACGGTCACAGTCGTCATAGTAGGCACGGCGGCAACGCGAAACCGGTTTTGCTGACGCGAGCGCTGTTCCAAGCGCGTAAAAATAGTTAGTATCCATATTTTGCTGATTTTAGGGCGGACAAAAGAATGAAAATTTTTTTTTTACTGATGATGCAGATATGTTCTGTTAATGATTCTGGACCACCAGTTTTTTTTGTGCACTGCTTAAAATTCATTCCTGTATTTCTCCGGAGCTGAGAATTCAAGCCACAATGGCGTTGCCATCTGGATACCACGCAACCTGAACGGTCACGTCTTAGGATATAACCCAATCTCCGACAGACTACTATCATTAAAGCTGAACACTTACCCATGTACCTTGAACATCGTTGTGGTATACGCACCAACTGCCAAAGCTAGCGATGACGAAATTGATTGTTTTTACGCTGAACTAGAAAACACTCTCACCAAGATACCTAACCGTGAAATAACAATGATCATCGGTGATTGGAATGCGAAAGTAGGTAGCACACTAGATGACTCCCATATCAGGAACACTGTCGGCAAATTCGGCCTAGGAGTCAGGAATGAACGTGGAACAAGGCTGCTAGAATTCTGCATCGGCAGAAAATTAACCATCATGAACACGTGTTTTCAACACCACCCTAGACGCCTATACACGTGAGTATCTCCTGGTGACCGCTATCGAAACCAAATAGACTATGTACTCATCAGCACCCGCTGGAAGTCCTCAGTGACCAATGTGAAGTCTTATCCTGGTGCTGATTGTGGGTCTGACCATTGCCTGTTGGTAGCAAACTTTTCCCTACGCTTAAAAGCTACCAGAAGGAGAGAACCCTTAAAACCAAAAACTCTTGCACCAAGTGAAGTTCAATCATTCCGAGAAAACCTCAACACGTCGATGACAGGCCTGCAGCCACCGTCTGATTTATGTGTAGAGGAACAGTGGGAAGCACTGAAGAGCCACATCTGGAAGTCAGTTGAGATGATTACCAAGAATCGCGAACCTTCAACAGGCCCGAGACACACCTGGCTCACAACTGCTACCTGGGAAACGATAGAAGACAGGAAGGCTTTAAAAACCTGTGGTCTCACAAGTCAAGAAGATCGTGACAAATACGCAGAGCTCAGTAAGACAATCCAAATGCAATGCCGTCGTGATAAAAATAACTTCATCTCCCAGATTTGTCAAGAAATAGAGAGTTATGCGTTAAAGGTGCAAAGCTCTGATCTCTTCAAGAAGGTAAAGCTGCTCACTAACCAATTCAAAGCAAAATCATGGGTGATCGAAGACGAAAATGGCGTACCGCTTCAAGACCTCGACGCTGTAACGAACCGTTGGAGAGAGTACTGTTCACAACTATACAGCAATCCCAGTAACGAGCAGATTCCGGCCCAGACCGAATCCAATAGTTCATGGAACAATTTAGACTTAGAACCTTCTATAATGCGATCAGAGGTGTCAGCTGCACTAGCCGCCCTTAAAGACAGGAAGGCCCCTGGACCAGATCAACTGACGGCTGAGATATTAAAGGCAATGGGTACAGCTGGAATCGACGCTCTGCACAACATCTGCGATAACATCTGGCGTACTGGAGAGTGGCCCAGCGATTGGACGAGATCTGTTATTCTGCCACTTCACAAGAAGGGGTCGACGGCAAAATGTGACAATTATAGGACGCTGGCGCTTATATCTCACGCTAGCAAGGTTCTGCTTCACATAATCAACAACAGAATTCGCCACTTTTTGGATTGGCAAATCCCACAGGAACAGGCAGGTTTCGTTAAGGGCAAAGGAACTCGTGAGCAGATACTGAATATACGTCAGCTTATTGAAAAGGCTTATGAGTTTAACACACCACTCATCCTGTGCTTTATTGACTACAGCAAAGCTTTCGACTGTGTCGTATGGTCAACTTTATGGAAAGTGCTGAGAGAGCTGGGAGTACCTGAACATCTGGTGGCTCTCATCAAATCTCTATATCTGAGTAATGAAGGCGTCGTAAGAATCGACAGAGCCACCTCGGAGCCGTTCAAATTTGAAAAAGGAGTCAGGCAAGGCTGTATTCTATCACCGATTTTATTCAATGCCTATGGAGAATACATAATAAGAAGAGCCTACGAAAACTGGGAAGGAGGTATCACCATTGGTGGCACTAAACTCACTAACCTCCGATACGCAGATGACACCACCCTGCTGGCCGCGAGTGAGGCGGAATTGGTACGAATCCTGGGCAGAATGGAACGCATAAGTCTAGAGTTAGGCCTGAAGATCAATCACAGTAAAACCAAGGTCATGGTAGTGGATCGCAGTAAAAAAATAAGGCTCACAGGTGCTCTTGGTCTTGAGATTGTGGAAGATTTCATCTATCTCGGCGCAAGCATCAGCAACACCGGACAGTGTGAGAGCGAAATCAGAAGACGCATAGGCATGGCCAAAAATGCAATGTCTCAGCTGCAAGGCGTATGGAGAGATCGAAACATATCCAAAAAAACCAAAACTAAATTAGTCACCTCCTTGGTATTTTCCATCTTCAGCTACGCCGCTGAGACATGGACCTTGAAAAAGGCAGACCGAGCCCGTATTGATGCATTCGAGATGTGGTGCTGGAGGAAGATGTTGCAAATTCCGTGGAATGCTTTTCGCACAAATGCATCAATCCTGCGTGAGCTCAACATCAAGACGAGACTGTCGGCCATTTGTATGCGCAGGATACTGGAGTTTTTCGGACACATAGCCAGAAAGGAGGGCCACAACCTTGAACAGCTAATAGTCACTGGCAAGGTTGATGGCAAACGACCTAGGGGCCGCAGTCCAACAAGGTGGTCAGATCAGGTTCGCTCCGCTCTAGACACCCAACTACACAGCGCTCTGCATGATGCGAAGAACACAGGCATAGATGGCGGGACACCGTCAGAGAGAAGTTAATCCTAAGAGGACTTCACGACCCTCAGCATTGAGGAATACGACGCAAGGAGGGGAGGAAAGGAACAATAGACTTAGGTATTTGGTATAAATTTCAATTTGATACCTTTATTCGTTCGTGAGAAATAAGGTAGTAAGTTTCAATTTATTAAAATATTTTTATTATATTATATAACTAAAAAAATGTGATTTTCGCAATTTTTCCTATATTTGCATTACATGACAATGCTTCATGCCAAATTTCAAGATTCTGAGTTTACGGGAAGTATCCTGTAGGTTTTGATTTCTTTGCGAGTGTCGAAAATTTGTTGAAAATATCGACATAATCGGCTGTATCTTTTGATTGGCTTGGCTTAGAAGTTTGATATTTTCACAGCTTAAAGGGACAATAGACCTGAGTATTTCATGTGAATTTCAGCTTGACACGTTCACGCGTTCTTGAGATAAGGGGTCTTGACAGACAGACAGACAGACAGACGGACAACAAAGTGTAAGATCTCAGTAAAACCAGGGAACTTATCAACAATAAATCTTTATTATTCACAAACACTTTTACATTTAATCAAACTTCCTAAGTATTAAGAAAACAGATATACGAAATACAAAAATTACAGTAGGCAAGTATATTTACCGAACACAGCTCCGGTCGACCAGTGTCGACCGCTCCCGAAACAAAAGTGGGTGCCCGATCTGCCATCTTCCCACCCGTGCTATCCGTGTTGCCAGTGCAACAAAAATCACTTGAAGAACGAATGAATGAACAATACCGTCGCCAAGGTTGCCAGTGCAATAAATTAAAGTAACTTCATTAAATTAAAACGTTTTGACATCAAAATCAAACCTAAACCTTACAAAAGTGATCCTATAAGGGTTCCGTTTTTTCCTTTTGAGGTACGGAACCCTAAAAAACTAATTTATAGTCAGTAAGACGACATGGCACCACAAGCAGCACCCGTTCACGAGCATAACGCGAGGATCAGCCATCGCCCCCCTCGCACATTTTTGAGGGAGGGAGGCAACCCGACCGCCGACGTTACCGCAAGCAGTGCCGTCTAAGGGAGCATGGCGTACTCACTGCTACACAACTCAATATCAAGATCAAATTTATTATAACTCAGTAGTTCAAACCTGTAGATTTGTTTCAGTTTTCTGTTGGTTTTGTTTCAGTGTTTTACCCAGCCTCGTGGTGCGCCTGGGACATGCGCCTTGCAGAATGGCCGTGTTGGCAACTTCGTGGAACGAGCGCTATCTATTGGTGAGTTAAAAACGCGGGCGCCTCGCTCGTGACGTGACTTCCATCGCTGCACCTGGTGGAGGGGCGACCGGCTGACGGCGGCTGTGGCGCCGAGCTCTCTCTCTTGGGTGGACCGTGCAACGGAATAGTGTTCTAACCTCGATTCTATTATTTGATTTGTAAAATAATCAGTTTGTTCCCCAATTTTCAAAGGTTTTGTTTAAATATGAGATTTGTTAACGGCTAATCTGATAATTTGATTTCTATAACTCAATAATATTTAAAGTGCATATGTTACAGCCTTTTTATCGTCCCACTGCTGGGCACAGGCCTCCTCTCACACGGAGAAGGATTGAGCATTAATCACCACGCTTGCTCAATGCGGGTTGGTGATTTCAGACTATATAGTCCAGGTTTCCTCAAGATGTTTTCCTTCACCTTTTTTTATCAGCCATTGGTGTCTAAGATATACTTAGAAAGTACATACAAACTTAGAAAAGTTGCATTGGTACTTGCCTGACCTGGAATCGAACCCACACCCTCATACTCGAGAGGTTGGTTCTTTACCCACTAGGCCACCACGACATATATTGTTGTAATATTTACGTAGTTAAATAAATAATTGTGTTCTAATGTCGTTTTTTTTTAATACGATATAGAGGTACATACGTGAGAACATTAACTTATAATGATGAGAAACGATTTAGTAACATTTCGATTATGGATTCGTCAGGTAAGGTTTTATCAAGTTGATCGGTTAATAAGACTACAGACTTACGTTCTTCGGATTTAACGAGTACCTCCTCGTCGCGGGATGCCGTATCAAGGCTAGAAGGCCAGGAGCAGTGATCCCTACGCAGCCAATCAGGGCCCGCCCGCCATAAGGAATTGTTAATGAGTTCGCTAGGTAATTGACCACGAGAACAAACGTCCGCAGGTTATCTCCCGAAGGTACATGGCGCCAGCACACGGTTGCGGTAAGATCTTGGATTTGACTAACTCGGTTTGCGATGAATGTTACCCAGCGGGATGAAGGGGCTCGCAGCCATGAAAGAACTACTGTTGAGTCTGACCACAGATAGACATCGTTAATTGTAATGCGATCAAGGTAAGTGTTATGCTACGTTTACACGCTTGCCAAGCCGTGGCAAACGGCAAACAGTCAAAAGCCTCCACAAATCGCGTTTGGCGTTTGGAAGGCGTTTACACGCTTGTGAATGCGTCAGTCTGCAACATACGTCCAAGCATGACGGACACCGAAATTGCGACGACTAATACAATTGGTTTAACGTACTTTATTTGAAATATAAGCAATGTAAAACAAAAAAAAGGATAGCTCGACGACTGCGAAAATGCAGGATTCCATCTGGTAATATTCCAGAAATCAAAGACTCCTCATTCGACCAACAACTCATTTTTTTTGTACAATCAAGCAAGCGTGTACTTGCCGCGAGATCACAAAATGCGGACCAACGTGTAAATGCATCGCAAGCGCTTGCCACAAGCGCTTGCGATGCCTTTGATTTGCGTGAAAAAACCGACACACGACTGGATCGGAAGCAAGCGCGCACAAGCTCATGCAAGCCAAGCCAAACGCCCTTTTTACACGCTTGCAATTGTCGAGGCTTGCGAAGGCTTGGCAAGCATGTAAACGTTCCATTACGAATGTGACGAATCTCACAATTCAGGTTATGGAGCACAATAAAACTGCTTATCACGTAATAATAATAAGTGTCCGTATTTATGCAAAATGGAACCACACAGCAAACACACACTTTTGAGATATTAAAGGGTTTACAAAAACATGTGCAGCACTGTTAATTGAAGTAAAATTACTATTTCTTTTAGGGAAATTATAAGTCTCGCCACAAAATTATTTATTAGACACATGATTAAACTTCTAATTTTATAACTAAGCAACGGGCAAATGACATAGCCTCTAATAAACTAATTCGTCTTTTTTACAACGCCATCTACTAGAAAGCTTCAATAAAAGATCATCAATTATTGTAACTTGTCCTTCTTATTTATACATTATCATCTAATTTACTAACTCGGCCTCATTTTTACAAAAATGAGCCAAGAAAAACGAGATCAACGTTTTTCTTGGCTCGTTTTTTTTTGATGGTAGAATTTAATTTGGATTCATTTTAATTAGCATATTGCCATTTATTACCTTCAATTAAGTTAGTGACGAAGACGAATCGCTGCAAAACCGACTCCACGTAGTCTTGTCTGCCCTACCCCTAGAGTGCAATTCAAAACCGCGTAGGCGTGGAGGGGCGAGGCGGCCTGCGAGCTGTGGCGCAGGTAGTTTTAAGGCTCGCCGCCGCGGCTGAGGCTGGCCGGCGGGGCCGGCCAGCAAGCCGAAGCTGCGGTGGTGAGCGTGAAAACCATCTGCGACGATAAGCTCGCATGGGACCGCCGAAGCCACGCAGCGCCGGAGCCGTGACAGAAGCCATGCTTGCTGCATGTTGCATCGTCATGTCATATGGGATGTGTTATATTTTAAACAAAAAACTCAGTACGAGTTAAAAAATTAGAAGCTAAATAAATATATTCTGATGTCATCTAATAGTATTTAAGAAGTTTACTGTTAGAATGCATGCTACAAATTTAGATGCAAAAAAATAACCATCATGCTGAGTTGTATTTAGGGTGGAAGATAACTCGTGGCTAAGATAGTATTATTTAGATGCTCGACGCTTTATTAATTGTGGCTGACTTAGTAATTTAGAAGGCAACATACATTTTTGGGGGCGAATAATGATATTAAAAAGAAGCCTGTTTAAATAGCACCCTTTCTTTTATTTAAATATGTTGATAAATTACTAAATTTAGTATGTGTATATAATTTTTTGTTGATTACTGGTAAACCTTCAAAATAATTAAGAAATCGTGCATGTGGTTCCTTTAAACATTAAGTAATTAATAGGTTATATCATATACAAAAAAGAACCATAATCTAGGGATTTGTTGATATAAATGAAACAATGTGATTTATAATCGGGATAAAGGTGCTCTCCCTATATTAACGTCTACAGCATTACCAAAGAAGTCTGTTTTAAAATAAATTGAGTTTGGTGAGTCTCTTTCTATGTATATTTCCCGCAGTTATATATATGGTGACTTTTTTTTTTTTTTTTTATCGACGTAAAATCATCAAATGACCCCTCCCGCTGTGGGTTAGCAGCGGTGAGGGAGTGTCAGACTCTTACTGACTAAAATCGTCGTGTTCCGTCATAGGCCTTTTATGTACCAGGGCCGCGGTATCTCTTTCGAACAACCCGCAGCCCCGGCAGGCCTTGGCCCTGCTGGGCCCCGCTGGGGTTGCTGACGTCTCTTTGAGGAGCGCGTGGAACAACGCGCGCCGTCGACACGGGTCTGTCGTCTAGGAAGACAGAGGGACGATGAGCCACCCGAACTCACCGCCCACAGACCCACGCCTACGGTGGCCGGGAGTCATCTCGCGACACCCGGCGCCCATGGTGTCTACCTGGTCCAGCGCGGCGGCCGGGATGAGAGGTGCGAACTCTCTGGCGTTCCGCCTCCTCCTTCTCGAGCATGACCGCTTCGCAGAAGGAGGCGACGGCATCCCATTCCCTCTCGCCCCGGACCATGGCCTGAACCAGGGCCGGACGCGAGAGGTCGCCGCCGCCCAAAGCCTCGACGAGGACCCGGCGGTGCCCTTCCCATGCGGGGCACACCTGGACTGTGTGGTCCACCGTGTCCTCGGGGCTGTCCGCACAATGGTGACACCCGGGCGCCTCCTCACGACCGATGCGGTGCAGGTACCTCCCGAAACAACCGTGTCCGGTGAGGACCTGCGTCATGCGGTACGTGAGGGCGCCGTGACTCCTCCCGAGCCACTCCTCAAAGAGGGGACTTACCGCCACGATGGTGGCGTGCCCTGCACTGGGTTGCGATAGTCGCTCCCTCCAGGCCACCATGAGATCGCGCCGGAGCTCCGCCCGCTGCGCGACAACTTGCCGCGGCAACGGGGTTTCTCCCCGGCGCTGAGCCTCCTCGCGCCAGTCGTACAGGCGCAAGAAGACCCTCGCCTCCAGATCCCACGGTGGCAGTCCAGCGAGTAGGCCAGCTGCTTCGCGGGAGATCGTGCGGTACCCCCGGATTAGCCTAATGGCTATCACCCTTTGGGGCACGTTCAGGTAGTGCACAGCCCGCGGCCGTGCCGAACGTGCCCATACCGGGGCCCCGTAAAGGGCCATGGACCGCATGACCCCCGCGTAGAGTTTACGGCAGGGGGCGTTTGGGCCTCCCAGGTTGGGCAGGAGCCGCTTGAATGCAGCACCTGCCTTCTCCAGTTTGGGGCCCAAACGTCGGAAGTGCTCGACGAAGCTCCACCGGCCGTCGAGGACGAGTCCCAGGTACTTCATCGCCCTCTCGACGCCGATGGTAGCCCCCCCCACCGTGACTTGGGAGCCTGAAGGTGGCGCGTTCCGAAGCCCATGAAAGCACATGGCCTCGGATTTGTGCAAGGCCACCTCCAGTCCCAGCAGCTGGATCCTCTCGATGACTATCGCAACCCCGCGCGTCATTAAGTCGGCCGCCTCCTGGTGCGACCTCCCTTGTGCCAGAACCAGCGTGTCGTCAGCGTAGCAGACCACGCTGACGCCGCTAGGGAGGTCGGCGCGCAGCACCCAGTCGTAGCCGATGTTCCACAAGAGCGGCCCCAGTACCGACCCCTGCGGAACACCGCACGACATCTCTCGCCGGTTCCATTCCCCGTTGTGACCAGGGTAAATGATGGACCTATCCGACAGATAGGCCTCGACCACGCGACGAAGGTAGGTCGGCACCCGGTGATACCGGAGTGCCTCCCTGATGCAACTCCAGGGAAGGGTGTTGAAGGCGTTGGCGATGTCAAGAGACACCGCCAAGACGACCCCCCCCGGGACACAGCATCCCCCGTCGTGAGAGCTCTCACGCGCATGATGGCGTCCACCGTTGAGCGCCCCTTGCGGAAACCGAACTGGTGGTCCGCAAGGTCCGGCCCTATCCCCCCAAGGTGCGCGACGAGGCGGTGTGCGACAACTCGCTCAAAGAGCTTGCCCACCTCGTCGAGCAACACGATAGGCCGGTATGCGGACGGAGAGTCCGCAGGGCGCCCCGGCTTCCATATATATGGTGACTTAGTTAGTATAGTTGATGCATTTTCAACCCTGATACATTTTACCTTACTTTTCGATCGTATTGTTTTAAATTTGAATTCAGAATACCATACGACATGGAGCTACGCCTAACAAGTCGGATATGCGCCTTGTTAAAGGCAATTGATTTTTGAATAAAAAACATGTTTTATCAAATAAAGGTTTAATTTAATAACGCGTGTTGCCTCCATGGGCATCTACCACAGCTCTCATACGATTAGGCATAGAGTTTATCAACCGCTCTATGAAATTTTAAGGGATCATCTCCCATTCCTCCTCTATGGCAGTTTTCAACTCCTGCATCGTCTTTTTAGCTCGTCCTACATGTGCTCAATGGGGTTCATGTCTGGGCTTCTGGCTGGCCAGTCCATAACTGTGATGTTCACATCCCGAAGATATTCCCTGACGATGCCGGCCGTATGGGCTCTTGCATTATCATGCATAAAAAGGTAATTTTTGCCCACATAGTCCGCGTATGGTATCACGTGAGGTTCTAAGCACTCACGAATATACCTTTCAGCATTTAATGTTGGCAGCCGTGGTCCTGTAACAACCTCAAGTTGAATTTTGCCGCTCGCGGATATACCGCCCCAGACAGTCCATGAGCCACCGACATAAGGAACCCTCTCTTCAAAGCAGCATTGTGCGAAACGCTCTCCCTTACGTCGGTAGACCTTCTTCCTTCCATCATTGCCATGTAACACAATTTTAGACTCATCGGAAAAGAGTACACGGCTCCAATCTTGCTGTGTCCAATTTAAATGATGGCGTGCGAAATGAAAGCGCGCTGTTCGGTGGGCTCGCGTTAGTTTGGGCCCATTAGCTGGCTTGTGTGGTACCATATCGCGTTCTTTTAACACACAGATACTCCGTGGAAGTTGGTTTTGTATCTCAATGGAGGTAAGGTGACGATTTCTCAAGCTGGTCGTCAGGATGAATCGATCCTGCCTTTCAGTTGTGACCCGAGATCGTGGCCTTCCTTGGCGACGAACAAAACCGCCAATCTCTAGGTACCTCCGATAAACATTTCGGACCGCAGATCGACTTAAATTAAGTTGAGCACTCACGTTTCTTTGGCTGTGTCCGGCCTGAATAAGTGCCACAGCTTGGGCGGCGACTTCAGGTGAAGTATCCATTGATTATTGATAGAACCTTACCTTAATGTTAAGAATAAGTAATGTTTGTTGCAAAACCAAAGATATCAATAACTTTTTTCAAGAATTAAAGCCAAGTAAACCAATAAAACCAAGTTTTCTTAGTGTTCGTTTGTTTGATATCAACAAACAGGCTCCAAATTGTCTTTTGTTTCTTTAAATTCTGTGTTCTAAATTAAAAAAAAGACTATGAAATTGTGAATGTGCCAGGTTCAAAACTGCATAAAAACGTTTTGCTCGACCTAATATACAATTTTAGCTAGGACCAAACGAAACTGAAAATACAAGGTGGGCCAATAGATGTGTCCAGAAGATTTATATCGTTGAATGTCGCCTATTTTTACAGATGACGTTTGACGTTTTACTTTGAAACTGCACTTTGAGTCATACCATCAATGAAATAAAGTAAATATTTCGTTGTTTAAAACGAGAAATATTAAATCAATCATGTCATTTTTGTACCTTTGAGTGGAATCACATGCTAGTGGTTCTACTGTTTAACAATATTTATTTATACATGATAGAACCGAATGTTTGTGGTTCCCTTTTGCAAAACAATATTAGCAAATAAATAATAAAAAAATATTTTACGCATAACGATACCACAGAAATTTGGTTCTATTTTGTGTATTAAAAATAATCGTTAATAATAGAAATATGTTTGATGTATAACGGTACCAAGTATGCGTGGATCTTTTTTGTATAAAATTACATGATAGTACTATCGTTTATTTGTTTGATCAATAGAGTCATATTGTGCCGTGGTTCCGTTTTGCTTTACAAGTAACGTTTGTTATTGCTGTTGGTTCTGTTCTGCTTTTAATATACCTTCTTTCCAAGGGGAAAATCATGTGGTTCTTTTTTGTATAAGAATTTAGACCACTTTTACATTAGTATTCTTCAAAAAAAGTAAAAAACGAAATTTGTCGAGTGGTTCCATTTTGCATAAAGACGGACAAGTTATATTCTTTCGATCATACACTTCTTTATACAGGTAATTACACACAGGTATTATTACACAACTGATTTTAGACTACTGTCTCTGTTGAGATGTCAGATCAGAATGCTCTCCCTTGCTATAGTTTTTTGCCTCCAAAAACTTCGTTCAGGACTGAATGGGATGTATCTATCAATCTGTTCGTTCTTCATAGACTAAGAAGGAGATGGCATTTTGAATCAATGGAGTTACTTATATCGACAAATTAGTTAAACAATATTAAATAATCACAAATCATTACACAATTTAAATGACAAATCAGATAAACAATATTAAATAATCAAAAATCGTAACACAATTTAAATGACAAATTGAATAAAAATATTAAATAATCACAAATTCATTACATTCGGCCATCTGACTACATGCGGTCTCCTGACGCACGGTATTTTATAATAACATAGAATAATTTTGTAAATAAAATATACTTGATAAAATTCAGCGTATACAAAACATTGAATAACATAATTATTTTAAAAATAAATTGAGGTAAAAAATCTTTTAAAACAAGCTTTTATTTAAATGAGCTAAAAAGAAAAAATAAACATTTACTGTAACTTTACTGTCAACTTATAACGACATTTCAAAGGTCATGGCCCATAATCCGACCCAGTTCAATAATGTTTGTGTACAAAAACGAAAATGGTGGTAAATAATGCAAGCATAACCCACTTTTCATTGTATGTAAAAAGAAAAAAATAATTCGTTGGAGAAATATTGCAGCAGACCAATAAAAATTGGATAATAATTAGCGGGTTCGCCTGTCTGTAAATTATTTTATCCATGGAAACATGTCACTTGGGTAAAAAGTATGCTATGTCCGACTCCAAATCAAAAAATATATCTATACACGGCAATTTAATCAAAATCGATTCAGTGTTTTAGACTTGAAAATGAAACAAACTTATTTTGCCATTGTTTTGTTAAATAAAAATATCATCACACATAAAGCAAACTCGTTCAGTCAGGTGAGCATAGTGTACTTTTTATCCTGGGGCCCGATTCTCATAAGTTAATAATGTCAAAATCGAATAGAAATCGAATCGCAATATGATCGCAATAGCAGTTTTAACCATATCGGGCATTCTGCAACTAATAAAAGACCAATCGTATTCGATTGACATTTGATTGGTGTGCGATTGGTCTGCTATTTTGGTGATTTTGGTCTATACGGTAGTTTGCTGTACAATCATTTTGCAATCGTCAATCATTTGCAGACAAAATGATTCATAATTGAATGATAGAAAAGGATAAAAACGTTTATTTCAAAGAAAAAATAGCGGAATGCCACATACGCTTCAATCGTAATCGAGTCGGGATTGGATCTCAGTCGAATCGAGTCGAACGTGAATCGTATGTCGCTTAAGTAAAATTAGGAGAATCGGGCCCCTGGGCCAGACATCAAGAAAATATTGAAACACCTGCGGCTTTCTTAGTTCTTAGTTCTTAGTTTCCTGGACAATGTTTTAGACATTGATGGGGTTGAATAAACATTAAAAAACATGTATTTTATTTTCTACTCCCTAAAACCACAAGTTATAAGTTAAGTTTTCATTCTAGGTAGATTACATTTTTTATTATTATTCTTTCATGATCCCCATGAGCCACAGCAATGCGCCACCTATCATTAAAAAGTATTATCATTTATCATTAATTCCCGCCATATTTTATCTCTGTACGCCGTGGGTTTATTTTTCACACTAAATGGGCCATTACCTTTAACATATTTGACACAATTTATACGTTTTAAAAGCTTGTCGCGAGATTTAAGTACTTGTATTTACTTTCTTAGTAAAATCGCGACAAACTTTTAAAACATATAAACTGTGTCAAATATGTTAAATTTGAAATGTCGTTATAAGTTGACAGTAAAGTTACAGTAAATGTTTATTTTTTCTTTTTAGCTCATTTAAATAAAAGCTTGTTTTTAAAGATTTTTTTACCTCAATTTATTTTATACTTTTTAGTTTTCATCTGGTAAGTTCCTAAGTTTAAATTCTGTAGCGGCGGTCATCTTAGATTTTGATTTAGTAAAGCGCACTTTATTCTACTTGTCAAGCCCTGTCATTGGATACCCATATGAATGGGATTGAAAAAAATAGGTTATTCACCATTTTGTAGCGGCAGCCATCTTGGATTTTTATTTCGTAAAGTGCAATGTGTTCTACTTGTCAATCCCTTTCATTTGATACCCATATTGTATAGGTACCTTAAAAATAACTAGTCCGCCATCTTGTATATTTAGCCATGTTGGATTTAGGATGACGTCACATAGCTTAACATGCATTGTCATCCAAACTAAACATGTATGCAAAATTTCAGCTCAATCGGTTGAGGGCAAGTGCCTTAAAATTGAGTTGTAAAATTCCACCCGAACACACATAGTTACATACATACATACATACATACATGCATACATACATTGCAAGTTAAATAAAAGCTTGTAATAATAAATCTATATTTTACATCAAGGTAACAATTCATTACATTTGGCTATTGTTGGATTCAGATTGACTTTGTGGCAGTTCATTTTCACTTTTATTACTTTCGCTATCAGACGTACTACTGCTATTAGCCACTGCATCTACATCATTTTGTTTGGACATATTTATATTGATCCATGGTCGAATCCTATCTACTGCTACTACGCTCTCGAATTTATTCTTGCGTTTACTTTAGTAACCCGGTTTTAACCGGGTATGTCAACAATTTTATATCTATCTTTGCCCAAGACTTCTGCTATTTCGAAGAGGCCTATAAATTTTGACATTAATTTAGTACTGTTACCTTTATTATTAAAATTTGTTCCAATTATTTTAATTAAATCCCCTTCCTTATAAATCGGGGCAAGAACTCTATTTTGATCGTAATTTTGTTTTTGTTTGATCTGACTGGATTCGATATTCGTACGAACTTCTTGTCTTACTTCTGTAAAATTAGAACTAGGCTCATTATTGACATCTAACATATTACCTAAGCTATCTTACAATCTAGTTCCAAACAATGCCTCAGTAGCTGTTTTCTGAGTGGCGGAATTTATTTTTTTGGCATTATTGATTCCTCACTGCATTTTGCCTAGACAGTTATCCCAGTTCCGTTCGTCCTCTCCGTCAGAATATTTTGCAAGTGAACTTAAGATCGTTTGATTATATCTTTCGGCTTGGCCGTTGGCTCTGGGACAAGCGACAGCATTCAAAACATGTTTTATGCCATGACTATCACAAAAAGATTTAAAAGCTGCCGAAGTGAAAGACGTACCCCGATCCGATATAATTCGGGACGACAAGCCAAAGTCATAAAAAATGTTCGATAATACTTTAACCGTTGTTTTAGTTTTTGTATCTTTAACAGCCCTTACAAACAAATATTTGGTAAATCCATCCGCTATGGTCAGAATATAAACGTTGCCGTTCTTGCTTTTGACAAATGGACCCAAGTGGTCAATGTGAATGGTATGGAATGGAATATTTACTTTCTCTATCGGGTACAACTGGCCACTCTTATATCGTAACGCATTATCTTTATTATTGGCGCACTTAATACAAGACCTAACATACTTTTTGACGAATCTACGTAACTTAGGAAACCAGAAGACAGATTGAATTCTATCGGTGGTCTTTGATAAGCCCAAATGACCCGCATCATCGTGATTAGATTTACAAATTTGCCATCGAGCCTCGCGTGGAATGACTAAACAAAGTTTATCATCGACTCTCCTATACACTCTACTATTCTTAACTACGTAATTTCTCCTAATTTCTTTAGCTTCTTCATCCGACTCAGGTTTGAGAATTTTATATATTCGGGATATATCAGGATCCGTCATTTGTAAAGTTAAGATCCAGTTATCAGTTTCAATACTATATACGGTGACTGCGGAATTATCGATATCTTCGGGTGTTAATTTTGTGTTACGGCTTAGTGCATCTACATGTGCCTGGACGATACTCTATACTAAAATTGAATTCACTTATTAAAAGCCACCACCTAGCTATCCGTGGTATTAAGTCGCGTTTAGTTAACATCGTTCGAAGAGCATTACAATCCGTCACAATTTTGAATTCTATCCCTAAAAGGTATACTCTGAATTTCTTTAACGAGCATACTATTGCAAGGGTCTCGAGTTCATAAGAATGCAGGTGACGCTCCTCAGGGGTGGTTTGTCGGCTAAAATAAGCTATTGGTTTGAGGGCGCGCGGTTCTGGCTGCCATTGCATCAATATTCCACCCACGCCTAAGGAACTTGCATCCGTATGTAACTCGGTTTCTAAATTAGGATTGTAAAGCGCTAAAATTGGTCGGTCGACTAACTTGTTCTTTAGGGTAGTAAACGAATAGGTTTCTTTATCTGTCCATTTAAAAACACTGCCCTTTTTAAGTAAATTTGTTAAAGGTCTTGCTATTTCCCCAAAATTTCTGATAAATTTTCTAAAATATCCCGCTAAGCCCAAAAACTGACGGACTTCATGTACAATAGGGGACACGGGCGGTAGACCACCAAAAGGTGAAATTCGCTTGGCAAGTGCCCGTGCGCTCACGTGAAACACATACAGCACACACGCGCACGTATTTCACTTCTCTGTCTATATCTATCTCTGTCTCTATCACAGCCTTCTTAAACTCGTTTGGTGCGATATATACCTATATGCATATTAATAATGTAGCAAGCAGCCAAGTGACTTAAGACTTTGGCATAATGATCATAAAGCTCATTATTGTTATGATACAAAAATGTTCGGGTGATTTTCAACCGTGGGGTTGTTATTTTGTTAAAACTTATATTTGCTATAATCTGCCAGAGTTGCAATGAAGCAGATAGTCGGTGTGCAAGCAAGTAAGATAGTCGGTGTGCAAGTGAGAAAGTATTAGGATCCACGCGTATCAAAATATGAAAACTATTTAATAAAAAACAACTCTAAAATTTAACTAGTAGGTGTATACTTACCTAATTTAATCTACTGAAAATGCTTAGTAAGCAACAAGTAGATATGATTATCGGGTTTTTATTTGATTTATTACATAAATAAATATACGTATACCCAATTCAAAATGATATATTTAGCATCAACAAATACAGTTTAGCTATGTCTATAAAATGTATGCTTTACCTTTCTATACATAAAACCAATCATAACATCGATTTGAAGCTCATAATCTTTTCAGTCATAATTAGCAAACAGTCGAAATTATTATTATGGGCCATCATGATGAAATTAGCTTTCTATTTTTTACAAACCTTGTGTAATTTTAGGCTCAGCAGAAGGCTTTTAAAGGGACGTTGGAATAGTTTTATTTTTTTAATAAAAATTGCCCCACATTAGGAAATTCTCCTGTATCGTGGGTGCGTTTACAAACATTCATCACATGCAACACCCAGACCCCAAAACAATTTTAGTTGTTCCGTGCGGGAATGGAACCTGCGACACGCAGCGCAGTAGTCAGTGTGACCAACCACTACGTCATATGGGCTGTCGAAATTTATGGAAATATATTTTTATAATAACGTTTTATAAATGTAATGATAATAAAACAAAAAGTATATTGATTAACATATTATATTTCAATATAAAACACAGATAAAAAAACTATAAGACACATTAAAAATAATATAATAATTGCAATAAAATATTTTCCTTAAACTATGGACACGTTCACATAGTCAAAAGTAGGTGTGGATGGGCACATAACTCGAAGATTTTCATTGTTATAATGTAATGTTTGATTGAAACAAAAAACAAAGCACCCGTTAGTATTAAACACAATAGATTTATAATTCAAACAAAATACTAATATCAATATCGGACTAAAATAATAATCTCGGTGTATATGTATAAATTTTTAGGTATTGTAGTAATAAGAAATTAAACTTACAAAAAGCTCTATCTAGGATAGTTTACTTGAGCCAATCAAAGATTCTTATTACTTAAGTGTTCCGGAATACCTAAAAAGTTTCACACGAACTACTTATAAGTTCACATTTTGCTTGAAGATACGAATATACCTACTTTAATAACTGGTTTTCTTAGAGACTTGACTAGCTTCGTGTTATTGTTCTCACAAAACAATAGATCAAGCGGCGCCGGTGACCGCCACTGTTTTGTTTGGTTTAAAGTAATATTTATAAAAATTACATGGAATTCGTTAATAAATCACATAGGTATTTTTTCCTGCATAGTTAATACATTTAGGACAATAACATTAGTGCTACTTTAGTAGACATTAAAATACTAGACAGTTAAAAAGCTTAGTGATTTTTAAAGTTTACTTAGATGGAAAAATCACATATTACCTACGTAATTTAAAAAATGTCTTATTTAAATTTCTAAAGAAGTAAATCAGTCTAAATATCACCACTAGGATAATGTGGTTTACTTATGAGGCATAAGTTTAAATAGAAATTTTAAAAACAAATTATACAACATTAATATAACAAAACTGAAAAAAGAATTACAAAAATGCTAATCAGTCTTCAAAATCAGTCTTTAATATCACATTGACTTATACCGATATATTTTTAAAGCTACAAAGGTTATAAATGTGGTAATGGTAAATAAATAATATCAAATAACAATTAGTCTTAATTTTAAAATACAAGAATCAGTCTTCAATTTCTCAAAGAAACCGTATATTTATATATATTATTATAAAATCACTATATCAGTCTAATGATTACGATACGATTGAATTGCCTTCGTTATAAGCTCAATCTGAATCTCATAACAATCTTGTTTGTTAAACGCTTTTTCAATTTCAATTCAAAATTTTGTGTATTTGCCATCATAGATAGCCTAGTCAAAATATCAGAATCTCTTAAATTAAGCTATATCACATTTACTTTTGTATAAATATATTCTATACCATTACATAAGCATACGTATAATTTAATATTTTGTTGCAGCCCCGGCCGCGTCTATTACTGCGTCTAGACGATTTCTCATTGACGACACGAGTATTTGACATAAATCCGAGCCGCGAAGTGAGTCCCATATTTCGTTGCAATGAGTGACGAGTGCTAATTTACTTCTTTCGTTTCTAAAATCCCATCTTTGGACCATTATGGCCCATAAATTTTCTATGGGATTTAGGTCTGGGGACCGAGACGGCCAAGGGACAGTTCTTACTTCAGGATGCTGCTGGAGCCAATTTTGAACGACACGCGCACGGTGTATTGGACAATTATCTTGGAAGAAGTAAAATGAGGGAACTTCCTCCCTAGGATACACCGTGCGCACTGTAGGCAACATAACTTCTTCCAGCAGCTCAGCATGTGACTGTCCAGTTGCTCTCGAGTCAATGAAAGCCAGTTCACCCGGACCACCAGCACTCATCCACCCCCACATATTTACTATAATTCGCCCCGATTCATTGTTGGGACTCACATTTTTCGGCTCGTATCTAGTGTTATTCACACGCCATAAATTCCGACGTCCTAATTGGCTAGATTTAAAAGATTTTTCGTCGGAAAATATGGCATGTGAAAAGTCAAAGTCTCTGTAGTCTCGAGCAAATCGAACCCTGGCTTGCTTTAATTCTTCGCTTAAGATTATCTTTTTTGCGGGACGCCTATGATGTATACCGGCCTGATGGAGCGCACGTCTCACAGTTTTCATGCTACATTCGTACTCCAATGCGAATTGTGAGGTCTTTGTAAACGGCTCTGAGTTGTAGACGTCTATCATATGAGCCACACGATCAGGTGTTATTACCCGTGGAGGTGGAGCACGCGGTCTGTCCTCCACGGATCCCTCTTCTGAATCTCGGTGTATCCACCGTCGCACTGTAGCCCTCTGTAATAAAATGTGATGATATTATATCTACACTTAATTTTTTTGATTTGGTAGTTCGCTATTGTTAATAGTGTCAAAAAAAAACAACAAACAATGAATAGTGAAGGTATACAAAGATCTCTGAAATAACTACGAATACTATTAATTATAATCATGTTATTATTGTAAGTATGAGTTCTGTTTTTTATTTAATAATGAAACGTATCGAATATATTAACAATTTCAGTATTCGATATCGCAACATTTTTCATCTATACTAATATTATAAAGCTGAAGAGTTTGTTTGTTTGAACGCGCTAATCTCAGGAACTACTGGTCCGATTTTAAAATTTCTTTCAGTGTTAGATAGCCCATTTATCGAGGAAGGCTATAGGCTACTTTTTATCCCGGTACGGAAAGTAGTTCCCACGGGATGCGGGTGAAACCGCTGGCAGAAGCTAGTACCTAATAAAACTACATTAAAACTCTAGTCATTGAACACTTAGGTATTAGGCATATGAGGCGGTAAAAATTGTCTACCTACCGAAAACTATTAAGAATTTTTATAGAGGTAATATGTAGTTTTGTTGAAATTAATAGTGTCACTTAATGTTTTTCTCTAAGTTAATTACATAATTTAGTCAAAAAAATTTTGTTGGTTGCAAACTTACCGTAACGTTTAATTCCTGCGATATTTGCAAAATGTTTCGTCCTAGATTATGAAGAACCAATATTTGGTTCCTCTCTTCCCTGGATAAATTTCGAGGCATCCTTAAATTCTTTGTAACAGATGAATCATAAAGGGAGTCAATATTTTGTATATAAGTCCAAAAAACACAGCACAAGTCGACGAGAAGGAAATCTACAGTCCAAAAACACAGCATGGGTCATCAAGTAGGCAATCAGCAGTCCAAAAACAAAGCAAGGGTCAATTCGATTCAGCAATAAACAGTCCACAATCACAGCACAGGTCAACGTAAATAGGATACTAAAAAAAACAAACGCGTTGACAATAATAGGCACGGGCGAAATGCAAATTGCAACTAATTAAACAAACACCTTTTTTCTTTTACTCTTTTAAAGTTCCGGTAAACTATTTAGCGGTTATACGCTATTTAGAACTCTATACTAGTATCCATAAGGGTTATTATTTCAATGATAAGTATAGAGAGTAAAGCCCTTACGAAACGTATCGTTTGCAAAGCATGGATCAAACGCGTAGGTACACGCTATTTAGAACTCTATTTGTACTACTTAAGGGTCGTTATTTGAATAACAAATATGGAACGTATTATGCTTGTGTGCGTGAGAGAGTCGTTTAAAGGATTTTTTAAGAAAAGTGTATCACCGGACTTGTCCGTGATTGTACGTTCTGGGGAACGGGAAACTTTTTAACAGATAAAGTTTTATTTTCATTAGGGCTTATACCTGCGGCAGAAATCTCATAACCTAGATAGTCGAGGGAGTTATCGAAAAATCGGCATTTGGATAATTTCAGGGTGAGTCCATTTTCCCGCAATAATCTCAAAACATCCTCCAACCTCATAAATCCCTCCTCTAAGGTAATCGACGGCACAAGGATGTCATCCAAATAAGCTAAAGCTGATTCTTGACACCTATTACCCAGCATTGCATTCATCAACTTCTGAAATACAGCTGGAGCATTCGCGAGTCCAAAAGGCATCCTTTTGAACTCGTAATGCCCATCCGGCGTCACGAACGCAGTTAGCGGACGACTCTCTTTTGCCATCGGCACCTGGTAATACCCAGAAACCAGGTCTAAGGATGTGAAAAATTTATTGCCACTAAGATTGGTTAATTGATCGTCGATTATCGGAAGTGGGAAGCGATCTTTTATCGTCTTATTATTGAGAGCCCTATAATCAACACATAGACGGTGTTCCCCAGTTTTCTTTTTTACTAGTAGAATAGGACTAGCATAATGTGAATTGGATTCTTGTATAATATCGTTTTGCAATAAATCGTCTATAATTTCCCTAACTTACACAACAGCTAATTCGGCAATGGAAAAAATATTCTTGGACGTAGTAGGACCCTTAGATCGAGATGATTACAATTATCTTTATATTTTAACTATACAATGTGAGCTCAGTAAGTACGTAGAAGCTTACCCTATGAAAACAAAAAGTGCTGTGGAGGTAGCGAGAAATTTTGTTAACCATTTTATACTTAGATTTGGTATTCCCGCTAGAGTAGCTACTGATAGAGGCACTGAATTTTTGTCATCTGTTTTCAAAGAAACATGTAAACTTCTCAACATAACAACTTTAAACTCTACCGCATACCATCACGAAACCATAGGTTCTCTGGAAAACACTCATAAAAGTTTGGGTAATTATCTAAGAATTCAAACGGACAACCATCCAAATTCATGGAGTACATGGTTGCCCTTTTGGTGCTTTGTCTATAATACCTCAGTTCACACCGCTACTAAATTTACGCCATTTGAGCTTGTATTCGGGAAAAAATGCAATATACCATCCAACTAGAAGTTTGATTAGATGTGAAACTAAGCAGACGTGCGTTTTGTATCGTATTTATAAAATGTTAATTAATTAAATAATTGCCATTAATTTCATAAAGATTATCTGCGCCGTCAGGTATTTGTATAAGTGTGCCGCGAGTGATTAGGTAACTACCAACTGGCCTATTGTGCAAGATGAACTAAACCTTGTAAACAATTAAATTGTGCTCGTGTTAGATATGTCTCAGCCAGGAGCTAGTCCTTTTGGCCGGAGTCAGCTAGTACAGCGAAGCCCACCGCCGACCCCAAATAAAGAACCAAGTCCTCCATCATCCAAGGAGAATGAATTACCGAAGGAAGTCATCTCCACGCCAGATATTCAGACATGGATGGTATCCATAGATACAATCCTGGACGAAGTGTGCGCTATAGTTTCGGAGGAAAAAATGAACTCTGAGCAGAGGCTCCGAGTATCCAACCTTTGCCGGAGGGTATCAAAGGGGACATCTCAGATGGCCGTCTTGTACCAATCTTTAAAGCAGAAAACCATCCAGGCATACAGCACCATCCAGTACTTACAGGCACACCAGAACGTTTCAGACTCTCTTCAACAGTTTAAAGAGGTCGTTGAAACAAAACTGAAACCAGAGACCTCATATGCCAGCATGGTGAAAAAAGGTAGCGCTAACTTTATTCGCCCAGCAAATCTGAGTACTGTTGCTATACAGGAATGAATTTTATCCAGTGCGCAAACTTTGTCAACTTATACTTAAATAAGTTTTATAGATACGTATATTTTTATTTTGTCGTGTTTTAGTACAAAAAAGAAAAGTTATTGATATAAAAAGATGTTTATTTTGTAACCAATTGTACGGTCACAGTCGTCATAGTAGGCACGGCGGCAATGCGAAACCGGTTTACTGACGCGAGCGCTACTCCAAGCGTGTAAGAATAGTTGGTATCCACATTTTGCTGATTTTAGGGCGGACAAAAGAATGAAAAAAATTTTTTTACTGATGATGCAGATATGTTCTGTTAATGATTCTGGACCACCAGTTTTTTTTTGTGCACTGCTTAAAATTCATTCCTGTATATCCTGCAGATAAGACCAAAACAAGCGACGATACCAAATCTCTTCTACAAAAAATCATCTCCCCGGAAGAACTAAAGCTGCATGTCCGTGGTCTGAGAAAAGTCAGAAATGGGGGTATCATTATTAGCACAGATAGTAAAGGCGACATTGATAAACTGAAGAAATCAGAGCAACTAGTTTCATCGGGTCTCACAGTTAAAGAACCAGCCAAACGTCGTCCCAGAATTGCTATTATTGGTGTCCCCGTGGCCCTCAACGAAAAGGAAGTTTTTGATTGTATATACGAACAAAACATCTCTGATAAGGTGCCGGAAACTAATCGTGAGTCCTTTCAAAATACCATAAAATTGAGCCATAGATCAGGTAAGAAAAACCTTCCTACATGTAACTACATACTGGAAGTACCCGCTAGCATTAGGAAAATGCTGATAAATCAAGGCCGAATTTTCATTAACTGGACTTCATGCCCTGTGAAGGACTTCACGATAGTCACCAGGTGCTTCAACTGTCAGCAGTTTGGACACGCAGCCAAGTTTTGCCGAGAAACTAGTCCTACATGTAACCACTGCGGAGAAGCCGGTCACTCCTCCAAGGAATGTGGAAATAAAGCTGCTCCCTCACAATGCGCGACGTGTAAAAGATTCAAAAGGAACTCTGATCATCCCACTGGTGATGTAAGTTGCCCGGCCCGCAAATATGCAGAAGACAGATACATAAACTCAATTGATTATGAAGGCGCCTAAGAGCGTCACCGTTTAAACTAATAAGTAAGCACTTTAGCAGTAGGTTATTTTTAAAATGATAAATCAACTAAATTGTGATTTAGACAGTTTCTCTGTGTCTGACGTTAAAATCTGTAATGTTGAGGAGTGCAAAAATCTGATTCCTGTTGGAGAGGAAACTTTAACGCTACTTACACAAAACATCCGTAGCATTAACAGAAACTTTAATGGTTTTGAAGTCTTACTACAGAACCTTGACGTTAGTTGTGATATCATCATTCTAACAGAATGCTGGTTGTCAAAACAAACAGTAAATTTACCGCCGCTTGAGGGGTTTTATTCTCATAAAACTGCAAGAAACATCAACCAAAATGATGGTTTGGTAGTGTACATAAAAAACGATTTGAAAACAGTGGTAGAAGAACCTATTTTCCAGGACAGCAACTGCTTATTGATTAAAATTATTCCAGACACAGTAGTAATGTCAATATACAGACCCCCTTCTCAAAATATTGATAGTTTTTTAGACTCACTCAATATGAATTTAAA
Source organism: Helicoverpa assulta (assembly GCA_963856015.1). Lineage (NCBI taxonomy): Eukaryota > Metazoa > Arthropoda > Insecta > Lepidoptera > Noctuidae > Helicoverpa > Helicoverpa assulta. Next base: position 15,935,387 of record CAWLCW010000001.1, on the reverse strand, counting down.
TAAAATATCATCATTTAAGAATATTATACTTGTTGGTGACATAAACATTAATATTGCTTCCGGGAAAACCAATACCCATGCTCATAACTATTTAAATATTTGTGCGTTTCATGGACTTTTACCCGCTCATTACCATTCTACGCACCAGTCCGGCTCATGTTTAGATCATATCATTATAAAATCAAAGAAACCAACCCTCACTTTTGTCACTAACTCGTCACTTACGGACCACCAAGCTGTTTTACTAACATTGCAAATATTAGCACCGAGAAAAAACTGCCTGCGCAGCTTTACTAAAGTAAACATGAGAAACCTTGAGAATGACATACGCGGAATAAATTTTGACCCAGTTTATAATTCAAACGACGCAAATATTTCTTTAAAGTACTTTATACAGTCGCTACAACATGCAATAAATAAAAACACTTTCACTAAAACAATTCCTAGAAAATATCAAAGCATTAAACCTTGGATCACACCGGGTCTCGTTAGATGTATAAGACACAGAGACAAATTACTCTTAAAATCGAAGCTTGCACCTGACAATGAAATTCTCTCGGTTTCATATAAAAGATACAGAAACTTCTGTAACAATCTCTTGAAAAAAATTAAAAAGCAATATGACCAGAGTGAGTTGCAAAAGGCAGGTAAAAATAGTAAGCTTGTGTGGAAATTCATAAAAACTAACACTTTTAGACTAACAAAACCTGAACCCCCGCTTGATTTACTATCACCCGAGAGCAATACATCCGAAGCAATGAACAAAATCAATAATTATTTCGTTAACGTTGGTAAAAACTTATCACACAAAATTTTGAATACTAGTCGCCCTCACCAAACTTCAACTGTAACAACGCCTTCGCTAAAATCTTTTGTTTTGATAGATACCGACGTTAATGAGGTATTACGCTGTATAACCGAGCTTAAAGATGTTTGTGCTATCGGCTGGGATAACATCCCTTATCACATACTTAAACGTTTTAAACATGTATTCGCCCCTCCATTAACATATATTTTTCAGTTATGTTTATCAAAAGGTGTATTCCCGGAATTACTTAAAAAAGCAGTAGTCACCCCCGTATTTAAATCTGGAGACAAGCAATCTGTTAATAACTATAGACCCATTTCAGTCCTAACAGGTCTCTCAAAAATTTTAGAAAAGATCATAAACAAACGATTGATAAAGTACCTCGAAGACAACAATTTGCTTGCAGACAGTCAATTCGGTTTTAGGCCCAAAAGATCAACTAGCCAAGCAGTCCACCGATTGACCAATTATATTAGTACGAATATAGATAATGGCATGCCCACTCTCGCGATCTTTTTAGACCTTGCCAAGGCATTTGATACCATTTCTTGTTCTATATTATTACAAAAGCTGGAAAACATTGGAATACGAGGTACACAACTTCAACTTTTTGCTAATTACCTTAGCGGTCGATATCAATGTGTGAAAATTGGTCAATTCATAAGTCATGAACAAAAAAATACTGATTACGGAATTCCGCAAGGAAGCATCTTGGGCCCCAGTTTGTTCCTAATCTATATAAATGACCTCTGCAGCTTGCCACTCAAAAATGGTGTCATCCTATCATACGCCGATGACACGGCTCTACTGTTCTCAGCGAAATCACGATCGGAGGTTTATAATCATGCCCAGAATGGTTTTAATATGGTTTCTAACTGGCTTCATAACAATCTTTTAACGTTAAATTTAGATAAAACAAAACATATTTTATTTACGATTAGAAATAATAACATTCCGCTTACTAACTTCAACATTATTGCACATAATTGTAGAACATACGCTGACAACGCATGCACTTGTTACACTTTAGCTAAAGCTGACCATATGAAATACCTCGGCGTGACGATTGACACAAATCTAAATTTCCGTAAACATATCGATTTACTGTGTACGCGAGTGCGCAAATTAATCTATGTTTTTAAGAATTTACGTGATATAGCCGATTTTAAATTAATTAGACAGGTCTATTTGGCTTTGTGTCAATCCATTATTACGTACTGTATAACATCATGGGGTGGCGCTGCAAAAACAATTTTATTGCCTTTAGAACGTGCTCAAAGAGCAATCTTAAAGGTCGCTACCTTTCGTCCTTTTAGATTTCCCACTCAACAGCTTTACGCGGAATGTGAGGTATTAACAGTGCGACAGTTAGCCATTCTAAACATAGTATTGCATCAACACACTGAACTTCCTTATGACCGAACACCTTCAGATAAGAGGAGAAAAGACTTCGTTTGTATGAAGACGCAAACCAAACGTGTTTTTGCAAATAGATTTTACGTGTTTTTAGGACCCTACCTATATAACAAGCTAAACAAATTACTTAAGATCTATAATTTAAATTATAAAATATGTAATACTACTCTATCAGAATATTTGGCGAAACTTAATTACGGAGACACAGAAAAATTGCTAGAAATTTTAGTATGAATTTAACATTAGTGCGTAATAGTTTGTTTCCTGTACTCGTTTATTTAATTAAGTATTTATTATCTTAATTAATCGTAAGTTTGCTTAGTTTTTTTAATCTACTAAGTTATAAATAGCACATAACATAAATATCTACCCCTTGTAACTTTAATGAAGTGATGGCCTGAAACACAGGTTTGTATAAACCTACATCAGGCAGGTCGCAACATACTACATTTGAAATCCTAGTATAAACATCGTATACCTGTAATTTATTTAAATTAGTCATACAATTGTATTAATTATAAGCTGTAATTTAACCTTTATATAAGAATATACTATGTACCAACTTTCTGTGCTATATAAGAAAATTCTGTGTAAATGTTTTACGTAATAAATTTATTATTATTATTTTGTATGTCTCTACCAGACCTCGGGACTATAGAGTCCCGGATTTTTGGGAGGCGAACGTGGGGCCGAAGCCAACACGCTGAAGCCCTTTTGAGACAACTTTAATGAAATGGTGACACAAAACCGACGACTATCCCTGTATACACTATAGAAATGTACCCAAGGACAGTCCCCGGTTCTGTGCTAAACTATTGCTAACTATGGATGACAACTACTTAGGCTATTGTGATGGGATGCTAATGGACTGGGGATGGGGATAACTATGGGAACTATGGCACCTGCCGATAACAATGTTTGCACACGTAAAAATGGCAGGTGGAGACTCGCCAACTCACTTACTGGGCCCCCGGGAATCAGTCGCTAAATCGCAACAAGAGGGCAACAGGTACAATAGGGGACACGGGCGGTAGACCACCAAAAGGTGAAATTCGCTTGGCAAGTGCCCGTGCGCTCACGTGAAACACATACAGCACACACGCGCACGTATTTCACTTCTCTGTCTATATCTATCTCTGTCTCTATCACAGCCTTCTTAAACTCGTTTGGTGCGATATATACCTATATGCATATTAATAATGTAGCAAGCAGCCAAGTGACTTAAGACTTTGGCATAATGATCATAAAGCTCATTATTGTTATGATACAAAAATGTTCGGGTGATTTTCAACTGTGGGGTTGTTATTTTGTTAAAACTTATATTTGCTATAATCTGCCAGAGTTGCAATGAAGCAGATAGTCGGTGTGCAAGCAAGTAAGATAGTCGGTGTGCAAGTGAGAAAGTATTAGGATCCACGCGTATCAAAATATGAAAACTATTTAATAAAAAACAACTCTAAAATTTAACTAGTAGGTGTATACTTACCTAATTTAATCTACTGAAAATGCTTAGTAAGCAACAAGTAGATATGATTATCGGGTTTTTATTTGATTTATTACATAAATAAATATACGTATACCCAATTCAAAATGATATATTTAGCATCAACAAATACAGTTTAGCTATGTCTATAAAATGTATGCTTTACCTTTCTATACATAAAACCAATCATAACATCGATTTGAAGCTCATAATCTTTTCAGTCATAATTAGCAAACAGTCGAAATTATTATTATGGGCCATCATGATGAAATTAGCTTTCTATTTTTTACAAACCTTGTGTAATTTTAGGCTCAGCAGAAGGCTTTTAAAGGGACGTTGGAATAGTTTTATTTTTTTAGTAAAAATTGCCCCACATTAGGAAATTCTCCTGTATCGTGGGTGCGTTTACAAACATTCATCACATGCAACACCCAGACAATCACAGCACAGGTCAACGTAAATAGGATACTAAAAAAAACAAACGCGTTGACAATAGGCACGGGCGAAATGCAAATTGCAACTAATTAAACAAACACCTTTTTTCTTTTACTCTTTTAAAGTTCCGGTAAACTATTTAGCGGTTATACGCTATTTAGAACTCTATACTAGTATCCATAAGGGTTATTATTTCAATGATAAGTATAGAGAGTAAAGCCCTTACGAAACGTATCGTTTGCAAAGCATGGATCCAACGCGTAGGTACACGCTATTTAGAACTCTATTTGTACTACTTAAGGGTCGTTATTTGAATAACAAATATGGAACGTATTATGCTTGTGTGCGTGAGAGAGTCGTTTAAAGGATTTTTTAAGAAAAGTGTATCACCGGACTTGTCCGTGATTGTACATGAGCGGCTGAAGGGTGAGGATACCTCGGCGGACTTTAAACGCAGATCACGCGCTCCCTGTGGGTCCAGCATCACCGGCCCACTCGCCACTTACCACGAGGCACCTACCCTCCGAGTGGGCTGCTAACCCTGCTCTAGCGACTCCACTCTGACCGGCCGATGAAGGCAAGCCAAGAGGCGGGAGACCTATCCCCCGTCATGCTTCACTCCGGCAAGCCGGAGATGGGGGACAGTATACTCTCCCTGGAGCACTCGGATATATGGCCCCGCGGGGTCGCTACTCCCCGTCATCCGCCTCAGATGCCCTGCGGGGCTTATTATTATTATTATTAACTTAACTAAAAACTCAGTAGATCCATTGTATAACTGTGATAATTATCCCTTGGAATTGAAATACAGATTGCAAACATCTCAAAAAGAAGCGTATGAAAATTTATATGAAAGTAAATCGGCAAGAAAGCAAAAGTATGATCTAAAGTGTAATCCTATTACTTATAAACAAAATGATTTAGTACTTGTGAAAAACGAGACAGGAAACAAACTCCAGAGTATTTATAATGGACCATTTAGTAATCAAAGATGTTTCACCAAATGTTGAAATATTGAAAGATAATGGAAAAACTGATTTAGTTCATAAGAATAGGACTAAGTTGTATTATTCACCATATTTTTATACCCCTATATTTTTTGTGTTTATGTGTTTTCACATAGGAACATTTTATTTTGTAAGTTATACTTATCTTGTAATCTTATTCATATTAACCTTATACTCTTACTTTCTACTTTTGTATGTCTTAATTAACATTAATAAACTATGAACTAAAATTAAAAAAAAAAAGTTTTGTATGTTAATCATGTTTAATCATACAAATAAAATAATACTAACATAATATTTTATTTTATCCCTCCGGGGAAGGTGTAGTGTATAACCTATAGTTCTAAGTTCGCATATATCAATGTATCTTACTCGTGTATTTAAATATCAATCCTTATTAATAAAAGTCAGTATTTAATCAGTAGTCAAGTGTTTTACTCAATACAATCCTTACAAGGAAGACGTGATGGAGTGCTAGTCTGGCTCCATTACGCTACCTCCAGGCGAACATCAACCACTGCGCCCGTGCCCAGGATCTGTTGCTCCAAAGCATGGCGCAGTGGTCGATCAACATCGCCGTGGTCGCCGAACCGTACTTTGTCCTTCCCAGGGATGACTGGGTTAAGGACCTTAGCGGCTCAGTGACCATCATATCGTCGGCCGCCGCTGGTACTCCTTCCCTCGAAGGGGTGAAGAGTGGAAGGGGTTGCGTCGCAGCACGGTTCGGGGAGATAGTCGTCGTGGGGGTGTACTTCTCCCCGAGCCGAACTCTCGCCGAGTTCCACAACTCCCTCCTGGAGTTGTCCGTCGTCGTCGGAAGTTATTCCCTCCCTGTGCTAGTGTTGGGGGACTTCAACGCCAAGAACTTGGCCTGGGGTTCCCGACGCACAGATGCACGCGGTAGGATGGTGGAGGACTGGGCGCTGGAAGCAGGCCTGGTCGTCCTCAATCGGGGTTCTGTCCCCACGTGCGTACGGATGCGGGGCGAGTCAGTGGTGGACATCTCGTTCGCCAGCCCCGCTCTGCTGCCGCGTGTCCTTGACTGGCGCGTTGAGGAGAGGGTGGAGACCTACTCCGATCACCGGTACATCCGGTTTGACGTCTCCGCCCAGAACCCTAGCGCGCCGGTCCTGCAGACCCCGAGTGGTCCACGTTGGGCGCTGAAGCATCTAGACCGGGAGCTTCTCCTGGAAGCCTCAGTCGTGCGGGCCTGGGTGTCATCACCGGACAGGCCCGCCGACATCAACAACGAGGCGGAGTGGTTCCGGGAGACCATGTCCGACATCTGTGACATGGCCATGCCCCGAGTCTTACCAGGACGCGCCCGACGCCAGGTGTACTGGTGGTCTTGCGAGATCGCGGCCCTTCGGGAGGCGTGCGTCGCTGCGAGGCATCTGTACACCAGACACCGCAGGCTGCGCATCCGCCCTCCGGATGCAGAGGCCAGGGAAGCGGAGCTGTACGAGGGATACAGAGCTGCGAAGACCGCCCTCCAATTGGCCATCATCCAGGCCAAGGAGGTGGCCAATGCGGAGCTGCTGGGGTCTCTGGACAGAGATCCGTGGGGGCGCCCTTACAAAATGGTGCGGGGCAAGCTCCGCCCATGGGCCCCCCCGCTGACCCAGAGTCTTCGGCCTCAGCTAGTGGAGGAGGTGGTGAGCGCTCTGTTCCCTTCGCGCGGGGAACACTCTCCCCCGCCCATGTCTCTGCAACCCGCGGTGTCAACCACGGACCACACTTCCGACGACGACGATGTCCCCGAGGTGACTGGGATGGACCTGAGAGTGGCGGTGGCTAGGCTGAAAGCCAAAAACACCGCCCCAGGGCCTGACGGCCTGCCTGGCAAGGCCAGGGACCTGGCCCTTGAGGCTCTCGGGCCTCGACTTAGGGGGCTTCTCAGCGCATGCTTGGAGAGGGGCCAGTTCCCACTTCATTGGAAGACAGGGAAACTGGTCCTCATTCGGAAGCCGGGGCGCCCTGCGGACTCTCCGTCCGCATACCGGCCCATCGTGTTGCTCGACGAGGTGGGCAAGCTCTTTGAGCGAGTTGTCGCACACCGCCTCGTCGCGCACCTTGGGGGGATAGGGCCGGACCTTGCGGACCACCAGTTCGGTTTCCGCAGGGGGCGCTCAACGGTGGACGCCATCATGCGCGTGAGAGCTCTCACGACGGGGGATGCTGTGTCCCGGGGGGGGGGGGTCGTCTTGGCAGTGTCTCTTGACATCGCCAACGCCTTCAACACCCTTCCCTGGAGTTGCATTAGGGAGGCACTCCGGTATCACCGGGTGCCGACCTACCTTCGTCACGTGGTCGAGGCCTATCTATCGGATAGGTCCATCATTTACCCTGGTCACAACGGGGAATGGAACCTTGGTGGCTTAGGTGGCCTTGCACAAATCCGAGGCCATGTGCTTTCATGGGCTTCGGAACGCGCCACCTTCAGGCTCCCAAGTCACGGTGGGGGGGGTTACCATCGGCGTCGAGAGGGCGATGAAATACCTGGGACTCGTCCTCGACAGCCGGTGGAACTTCGTCGAGCATTTCCGACGTTTGGGCCCCAAACTGGAGAAGGCAGGTGCTGCATTCAAGCGGCTCCTGCCCAACCTGGGAGGCCCAAACGCCCCCTGCCGTAAATTCTACGCGGGGGTCATGCGGTCCATGGCCCTTTACGGGGCCCCGGTATGGGCACGTTCGGTACGGCCGCGGGCTGTACACTACCTGAACGTGCCCCAAAGGGTGATAGCCATTAGGCTAATCCGGGGGTACCGCACGATCTCCCGCGAAGCAGCTGGCCTACTTGCTGGACTGCCACCGTGGGATCTGGAGGCGAGGGTCTTCTTGCGCCTGTACGACTGGCGCGAGGAGGCTCAGCGCCTGGGGGAAACTCCGCTGCCGCGGCAAGTTGTCGCGCAGCGGGCGGAGCTCCGGCGCGATCTTATGGTGGCCTGGAGGGAGCGACTGTCGCAACCCAGCGCAGGGCACGCCACCATAGTGGCGGTAAGTCCCCTCTTTGAGGAGTGGCTCGGGAGGAGTCACGGCGCCCTCACGTACCACATGAGAGGGTAGGTGAAAAGTTAAGACGTGTTTTTGTTGTGCTCTGTAAATTAATTATTAATTTAATAAATAAAACTTTATTTCTTCGTGTTCGGAGTAATATATTGGTACTCACTACTATAGACATACGTCAAAGTGTTATGTAAACAATAGCACTTGCAGAACACCACCTACCAGCTGATCACTTGCACTTCATTTTGCACTGTCACTACAACCACTAAAATGTCTCAAGTTCAACTTGCCGATGTCCAAGCCACTCAGAAGAATTTAGAGGAGCTCATCTTGAACAAGATGTCAGAGATGGAAGCGCAAATCCAGTCTGCTAGCCTCCCGAAGTCCAACACAGTTGCCAAGCTCGCTGAGGAATTCCGCTGTTTCCGTGAGTTGGTCTTCTCTATGCTGGGCCTTCTAAGGACCCAGATTCTAGAATGCTCCAAAATAGCTGATGGGTTGGAGATGAGGAGTCGACGCAAAGCTCTTATCTTCACTGGGTTCCTTGAAGATGATAAGGACTGCAAAGCCCACGTTCTTGAGGTCCTTCACAATAAATTTTCTATCAGGGATATCACAGCAGACAATATCACCGTATGTCATCGCCTTGGAACATCAAACAAGGACCGTCCCCGACCTATATTGGTGAAGTTTGGAGATGTGAGTCAGAAGTCCACAGTATGGAGGGCTAAAACAGCCTTAAAGGGTTCCTCAATCGCCATCAAAGAGTTCTTGACTCGCACCAGGCAGCTTGTTTTCAACAGGGCGCGTCTGCATTTTGGTATGCGGTTTTGTTGGACCCAAGAAGGTATTATAGTTATTAAAACTTCGGATGCCAGTCGTCATAAAATATCTTCCCTGGCTGAACTTGATTTGTTACTTGTAAAGTACCCTAAAGGACCCGCGGAAGGGACATCTGCTGCTCGGGGCAAGCCCTAAAATATCATATATATTGGTGTTTTTGGTAATTGCATACGATTTGCTTTTTGTTTAAATTCTTTCATCTACTTGTAGCAATGTCGCTTATCTAGCCAATATCGCTATATCCACTTTTGCTTTTGTAATAGAACTCATGTAAATCTATGCACTTTTGCTCTTACAAACTTGTCGAAGTAGTGTACCCTATAATTTTTTTTATTTCTAGTCATGTTTTTAGTTTTTATTTTCACCTTCCAGTTCCAATAATATTTTGTTTGTTATGGCATGTCACTGACTTTGACAAGTTTGACATTGACATTTCATTTAGTCCTGATTCATTTGATTACGTTCCGTTACACTTTTGCTTTTGTTATTTAGTTGATCCTATATATTTTTCTATACTTTCATCCTTTTTGTATGTAATCGGTTTGTGTTTCTTTTATTATTAATTTTAAGAGGTTAATTTAAGTTATTCTGTGTTATTTTTTTTGTTTTATTAGATCACAGCTGGTGGGTGGTGCAGAGATATACTGTGGCATCTTGTTGCATAGTGTAGTTTTTTTTTGTTGATTTTTTTTTTTCTTCTCATATATATTTTATTAGTATACAACGTTATTTTTTGTTTGTGCGAAACCTGAATATAGTTTGTTCAGAATCAGTAACTGAATCGATTCCAATAGTTTTTACACCATGTTATATTTTTTCCCAAAATTATCTAAAAAACTTTGAATGTTGGACACCACAAATAGGCATTTATTCTCGCACAACAAAGGTCACGGCGAGTTCATAGCGGGCGCGAGCGCACAGTTCTTATCGCGTTGCGCGTGCTCGTGACGACACAGTGACGACACGCCAGTCACCCGGAAGCTACACGCTGACGCGCACGTGTGACGTTTTGCGCGCGCTCACTCTCGTTACGTATCGCGATCCCGCGCGCAGCTGACGTAAGCCTTACCTGTGTTTTGGTGTCTGTTAATATCGTGCAATTATGGCTTATCCCTACACAAACGTACAGTACATTGAAATGGTGCGAACACTTGCTGTTTGTGGTGACAATGTGTCGTTAGCAGTACGGCGGTACGAGGAGCAATTCGGCATCAGGGTGTCATGGAACACGATGCTCTACGCGACACAGAGGGCTAGAGATTATGGTTCCTTTAGGCCTCCGAGAGCCGTTGATAGAGGTGTGAGCCGTATTCCTACAACAGTGCAGGAAGGAATTTTAAATTACATGGCCAACGATCCCGAGAGCAGTACAAACCGGGCCGCTAGGGTATTTAACGTCAGCCAATCATATGCATGGCGCACGATGCGAGATGACGGACAACACCCGTTCCATTTCCGACGTTCCCAAGAACTTTGCGACAATGATTACTTGCAGAGAATTTCATTTTGCCGATGGTGGCTAAATAATAGTGACGACGCCAGTATTCTATGGACAGACGAGTGTACATTTACGCGACGCGGACTGTACAACATGCATAATAGCCATTACTGGGCTCATGAAAATCCGCACCTAGCGCGTGTAGACACTTATCAGCACCGTTTTTCTGTTAACGTATGGGCCGGCATAGTGAACCAACATGTGATAGGACCAATTTACTTGCCGCGATTAAATAGTACCACTTATTTAAATTTGCTAACAAATACATTATCAGACCTTATCGAAGAATTGCCCCTGGACATTTACCGTGGCGGTCGTAGCCTGTTTTACCAACACGACGGAGCTCCCGCCCACTTTTCGAGAGAAGTGCGGGAATTCTTAAACCGAGAGTACGGTGAACAATGGATTGGTCGCGGCGGGCCAGTGCCTTGGCCACCAAGGTCGCCAGACCTAACTCCTTTAGATTTTTATCTTTGGGGTCACATAAAAGACCTAGTATACCAAACAGAGCCCCAAAGTGAAAGTGATCTAAAAAATAAAATTGAAAGTGCATTTAACAGTGTTAAAAACAATCATTACGTTTTAAGAAAATTAAATAGAAATATGCGTAAGCGCGCTCGTTTGTGCATACGACAAAATGGGAGACACTTTGAACAATTGTTACAATATGTTTGAGTGATTAAAAACATTGTAAATAGTAAATCGGTAAGTCAATTAATGTAAATAGTGATGATTAACATTTTTAAACACGCCAAGATGGTCAATTGTAGATTGTTATTATTTGTACCTACATAGGTACCTACACCATTTTGAACTTTTAAGTGACATAAGACACAATAAATATCATTGACTACATTTTATTACATAATACTTACGTCTACATTTACGAATAAAGTACATAATAATATCTACCTACACTTGACCATTATGACAGTCCAAAGCCTGCAAGTGTGATGGAAAATGTTATCATTACTTTGTTAATTACAATACAATCTAAAAAATGATTATTGGATAAGGCGTCTGTGCAGTAACAGTTAGTTGTTAACAGATAGTTTGATCACAAAATACATTGGTACAGAAGTCAATCGCATGCAAGTATGTTGCCTATTTCACTTTTTATACCTACGCTACGCTCGGCGGTAGGTACCTATTTTGTGACTAGACGGCGCGACGCCGCTCGTCGTCCGTGCGGTGACGCCATGACAGCATGTGTGCGTTTTGTGGTGACTATGTATTTTTACGGACAGTCCCGTAACTTAACAAGCTTATAACTTTGTGATTTTTCATGATACGGTTTTGAAATTTCGTACATAGATTCTTTACATAAAAATACTAGATAGGTGTATCAGGTTTCGCATAAACAAAAAATAACGTTGTATAGTATATTTATTTTATCCAATGATGTCCAATGATGATTCTTTTCATTCTGAAAATAGTTCTGATGATTTATCTGAAACAAGCTTTTGCTCCTGTACGGAAACACTTGGTGACTACATGCATCGAACATTTCATCATAACAATCGATATTTAAGGGTATGATTTAAGCTGTCACCAATTTAATTCATTTTGTGTTTCTTAAATAATAGGGTTTGCCCTCAAAATAGTAGATTTGTCACCAAAATGTAGTCACCAAACAATACAAGCTGTTGATTTGCATCCGTGCCATAGTCAAGGACGTAATTATACTAATGATTCTCGACCCAAATCAACAAAAAAATTGGTACAAAAATTTTTGATTTTAATTTTTTTTCGGAAATCCGTCAATGTCATCTAGCCGTATTTAAACTTGGCGCGTGTGTTACTGGCCTTAAAACCGTGCTGCGCCCTCACACAAACGCAAACACAAAGCATACGCAACGATTATTCATAAATTTCATTCATAAAATTGGATTACTTCTGAAATACAATGACATAACAATGACAAAAAAAGCAGTGCATATTAGATATTTCCCGTCAACTGTAATTCCAATCGATTATTTACGTATTTTATGTCCTCCTCCTGAAGTATGGCACAAATGCAAATCAACACCTTGTATAAAATCAATTCCACAATAAATTACCGAAAATTATGGCTATATGGGGTCAAGTACCAAATAAATGGTTTTGTATGTATTATAATAGGTTTGTCCTAATAGTATTTAAGCAAACTAATTTAAAGAGATCACCAATAAATCATCCAAACTAATATTATAAATGCGAAAGTAACTCTGTCTGTCTGTCTGTCTGTCTGTCTTTCTGTCTGTCTGTCTGTCTTTTCTTCACGCCTAAACTACTGAACCGATTTGTGTGAAATTTGGTACAGACATAGTTTGAAACTTGAGAAAGGACATAGGATAGTTTTTATTACAAAAAAATAAAAATAAAAAATAAAATTTATTACGGACATACAGTGCCATCTATTGGTCAAATGTCGAAATGCTGTTCCTATGCTCCGTAGATAGATGGCGTTGACGTGTTCGGTTCATGTTATTGTTTTAATTCATCGGAAAATCCATCAGAAAAATGTAAATAAACAGTAAAAAGGTGTAAAAAAATTAATATTATTATAATAAAAGTTTTACTACAAAGAAAATGCTCTAACGGAGTATAGATAATTCTATTAGTACTACGCGCAATGGTGTCGATCGTTACACGAGTTCGGTTCATGTTGTTTTAATTCATCGGAAAAAAGTAAATAAATAGTAAAAAGGTATGAAAAAAATAATAACAATATAATACTACTTTTAGTACAAAGAAAATGCCCGAACGGAGTATAGATAAATAATCCGAGTTGTCACGATGCTCGATAGATGGCGTTGGGATCGAAATAGATCGCGCTATGGTTTCGTTACACGCATTTGGTTGGGTATCGGCCGAGCGCTTCGATACCGTCGTGGAAAAATTGTATTGTTGAGCGAGAACTTCTCAAAAATCCCGCGAGATCGGGAACTATGTGGGTAAAATCAAAAATCTGCCGGAAGTCACTAATCCACGCGAACGAAGTCGCGGGCAAAAGCTAGTATATTAATATCACTAGAAAATTTCATGAAGGTCGAAATATGTAGGGTGGTCGTCATCATCCTTTCAACCAAAAGAGTCTACTACTTAACTGGCCATGTGCCTCCCCGCCCTGCCAAGGGTCTTAATTTCCACAGGTAGTATAAATATATTTAAATTAAATTTCTAGCTGAATAGTAAATAAAACACTTAATTAAAGTCAAAATAATCTGCCCGCGCCGCGCATCGTATGATCGTAACTACAATCAACCTATGTACAACCCATTCGTTGAGGCCCGAAAGCGCGCCAATTTGTCTCCCTTCCCTTCCTCTTCCCTTTGAACATATTTTGATTAAAATTATAAACTGATGTATTAAATTGGTAACGAATACATTATTTTAATAACTGAACGAAATAAAATGTAACTACTGTATTGGTGACAAAATAACAAATAAAAAGGAGTCGCAGTCAGGGATCGATTAATCGATTTATTTGGTGACAGATCTACTATTTTGAGCACCAAGCTATTATTTAAGTAATAAAACTATTATTATAAGAACGAAGTTTATATTCATGTAATGCACTACAATTTTATTGGTAATCCATCTCGTATTTTACACATTATATTAACAATAATTTGGTAATTCATACCTGGGAACACTCTTTGTTTATCTGAAAACGAAAATATTTCGTGGCGATAGATCTATTTATTAGGTGATACAACTTGATGACAAATATAAATTTTGGTGACAAAAAATATAGTTCCCTTTATTTAATATTTGTCATATAAACGCTCAGAGTGTGCCCAGTCATTTTAATGATTTATATGAAGCTTTTTCTGGTGCTAATGTTCATGCTGTCCTGGATTCTGACAGTTGGCTCAAACCTCATCTCCCTTCCACCAGCTACTCTCTTCCGGGGTTTGTGCTCATCAGAAATGATAGGATCGGGAAGGGTGGTGGTGGTGTCGCTATTTATCTCAAAAGTAACTTTCCATACAAAATACGTGCCACCTCACCCACTGATTTCCGTTCATCTGCTGAGTACATTTTCCTTGAGATTTGTGTTAAAGGGGTCAAGGTTCTGATCGGAGTGGTCTATTGTCCTCCCTCGGTGGACTACTTTTCTGACCTTGAGACGGCTTTGGAATCCATAGGGTCTGAGTATGAACATCACGTCATCATGGGTGATTTCAATACCAACCTTTTGCACTCTTTCTATCGTTCCCGTAAACTTCTCCACATCATTGAGTCTGCCAGTCTTCATGTCTTACCACTCAAACCTACTCACTGCAATATCGCAGGTGATGATACTTGGCTAGACTTGATGATTACCTCCGACCCTTCCTTTGTTTCCTCTCATACCCAATATCCTGCTCCTTGTTTTTCCCATCATGACCTGATTCATTTGTCCTACCTCCTTAAGCCTCCAAAACCTACTCCTAAGGTACTGCGCATGCGCTGTTTTGCCAAGTTGAATGTGGATAGGTTACGCGATGATGCTTCGAAGCTTGAGTGGGAAGCTGAAGTAGCCAATGCCTCCTCTGTTGATGATAAAGTAGCTACACTTAACCGTTTATTGATAAGTCTCTACGACATTCATGCACCAATTAAGTCAGTGAGAGTTAAGCGTCCGCCAGCTCCATGGATGTCGAGAGGTGTACGTATGGCGATGAGGCGGAGAAATCGTGCCATTCGTAAGTTCAAAAAAGATCGTTCGGAGGATAATTGGGTTCTTTATAAAACAGCAAGAAATCGTTGCAACCAGATAATACGTAATGCTAAACGCCGCCACATTCTCGATAACATCTCATCAAGCTCTGCAGCCGATATTTGGAAGTTTCTTGGTTCACTTGGGATCGGTAAGTCACGTCATATGGAGTTTCCTAACACGATTGGTTTAGACGATGTCAACTGCCATTTCGCCACTACTTCTAGTTTGGATCGTCAAACCACTCGTGAGACGGTAAACTTTATTGCCAGCCTTCCACATCCCTGCACAGACACCTTTGAATTTTCTCCAGTGTCTGTGGGTGATATCAAAAAGATCATCCTTTCCATAAAGTCTAAGGCCGTGGGCTATGACGATATCAGCCGTAGTATGGTCATCCCGATCCTTGAATATATTCTCCCAGCTATCTCTAATATAATTAATTTCTCTCTATACTCGAGTCAATTCCCTTCCTTGTGGCGTTATGTATACGTCCGTCCCCTTCCGAAAATTACCAATCCCTCCCTCCCTACCCATTTTAGACCCATTTCAATCCTTCCTTTCCTTTCCAAAGTGCTGGAGGCCTGTGTCCATAAGCAACTATCGAGTTATATCCACTCCCATAACCTCATTAGCTTGTTGCAATCTGGCTTCAGGCCAGGACATAGCACTGCTTCAGCACTCCTCAAGGTGACTGGTGACATTAGGGAGGGGATTCAGGACACCAAAGTTACAGCTTTGATCCTTATTGATTTCTCTAATGCCTTTAATGTCATGAAATCCTAGAATCCATCCTTTCCCATCTTTTGATTTCACCCAAAGCTCTGGAATGGATCTCGTCCTATCTTCGTGGGCGCCAGCAAGCTGTTCGTGTTGATGAGACATTGTCTAATTGGCGTGATCTAGTGGCTGGTGTCCCACAAGGCGGTATTCTTTCTCCATTATTATTTTCTATCTTTATTAACTTCATAACTCACAACCTTCAGTGTGCGTATCATCTGTATGCTGATGATCTTCAGCTTTACAATCAGGCTCGGCCTGAGGATTTGCATATTGCCATTGATAAACTCAATGGGGATTTATCGATCATAAATCGATGGTCTAATCAATTTGGAGTATCTGTTAATCCTTCGAAGTGTCAGGCTATAGTTGTGGGAGGTTCTCGCATGCTGAGCAAGGTGGATTTTGCTAACTCTCCACCGATTGTTCTGGATGGTACTGTTATTCCAATTAGCCCCAATGTCAAGAACCTCGGCCTATATTTGGACACTACACTTGGTTGGCAAACTCAGGTAGCTAGTGTCAGTAGGCGTGTAACTGGAACCTTACGTCATCTAAATCGGTTAAGGAACTTTTTGCCACTGAAGACCAAAGCAATGCTTGTGCAGTCCCTAATATTTCCTATAATTGACTATGGTGACGTGTGTTACTACGATCTCAATGCGGACTTGCTCAACAAACTTGATCGACTTATCAACAATTGCATAAGATTTGTCTTTAACCTGCGGAAGTACGATCATGTTTCTGAGTATAGGACGCAATTGAAATGGATGCCCATTCGCCAGAGAAGATCACTGCGTGCCTTGACGACCCTTTACTCGTTACTCAACTCTCCAACTCCCCCTTCGTATCTAACTCCTCATTTTCAATACCGTTGCTCCGGTCATTCCAAAAATCTCCGTTCTTCTCACAACCTTCTTCTTCACTGTCCTTCTCATACTTCTGATACTATCCATTCTTCTTTTCATATTCAGTCTATCCTTTTGTGGAATGCGCTGCCCTTAGAAATCAGGAAGTCCACCAGTAAGCAATCATTTAAAAGTGCCGTGCGGAAGTTTCTGCTTAATAAATTGCTAGAAGAATCACCATTATGATAATCATTGGAATATTATATGCTAGTATATGTATTATATAGATATATGTATATATAAATATAATATTATATATTTTTTTTTAAATCTTTTGTATGTTATATAAGTGTAATAATATTTATATACCTACGTCTATTTTAGTATTCAATTCTGTTAATCTCTAGTTGTCTTATACATATTGTCTTTCTAAGTAAGTAATGTACCTACCATGTTATCTCTGCATCACCTTAAGGTTGACTGGAGAGAATGCCCATGGCATTAAGTCCGCCTTTGTAATTATTTGATTGCATAAAATTAAATAAATAAATTAATGTGTATACATATTATATGTATAACCAGTTATTCAAACTATCTCCGTATCAAATTTCATGTAAATTGGTTTAGTGGTTTTCGAGTCTCTACTCGTAAAATTTATATGAATAGTATGGACTACTATAGATAACTATGCAAAAGCTCTTGAAACGCCTTCGCATATACTGCGGCTCGCGCCCTGGTGCTCACATTGTTATGTGTGGCCCTTGGCCAGTAAAGTGTGACGACCGACATCCAGTAAGTCTATTTTCATTTCAGTTGAATTGGTACAACCAATTTCCCCTAAATTGTACTCAAAACAATCACGATAGTTGAGTAGAAGTGAATGAAGTCTACTTAATGTCTCTTTATTCACTTGGGGACCAACTTTTATGTCAGATATTATCAGAGGTTCATATTCTGCATTATGTCTCGTTACTGTATTCGTATAAGTGGTATTTCTCTCAATAAAAGGAGTTCCCTTAGCAATAGGGTACTTCTTGGATAATGCAAGATTTTGACCAGATAAATTAGTTACAGGCAAGAAGCATTTCCCATTGACAACCCTATAAACTCCCTGATGCAAGTAATATTCTTTCTTAGGCTCACAATTGCAGTAACCGTCAATGTAAATATCTCCACAGTAACCAACGTCGTATGTAGTAACCTCAACTAAACCTGATGTACTATTGGTGTCATTATTTATATTTAGCTTTAAACACTTCACTGGCTGTATTACGGTATCGGGGCTCTGGTAAAATATTAACTGATGGCTATTCTTAAATACTGTTACGCAAGGAAGTTCAGTAACGTTTTGTCCTATGAGTAAAGCTGACTGAAGAAACTGATTATTAACTACTAATATTTCTACATTAACCTCAACTTCATTTAATTTCAAGTCAACATTGCTCCTGTATACTGGAAGTACTCTAGAGTTACCAAACCCTTTGATTACTGGCAATTCTGTTAAATTTTTAGTTAAATTCAAGCTTTGAGCATCAGATTCTCTTATTAAGCTACATTCGCTACCAAAATCAATAAAAGCAATTAGGGATTTATCATTTAAGGTTATCGAGAAGAAGTACAGAAGATGAAACAAATAATACAAATCCGGAAGGAACCGACAAAATTATTGTGAGCGTAACGTCGCAAGAGATTTTGCCTAAACAATTTGGTCTGGCAAAAAAGTTGAGAGCTGAAAAAATTGAAAAAATTGTGAACATTTCTTATAAGAACCCTTACAAGGTATTGATTGAATTTGAAGACAAAACCAGTGCGCAGAAATTATTAGATTGCGAGAACTTTCATGCGTTGGGTTACAGATGTCAATGGATAAATGAAATAAGTTTATGTTACGGTGTTGTTAAGAATATAGGTAGATTTAGAGGTAGAAGACAAAGAGTTTCAGGAAAGTTTAGAATGTGAGTACCAAGTTGTATCTGTCAGACGTTTAAAAAGATTAATGGACACAGGGGCGTGGGTGAACAGTGAATCTGTACGTCTATGTTTTAAAAGCTCCACTTTGCCCCCATATGTATGTATGTATGGGTACAGGTTTAAAGTGGAACCATACACTTTTCCGGTGACACAGTGCTCCGCATGCTGGTGATATGGTCACCTTTTAAAAATGTGTCCGATTAAAAAGAATTTATGTCCCATTATGTGGTGAAAACCATGTTAACTGTGAAACTAAAGAGTACAAATGTTTAAATTGTAAAGGAGCACATATGGCACTAGACAAATCCTGCCCTATTTTCCTAAAAGAAAAGGCGATACGAAGCATTATGTGTCAAGAAAATTGCACATACAGAAAAGCTTTGTCACTGTATATAAGCAAAAACCGAACAACAAGTGAACCAAATAATGTGTCTCGGCAGCAAAATTCAAGTGAGTTTGCAGAAGCTATACATGTAACATCTTATATTACTAACGATTCTAATAAAAAGAGTTTTAGAGACGTACTTATGACAAATACACCAAATAGCACACAGAACGTGATTAATAATGAAGATCAGAATACAAATCGTATGACTACATCTTCTCCGATTTTAGGCAAGAAAAAGTCGAAGAAGACACTTGATAAAACTGGAATTAACTACTCATCAGAGAATATATATCCAAGTGAAGAATGTCACATTAATACAGAATTTACTTCACAGTCTACGAGTTACAATGAGCAAAAGAAAAAGCCCTCTCCAAGAACATTCTTAGAAAAACTACAGAATATTTGTTTGTCAGAAGATAATTTTGAAGTTAAAATTAAATCAATATGTAGTTATATTTTTGAAGAGATAGTAAAATTTGTGATTAAACTAGTTAAAAGCACAGACATTATGAGTAAAGTGTATTGCCTCTTCACAAATGGCTAATGGTTATAAAGCTTTTTTGTTGAACTTATTGCAGTGGAATGCACAGAGCTTAAAGCCTAAATTGGAAGAATTCAAACTTTTATTATTACAAGAACATGTCCATATTGCACTTATTAGTAAAACCTGGTTGGCCCCAGAATTTATGCTTAATATTAGTGAGTATAATGTGTATAGGCGGGATAGGGATGATTCCTATGGAGGCATCGCAATTATAACACACAAGTCAATTAAAGCTCAAGAACTTTCGGTAAGTGTTAATAATACTGGTATCCAAATTTTATGTCTTAGGTTAATTAATGCTGGAATTATGGAATTTATTTCATTAATTTACTGTCCAAGTTCTGTACGCACTACTCAGGCTGATTGGGATCAAATATTTTCTATGTTTTATGGAAAATGTTTGATCTTAGGGGACTTCAACGCACACCATACAGACTGGTCTTACAAAGACGATTGTAGAGGAAAACAAATTCACGAATCGGCTTTAGAATTTGGTTTTGTCTCCGTTAATGACGGACAGCCCACTAGATTAAAAATTGTTAACGGTAACCTTCAGAAATCATCGCCAGATATAACTTTTGCATCAGCCGATGTTGCAATAAATTGTGATTGGTCTATTTTAAGTGAGAATCTAGGGAGTGACCACATATTTATAAAAATTAAAATTAAATATCAGGATCAAATAAATATTTCCAAAACAAGAAATTACAAATTAGCTGACTGAAACGCGTATAAGAAATTCATCACAGAACATTTATGGTTTCCTCAAGAACAAAAAAACGTACAGAGCCTTTATGAGCATTTTATTCAACACATTAACAGAGCTGCGGATGATAGTATCCCCATGAAAAAAGTATGTTATAATCCAAGTAACAATTTCAGACCAAAGGGGTATTGGTGTCAAACAATCTCTAAACTAGTTGGCGAGCGTAGGCTAGCTTTAGCTAAATTCCGAAAAAACCCTATTCCTAATAATTTAAATATACTCGAAGAGAAAATACGAAATGCTAGGCGTGCTATTTATAAAGCTAGATCAAAGGATTGGCAATACTTTTGTAATAGTATTGACCACACTTTATCGGTTTCGCAAATGTGGGATAAGATGCGTTGGATTAAAGGGTATAAAAGAAGCAAATTTTACACCTCCATGGACTCACAATTTGAATTATTACGTTCTCTTACCCCCGATTATGTCATGCCCGCACCACCCTGTTTTTTCTCAGTTAATCAATCGCTGGAAGCAGAATTTAGTATGGGAGAGATGCGTGGGTGTTTCAAGAAAAAGGACACAGCCCCAGGGGAAGATATGATTACTTATTCAATGATGTCTCAATTACCTGAGACTGGCCAGTTGTATCTACTAAATTTATACAACCTGATATTAAAGTCTGGTGAAGTTCCAACTCAGTGGCGTAATATCAAAGTGATAGCTATACCTACACCTGGTAGTTCCCCTAACTACTACTAACTAATAATAAACTGAGACCTATATCCTTAATCTCATGCGTCAGTAAGATTTTTCACGCAATGATTGCAAAACGCCTTGAGTGGTTTGTAGAAAGGAATGAGATCCTATCCCCGTCTACAACAGGATTTAGAAGAGGTCAATCTTGTCTTGATTGTTTGGCGCGACTATCCAAATAGGCTTAACTAAAAACTCCCACACTCTAGCATGCTTTTTAGACATTAAAAGCGCATATAACAATGTGCTGATAGAGAAAATGTTACAGGCCCTTGATACTTTAAACGTAGGAAAGAGCATTTGCCAATATCTTTGGAACTTCCTCAGTGAACGCCGACTTAAGATTACTGATGAAATTGCAAAGTGCGAAGAAGTTGTTAGAACAGCAAGAAATGGTCTAGCTCAGGGTGATCCTATCTCACCACTTCTGTTTAATATCGCGACTTCTAGGATTTGTTGGGATATTGCGGCAAATATAAATGTGTGCCAATACGCAGATGATTTTGTTTTATATACAACCGATAATAGTATATTGGAATCCGCAAAGAAAATGCAAGCCTCCTTAAACATGTTTATAGGAATATTGACAGAGCTAGGATTGGAAGTGTCTACAAGTAAATCACACTACTGTATTTTTAGTAGAGGTAGTAGAACTCAACAGCTTAATCTTGTAATAAAAGATAGTTCACTAGAAAGAGTAGACACATATAAATACTTGGGAATATGGCTTGATAAGTAGATAGGTTGTACCGGTTCTGGCTCAACCTCAATTTCATCCTGGGCTCACCAACTTCCGGGCCTTCCTTGGCCGTCCGATCCTAAAAAAAAAAAAAAAAACAAAAAAAAAAAAAAAGGTTTTGCTATGCTCTGATCACGATTCTGCGGTCCGTTTTTGCGTAGCATGCGTGGTTCCAGAGATGTACAGATCAATTAACTGATATCTAATTAATATCCGGTGAGATTGCACCCTCATTAGCGTCCACCCTATTGTTCTGCGTTCTTATCTATAACTCATTAACCCTTATTAGCCGTGCTATTGTATAGGTTCTATTGTTCATTAACTACCTCACTAGGTGTTCTGAATCATCAATAAAACACTCATTCTTTAATTTTGTAACAATTTTTATTTTCCTAACTGTTATTTCTTATAAAATATGACTGAAACATCTCATCTACTAAAATATCGTTGTACAGTGTGTTCCCTGTAAATATGCTCGTAAAACTATGCATTGAACTTCCATGAAACTTATATAGCAAATACATTAAGCAATATTCACCGCAAACTGAAGTCCACTCATTCTGAATCCTTTCAACATTCCAGTCCCATCTTTTACAGTTCCTTTTTAAAAACTCTAGATGATATCGTGCAGGTGCTCGTCCATATGAATCAAAATATTGACCGATGCCATTCGCACCGATGTGTAAAGCTACCCAATGGGAGCCTGGTTTATCATCCGTATCCACATTGCATATTATATACGTTGGTACATGGGTATACATGGGCAGTCTATTAGCAGCATAAACATTATTTTCTAGGTTGGGATGAATCTTTTTCAGATGTTGTTGTACATCTAGTGTATCCATGATATTATGACTATTAGTAGATTATTATAGAACCAATCTGTTCAATGGTTAACATAGTTATGATCAATTAAAGTGATTTGTAAATATTAAATAGCATTATTCTGAAGTGATTGTGTATGAGTCATCTGTGTAGTGCATCACGAAACAATGCGAGATAAGTTTGTTGTTATCTCAACCCTCTAAATTATCCTATCTTCTTTGTTGACTCATTATTGATGTGTTCTGTAAGAGCTGAATATCCATTTTTCACCTCAAAATCTAGACGGTTGCTCAGTTTCAAAGGCTGGCCTCTCGTTAAGTGTCAGAAGCCTGAAGATCTTGCAGACGCCGGTTTCTTTTATACTGGTCATGAAGACAGGACCAAGTGTTTCCATTGTGGTGGCGGTTTAAAAGATTGGGAAGATAATGATGATCCTTGGCAGCAGCATATTCAATGGTTTAGCCAGTGTGATCATGTAAAGTTTAAGCTCGAACGACGTTTTGTATAAGGTTAAAGGATTATAAAGAAATAAAAAATAGTATATTACATACAATTTGTTTTATTTAATTTTATAATATTTCCTATAGTTACATACACACTACATGCATTACGCATAACACATAAATCTAATACACACACACACACATATTATAACGTTAACTACTATAGTCCACAGTAACATTTCTGTTTTTGTCTATTTCAATAATATTATCAAATTCGGCATAAACTATACAGTTAATTGTTTGTATTAGTGAGGTTTCAAATCGTACTTCTAATCTTACACTACCATGCTTTATGAGATTCCAATGAGCTGATGAGTTAGCTGATAAATCAGGAGTTAAGTCAAATGCTAATAAGCAGTAGCCTTTAGCATACTGTTCGCGAGAGATTGCATTTCCTTCATTAAGAAAGTGAATACCAGTTCCTGAGAATAGAGTATGATAGGCTGATGTAAATACACTATTATTAAAAGATGGTTGCAAAGCTTTTGAAGGTATTTGTTGACCATCAATATATAAGCTGAAAGAATTAATACCGTAGTTTTCAAAGTTAAATGGATTTTTAGTAAGGGAGCCATTAAATGCAGAATTGTTCACAAATCCAACTATACATCTTTTGGGTACCTGTCCTAAGAATATATTATCAAGAGTTTTTCCTTGAACACCTGATGGAATTGTTAAAACTTTAACTTCAGCCCGAGTAATAGGATATTTAGCTGTAGTAGAAGCTAAAACTTTCTGATGTGCGAGTAATACACTAGGATTAATTCGTGCTCGTCGGACAATAAGAGTTGCGTCTGTAATGCAAACTTTAAACTTTACGTCGTTCGATCCGGCAATTAAATTAAAACTCTCTCTTGACCGAACTAATTTTACACTCATTTCAACACCATTAATTAAAAATTTATCTTGATTAAAAATGTCACCATGAAGATGTCCAATCATTTCTATTTCCTTACTTTCAGTAACTAATTCCTGTCTTTTAGAAAATCCTATGTTTTTACCATCTGTAGAATCCATTTTTCCTGCTGTATCCTCATACCAAAGACCACAAGTAAGATGAGATTCTTTAGCAGCAGGAGCATAGTTTAAAAGGGTTTCCATGTATGCTCGATAGGCATAAGTATTATTAGGTGGTGATACAAGTTTTTGGTTTAAATAAACATCAAGTTGACTAAAAAGTGAATGCAACCAATTATTTACAGGTGCTACTACTGTAGCTGATACCAAATTAGTTGAATCTTCATTTAATACTTTTGCTTTTATTTGGAGTAATGTATGAGACAAATCTATGTAGTCATCGCCTGTCCCAGGAACTTGAAACTCGATAGGTCCATCATCAGCAAGAGATGAAATTGGTTTATAGTGAATCCACAATCCATTTTCAATGCTTGTTTGTGTAGACGGTAGTGCAAACAAATCCAATTCTGACTTAACGCACTCACAAGAATGGTTATGAAGGAAAGACATATTTAATTTGAAAATATATCTTTGATATTTTTTGGGTTTAGGCGAAGTTTTTTCGTAGCTTTCACTTTAGCAGTTAATGGTGGAATGATCGAGGCCAATCGTTTTCTTTTAGTTATATACCCAGATCCTGACATGTTAATTCGATCAATTCTATCATCAGCCTTTCGTTTTAAGTTCGTACTAACTTGCTTAAGACGATCTTTTACTGAGACTTCCATAGGACGCGCTTGAACCATATCCGATAAAAGTTGTAACCCGGCACGGGGTTTTTACTCCCACCGTTCTACAGAAAAATTAAATGGTATAGGAAACTAATGAAACAACACAACTATATTTCACTTCCATGTATTTACAGACAAAAATTAGGTTATTATATAATGCTGAAATAGACACACAATAATAATTGCACACACAGTACAGGGCTGACCGCCCCAGACCACTATGTCTCGGGTTCCACAGTGGTCTGAAGTGGCAACCTCTGTCAAAATACTATACCTTTGAACATGAGTATATTGACTCTAAACAAGGCCTCAGGGCCGCTTTGCAGGTTCGAGAGGTGAACACTGGTGACTGGTAGCTCAATCGTTAAATGAAGTAATCACTATGCTGCACACACGCAGCCAGATAATAAAGTTAATACAAAGCTCTTGTTAGACAAGGCTCACAAAATACTCTCTCTCTGCATACAACTCCCTAGTCTGAAAGTCTCTCCCTCAGTCTCTCAAATAGCTCCCCTTGGCATCGGTGATATACGGGGTCCGTCTATCTCCACACGAAATCGCGTCCTCCGGGGCATGTCACACAGGACAGATAATCACACAGCACTCACGCACAACACAAGGTACCTGCCGTCTTCATGTAACGAGGAGCGTGGAGGCGGTAGCCGCCACTGTGGGTCAGCCACGCTGTCACAGCTCACCCGTCGGACCGTACCTGGCCGACGAACAGTCGCAAGACCACGGCGACACCAATCACCCACGCGGTGACCACGTGCACAAGAGTAGCCTGAGATTAAGGCCCTCCTAAAAAACCAGACCTGTAGACAACAACCCTGTATGAATCGCATGAATCTACACGAATTCCGAGAGGAACAGAAACACGTACAATATACTCACAGGAAACTCCAAAATATGCTCCGAAGAAATAATGGCCGACAGGCGTCAGAAACAGTCGGGAACAAAGTCTGCTTCCATTGCAAACGGATCCTGGATAAGGCTGAGCGGGAAACGATGCCTGACAAATATATGGCTCGACGGAACTCGTGGCATCAGGGCTCCAAAACCCTGGCCCCTCCAGACACCAAGCTCAGACCCAAAATTGCGTGACTCCTCACGTCCAAACCCCAAAAACCCCTCTTTTCCATCGCCATGACAATGCACTCTCTCGAATGTTCGACCACAGAGCAGAGCAAACTCCTTCTTGTCATAGACAATTTCCTGTCAAACTCGACTAATCGATCCTTACGTCCGAATGCATCAGACCGAAGAAATTAATCAAATGATTTCCAAACACCGCGCATAATATAGCTAAATAATTGCTACTAATTATTTAATATAAACAATTAATTAAAACCTTTAATCTGTTTACGATTAAGACTAAGAACACACAACGCCATCTAGTTGGATCTCCAATCCAACACAAATCGATTGTTAACCTTAATTCGACAACAGATGGCGTTTGCAACGTCACAAAGTCCTACTCCAGCATTTAACGCCTCCTTACCAATCACTCGAGCACCACTTGAAAGTAAAGGTAAAACTGATCTAAATAGCCCCCCTAAGAAGCTGCCAATACCATGACCACGTTGATATGGTGAACCCTTATAAATTACTCCAACTCCTGATCCAGCTTGATGTGAATAATAATTTTCATATGGACATTTATGATGATCATGAAGAGAATTCATCCATCCTCCGAGCCTTTTTCCCAACTATGTTGGGGTCGGCTTCCAGTCTAACCGGATGTAGCTGAGTACCAGTGCTTTACAAGGAGCGACTGCCCTATCTGACCCCCTCAACCCAGTTACCCGGGCAACCCAATACTCTTTGGTTAGACTGGTGTCAGACTTACTGGCTTCTGACTACCCGTAACGACTGCCAAGGATGTTCAATGACAGCCGGGACCTACAGTTTAACGTGCCATCCGAAACACAGTCATTGGTGTCTAAGATATACTTAGAAAGTACATACAAACTTAGAAAAGTTGCATTGGTACTTGCCTGACCTGGAATCGAACCCGCGCCCTCATACTCGAGAGGTTGGTTCTTTGCCCACTAGGCCACCACGACCACCATGAAGAGAATTCATTATAATAATTTTTGAAAATGTAGTTTAATACACACGGTTCCAAACTGGAATGGTATTTTTAGTCCTGTGCTCGATCTTATATCTATTTCCAGTGTATCGAACTCTCTTCGCATAACAGGTAAGTAGTGAGGTGGTGAGAAAACGTGCATTTTATTTGCACCATAAATGTATTTTGAAGGGTCTAATGAAATGACTCTTAATAAAGGAGTCATAACATCACCCACAATCTGAGGATCGATAATGTCGCAATATACAAGGTGTTGATTTGCATTTGTGCCATACTTCAGGAGGAGGACATAAAATACGTAAATAATCGATTGGAATTACAGTTGAGGGGAAATAGCTAATAAGCACTGCTTTTTTTGTCATTGTAATGTCATAGTATTTCAGAAGTAATCCAATTTTATGAATGAAATTTATGAATAATCGTTGCGTATGCTTTGTGTTTGCGTTTGTGTGAGGGCGCAGCACGGTTTTAAGGCCAGTAACACACGTGCCAAGTTTAAATACGGCTAGATGACATCGACGGATTTCCGAAAAAAAAATAAAATAAAAAAATTTTGTACCAATTTTTTTGTTGATTTGGGTTGAGAATCATTAGTATAATTACGTCCTTGACTATGGCACGGATGCAAATCAACAGCTTGTATAAATAGTTGAGATGGTAACCCTAAGTGTAAATTAGCAGGACACTTTCCAAAATTTCTGTCTAGGAGATTTTTATTTGGTTCATAACCTAGTTGTAAGCTTAATTTGGGTGATAATGTTATTGATTTTATATTTTCATCCGAAACAGAAACATACACAAATTTTGATATTTCATCATAACGAAATTTCAAGTTTTCTTTGATACCATTTAACGCTTTTAAACTATGTTCAATTTTATCATAGTTGGTAGCTGGAATATGTTTTTTGTAGTACACTGTTGATGGTTTATCTTCATTAGGCATTAACATGGTTTTTGTAATGTATATAACATTTTCATGATCTTGAACAGTAAACATGGTACATGGATATTGAAACTCGACAACTCCAACCAACCATTCACCTTCTAATTTCATAGCCTTTGGTAATTTTGTTGAAAAATGTGTGGTCTTGTTATCAGGAAAGTATTCCATTGAACTATTGCTGAGTAAAGTTAAATAAAAACTTTCTTTATTTATATTTCTTTTAAACTAGAAGCTAAAATCCAACTGTTAAATTTATCTGGATAATCTTTCCACTTCACTAATACTTCTTTTCTGTTACCCGAATAACGAGTGTCAATTATTTTATCTATTTTATACTGCGAGGTGGGGTTGTATGTGACCTTCTGTAATTCTCTTTCATAAAAAGTACCAACTATTGGTTCATTCTGTAAATCTGTTATTGTATAAACAACCCATGGAGATCTATCAATTATTGAAGATATAATAAATATTTCATCACTCCAATTAGATTCATATCCTTTTTGGAATACATGTTTATGTTTAGTTATTCGAACATAATCACCCACATTGAAATTTGGTTTTGGATTTTTTAAGGAATGTTTTTTTGACCCCCTATCATAAAGATTAGTCCAAACTGTCATAATATTATTGGAATTTACATCACAAGGGCACATCTTAATACTAGAGTGAATGCTGTGAATAAGAATATATTAAATCTTGTAAAACATCTATATATCTATAAGTATTATTATGAGTGAAATAACGCCACATTTTCATTTTTAGAGTTCTTTGAAATCGTTCAACAATACTAGCCTTAATATCAGGATTGTTAGTGGTATAGTAATTAATCTTTTTGGATTTAAAGTATTTTTGTACATCTTTTGAAACAAATTCTGTACCTTTATCAGATTGTATGTGAGTAGGTGTTGAATCACATTCAGTAAATATACTTTCAAAACATTCTTTGGTTGTTGCTGAGTTTTTCTTTTTCATTGGTCTTACAAAAGCATATTTACTAAATACATCAATAACACAAAGTATGTAGTTGAAACCATCATTATATTGAGAATAAGTTCGCATATCACTTAAATCAGCTTGCCACAGTTCATTAATATTTGATAGAATGTATCTATTACGCGGGAATTTTTTCCGAATGGGTTTATGTAATGTGTATGTTTCTTGTGATCGTAATTAAAACATTCCTTTACTTGCTTTTTATCCATTTTACCCTTCATGGCTTTTGATAATTTATCAATACTACTAAAACCAGCGGGGTTAGATGGATCATAATAAATCCTGTTAATTTCTTCTAATATGGGGTCCATTTTTCCCAATCGATCTTTTTACGTATTTTAGTCATAGATATTTTATCAACACTGCTTGGTGTAGAAAACTCTTGAAATTCAATCTCTGAGGTTTTGTCTAGATCTTTTGCTTGAAGTTGGTTAATAAACTCACATCTCTTTGGGTTTCCAATATAAGTCAGTGGTACTTTAATATCTTTTAATGCTTTAGCAAATCTATCCCACCCTATTGGGTCACTCCTTTTGAGGGGTCTCAGTGTATCATTTATTAAATCAACAATATTACTTCCAGGAATTTTTTCATTGTCTATTATGACTACACCTTCATTATCCCAATGTATTTTACTTTTACCAACTAAGTTTAATAATAACTCACCTTTTTTATTATAAGTTTTTGGTATTAAACTGAGTATTTGAGTTGGTGTGTAAAGTGAATTTACCTCATTTTCTTTACTTTTAATGGATCCACTCTCCTCCAACAAAGATTCAGCGTCAAATGAGCTTTTTATATCTCTATCTTTATTTTTAAAACCAATTTTAGACTCATTTGAATTTTCATTAAATGTATCAGAATAAATTGGTAATCTGAGTGGTTGACGATCCTCTTCGGTAAAGTGAAAGTATCTTTGTAGTGTTTGTAAATATAACATCCACTTCTTTCGGTCTTCCGTCTTACTATTCATAATATTTTGCATTTCTATTGAAATGCAAAATATTGAAATGCAAAATGAATAGTAGTAGAAATATCTAATCGAGACAAATTACTATTAACTTTACTTTCTTGTTTTAATTTTTCAATCAATCCAGGTTCAATAAGTATCATTTTCTTTGCATTATCCATGTTAACTGGCTAGTCCACTTACTAACCCACTCAATATTGCTCCTAATATTACTGGCAAGAAAGCCCCTCCTTTTTGTATAATTATATTTTTTCTTAGTTTATGTTTACACTTCTGAACCAGTTTACGGAGTATATTTTTGTGTTTATTCAATTTTTGTTTATCTTGGTCTTTAAGAGGTACCTTTCCTTGTAAAACGTTATGAATTCATTCACAAATACAATTGATTTCTTCTTCATCACACGTTTTAAGTAACGCTCTTTGATATTTTGGTTTAAGCGTATACAAAGCGTTTAGCAGATAATTATGCGTTGTGACTCGACGATGCATCATTTAGAAATGATTTGAATTGTTTGATTCTTGGTGTATTTAAACTCTTTTGTGGGTACGTAGACTGTACAGTAACCATTAAATGGGAAGACATTCGTCTTGATACGACAAAAATCATTAGTACTCTGTTTTAAATCTACCATTAAATAACCATGTGCTTCTAAAGTTGCATCCCTGTAGGCATCTTCAATAAATTTTCGGTTATCTGGTGACACTTGCCGTGCTAAATATCTTATTTGAGTTTTATCTCGAGGATTTTTTAAAATATATTATATAACTTGAGTTTAAAGAAATGTCTCTTTGACCTTTGCCCTGATGAAATAAATTTTGTGTTAAATAAAATACACTAAGATTCCTGTGATGACTACCTTTTGTAAATATGTCCACAATTCTTCCATCAGACTCCCTCATTAGATCATCAATAATTACAAGATGTGGGTTTTCACCATCAAACATATTAAGATTTGGAATTCCCTGATGATAGTTAACATTTGGTAAATTATATAAAGGTTGCATTTCATCAAAGCACCATGTGATTTGATTGAAATCACAATTACATATTTCTGTAACTGATTTTATGAAATTTGTTACAAAATTTGACTTCCCACATCCACTTGGTCCTGCTACAATAGCGGTAAACGGATGAATAAAATGAAACATTATACACGTCTTAAGTCCAAAGGGTTGAAATAAAAAATGAAAGTGTTGTTATCAAAATTTAATATATATTGCTAAAATTATATAAAACAGAATGATCTATTACTACCCCTTACACAATTAGTACATCAGAATTTTACAATCACCTCAAATGTATACACACAAATAGACACAATCATGGATTCTACAGATGGTAAAAACATAGGATTTTCTAAAAGACAGGAATTAGTTACTGAAAGTAAGGAAATAAAAATGATTGGACATCTTCATGGTGACATTTTTAATCAAGATAAATTTTTAATTAATGGTGTTGAAATGAGTGTAAAATTAGTTCGGTCAAGGGAGAGTTTTAATTTAATTGCCGGATCGAACGACGTAAAGTTTAAAGTTTGCATTACAGACGCAACTCTTATTGTCCGACGAGCACGAATTAATCCTAGTGTATTACTCGCACATCAGAAAGTTTTAGCTTCTACTACAGCTAAATATCCTATTACTCGGGCTGAAGTTAAAGTTTTAACAATTCCATCAGGTGTTCAAGGAAAAACTCTTGATAATATATTCTTAGGACAGGTACCCAAAAGATGTATAGTTGGATTTGTGAACAATTCTGCATTTAATGGCTCCCTTACTAAAAATCCATTTAACTTTGAAAACTACGGTATTAATTCTTTCAGCTTATATATTGATGGTCAACAAATACCTTCAAAAGCTTTGCAACCATCTTTTAATAATAGTGTATTTACATCAGCCTATCATACTCTATTCTCAGGAACTGGTATTCACTTTCTTAATGAAGGAAATGCAATCTCTCGCGAACAGTATGCTAAAGGCTACTGCTTATTAGCATTTGACTTAACTCCTGATTTATCAGCTAACTCATCAGCTCATTGGAATCTCATAAAGCATGGTAGTGTAAGATTAGAAGTACGATTTGAAACCTCACTAATACAAACAATTAACTGTATAGTTTATGCCGAATTTGATAATATTATTGAAATAGACAAAAACAGAAATGTTACTGTGGACTATAGTAGTTAACGTTATAATATGTGTGTGTGTGTGTATTAGATTTATGTGTTATGCGTAATGCATGTAGTGTGTATGTAACTATAGGAAATATTATAAAATTAAATAAAACAAATTGTATGTAATATACTATTTTTTATTTCTTTATAATCCTTTAACCTTATACAAAACGTCGTTCGAGTTTAAACTTTACATGATCACACTGGCTAAACCATTGAATATGCTGCTGCCAAGGATCATCATTATCTTCCCAATCTTTTAAACCGCCACCACAATGGAAACACTTGGTCCTGTCTCCATGACCAGTATAAAAGAAACCGGCGTCTGCAAGATCTTCAGGCTTCTGACACTTAACGAGAGGCCAGCCTTTGAAACTGAGCAACCGTCTAGATTTTGAGGTGAAAAATGGATATTCAGCTCTTACAGAACACATCAATAATGAGTCAACAAAGAAGATAGGTTAATTTAGAGGGTTGAGATAACAACAAACTTATCTCGCATTGTTTCGTGATGCACTACACAGATGACTCATACACAATCACTTCAGAATAATGCTATTTAATATTTACAAATCACTTTAATTGATCATAACTATGTTAACCATTGAACAGATTGGTTCTATAATAATCTACTAATAGTCATAATATCATGGATACACTAGATGTACAACAACATCTGAAAAAGATTCATCCCAACCTAGAAAATAATGTTTATGCTGCTAATAGACTGCCCATGTATACCCATGTACCAACGTATATAATATGCAATTTGGATACGGATGATAAACCAGGCTCCCATTGGGTAGCTTTACACATCGGTGCGAATGGCATCGGTCAATATTTTGATTCATATGGACGAGCACCTGCACGATATCATCTAGAGTTTTTAAAAAGGAACTGTAAAAGATGGGACTGGAATGTTGAAAGGATTCAGAATGAGTGGACTTCAGTTTGCGGTGAATATTGCTTAATGTATTTGCTATATAAGTTTCATGGAAGTTCAATGCATAGTTTTACGAGCATATTTACAGGGAACACACTGTACAACGATATTTTAGTAGATGAGATGTTTCAGTCATATTTTATAAGAAATAACAGTTAGGAAAATAAAAATTGTTACAAAATTAAAGAATGAGTGTTTTATTGATGATTCAGAACACCTAGTGAGGTAGTTAATGAACAATAGAACCTATACAATAGCACGGCTAATGAGGGTTAATGAGTTATAGATAAGAACGCAGAACAATAGGGTGGACGCTAATGAGGGTGCAATCTCACCGGATATTAATTAGATATCAGTTAATTGATCTGTACATCTCTGGAACCACGCATGCTACGCAAAAACGGACCGCAGAATCGTGATCAGAGCATAGCAAAACCTTTTTTTTTTGTTTTTTTTTTTTTTTTTAGGATCGGACGGCCAAGGAAGGCCCGGAAGTTGGTGAGCCCAGGATGAAATTGAGGTTAAGCCAGAACCGGTACAACCTATCTACTTTGATAGTTCGTTAAAATGGAGTAAACATATTAATGAAGTAGTTCAAAAAGGTTTAAAATTCAACAATTTACTTAAAATACTCGCTAGCTCTTCATGGGGGTTCGCTCTTCGCTCGAGTGCGTAATCCAGAAGCCCCCAATTATACCCTACTGATATATTTTGATCTGATCTGATCTGACCTGTTTTCTGGATGTATATTTTAAAAATTTTGGAAATATAAGCTAACCTGATCAGATCTGATCTGTTTCGTGAGCTTAATATTTAACGGCTGTAAAATCTTTTTTTTTTTAATTAACGGTAGTGAGAAATATAATTACAAAAGAAAAACCAGACCGAACAAATATCAACTTGTTCGTGTGGGAATCGAACCCACGACACTTTGTTTAGATGGTTGAAGACCGTGTTATACCTATTTTATTTAATTGTGATGTGACCAGGTCTTAACCACTAAGCCAAACGTGTTGTCAAACATGTAACAAAATAGCGAACCACTTCATGCATTTTGTTTACTTAACGATGTATTGTATGACATCATTTATTCGATGCGCTTCTGTATATGGTTTTCAAGTTGAATGACTTCTCAGTAAAATTCTTTACGATGTTTTTTCCACTTATTGATATAATATTCTCCCCGTTATTGTGTCTACTGATGAAAAATTGGCGGAAAATGAACTATGAGCGGCTGAGGTTTTTTAATTATTGTAGAATTAAGACCACTTCCCCTTTGTAAATAAAACAAGAAATATTTATTTAAAAATGTATTATATAAATCTTCACACATTTATATTATAGTCTTTACACCATTTTTTTAAACAGATAACGTTTTTTAAAGCACATATTGAATCATGATAAATACAGGTGTACAGATCTTGAGAGTGTTCATATTGTTTGTACAGGTTTATTAAACTAGGACATCCCTTATCATCTAAGTTATTAATATTATTATTATTAATTACAATATTTTTTAACCACGACACTTTTTCGGAACCTTTAGTATAAACACATTTCATCATCAGCCTATCGCAGTCCACTGCTGGACATAGGCCTCTCCAAGTGCACGCCACTGAGATCGATTTTCGGCTTCTCGCATCCAGCTCCTGCCAGCCGTCTTGCGCAAGTCATCACTCCACCGTGCCTGAGGACGTCCTACACTACGTTTGCCGAGGCGTGGTCTCCACTCTAGAACTCGTTTACCCCAACGGTTATCGGTTCTTCGGCTAATATGGCCAGCCCACTGCCACTTCAGCTTGCTGATTCGGTGGGCTATGTCGATGACCTTGGTTCTCTGACGGATTACCTCATTTCTGATGCGATCCCTCAGAGAAATGCCGAGCATAGCCCTTTCCATAGCCCGCTGAGCGACTTTAAACTTGTGAACCAGCCGTACCGACAGTGTCCACGTTTCGGCTCCGTAAGTCATGACAGGTAAGACGCACTGATTGAAGACTTTTGTCTTTAGGCACTGTGGGATCGACGATGTTAGGACTCGACGTAGCTTCCCAAATGCAGCCCAACCCAACTGAATTCTCCTATTCACCTCGTCCTCAAAGTTGTTTCTACCTAACTGCAATGTCTGCCCGAGGTATACATATTTCCGAACAACTTCGAGAACGGCGCCGTGTATCGCAATCGGTTCCGGTAGAACATGTTCATTGAACATGACCTTGGTTTTGTCCAAGTTCATCCGTAGGCCGATGCGTAGAGAAGATTCAGCCAGGTCGTTCAGCATCTGTTGTAGGTCCTGCAGCGTTTCCGCCATGATGACGATATCGTCAGCAAATCGCAAGTGAGAGATGTGTTCGCCATTGATGTTGATGCCGCGTCCTTTCCAGTTCAGCGTCTTGAACATATCCTCCATTGCATTAGTGAACAGTTTCGGGGAAATAACATCCCCTTGTCTCACTCCTCGATGCAACGGTATGGGCCTTGTTTGCTGATTCTGTACTTGGACGGACATAGTAGCGGCTTCGTAGAGACATCTCATCACTTGGATGTATCGCCAATCTACTTGGCAACGCTGCAGGGACTCCAGAACAGACCAGATTTCAACCGAGTCAAAGGCCTTCTCATAGTCCACAAATGCTAGACACAGGGGCTGATTATACTCTTCGGTCTTCTGTATAATCTGCCGCATTGTGTGGATGTGGTCTATGGTGCCGTATCCGCTCTGAAACCCAGCCTGCTCCGGTGGTTGGAATTCGTCGAGTCTTCGCGCAAGTCGGTTCGTGATCACTCTTGAGAACAGCTTATAGACGTGGCTTAGGAGGGAAATGGGTCGATAGTTCTTCAGCTGGGTTTTGTCTCCCTTTTTGAAGAACAGGACGACAACACTCCTACTCCACGCCTCTGGAGTTCTCCCTTCAAACAGGACGGCATTAAAAAGCTTCTGGAGCTCCCCCAGTACGGGCTTTCCTCCTGCTTTTAATAGCTCTGTTGTAATGCCATCCTCGCCAGGGGCTTTTCCATTTTTGAGCTGTCTCAGAGCGATCTCGATTTCGCCACTGCTGACTTCTGGCAGGTCTTCGGTGAAATGGCGTGTTAATGTAGCTCTAGAATCCTCATTTCCGGGATCAGGTCGAGATGCATGCGATGCGTATAACCGGCCATAGAAATTTTCCACTTCCGAAAGGACTGCCGGCACCGAAGAAACGACTTCTCCACTTGTTGTGGTCAGCTTCGTCAAGTAGCTTCTTCCAAGAGATTGCACGAACACCTTTGACCCCCGATTCAGCTCAATTGCTCTTTCAATGTCAAGAGTATTGGAGCACCGGAGGTCGCGTCGTACGTGCTTGTTGATCTCTTGGTTTAGAGCCCGCTTAGCTGACGAAGTGACAGGCGGGTTTTCACGTCGTTTCTTCATAAGCTCTAATGTCTCTTCCGAAAGCTTTGATTTCTTGTCCTTACGCTGCATGTTACAGAATCTCGAACCTTCCTCCCTGAGGATCCGAACCACATATTCGTGGTTCTGGTTAACGTCTGTTGTGGTTTCCACGGCGGCAAATCGGTTCTCCAAATTTGACTGGAACGTCTCAGATCCTATCATGGTTTGAAGCAGTGTTGGTCGGAGCCTGGCCTTCATCAGACGGAAACGTTCGGCCTTGAAGTTGATATTCAGAGAGCCTCGGACAAGTCGGTGATCGCTACCGGTATTAAACCTATTGATCACGGAGACGTCTCTGAATATGTGCTTCTTGTTCGTCATGATGAAGTCAATCTCATTTTTAGTCATAGTGTCGGGGCTTTGCCACGTCCACTTCCTTTGGGGCTGCTTTTTGAAAAAGGAGTTCATCAAAAAGAGCCCCTCGCGTTCGAGGAAGTTGACGAGCATTTGCCCCCTATGATTCCTGCTTCCAAATCCATGGGATCCTACTGCCGATTCGCCGCAAATCTGTTCTCCCACTTTAGCGTTAAAGTCCCCCATGATAACGGTGTAATGGGTCTTTGTAGTGAAGTGGAGGGCCCTTGATATATCATCAAACATATTCTCCACTTCATCGTCTGAATGTGTCGAGGTCGGTGCGTACACTTGCACCACCTTGAGGCTATACCTGTCGGTGAGCTTTATGATAAGGTACGCTACCCTGTTCGACACACTAGACACCTCCACAACGTTATCAGCTAGGGACTTATTAACCAGAAACCCAACGCCACCTTGGGATTGTTGGTCTCCCTCTCGGAAGTACATTAGGTGACCTGATTCGAGGGTTATGGTGTCCTCCCCCTCTCTTCGAACTTCACATAACCCTAATATATGCCACCTAATCTTCCCAAGTTCCACCTCGAGTTGCGCCAGATGCGAGTCAAGCCGTAGCGTGCGGCCGTTGTACGTCGCAAGAGTCAGTTTTGTTTGGTGGCCTCCCGTAACCCGGAGATTCTTCGCACCCCCTGTCCCGCCGTAACCACGGTCGCCACCGTGACCGGGAATAGCGGAACTGCCGGGAACTAGGGGCCGTGGCTTTTTTGTTCTGCACATAGAGGTATTTAGCCTACTGCTATCACGCTGGCCAGACGGGTTAATAGAGGGTTTTTTCCGAGTTTTCCTTCTCTCGCACTGGTGTTCGGTGCATTTCTTACTCCATTAGTCGACTTCTACGACACCCACTGGAAGAAGGGGTAGCGACATATGTATTCTTAAGCCGTCGCTACACGGCTAATAAACACATTTATCTCTTAAATACTTATAATCAAATTCTGATAATTCGAGTAAGGCACAACGCCTTCATTCCAGTATATTTTTCTATTTCGTTCAATCCAACTTACTTGTCGTCGTTCTTCTTTAGTCAAATCGTAAAATGGGAATGGGGCTTTTATAAGAAAAACCTGATTTTTTTTATCACATAGTATAGCAATTTCTTTTATTATGAATTTGTTTGCTTCTGTTTTGAAACCTTGTACATCTACAATAGCACTCATGATAACCTGCGCACAATGTTACTTAAAGGTTTGTATTCCACAAGTCGATCGTTTATGATCAAACAATACGCAGTTGTGTTATCAGGTATCAATGTTGAACACTCAAACTCCAATCTTACGTCTACTGGACCCGTTTTTAAACTGTCGTTTTGTCTTGAACAAGCTATGATGAAAAGTGGAGCTTTTTCTTTAAAATTTTTCAGATCGAGCAAGGGATCCACTGGACTGTTGTAATATGACTGACGAAATTTCACATACATTTCATATAATATACTGTACTTATTCTCAGAAAACTTTAAGCCTAATGGTTCATACGGATAATATTCATCATATCATATCATCTATACTTATAATAAATCTGTAGAGAGGTCAATTCTGTACATTGAATATTTTTCCAAAATAACTATTGGGGGGTGATTAGTGATCGATACTGATGCCAAAAATGCAATCAGTAAAATTTTTGTCTGTCTGTCTGTCTGTCTGTCTGTCTGTCTGTCTGTCTGTATGTTCGTTATGGAAACAAAAACTACTTGACGGATTTCAACGAAACTTGGTACAATGATTCTTCATACTCCTGGGCAGGTTATAGGATACTTTTCATCACGCTACAATCAATAGGAGCAAAGCAGTGAAGGTAAATATAGGGAAAACGGGAGAAGTTACTCCATTTTTTTTGCTTCCGTCGCGTGTGCAGCCTTAACGGTTAAAGCTACACAGAAACCATGTAGGTCGGAAATGTTCTCCTTAAAATTATGTAAAAAATATACCTTGACAGTATATGTCCATCTTTTATGGTTGGCTTACAATAACACGTTTAACTCTCGGTAGCTTAGCAGTTCGGAGTTTTCTGATTATATTTGTCTACTATTACGTTTATAATACTCTCACTCACACTAACTAAAAAAAGTTGACATGATTACGTATTCAATAAAGAAAGAATAATATAAATCGGTCAAGAAATACCAAAGTTATACATGAAATACGGTAGCCATCGCGAGTGAATACTGAATCATGCTATAAGGATCATTTTTGTGCAACGGTCGCTGCGCTCGATGCGGATCGCGGCGCGGTTGCTGCGCGAGCTTCATACAATATTTGGCTGTTGATGCGATTGATGCGAATAGACGTTCGGAGTGTTCAACCTTACGACTTTAAATAATTTATTTTTAATTATCTTTTGTTGTTATTTTATAAAATAGGTAAATATTAGTTATTTTGGTATGGTTTAAAAATTCGTTCAAATTACAAATTATTAATAGTTTATATTTTATTTCTATTTAGGTAAAGTAGTAGTAGATAAGCATAGATTTAGATAATTGGATAGGCTGGTGTTTATTAGGTATTTCTTCCTCTCTTTGCACAAAGTCCGAATCTAACGCGGACGAAGTCGCTGGCAGAAGCTAGTATCATATAAATGCGTAGTTCCGATTCTCTATCAAGTTCTACTTAAATGTTGGGAAGAGGGCACTGTACCTCAGGACATGCGGGACGCAGACATAATTACGCTATACAAGGGTAAAGGAGACAGAGGAGACTGTAACAACTACAGAGGTATCTCACTCCTCACTGTCACAGGAAAAGCTTTTGCCAAGGTGATTCTGAAAAAGATCGAAACTCTTGCCGCAAGAATATACCCCGAGTCACAATGTGGCTTCAGGCCTGGTCGTTCCACAAATGACATGATATTTACTCTGCGTCAACTTCAGGAAAAGAGTCGTGAACATCAGACACCCCTCTATATTGCATTTGTCGATTTAAACAAAGCCTTCGACTCTGTAAGTAGACAAGGCCTTTACAACATACTTTTTAGAATAGGATGCCCACCAACCTTACTTTCCCTAATCAAGGCTTTCCACGACAACATGCAAGGTTCTGTTATGTTCGACGGCCAGGCTACAGAAGCTTTCAGCATGAACCGTGGCATAAGACAAGGCTGTGTCCTAGCGCCTACCCTTTTCGGTATCTTCTTTTCGGCTATACTGATAGAGGCCTTTAAACAATGTGATATCGGAATTCACCTGCACACGAGGAAAGATGGAAGACTTTTCAACATCAACCATCTGAACTCAAAAACTAAGCGATATGACATACTGGTCCGCGAGTTACTGTATGCTGATGATGCAGCTCTAGTAGCTAAATCTGAACAAGAACTACAGGAACTCGTAAATAGGTTTGATCGCGCTTGCCGCCTATATTCTATGAGTATAAACACCAAAAAAACTGTCATCATGGCTCAAGGCGTCGACCATCCACCTCATATCACGCTCGATGGAACTCCTCTAGAAATTGTTGATCACTTTTGCTATCTCGGATCTACTACAACCTCCAATCTTTGTAACAATAAGGAAATTGATACTCGCATTGGAAGAGCGGCTTCCAACTTTGGCAAACTCTCTACGCGTGTTTGGAGAAACAACAAGCTTACCATTACTACCAAGATCCTCGTATACAAAACCTGCGTACTCAACACGCTACTATACGGCTCGGAAACATGGACCACTTACTCCAAGCAAGAACGTCGCCTTAACGCTTTCCACATGCGCTGCTTGCGCGCGATACTCGGTGTCACCTGGAAGGACAGGGTGACTAACGAAACTGTCCTAAGCAAGACCAACTGCAACAGCATCCTAGCAATTCTGAAACAGAGAAGACTTCGCTGGCTGGGACACGTTCATCGTATGGACACCGAAAGATTGCCACGTGAAGTCATGCTCGGGCAGATTGCTGATGCAAAAAGACGAGTGGGCCGCCCAAACTTACGTTTCAAGGATTGTTGCAAACGTGACATGGACAGCTTCAACATCAACGCTAATTCTTGGGAAGCACGCGCCAATGAGAGGCTCTTATGGAGACGCGACCTGCGCACCGGGACTGCAATATATGACGAAGCCTGGCTCGACGACATTAAGCAGAAAAGGCTTCGCATCAAGAACGCTGCACCCGTGGATGACCCGCGCTTCACCTGCGACAAATGCGGCAAGAAGTGCCGTGCAGCTATTGGCTTATTTAGCCATAAAAGAAAGTGCTTGCGGCACTAATAACCGCATAGACAAGCACTGCCACAATCATCTGACCAAGATGCTCTGTGGCCAATGATGAGTCACAGTTATAGACATAGTTGCATACTGAACACTTTCTAATAATTTTGTTTCTTATATTCTATGTCTACTCCAAAAGTTTGTAAAAAAATGTAAACAAAGATGTCCGCAATTGTAAGGGTGATCACCCTGCATATTTTCATAATTATAGTGGATTTTCGAGCCTAAGTATTTTATAAATTCCTTGGGGGGCTTTAGATTTCCATAACTGTCAAAATATTCAATATAATCACTGTATTTTGCATAGGCTACCCAATGAGAACCATGATTGTTAGAACTATCTAAATTAACAACTCCACATTCATTTTTATAAGGATATTTAGGGAGTTCATTTCTCATAATGACACCTCTAAAGTAGGGAATACTATTTCCATATTTTAAAATGTCAAAGTTAGTTAGAGCTCGTTTGGGTAGCCGATGTATTCGTTTTTTTCTTTTGATACAAAAATTCCAAGTCCATCTTTGTGCGGTTTAAGACGTAGTCCTTTTCCGATGCAAAGAGCCTCCATTTTTTCATTATGTCTCTTCGATTCTTCGTACAGTTTTTTAGCCATCTTGTATTCATTATAGTTTTAGCAATACCAGCTGCTCCACCTGCTATAGCTCCCGCGGCTGATAAACCAGCAAAAATAGGAATCAAAGGTAATACTCCACCAGTTTTTGGTATTGGAATAACCCGAGGAAGTTTAATGGATGATTCATTAGCTAATTCTCTGGCAGCAGTCATAGCTAATGCTATCGCAGTTTTTTTGCATTTTGGTTTTAATTTTTTCATATGTTTTTTCGTAACAGATATTACAGTTTTCAATTTCTTTTTAAGACCTTTTCCACTAGTAATTTCTGGTGAAGAGTTTTGGCGACGAGTTTTTTTTAAGCCAGTACCGGTTTTAATTTTCGCTAACATAGCGTTCTTTACTAGATGTGCTGCGAATTTTTCTCCTGTACTTGCATCAGGAGCAAGAACTAGATCAGCGTTGTGACGATCCTCCAAGTTTGACGACTTGTAGTATGCAATATCGTGGTCTTTACAATATTCATCCAATTTATTAACGCCTTGGTCTCCACGCGTAAGTCGCGCAATTAATTTTGTATCAGGGCCACAATAATTATATCCTGGCAAATGTAATTCAAAAGGTAGGTGGTTTATTAACCAATTAAGAAGACTACTCTCTCCAATACACATCATAAGACTGACCAATCAAGGACTTAACACTTTATATATTAAAGAGTTTGGTAAGTCAACTATGTTTATTTATATCTCAAAGCACATTTGTCTTATCTATCCAGCTATTTTCATTAGAAGGCAAGCCAAGCCATTTTACGAAAACTTTATTCCCTTTCCTTTTAAGAACTTTCTCAACTAAATATACATTGGGGTGTTTTATCTTCTGAAGTTCTTGCTCATAAAATGCTCCTAGGATAGGCTGTCCTCTGATCGTATCTTCAATTAAGTAAGTGATAGGAGTAGTATTCTGCTTGTATCTAATTTTAAATATTTCTGTTGACCAATTGGGAGTATAACCCTTTTCGAATGTTCCTTTGTACTTACTGATACGAACGTAATCACCCACTTTAAACTTGCTTTTTATACTTTTTTGCTTTTTCACTAAACTATTAAATCTTTTTAATATTTCTTTCTTATTTACATTGTTGACATTTGCTGGTATTTCATTAATTGTTCGATGATAGGTATGATTGTATTTATGAACTACATTGTCCAACGTATTTTTTATCCAATTATAATTACCTTTTAAACTAAACTCTTTATACAGTTTAGATTTTAATGTTCTTATAAATCTCTCCACAATTGAAGCCTTTTTAGATGAAAATGTTGAATAATGATTAATATTATACGACTGCATAAGATATTTAAATTTGTTATTATAAAATTCTGTACCGTTATCTGTTTGTAAATTTTTAGGTATGCGATTATCTTTCAACAGAATTGCAAAAGCATTATACACCTCATCTTTGTTCTTACTTTTCAAAGGAAGCGCCCAAGCATATTTTGAAATTGTGTCAATTATGGTAAGAATATATTTATAATTATTATTTTCTCTCGACACTGTTTGCATATCTATTAAATAACTTGCCTTCGCGGAAAGTTCACCCTCGCACTTTTATGAATTTCATTTACCACATCCGCTTTACTCATTTTAAAATAATATCTTAAATATATTTTATTTAGATATTTATATGTATATGCCTATACATTGTATATTTATATATTCATAATGAATGACGTCGTAATACTGAATGAAAAGTTTCCTGATCGTCAGTATTTATTCTTTAACTAGCTTCTGCCAGCGACTTCGTCCGCGTTAGATTCGGACTTTGTGCAAAGAGAGGAAGAAATACCTAATAAACACCAGCCTATCCAATTATCTAAATCTATGCTTATCTACTACTACTTTACCTAAATAGAAATAAAATATAAACTATTAATAATTTGTAATTTGAACGAATTTTTAAACCATACCAAAATAACTAATATTTACCTATTTTATAAAATAACAACAAAAGATAATTAAAAATAAATTATTTAAAGTCGTAAGGTTGAACACTCCGAACGTCTATTCGCATCAATCGCATCAACAGCCAAATATTGTATGAAGCTCGCGCAGCAACCGCGCCGCGATCCGCGTCGAGCGCAGCGACCGTTGCACAAAAATGATCCTTATAGCATGATTCAGTATTCACTCGCGATGGCTACCGTATTTCATGTATAACTTTGGTATTTCTTGACCGATTTATATTATTCTTTCTTTATTGAATACGTAATCATGTCAACTTTTTTTAGTTAGTGTGAGTGAGAGTATTATAAACGTAATAGTAGACAAATATAATCAGAAAGCTCCGAACTGCTAAGCTACCGAGAGTTAAACGTGTTATTGTAAGCCAACCATAAAAGATGGACATATACTGTCAAGGTATATTTTTTACATAATTTTAAGGAGAACATTTCCGACCTACATGGTTTCTGTGTAGCTTTAACCGTTAAGGCTGCACACGCGACGGAAGCAAAAAAAATGGAGTAACTTCTCCCGTTTTCCCTATATTTACCTTCACTGCTTTGCTCCTATTGATTGTAGCGTGATGAAAAGTATCCTATAACCTGCCCAGGAGTATGAAGAATCATTGTACCAAGTTTCGTTGAAATCCGTCAAGTAGTTTTTGTTTCCATAACGAACATACAGACAGACAGACAGACAGACAGACAGACAGACAGACAAAAATTTTACTGATTGCATTTTTGGCATCAGTATCGATCACTAATCACCCCCCAATAGTTATTTTGGAAAAATATTCAATGTACAGAATTGACCTCTCTA
This sequence comes from Helicoverpa assulta, assembly GCA_963856015.1. Taxonomy (NCBI): domain Eukaryota; kingdom Metazoa; phylum Arthropoda; class Insecta; order Lepidoptera; family Noctuidae; genus Helicoverpa; species Helicoverpa assulta. The sequence continues at coordinate 15,890,946 of CAWLCW010000001.1, read as the reverse complement.
CAGATTTATTATAAGTATAGATAGATTATATTAGCTTCTTTTAATTCTTCAATTATTGATAAAATTTCATTGTCATGATTTGTATTACCTGCATCTCTTGAAGCTACTAATAATTTTAATCTTTCAACCAATTCATTCGGATCATCCCAATATACTAAGTCAGTATTCTTTTTATATGTTTTAAGTGTCGGCAAACTGCCTCCAATTTTTTTTTTATTGTTTTCCAACAAAGTCTCAGAAAATAATGGTCTAATTATATCTCGATATTTGAGGCCTTTGTCACCTCTTATTTGACCTCTAGGATTAAAATCCCTCTTATGGGCGTTGGTATAATGTAGTATATCTTTGTAGACGAGTCTGTCGGCATCAGTTACAATCTTTAAATCAGGTTTCTTTCGAAGTAAAAGTTCTTTAAGTCCAGGGGTGAAATCATAACTTTTATCTCCAATTTTAACCAAAACTAAGTTATCTCCGCCAATATTTTGAGTTTTAGAAAATGATACTACGGAGTTACCCATCATTAAAGTTTTATTGTCGGTTCTTATTCCAAATGGCACATTTACACCATCATAAATGCCATAGATATCTTCACTTTCCAACGAAAGTTCTAAATTTATCTTTTACTTCTTTTTTAGGAGAGCTTGAAAAATTTATATCACCATCATGAAAATCTTCACATTCAGTAGGAGTGCTTTCACAATTTGCATCTAATTCAATAGGTACAGAATTATCGGACACGTTTTTATTATGCTTAATATTTTCGATTAATCTTTGAGAATTTATAAAAGTTTTTAGAGGGTCTGAAACTGGTTTGAACATTTTATCTAAGGATAAGTTAACTTCATGTTCGTGATTTTTCATTTCTTTTATTTTATTTTTTATGGAGTCGACAGACTTCATTAATTCCATTTTAATATTTTTTTCCATCTTATGTAATCACAACTGTGTTCAACTAAGAGAGAAATAACACTAGCAATATTTCTGTATAGAATTCATTTATATGTACCACATACAGACATCTGCTTTCATTAGAATTTAAAAAATGTATCGAAATTCTTTCTGTACCTCCCATTATTCAATGTAGACTCTTTGTTAATAAGTAAAAAATTTAAAGGATTACTCCAAACTGTTTTACATATTTCTTTAAACTGGTTCCAGTTTAAATCAGGACTGACATGTTCCTCATAAATATGTTTTAAGTTCACATCATCTTGTCTAAATACTATAAGAAAATTAGCATTGTCACGTAACAATTGTTTCGGAATCTTTGAATAGGTCTGAGATAAATAAAAACAATCGATTTGCTATGCCTCCCCATACAAAAATAATTGCGGATATTCGTTTGATTTTCTGTTGCAACATCGTCAAAAATAAATATAGAATTTGGTAATGCTTCACTGGGAGATATAACATCTTTATCGTCGCTAAACTCATAGAATTTAATTTGAGGTACTCTTCTTAACACTTCACTTTTCGTTTTCGAGTAAAGATACAGATTTTGAAATTTGAGACCATTTTCATGTAATAATAAACTGATCATAACGTTTGTCTTACCGCAATTTGAGGGCCCACATATAATACAACGAATCGTATTAGGCAATAAAGCACTGTGTCGGATCTGACAACTGGAGTCATTAAAATTAATATTATTTACATTTAGAGATATGGGGTGTTTGATCAACTTCATCTTGCCTACTAATTGCACTTTTCTCGATCCTTCAATATATATATATATATATATATATTGAAGGATCGAGAAAAGTGCAATTAGTAGGCAATATATATATATATATATATATATATATATATATATATATATATATATATACATATACATACATGATAATTATAATAACAGCTATAGTTTCGCTAAACTAGAATTCTTTTCTCAAATATTAAAGTATTTTTTGTTACAATGAATCATTTAATAGCTGCAGCCAGTGCAAGACAGTAATTTTTAAATTACTTGTCAGTAATTTTCAAATTAAATATTTTTTTTTACTGAAGGTAAGTTTTGATATAATTATTATTGAAAGTTTATATCCAAACAACTTTTGACTAATTTATTATCTTTTCAGAATAATGTCTCTTTCACCATCATACAGTCCTAGTGTTTGGGATAATGAGATTTCTGCAGGACACGAACAATCGCGATTACACGAGGTATGTATCTAACTATAAATGGGCAAATATTTACATCTTTTTAGATACAATGATTTTTGACATTCAACAATAATAAATGCTATTAAATATATTAAATATTAAATACCATTTTTGACACAAGAATGTGTCAAAAATAGTATTATTGTATCGCTGTCATATTTATACTTTATTTCATTCTCTTTACAGAAACTGAGTGATCCTTATCTTGTGGATAACGATGCTGTTGTTAAATCATTTTATTTTACTCAAGATCTGAATACCTCCAATATTCCAGTTATCAAAACTGTGTCACAAAAACATCCAACAGAAAAAATAAAAGAGAAAAAAAGGAGGTCTGCAAATATGAAAAAAAGTAAGAAATCTCAATTTTATTCAAAAACTATTATATCAGATAATTCATCTTATATTATTCGGAAAGAGCCAGGAAAAGCTCATCATTTGATAAATATAACTATTAATGACATGAGTGACAATGCTTCCGGAATGAGCTGCAGTGAAAATGACAGCGCTCGTGTAAGTGTTCAGTACCTAGTCAGAAACAATTGTGATGAAATAATGAATGAAACTGAATATTTGATTGATAAAGTAGTGAAAAAAATTAATTTGTGAAATTGATTGTGAATCTTATTTCTGAGGCTGTGAATCTTATTTTTTTTTAATTTAGTGTGACCTAATAAAACAAAATAGATTCTGCAAACTGTGTTTTGAATTACCTGATTAATTAATTACTAGATGATACCTCTTATTAATAAACAATGGGCAAACAGTGTATATAATTATGTCAAAAGTATAATTATACTAATGTTATTCATGATAATAATCTATACACATTGTTTAAAAGAGGGAAATCCTTCGGAAAGGGAAAAATAAACGAATAAATACAGAGTACACATTTATTGATTAGACATTTTAAATACAGAGTACACATTTATTGATTAGATATTTTAAATACAAAGTACACATTTATTGATTAGATATTTTAAATACAAAGTACACATTTATTGATTAGATACATTTTATAAGATTATATCCTTATTACATTTCTCCTTATTATATCCTTATTACATTACACATTTAATTCAATTGTATTCAACTTAGTAGAACAAATAGACACATGTACTAAAGTATTGAACTATAATGCCCCCAAGGTAAAGTGTTAAAACAACCTTCAATCCTTTGCCTTTTGTCATCATCACTGTTAAGAATGAGCTTATTTAACTTTTGTGTAAAAACTTGATGATTTTTTGATCTTATAACATACATATCATCTCGAAGGTTATCATTTGACATTAATGCTCTTTTATATTTTTCAATATCCAATTTTTTTGTTACCGACTTTGTTATTCCCTTTGCTTTCTTTATAGTTTTATTTTCCGTGCGTATACAATACAACTTAGCTCGCAAACCTACAAATTCTGAACTCTAACTAACTAACCTCTAACTCCACCCAATTCGTCTTTGAAATAACCTGGTATTTTCATATTAGCTTTAGGTAATCCATACATATTGTTATCCTCAAAATTGCTCGTGTCAAAATAACGAATATTGTTTTTCATATCTTCATAAAAATCTTCAGTTTTTACCAAATAAAGTAAGCTGTCAGTATCAGTGTAACATAAAATAACATTATTTCCATATATTTTTTTAATTACAGAATAATGAAAATTATATAAATGCGTTTTAGAAATTTCAAGAATAGAAAATCCAATATAAATAGGGCGGTCTAATATAACTTTTGTTTTATTCAATTGAATAGCTACTAAACTTTCCGAAACTCACTTGTTTTTCATAGGTGAATATTTTTCGGCGGCAAAGGGAAGATCCGAATGAGCATTATGAATGTTAGGTGGGTAATATAAATCTACCTCCAAAATGTATCCCTCATCACCGTTTTTGTTTACGACATTTATATCGAATTTATTTATTTCATTATTATTAAGAAATCGGAAGTTACGCATTGGAAGTTTTTGCATCATTGCAAAGCCATATAAATTCACACAGTCAAGATAAATAAGGTATGAGCTTGCCTCGTTCTTATTATACGATGATTGATATTTGTTATTAGCTTTGGCATATCTTAATGAGCATTGGGCAAGACCTCCGCGAATTCCATTTTCTATCATTTGGTACATTTCTACGTCAGATATTAAATCAAGCTGAACTTTAGTGTACAACAGCATAGCATCCCAACTTAACGATGGTGATGAAACATAATAACATGGGTCTAAATTGTAATAAAATAAACTCATTTCTCGAAACTTCTCAAAAATATCACATAATAACAGTACATCACATTTTAAATAAAGGTCTGTGTACTCTCCTAAATTTTTTATTTTAAAAGTTTGCCATATGTTTAAAGCATGCTGATAATCTTCAGTTGAAATATTTTCTCCCGTTAGTTTATTGAAAAATTTTGACTTTGCAGGCAGCTGGGTTTCATCATATTTTTCCCATCTGTCTACATAGTCATAACAATATACACCTTTTCTACATGCTAAATTGAATAAACGATCATGATTAAAAAAGAATTATTATTAAACTAGCTTCTGCCAGCGACTTCGTCCGCGTTAGATTCGGACTGTGCAAAGAGTTAAACGTGTTATTCTGAGCCAACCATAAAAGATAGACATATACTGTGATGGTACATTTTTTTACATAATTTTAAGGAGAACATTTTGTCATACATTGTTTCTGTGTATCTTTAACCATTAAGGCTGCACACGCACCGGAAGCATAAAAAATGAAGTAACTTATCCCGTTTTCCCAACATTTACCTTCACTGCTCTGCTCCTATTGATCGTAGCGTAATGAAAAGTATCCTATAACCTGCCCAGGAGTATGAAGAATCATTGTACCAAGTTTCGTTGAAATCCGTCAAGTAGTTTTTGTTTCCATAACGAACATACAGACAGACAGACAGACAGACAGACAGACAGACAGACAAAAATTTTACTGATTGCATTTTTGGCATCAGTATCGATCACTTATCCACCCCTAATAGTTATTTTGGAAATATATTCAATGTACAGAATTGACCTCTCTACAGATTTATTATAAGTATAGAAAACAAAATACCCGACTGCACACTAAAAAAAGAGTAAAACAAGCCCCACAATAATATTGATCAATCAAATGCTAAAAACTAATTATGTAATACCGTTTAAACAATACCTATATTAAAATACACTACAATATGTGTTCGTAATCGATAGTTAAATAAACAGAAACTTATTTTGAATACAAATTTACTGAATATAATTTATAAATATTGATGGACAGCATCGCAGGCGGGGACCAACAGAGGCTTATTTATAGTCATTTCGGTTGTGCACCATTTAGCAGAATTTTCGTTGGTGGCGGTCAAGGTGGTCCCCGCCTGCGATGCTTTCCATCAATATTTATAAATTATATTCAGTAAATTTGTATTCAAAATAATATAATACATATTTTTTACCCTCCTTCTTTGGCAGTCGGGTAAAAAACAAGCGCATGTGTTGAAAATCATCTGCGTGTAACATTTTTACCAATTTATCTAAACTAGTGCTTAAAAAGTTAAAAGAATCAATAAATTTTAATTGAACTGTAGTTTTATTATCGATGGGTATGAGTTTTGTAAAAGATATGTACTTTTCTTTTGATTTAGGAATTAAAGTAATTTTGCCAATTATATCCGACAGCTCTTTTATAAATAAATGGCAATCATATCCAGATAAATTGTGAAAAATTATAGGTATGTATTGACACTGTTTTAAATTCAAATTACAAGCTTTGTGTGCAGCACCTCTATATTTACCGGTGAAATGATCATGATCTTTAACTTTTTTATCAGTTTGTGTAAACTTGGTTTTACATATGTGACATAAATCAGCTATTTTGAATGAATTTAACTCATCAGAAGTAAGAGGTATCATTGACTGTTTATTTTGCAAAATTTTGTACAGCCTTTTTGGCCTGCAGTTTGGGCCTCTATAACTAACAAGATTATTTAATTCAGGTTTAGACTTGCAACAAATATAATAAGCATACGATGATGCTTGATGTGCCTGCACAGATTCAGTAAAAAGCGATTTATTTTTGTCTGAGTAATTGCAAAGCAAACTTTCAAAATCTCCGTATATTACAATTGGGATTCTTTGCGTTCTCTCAAAGTTTGAAAATTGTAATTTGCTATGTTCATCAGGCAAAACTGTTTTTATTTTGCTACAGTTGTGATTTAATCATTTATCTTCATCATCATTATACAAAAACACTCATCACATAAAAATAGTTTAGATTTATTTTTGGTTAATTGTCGATGCACAAGGCGACCAAATTTTTTTATTAAACAAAAATGGGCTTTATGATAGGGTGCCCCGGGAAGTGTTGTGGTGGGCCATGAAAGAGAAAGGTGTGCCTGGGAAGTATGTGGAGTTAGTTCGTGCGATGTACAGGCAGTCCTGTACGTATGTCCGATCGTCGGCCGGCAATACTGACCAGTTCAGTGTGGCTGTAGGCCTGCACCAAGGGTCGGCTTTAAGTCCTTACCTCTTCCTGCTTATTATGGACGCCTTGACGGCGGACATACAGGAGGAGGCACCCTGGTGCATGCTGTTTGCCGACGACATCGTCCTGGTTAGTGAAGACGGACCTGAGATCCAGAGCAGATTGGGGAGTTGGCAACAGAGACTGGAGAATGTTGGCTTAAAAATCAGCAGAACCAAGACCGAATACATGTTCTGCGATTTCGGCGGTCTCTCCAGTCCTGAAGCCATAGCGCTGGATAACGCACTTCTTCCAGTCTGTTCCGATTTCCGGTATCTCGGTTCGCTTATTCAGGGCGATGGCGAAATAGATCGGACAGTTACGCACAGAATTAACGCAGGATGGATGAAATGGCGGCAGGTAACGGGAACAACTTGTGACCCTCGTATTCCCCTTAAACTTAAGGGGAAAATTTACAAGAGTATGGTCAGGCCTGCTGTCTTGTATGGATCAGAGTGCTGGCCCACAAAAGCGACGAATGAAAGACAATTGCATGCGGCAGAGATGAGAATGTTAAGAGGTATGTGTGGCGTTACGCGAATGGATAGAGTGAGGAATGAGTATATAAGAGGAAGTTTGAAAGTAGCGCCGGTATCAGAAAAACTGAGTGGAAACCGGCTGTCGTGGTATGGGCATGTGATGCGGAGGAATGAGAGTCATGTTGTGAGGAAGGTGATGAGTATGAACGTGGACGGATATAGTGGAAGAGGAAGACCAAAGAAACGATGGATGGATTGTGTGAAAGTAGATATGGTAAGAAAGAATGTTACTTGTGAGATGACGGCAGATAGAAGAGTATGGAAGAAGAAAACATGCTGCGCCGACCCCAAATAAAATTGGGATAAGGGCAGGAGGATGAGGATGATGGGCTTTATCACCTTTAGTTATGTACAACAAATTGACATGTATAAGCTTTCGTTCACTTATCAAATATAATGGACCTGTTACATGATTACTAGCTTCAAGACCATATACATTTACACTTATAGAAGGATTATTTTTCTCAAAGATTTTAATATCATCGAAACTTGGTGGAAAAGACATATCATTTATGTTTAAAAGAAACGTATAGTGTGGGTACGATTGCATTCTATTAGCGTTCAATTTTTTAGGAAACATGTGGGCAATAATACACCACAAAAAACAATGATTGTCATTGTTACGTATATTCAAACATGACTTTGTGTTTTTTATAACAGTAGGCAATTCTAAGTAAGTGCCAGCTCTCAAAGGATTGTATTTGTTTATGTTTATTTCCAAATGGCTTATAAAATTAATAGTCCACCCAGATTCGGCAAGTTCAAATTCTAAACATTTAGATATTAATTTTTCAGAGCATTGAAAATAGATATCAGGAATATTTGTATTCGGAACTGCTATCATATATTTGGTGTTGAAAGATTTCATAGAGCTTTCATTATTTTTTGGCAAAATGTATGAAACAAATAATTCAAAATTGACTTTAATTGCTTTATGTTTTTGAATCATAAAGTTGATAATTTTACATACAGATTTTGAAACTTGATTTAAAAATATTTCTGAAGTTATTGTTATGTCACTGGGTTTAATTGGATTCACTTTGTAACTTATGATTCTATTCTTAAAGGCAGTGGCAATAATTTGAATATTATCGAATTCGGAGCAGAGCAATACATTAGATTTATGAATATTTGTTCTACTATGTGCTGACAATTTTGAAACATAAATATTACAGTCTTTACAAAAAAACATGTTCATTAACAATTGGCTAATACTAATTTTATAATTTCTCAGGTTTTAATTATATATGTATATAATATCAGATTTTAATTTTAGAATTTCTTATTTCGGGTTTTTAAATTTCTCAGTTTTAATTTCTTATTTCAGGTTTTTAAATTCTCAGTTTTCTCAGTTTTTTAATTTTTTATTTTGAACCTCTGAAAATTTTCTTAGTTTGAACCTCTGAAAAAGTACATATGTAATATAAAATAATTATTTATTTAAAATTTTGCAATACAAAATGTGCGAAATGAGAGTGTTTAAATGATCTCAATTTTTTTATAAAGACTGTATATGTTTCCATTCGAGACGATTCATCCTGAAATACATAAAAATAACTAGTTTTAATTAAAACAATAAGCGTGAAGGCAAGTAATTAAAAATAGAAACTTTTTAGACTTCTACGTTGTTTAATCTATTACTACTTTAATTATAGATATCTATTAGAAAGTTTATATAAACTCTTATGTTCACAAACAAATATAATTTTAATGGATAAAATCACCCATTAAAACACTAAATATTATAGTTCATGAATGTTTAATCAATGAAATGTTTTAATACGTTTGAAAAAATACCTTACCTCAGAATCTGAAGCGGTGATATTCCGCTTTCTTTTTGGAGCTGATGTTGCAACAATTTGCTGTCCGTCGCTATCAGACTCTGTTTCTGAAGCGAATGGGTTTTTAGAAAGCAAAGTCTTCTTTTTTTGAGACACTTTATTGTCTCTCTTCACAACTTTTTTTTTCGAGCCTCCGCTTATTTTTTCTTTAGTTGCTCGAGATATTGGAGGGGTGGAGTCGTCTTCTTCAACCCAAAAAGGATTATTCGTCGACTGAGCCCTGAAGACATAATTAAAATGCAATAAATATTTTTGTTTTGTTTCACCTACATTCCGAAGGAACTACTTCCCGCGCCTGTGTGTTAATCCAAGTTAACCTCTATGGGTGGGTGTGTGCCAAATTTCATGAAAATAGGTTCAGCAGTTTTAACGTGAAGGAGTACCAGACAAACAAACAAACAAACTTTCACATTTATAATATTAGTAGGATTAATTAATAATATGTAACTAAAAATACAGCGCAAGTAGGTACATAAGTAAGGTAAAATATAATACTCACATACTTTTTCTGCAACACTTGTAGTGCAACACACTCAACTAAAAATAATCACGATACCTCAGTGAAATGCTCTTCAGCGCAACAATGACAAAATGTAAGGAATAATCTCAGATGCTTATGTATTTTTATAGACCTAAATTATAAAGCCGCAGTCATAATGTTACTTTCCAAAAATAATTACTTGAAAATTATAATTCAAACTATATTTGTTAATAGAATTTCATCTCTATTACCGGAGCACTTAAAGTAGATTTTATTTTAATCATTTCTCGTAATGAAATCGCACTGTGCATGCTTCCGAATACTCTCGTTAAGGAAAGTGCTCTCACAGCACTTTATCCTTATTCGAGTTTTCTAATGCAACTGGAGACGAAAATCTTAAAAGGAGTGATATGTCAAATAGCTTTGGTGGAATAGAAACAAACATATACGAAAACCAATAAAATGACATCTCCGCTAGTTATTTGCTATGTATACAGAAATGCTGGCTTATTCTGTAAAGTCTCAAGTCATAAAGGCTGTGTTAGATATAGCTATCCTGTTCATTTTAATGTTAATAGAAAGAGATGTCAATGGATTTCAAAGTGATATTCCCTTATGCAACTCTTATTTGATATTACAGAATCAGGCTGCGTGAATATTGAACTTTGGTAAATGAAACAAACAATTTTAATTTTTAAATATATTAATAAATCTTCTAAGAAATAACAGATTATCTACATTATGTGTAGGTATTTTTGTATTAAAATAAAAATATCATAACAAATTATTTCGAATATGTTTGGAAATTCAACTAGAAAACAAAAAAAAAACTATTGCAAGATTTTTCTGCAACTTTTTAAGTTTTTTTTTAAATTTATTTTGCATTTTCTTCCCATCATGTCTCAATTTTATACAGTTTGACCACTTTGTTTGAATGTATCATAAGCATGCAATGAAAAGTATTTTCTTTTTCTTTCTTCCTTATTTTAGCTATTTTATTTTTAGACTTAGGTTTACTTTTTATTTTACACATATTTTTTATTTTATTCATTTAAACGTTACAATTTTATTATACTTATAAGTTATGTAGATTTATATGATATAGACACACATTATAATGTTTATTACAATTAAAATATAGTTAAGAGCGCTATTACAAAATCGAATCGCTCAGGTTTAGGTAAATTAGACGATAGCCGGCAGCACTTGCGCGCGTGTGCGTCTAGTGAAATACGCAACGCACACCTGCGGACCGCCACGCGGCACAAACAAACTTGAGACTTTGCCACTTTTATTTTCGAAATAGTTTATTGGTTTTATAGTTTATGAAATATTATTTGTACCGATTAATTTTATAACCTAGAATAGCTCGATTGAGTTACAATAAACAAAATCGTTTACAATTTTTAAATTATTTAATCGACAACCAAACTTTTCACCATGTTTATCAATTAGGTATAAGTAATTGATTTATAAAAAAACTAAAATCTATAATTCGTCTTCCATGTATTGTATCTTCATTTTCCTGCAACAATAAAAACTAGGAATGTAAATAGTTTATTAAAACAAATATGTCTGTTGCGAGTGACAAAAAATACTTACCATATTTGTACTGGTATCCGATTGAGTCTGATAATCTGAATTAAATATGCTTTCATTATCCTGCAAGAATCAAAGATATCCAATAATATTATTATGCTACAGCGAAACTAACGACGATGACATTTACGTACATATTTCTATATAACCAACATCAAAAAAAGAGAACCCAATCTATAACATTTTCGCATTAGAATAATACTGGCTGATACTTATGTATATTACATTTCAATCAGATCATTATAACTAATAAATAAAATAAAAACTCACTAGTATCAAAACGTGTTAGATGCGTAGGTTGCGCTATATTTTTCGAACTCCGGCGAGTTTACGCGGCGCAACAGCGAGCGATACGTCCCTCCTCGGTAAGCGCTTGGCGCTGACTAAAGTTGAACACCGCGCGTCACAAGATTTATACTGATTCTTTGCATTGCAAACAAAAATTATTTTACAATATTGTTTTACTTTTAAATAGGCCATTTTTTTTTCAAGCTTTATAACAATACCACCTTAATTATTAAATATTTTTTATTTGAATTTGGATTATACTTTCATAGATAAAAAATATAGTTTTGTACGGAAAATTGTCAGTAACTCTCAGTTTTATAGAATTATTTTTGGTGTATTACTGTATGAATTGTAATAAATTGGTGTAAGCAAGCTCAAGTACAAGATATAGTTGTATCTTGAACATTTTTATAAATGGTTAAATTGCTATATCCTCGTAGTACTGAAGCATCAAAAGATTCCCAAAAGCAACATTTTATGAAACATCCTTTGCAGAGACAAAGATTTTACCGATGTACGTGGACAAATTAAAATATTTATTGAAAACAGACCCAAGATAAATGATCAAACTTTCTTAATCTTATTTTTGTTTTTTTTTTTGTGACTATATCCAAAGCATAATGACGCATCAAAACTCGTATAAAACTCGAAAATTTGTGATAGCCCTCTTAAGAACTTACATCTACACTTATCAACTAAGAGTCTTGTTGTATATTTTTATGAATTTTTCCAATTATTTTTTCTATATCTAAATAAACATCGCTACTAGTAATATTATTAACGACATATTGCACACATTGGTCTGCGCTGCACTTGCATGGTTTTTTAGGCTGATTAACAGTTTGATAAATTTCAATTTTGATTGTCCTTGATAACGGAGATATGTTTCCAGCTTTTGTTTTGGTATATGAGTATGCTGGAATCTTCTTGCGCTTTTGATGGGTTGATGAAGATTCCCCCTTTCTCTTTAAATTGAGTTTTTCGGGCTTCTTTGGTTCATTTTGCGAATATGGGATAAAATTAAAAAGTTCCTCAGAATCCTGAAACAAAAAGAAAATATAAATAAATAATTTATATAAAATATAATAATTTAGTAATATTAACATAACATTATCAAAGTAAAATAATCATACTCACCGACATTATTTCAGTATCTTACACGTTTACACGAGCCGTCTTGTCTGAAGCGTGCCCGCAACTTGTCGCGTGCAGGCTGATGAGGCAACTTCGATGACGGTCGGGGAGGACAAGTTTAAACACGTTCCCGTGCTACACACTAATTAATTAGTAAGAATAGCGATGCATGGCATCGGTCAAATTTGACGGTATGTATTGTTGTTTACATTATAATATATAGGTACCTATATAATAGCAGGAGACCGGTTGCTGACCGCCCCCTCCCGCGCGCGGTCCCCGTCGAGACCACTACTATGTGTGCGCATGAGTTGTACGCTAATGCAGTTACTGGCGTTATCGCTGTACCTGAGCCGCAAATTGTGAGTGAAAGTCGTGAATCGAGTGATAACGTAGTGATTTCGAGTAATGTGGTAGGGAACAAAAATGAAGAATGGACTGTTGTGACAAATAAAAAGAAACTACGAAATAAGTTTTTTAGTAATACGGGAAGTGCTGTATATGATTGTAATATGAAGTTTAGGGCGGCGTGGACAAAGGTACCCCTTTATATATCTAATATATGCAAGGAGACTAGCGATGAGGTCATTATAAACTATATTCGTGATAAAACGCAAACTACTGTAACATTGCAAAAACTTACGTCTAAATTTGATCGTAGTTATAATGCATACAAGGTTAACGTTGATAAAAGCAAGTTATCATTGTTTTTGAATGATGCCTTTTGGCCGGAAGGTATTCATTTCAGGCAATTTGTATTTGTTAGGAATAAAGACAGATTAAACTCTGAATCGGGATCAATCAAAAGCAATCATAATGTTGCCTCAATGTAATTTTATAAATAAGTTTGTAACGTTTAATTGTAAGTCTGTAAAGAGATCTGTTGATAATATTAGAGATATGTGTCAGTGGGCGGATGTCGTAGCTCTTCAGGAGACATGGCTTCTTCCTCATGATGTTCATTTTCTTGACACTATTCATACAGATTTTGAGTACGTTGGGAAATCTGCAGTTGACACGTCTGCTGGACTTTTGAAGGGGCGTCCCTATGGTGGGGTAGCTATCTTATGGAGGAAGGGCTTGTTTAGGATGGTGAGTGCTGTTAGCTGCCAAAGTGATCGTCTAGTAGCGATAAGAGCTACTTTAAATGATAACCGCTCTATAATAATATTTAGTATATATATGCCGACGGACAGCACAGACAATCTCATGGAATTCTCTAATTGCTTAGGTGAAGTCAGTGCCATTATAGAGAATAGTGATGCTGAAGCTATATACGTGTTGGGCGATTTTAATGCTCATCCATACCAGACCTTTTGATACGAGCTAAGTAATTATTGTTATGATAATCAATGGGTGTGTGCTGACGTTGAAAAACTAGGCATTAATGCGGATGTTGTTACATATATAAGCGACATAAATGGTAGCTTAATGGTATTCGTGATAAAGCGTCGGCGTTGGAATTAATTTTCCCTGGTTTATAAATGACTGTATAATCATATTCACTTAGGCGTAATCTCCAACGTGTTAAGCGGGAATTGGGTTCTTTCATATTCATTACCCATTGCAAAGGCCGATGGTCTGTCATGATTTTAAACTTCCTACCAAAAAGTTACGGCCGAAAGTACTTCGTTGCCCACACAATGGCGAGTAATTCTTTTTCTATTGTACTATAATTTATTTCACTGGTATTAATAAGTGTTCTCGATGCGTATGCTATTGGTTTATCTGATCCAATGGGACCTTGAGAAAGAACGGCTCCAATTGCTAAATTCGAAGCATCTGTTGTGAGTACAAATTCTTTTGAAAAGTCCGGATATTGAAGGATTGGATCATTGACAAGTAGAGTTTTATACTTTTCAAAGCATTTGATAAAATTTTGATCTTGAACAATTTTGGAACCTTTCTTCAAGCATTGGGTCAGAGGCTTGGTTATTTTAGCAAAATCTGGTATGAACTTCCTATAATAACCAAGTAATTCTAGAAAACGTTTTATTTCTGTACGGGTATTAGGCAAGGGGTATTTTTTATTTGCCGATATTTTCTCAGGATTAGGTTTTATACCATCCTTGCTAATAACATGCCCAAGGTAAGCCGTTTCTAATTTTAGGAATTCTGATTTGTCCATTAAATTTGTATTTTAAAATTGGACTCACGTAATTTCTTGAATACTTTCTCTAGGTTAATTATGTCGCTCCTCCCACCGAATAATATCGTTATCAATAAATTCAAATTTTACAGGAAAAATAAAACAGTGTTTTTTTTACGATTATTGGAAAAAATGTGCAACCTAAGAGAATGATTTATATATCAAATAAAAGCTATTTATTTATAGAATCATCTATATCTATACTTATAATAAATCTGTAGAGAGGTCAATTCTGTACATTTAATATATTTTCAAAAAAACTATCAGGGGGTGATTAGTGATCGATACTGATGCCAAAAATGCAATCAGTAAAATTTTTGTCTGTCTGTCTGTCTGTCTGTCTGTCTGTCTGTCTGTCTGTCTGTCTGTCTGTATGTTCGTTATCGAAACAAAAACTACTTGACGGATTTTAACGAAACTTGGTACAATTATTCTTCATACTCCTGGGCAGGTTATAGGATACTTTTCATTACGCTGCGACCAATAGGAGCAGAGCAGTGAAGGGAAATGTTGGGAAAAAGGGCGAAGTTACTCCACCTTTTAAGCTTCCGTCGCGTGTGCAGCCATAATGGTAAAAGCTACACAGAAACCATGTATGACGGAAATGTTCTCCATAAAATTATGTAAAAAACATCCCATGACAGCACATGTCTACCTTTTATGGTTGTCTCACAATAACACGTGTAACTCTCGATAGCTTAGTAGTTCGGAGGTTTCTGATTATATTTTGTCTACTATTACGTTTCTAACACTCTCACTCATATTAAATAATAAAAGTTAACATTATTACCTGTTCAATAAAAAAGAATCATATAAATCGGTAGAGAAAAATCAAAGTTATACATGAAATACGGTAATAAGCCACCGCGCGTGAATATCATGCTATAAGGATCATTTTTGTGTAACGGTCGCCGCGCTCGACGCGGCTCGCGGCGCGGTGGCTGCGCGGGCTTCATACAATATTTGGCTGTTGATGCGATTGGTGCGAATAGACGTTCAGAGTGTTCAACCTTATTGACCGACAATAATTGATATTAACAAATCTTGCTTATCAGCCATTATCAGCGCGACTTTTAGGTTTTAATTAATTATTTTTTTACTTTCTTATGTTGTTATTTTATAAACTAGGTAGGTTTATTTTCTTTTTAGGTGAAATAGTCCTACTACTACGCATACATTTAGATAATTGGATAGGCTGGTGCTTAGTATTTCTTCCTCGCTTTGCACAAAGTACGAATCTAAGGCGGACGAAGTCGCTGGTAGAAGCTAGTTCTAAATAAATTTATTTACTGTTTATTTTATTAGAACGAAGTTATTTAAGAAAATAAATTTTGCTGGAAACGCTAGAAAAACATTATTTCGCAAAACAACATTACGATATTATTCGCGTAAGATCAAACAGACAGCGTGCACAATAATAGTATACTACAATGGTATTCATTAAACTAAGACAACCAAACATAAACAGTAATAGATTGTAGCTGGATTTTTTGGCGATATAATGCATGTTATATATTAAATTATTGTTTTATTACTATTTTTTAGTTAAAGCTTCCTAATGCTTCCATCTTCACCTATGCTGATGATACTGCTCTAATATTTTCAGGGGATACGTGGGATCTCGTGTTTCAGTCTGCACAATCCGGACTTGCCCTTGTTACCAGCTGGTTGGCACAAAACCTGCTCACTCTGAATGTTGATAAAACGAATTACCTCACGTTCTCGTTTTCAGCTGCTGGAAAGCCTCCTCCCTCTTCTTCTTCTTCAGCTTTGGTAGCTCACTCCTGTAATCCTATACAAAATATAGGCTGCAATTGTCCCCACCTAAATCGGGTAAGTTGTATTAGGTATCTAGGTGTGCAGATAGATGACTGTCTAACATTCTCTACTCACATTGATATACTTACCACACGGTTGCGCAGGTTAATTTATGTTTTTAAGAATCTCCGTGGCGTTGCTGATACCAAGGTGCTTAAACAAGTGTATCTGGCCCTCTGCCAATCCCTTATCCAATATTGTATAGTTACCTGGGGTGGTTCAGGAAGATCGCACATGTTAAAAGTATAAAAGTTGGTTGGCAGTTACCCTTTCGATTTCCTACCACGGAACTTTACAAAACTTGTAAGGTTCTCAGTGTTCGGAAATTATATTTACTAAATCTTTTAATGACAACTCATGCCCACACTCCATACGATCCGTCTTTGATCTCCCAAAGACGTAAGCACTCGGTCCGTCCCTCTATCCGCACTAAATGTGCTTCAGCCCAACCCTTCTTCCGTGTCCTTAGCAGCCATAGTACAATAAAACCAACAAAATTTTAAGCATATATCCTTTGTGCAAATCGAAATGTAAAGCAAAAATAATAAATTGGCTTCATGATTTGGATTATTCTGAGACTGAAAATATTCTTACTGTTTTAAAGTAATCAGATAGAAAACTTGTAGACCACATTCTATTATACACACCGTATATTATCTTTCAGACACACACTATACACTTCACACTCATAGACACATCACACACCACATACACATAAAACCCCTTTTTGTTTTTTAGTTTTAAATTTAGTTTTATCTTGGTTATTCCTCTCTGTACGAGAAGGCTTTTATGTGTTCAAATTAGTACATAATAGTATTATTTGTTATAACTTAAGAGGGTGAGGGCCTGGAGATCTGTCATACAGGTCCCGTACCCATTATGGACTCCAGCTTTCACAAAGGTGACAAACCTGATCTGACATATGACATGAACCAAATTCTGTACCTTTTGGAGAGAAAAATAAATCATTATATTATTATATTATGTTATTTTATTTTTCAATTAACTATCAAGTAAAATCAATTATTAGAAATATAAATCTCAATAAAACTATGACTTTGTGATAAAAGAAAACTGTTTATTAATAAAATGAAAAAAACATAATCATTTGTTTAAAAAAAATTACAAACCAAACTATGATTAGATCTGTCCGATCTGTCATAAACATCTTAGTACAATAATTTAGTCTCTGTCATTGTCATCGTCACTATCAGAATCCGACGCTGGTTGTTGGTTGTCATTATAGCTTCGGAGCGAATTATAAAACGAATGATAGTGAGCAGGTATGGCTTCAGTTCTGCATAAGCTGAGTAAATCTTCTAGCAGAGCTTTGCTGACCGCAACTGGTTTAGAGTATGCTGGTTTTAGACTGGTCACTTCAATATTACCTGATCTATTTTGTTTGCCTCTTCTGGACCTATTGATACAACTTTCTGTGTTTAAGTCAAAGTATTGATCATCATAATTATATTTAAATTGTACTATATTGGGATTAGAATTTGAGACCTTTACTTCTACAATTTTAGTCCATGCGATTTTAGAGCCTTGAGTGTCTGTAGTCCAGTTTTTCCCAGTGATAAGGTCTTTAATGTTGTAAAAGTCACTTTGTCCCATTTCTATTAAATTATATTTCTCTCCAGTAATTTTGGCATTCATTATTACACCATACACTTGGTCAGGTGTATATAAAACTTTGTTTTTCATTGCTCGTTCAATCAACGAATGCATGCTGTCACCCTCGTTTTGACTGTGACCAGTTTCAAAAAAACGGTGGGTAATATTTTCTATATAGCCTTTTTTTATGGCATATAGATAAAGTGCAAACACATACCGGTTTTTATTTTGGCCCGCGCAACCATCCGAATAAAATGATATGTATTTGATTCCTCGTTGTCCTTCCATAATTATGAACTTTAGAAAACAGCTCCCTATTTCAATAGAGCCTCTTTTAGCTGTAGAAAGGTGCCACACATAACAATGTCCAGATTTATTCAAAGCATTATAGACAGTAAAATTATAAACTGGGTATTTCCTTTTGTAATGGAATATTCCGACTTCTGATTGAGGCACGTTAAGCACTTTCTCCAAATCAAAAATAGCTACTGTCGTATTATCCTTATCTGCTGTCGCTTTTTCTTCTTCTTTTATTTGGCGTACAGTAGTCTTTCGTAGTAAATGCTGTTGATATTTTTCTTCCAATGTAGCCTTTTTTAATTCGTCAGCTTGTTCATACAAAGAACACGTTCCACATAAATCTTTCTTTGGTTTAAAAAATGAGTAGTTATATTGAGTATTAAATATTGATTCGTATTGACGTTTTGATGCTATTTGTTCTTGTGTATAGTCTTGATTCGGAAACCACAGGGTGTAGAGTCGATACATTTTGGAAATGTTTAGTTCTGCAGATAAATATTGTCGCTTGGATCTCTTGCGTGTATAATGAGATTCAACAGATGGAAATAGTTCAATATGTGTCATTATACTCTTTTTTGTAGCTGCGGACATCTTTTGAGGCCTGTTGTTATGAGTTCCTCTTTTGTCTATTAAGCTCTCATCCTGCCTAATTTTTTCTAAAGCTGTAAAAACTACCTGTTCTGAAATTTTCAGAGTACTCAAAAAAACACTTTACAAACTTGAATAGAAGTTTGTTCCTTCTTGAAATAATATTTAATTGTTTGTGTTCTGTTATTTTTTCTTTCTAAGGTCATACGTTTTACAGGTTGTGCTTGAACATGTCTCACAATATATTGCCATTGGAGTTCATGGTCTTTCAGTCTATAAAACGTGTCAAATATTTACTGCCGTTGTTCCAATGAAAACGTAATACCACAAAGTTTTTTGCATGAGCATGATGGGCCTATGGTCTTAGCAGCATACTGTTTTTTTGAACGTGCACCTTCATAAGCTTTACCGCTATTTTTAAGTCTCTTGTTTTTCTTGTCACACCATTCTTGCTCATTACAACATCTTTTCCGCAGCATCTTTCAGCAGCCACGTCTTGAGTAACAGTAGGTAAAATATACTCATGCGATACGGGATCTATAACATTATGCGGGGTTTCTGTTTGTAAATTATTAGTACTGGTTTCAATAGTAAATGGACTTTCTGGATTTAGTAACGTGATATGTGTATCAATATTATCATAATTTTCTTCTTCATGTGGTATAATGGCCTTATTCTGATACAACTCTTCGTCAACTATTTCTTCTATTTCAATTTCTATGTCCATCTCTTTACATGTACAGGCCCGCCGCAAGCGGGCGTGCAAGGCGTGCACCGCACGCGGGCGGCACGTCCTAGGGGGCGGCAAATCAAGCGACTTATAACGTAATATTAAAAAAATACAATATCTTTTACCTCTTTTTTCTTTTTTTTTTTCTTATGTGTCTACTCTGCGTCCTGGCAATCTGTTTTAGAACAATAAGCCATTCGTTTGACTGAGCTGTGTCAGAGCAAAATGTCGTCAACGAGGTTCACAGTTATTTAATCATCCAGTACTATGAACTCTCTCTGTGTCAGTTAAATCTCTTACTTAGGTTAGAGATGTCATGTCTTTTAAGTCTAGAATGTTGTTGTCCACCTTCCCCGCTAAGTTTTTTAGCTAGCTCATTAACGTGATCAGACAGCTTGTGCTGGTATTTTACGCTGCTCATGGCTATTTCTTGTCTGACAGTATTAACACCCAGGTCGAGGTACATGTATCTGTTGCTGATGCATTTTGGGATTCCATACATGGTACGTAGTGCTTTCGTTTGGAACCTTTCTAGTATGTCGATGTTACTATTGCTGGCGGTTCCCCAAAGTTGTATGCCGTAGGTCCAAACAGGTTTTATGATTGCTTTGTATACCATCATTTTGCTGCTGTCATTTAATTGAGAGTTTCTCCCAATCAGCCAGTTAAGACTACGGAGTTTTTCATCTAGTTGTAATCGCTTTGCCCAGATGTGCTTTTGCCAAGTGAGTCTCCTGTCTAGATGCATTCCTAGATATTTTGCGTTTTCTGCCTGTGGTATCTCTTTATTGTTTAATTTAACAGGAGGACAAGTTTCTTTATTCAGAGTAAATGTGACGTGAACGGACTTGGTCTCATTTGCCTTAATTTTCCACTGCTTCAGCCACTTCTCAAGTTCGTCGAGGTGATTTTGAGTGGCTTGGGAAGCAATCGCCGGATCTCTATGAGATGACATTAGTGCAGTATCGTCAGCGTATGTGGCAATCATAGTGTGGTCGTCGGTTGGGATGTCTGCGGTGAATATGAGGTAGAGAATGGGGCCCAGTATACTTCCTTGTGGGACTCCTGATTTTATTTCGTACAGGTCGGACAGTTCATTGTTTTGTTTCACTTGAAAGCACCTTTTATCCAGATACGATTGTAAGATGTGGAAGAAGCAATGGGGGAGAGCCTGTTTTAGTTTGTACAGGAGACCTGCATGCCAGACTTAATCAAATGCTTGACTAATATCTAGAAACACAGCCGAGCAGTATAGTTTTTTCTCTAAACTTCCACTTATATTGTTTACAAGGCGGTGAACTTGCTCGACTGTTCCATGTTTTTCACGGAATCCAAATTGATAGTTAGGCAGCGCTGAGTCTAGGTGGCCTTTGATTCTGTTCAGCCAAATCCTCTCAAACAGCTTTCCAATTACAGGCAACAGGCTAATAGGCCTGTATGAGGCAGTCAGTTGTGGGGGTTTGCCCGGTTTTGGTACCATTACTACCTGAGCGACCTTCCACTGGCCAGGGAAGATTTGCAGTCTTAGGCGGGCATTAAACATGTTAACCAGTTTCATGATACCTTTGAAGGGTAGATGTTTTAGCAAAGTTGCATCTATGTTATCATACCCAGGTGCTTTGCCATCTTGAAGGTTTTTAATTTCCCTTGTGACTTCTTTAGGGCCAGTGCTTTTCAGAGGTAAACACAATTGGGTTGGTGATTCTATGAATTCTTTGATTTTAGGATTTTCTTGGTGTTCTGTGTTGACCAAAGGCTGGAAGACTGTGCTTAGGTGTTCCGCGAAAGTGATTGCCTTTTCTAGGTCCGATCTAGCCCAACCTCCCTTGTTGTTGTTCACTGGTGGCGTGTGAATTTTGGGTCGCTTTAGGTTTTTTGTGACCTTCCAGAGTGAGTAGTTAGTATTCAGTTTTGGACTAAGGTTTGATAAAAAATTTTGCATGTTGTCATTTTCAAAAGTATCTATGAGGTTTTTTAGTTCTGCCGAGTATTTATTGAATTGTGTTTTGTCACTTGGGTAGCCGGTAGAATGCCATATCTTCCGAAGCCTTTGTCGTTCTTTTACTTTGTCTTTGATGTACTGTGGGTAACTATTATATTAAAATGGTATGCCTTTGCCTTTCCTTTTAGGGGTCGCAATTGTAGCAGCTTTATGAATAGTAATATTAAGATGTTCTATTTCCTTCTCAATACATTCTCCTGTGGTTATTTTAGTTATTAATTTTAGGTCGCTGTTTATTATTTCTCTGTAGACATCCCAGTCAGTTGTCTTACGGTTATATATTTTGAAGGGTGGTTCTACTAGAAAGACATTGGTGCTTATGTTAAGGACGATAGGAGTGTGATCTGAGGTTAAGTCCGTAAGGTGTTCAATTTTCGTATAATTGGGACTCAGGTTTTTTGCAATAAAGAAGTCAAGCACATCAGGGATTTTATTTCTATCCGTAGGCAAGTGTGTGGGTTCAGTACATGAAAAGCATTCCAACTTCATATCTTCGGTGGCTTTATGTAGTTGTCTTCCTCTAGTGTTAATCAATCTAGAGCCCCATTTTATGTGTTTAGAGTTCCAGTCACCTCCACACACAAATCTTGAACTCAATGTCGAAAAATAGTTTTTGAAATCCTCAGCTTTTATAGTGTGTTTAGGGGGACAATATACAGCGGAAAATACAGTTTCGAATTTTTTTCCCAGGAGCTTAACTGATGTTGCTTGAATTTTTTTCTGTACTGTAATCTTCTATTGAGTAGTGTTTTAACTTATTCTTAATGATAACTGCCGTCCCACCATGGGAGTTACCAGAAGGGTGGTTTGTTGTGTATATTCTGTAGTTTTTGATGTTGATGTGAGTCATGCGCGTGAATCTAGTTTCCGATATTAAAGCTACATCAATCATTTCTGTATGAAGGAAGGTTTCTAGTTCTTGACGTCTATCCGTCAAGCCATTGGCGTTCCAAGTTAGCACTCGGAGGTGATGAATCATTTTACTAGAAGGCTGTTCACTAGCTGGATCATACGCTCCATCATTTTGTCCATAATTTTTTCAACCATTAATAATAATAATAATAATAAGCCCCGCAGGGCATCTGAGGCGGATGACGGGGAGTAGCGACCCCGCGGGGCTATATATCCGAGTGCTCCAGGGAGAGTATACTGTCCCCCATCTCCGGCTTGCCGGAGTGAAGCATGACGGGGGATAGGTCTCCCGCCTCTTGGCTTGCCTTCATCGGCCGGTCAGAGTGGAGTCGCTAGAGCAGGGTTAGCAGCCCACTCGGAGGGTAGGTGCCTCGTGGTAAGTGGCGAGTGGGCCGGTGATGCTGGACCCACAGGGAGCGCGTGATCTGCGTTTAAAGTCCACCGAGGTATCCTCACCCTTCAGCCCCTCATGTACCTGTTGCCCCCTTGTTGCGATTTAGCGACTGATTCCCGGGGGCCCAGTAAGTGAGGTGGCGAGTCTCCACCTGCCATTTTTACATGTATTTAATACATTGTCATCGGCAGGTGCCATAGTTCCCGTAGTTTCCCCATTCCTAGTCCACTAACATCCCATCACAATAGCCCAAGTAGTTTTTATCCATAGTTAGCAATAGTTTAGCACAGAACCGGGGATTGTCCTTGGGTACATTTCTATAGTGTATACAGGGATAATCGTCGGTTTTGAGTCACCATTTCATTAAAGTTGTCTCAAAAGGGCTTCAGCGTGTTGGCTTCGGCCCCACGTTCGCCTCCCAAAAATCCGGGACTCTATAGTCCCGAGGTCTGGTAGAGACATACAAAATTATAATAATAATAATAATAAGCCCCGCAGGGCATCTGAGGCGGATGACGGGGAGTAGCGACCCCGCGGGGCTATATATCCGAGTGCTCCAGGGAGAGTATACTGTCCCCCATCTCCGGCTTGCCGGAGTGAAGCATGACGGGGGATAGGTCTCCCGCCTCTTGGCTTGCCTTCATCGGCCGGTCAGAGTGGAGTCGCTAGAGCAGGGTTAGCAGCCCACTCGGAGGGTAGGTGCCTCGTGGTAAGTGGCGAGTGGGCCGGTGATGCTGGACCCACAGGGAGCGCGTGATCTGCGTTTAAAGTCCGCCGAGGTATCCTCACCCTTCAGCCCCTCATGTACCTGTTGCCCCCTTGTTGCGATTTAGCGACTGATTCCCGGGGGCCCAGTAAGTGAGGTGGCAAGTCTCCACCTGCCATTTTTACATGTATTTAATACATTGTCATCGGCAGGTGCCATAGTTCCCGTAGTTTCCCCATTCCTAGTTCACTAACATCCCATCACAATAGCCCAAGTAGTTTTCATCCATAGTTAGCAATAGTTTAGCACAGAACCGGGGATTGTCCTTGGGTACATTTCTATAGTGTATACAGGGATAATCGTCGGTTTTGTGTCACCATTTCATTAAAGTTGTCTCAAAAGGGCTTCAGCGTGTTGGCTTCGGCCCCACGTTCGCCTCCCAAAAATCCGGGACTCTATAGTCCCGAGGTCTGGAAGAGACATACAATTATAATAATAATATTGTCAGGACACCTTTCCACACACGGTCGGTTAGCCCCATACTAAGTTATTAATTAACTTGTGTTATGGGCGCTAACACAACTGATAAACTACATATAGCTACACATATACATATTAATAAATACATATTGTAACACCCAGACCACGGCCAACAAGCATGCTCATCACACAAATGTCGACCGAACCGGGACTCGAACCCGGGACCTCAGGTTCGGCAGTCCGGCATGGTGACCATTGCGCCATCGAGGTCGTCGAATTGTCATCATATTTTTCTGAAGTTTGTCTAGCATCAAGTGCATAAGCTCTGCTGTGTTGTTTAGCTCAGTTTTCCTGTCATGCTGAATGTTATGGTTTTGTTCCAGTGTTTTTGTAGCAGTAATCTGTGCATATGTTTTGGCCATGTTGGTCTGATTTGGTTCTGTGCGATCTTCTCGGTTACTTTTGTTGTTAGTTTTGAGGGCAAGTTGACTTGCTTTAGGTTTGGACTTTGTAATCCTTTCCCTGTACTGTTTATATGTTTGGCAGCCCTTATAGCTCGCAGGGTGTTTCTCATTGCAGTTTGCACAAGTGGCATCGGTATGAGGTTGTTTGGTACAGGTATTTGTCGGGTGATCACTACCACATTTCACGCATCTGTATGGCCTATTGCACTGGTTCTTAGAGTGTCCAAATCTTTTACATCTTTTACATTGAAGGATCTCTTGTTTTTTATGAGGAGCTTCAAACGTAATCTTCATGTTGTTTATATATTTGACGTTAAATATGTTCTTATTGTTTGGATTTGGTTCCAGGTCTACGAAAAATATGGGGAGTGGCTCTTTTGTAGCTCGATGGCGTACATTCACTACCTGCCTCACTTCGTATCCGATCTCTTTTAATTCCTGAGCTATTTGTGCGGTTTGCTCTGACGCGTGTAGTCCGCGTAGAACTACTCGGTATGCTCTTTCACTTTCAAGTTGGTATGTATAGTGGGAGATGTTGTTGGAGATGAAATTCTCTCTGATCATTTTATAAGTTTGAATGTCTTTAGGCATGATTTTTACAACATGTCCAGACCTAAGCGCAGTCATGAGGTACATTTCACTAGTTGTGACTTTGGAGAGTGCTTCCTTTAAAGAGCCGACGTTGAGGACACCAGTGGCAAATATTGGTTCTGGCTTCGAAATGTATTCTTTTTCCATCCGTTCTGCTTCCTTTGTAGTGTCCTCATTGAGGATTTCAAGGGTGTTACTTGTTGGGATCGCAAAATTTGTAGTGTTCTTCAGCTTTTTTTGTGTGTCATTAAGTATTGGGCTTGTTTGCTTTCTCTTGCTGCTTCTGTTCGATATTCTGTCATTTTGCCATACTTCTTTTTGAGTGTCATCTGGATTAGAGAGCGCAGTTTCATTTTCCACAGATTGTTGGGGTTTTAGAGATTTTTGTGGACTTTCCATGGGTTGTTTTGGCGTTTCAATCGGTTTTTGTATCTCTTTTGGCATAGCTCCCAATGAGTTGCTTCTCACCCTTTCAAACATGCTCGGGTGAAATATCTGCTGTACAATGTTTGTTGTATTTTTAGGATTATTAGTTTTATTTTTATCAGTATATTCCATAGTGTTCCCACGAGTAGGGTCGATCTAGTAGGTCACAAGAGGGGTGACGCCCATCCCCTCAAGAAGGCTTAATACAACGGCGTTTGCCAGGTCCACCGAGGTTGGCGCTAGAGACTAGTAACCACTAGCCATTCATCCTTTTGGCACGTTTCCCACCGTAGGATTGGGGTAATTTATTAAAGAGATTTCCCTTTCTCGTGGCCCGGGCAGTGAAGTCAAGGCCCCCGATCGCTAATGCGGTTGCGGGTTGAGATGGTCATTTCCTACCCTCTCTTTCTTCAGGCTTGTTAGGCCTTCCTTACAGGTTATACGACCGCCGCCTGTGACTCGGCGTTGTTGCTCGTTTAGCACCACCCAGGGGATACGTGTCAGGTGTTCCTAGGAATAGGTGGAGAATCCTACGGACGCGAGCAACTTTCATCCCCCCATATCATTTACCAATGATTTCATTTCAATATTTCCGAACACGGTAATAGCGCTAAGAATATTACTTACACTGCCGGTTTCAGTAGCATCTGTTGAAAGATCATTTTCAAAATTAAACATTATTAAAAAACTATTTAAGATCAACAATGCTTCAGCAGAGACTAATAATTTAGCTGTAGTAGTTAAGCTGTAGTTTCAATCACGGACGTCAGTAGCGGCGTAAGAGGGGGGCGGAGGGGGCGGTCCGCCCCGGGTACCATGTCTAGGGGGGTGCCATCTTGGTCGGCATATATCTGCACGACCAAGATGGCACGGGCAAAAGGGACCATCCACGGAGTGCACTTTTGTAATCTGCAAAGCCTAGGTTCACTACCAGTCGCAGTGCAGGCCCGAGACATGCATCGCCACGGGACTGAGAGAGGTGACACAGTCCGACTGTTGACCCTCTCTTTTCCACCCGCATCCTTGTCGCACGCCCGCTCGCGCCAGTCACAATAAATTGATTGATTCCTTAAAGTTAGAAAAATCTAACAAAAAGTTGAGGAACCGAAGTGACAAAAATCACTGGTGCTCGCTTCAGTCACGGTTTCTTTTTATTTGTGCTTAATACTGAGTTTAATTTGAGGGTCCTGAAACCAACAATGAAAAAAAATCTTTGAGGTGGTTTTTTTATCAGCGGTCCAGGTACTTTTGTGACCCAAAACTCAAAAAATTTCGCACGGCACTGATGGTCCCCTTTATATGTCCATGGTTTCAATTGAACATGAAATTCGCAAATATAAAGGCAAGAAGAGTTAACTTTTTGTAATGATGTGTTTTAAATATAAAAAATATAATTATTGTACCTAATTAAAATACATATTTTATAATCTTAACGATTTTTTCTTTTTTTGCAAAACCCAATAATATGTAGTCGTAGGGCGGCATAATCAGTTTTGCACGCGGGCGAACAAACAGCTAGCGGCGGGCCTGTACATGTATCATTTTGTACTACGTTTTCATTGATTTGTTTTAAAGTTTTATCAGTTAGATTTGTATTAGACGTAGAGGCTGTAGGTGTAGGTGAATGTTCGGAATGAAACGTTTGTCGATATTTAATTTGAGAAGGTGTACGATCAATTTTATAAACAGCCGTAGGAGAAGCTACAAAATTTACATTGCCTAATAATAGAGATAAATTTGATATCGAAGCTGGAGAGTTTATTTTGGAATCAATCAATTGTTTAATACAATTTAAATCGCCTCCTAAGCTTGAAGTGGTACTTTCTGAACGAGAATTAGCGTTGCGGTTAGGACTTGGTTGGTATTCTGAAGTATCAGGAGAAAAATCTTCACTGTCGTGATTACCCTCATCGTATTTTTTTTTTATTCTTATCTGTAAAAAAAATAATTTTGATAAATACCTACTGCAATAAAATTTCGTCAAAAACTGGGCTTTTGTGGCTATCGTTTAAGGATATAACGTGCTGTTTTACCCTAAATAATAAGCACAGGAAGCCCTAAACAGGATCACATAAATATTATACACTACGCAACATATATACACTACGTATCTTAAAATCAAAATCAAAATCAAAACTCATTTATTCAAACTTGGCTGCAAAACAGCACTTTTCGAACGTCAAAAAAAAAAAAATACATAAGACAGCCCCCAAAACGCCCACCCTTCACCACTTCCTATGTGTTTTTGCTGGGAAGAAGAAGTGGCGCAACAAACTCCCCAGCAACACATGTCTGTCTGTAGGTTAAAAGAACCTTTCAACAAAGTAGGTACAATGAGTATATTGCAGTATGCAATACGCAATATTGTCATAAAATAAAATTACATTTAAAAATGATTTATAAAAATCCACCACATGCTAGCTAGCACTCACCCTACGTAACTTGTCTAACTCAAGCATTGAATAAATATGATGTGGAAAAAAATAATAATTGTATAGCCTCCAATTATTTATAATAGTTTACGAGGGAGTGCCCACCTTCATGTGATATTCTATTGCAACCCTATGTAATGTACTTAATATTAATAATGTTCATACCTACCACGTAAATTATAAAGAGGTTTATCATTTTCATTACTAAGCGATGGATTGATTGGCTCAAGATATTCAGCGTTCACGACATCTTTAGTCAGTGCACTTGAAGTCGAAGGTTGATTGTCTGGAAAAAGAAGTAAGAATATCTGTCAGTAGGTACAAACATCTATAACTTATATCATAATCCTAAAGCAAGATTAAGTAAGTATACAGGAATGAATTTTAAGCAGTGCACAAGAAAAAAACTGGAGGTGAAGAATCATTAACAGAACATATCTGCATCATCAATAAAAAAAATTTTTTCATTCTTTTGTCCGCCCTAAAATCGGCAAAATATGGATACCAACTATTCTTACGCGCTCGGAGCAGCGCTCGCGTCAGTAAACCGGTTTCGCGTTTGCCGCCGTGCCTACTATGACGACTGTGACCGTACAATCGGTTACAAAATAAACATCTTTCGCTATCAATAACTTTTCCTTTTTGTACTAAAACACGACAAAATAAAAATATACGTATCTATAAAACTTATTTAACTACAAGTTGACAAAGTTTGCGCACTGGATAAAATTCATTCCTGTATAGAAGTTTTACGCTAAATTAGAAGTCTAGATTAAGAATATCTATTCCCTTATTAGATACTAGCCGTTTTCCCGCGGTTTTACCCGCGTCCCGTGGGAGCTACTGCCCGCACTGGGATAAAATATAGCCTATGTTACTCGCAGATAATATAGCTTTCTAATGATGAAAGAATATTTAAAATCGGTCCAGTAGTTTATCCATTACAACCAAATAAACAAAGTTTTCCTCTTTATAATATTAGTAAGTATAGATAAAATACAATTACATCCACAGTTCCTTCGCCTTAGGTGTTCTCTTTTCTCACTCTTCTGCGAGAGTACCTATAAAGCTTTCAAAAGTTCACCAGAATAACCATCGCAACAGGTATTCTGAATTATTATCAATAACAATATATCGTGGTTTATTTAATCTCGTAGATATACATCAACTAGGTACCTACCTCGGTAACATAGTAGGCAACAGGATAGTACCTCTGATATTGCGAATGCACGTGAGCAAAGGTCATTGTAAGCACCTAATTTCAGAGACACCTCTGGTACATTCAGCTCTGGTAGCTACCCAGAAGGTACCTAGTTCTACCAACCAAGAAGTACGTAGGCATAAATATATGTATTATATACTCACCATTAGGACCAGAATAATTCAACAAATCCAACATTCGTCTAGCTCGGGGATTTTTCAAAACAATCTTTTTCATTTTTGCAGTATTTTGATGACACTTTATTCTTAATCTATACAATTAACTCTATAGATATGAATTCAAAACAGAAAATCGCTTTATATTTAAGTAAACACGTATTTATTGAAATTAAAACAGAGCGCAACACTTCACCACGAAATTATTGTCCGGTACTGATTTAAAGTAAACAAACACGGCGACTAGGCAGCACGTGCCGCGTACTCAGTATTATTCTATCCCTTTCTTTATCATTAGAAAAAAAGAAAGCGATGCGTATTGCATGTAGCTCGCGGTAATAGATAATACAGTAATCGTATGTTGAGTGTAAACATCGCCTCGGTAAACTATTGCAAAAGTAATTGCTAGTTTTCTTTTTTATTTTTTTAATAGTAACTAGCATTACCATAATTTAAAAATAAAATGTCTACAGGAATAGTATTGTTAGAATATTTTACTATAAAATGAGTTTCCTGTTCTTACTCGAATAATATCGTTATTATAACAAATTGAAAATCTTATTTGCAGCGCTACCCGTAATCACTACTAGTGATGTTATTCACGTAAATAAGCACAATAAATCTGTAACAGAATAATAATGCTATGGTTATTATAAAAATTCTAGTTTGTAATATACTTATAGGAAAAATGTGAAAAAAAAATTACAAGGTGTAAAAGAGTATGTACATGACGAATATGCAATAAAACGAAAAGCATCGTTATGTCACATTACGATATTATTCGGTGGGAGGAGCGATGTGCTCCTGAAGGGATGTACTAAAAACTATTATATCATCTAGGTATACTAGACAAATAGTATTCTGAAGCTCTCTCAACACATTATCCATAACTCTCTGCAAAATAGATGGACTATTTTTAAGACCCATGGGCATGCGTAGAAATTCGAAGTGGCCACGTTCTACGTTAAAAGCAGTTTTTGGTATATCCTGTGGGTTCATTTCTACTTGGTAAAAGCCACTAGCAAGGTCTAAAGTTGTAAAATATTGGCAATTACCTAATTTATCTAAGATATCGGCTATGTTGGGAAAACTTGTCATCTACAGTTTTTTCAGTAAGCTTTCGAAAGTCAACTACTATACGCCATTTAGTTTTTCCTGAAGCATCATTCTGCTTTCTTAGCTACAACCCAAATTGGGGAGCTCCATGCTGAATTTGAAGGCCTAATGATTCCCTGTTCTAGCATCTTATTTGCTTCTTGCTTATTGCTCTTCATTGGTGTGGCAACACTAGCATCGTAAACATCGCCCGCGTATTAAAAAGTGATTAATAATCAATTAATATAAGAATCAGTGTACATTCTAGTAGTGCTTTACAAGTGACATTACTAGTGGCAAATATTAGTGACTGATAAAAGGGATACAGTGATCGAAAGTAACTCAGTGATTATTTCTAAAATATCAGTAATTAGACAATATGTATTGATTAAACACACAAGTTGAAACATAAGGACAAGCTTCTTATGCCAGTGCAATTAAAATAATTGGTCGGTGAAAGATACAATTCTAAAAAGTAATTTAAGTTACCGTTACGAAAAACTTAATATTTAAAAGTGTTATTTACATTACCACTAGCGCCCCTAGCAGTGAGTAGCAAAACTAATTTTGACATTGTCTGACTTTATAATTAGTGTTGTCAATGCTAAATACCAATAACAGCGCCTCCTGGTGGCGAAAGACTAACTGGAAGTGACTTTAAACTCAGTGTTGCTATTATTGGAAAATTATAAATATCCTATATTATACCACAACAACAAAAAATATTCCAATTTAGTAATTTTTTGCCCGATTTGTGAAACTCTGGTAAAAATAATAAAAAAAAGTTTCATCTTATCCAAACTTGAACCGACTCTTCAAAAAACCGAAGAATAATACTTGCTTACCGCTTCAAAACAGCTTGCTACTTATTGTTTTACTTTGAAAACTTCATAACGATGTCAACAATTAACTGTTCTGGATGCATGAATGCGTTTAAGCGCGGAAAAGGATTGCAATGCTTTGCTTGCCGCAAATGGTACGATTTACTCTGTGCCAACATAACTGAAGCGCGTTATAAACTAATGAATAGCGGAAGTAAAAATGCCTGGAAATGTCCTGGATGTGTCAGCAAGCAGCCTAAGTTAGATAATACTAACACACCAGTCCGGTCAGCCCACCTAAAAAGTCCAATCCTTGATGACGGAAAACTGTCGCCACCATCCACGACCTCGTCACCAGTGAACGATAATAATGACCACAGCAATCAATTGCATCAAGTCACTAACAGTGGAAATGATGCACCGCTTACTGGCATGACCAGTAATTACCTCAGAGAAATCATCAGACAAGAAGTGGGCCGTGCAGTCCAGAATACGGTTAAGGGCCTAATCGATGAGCAATTTACTAAAATTAATGATTTGATGCTCGAGTTTAAGGAGTCATTGTTATTTTATAATACAAAATATGAAGAAATGATTACAACTTTGCAAGAATGTCGCACTAAAATTCAAAAACTTGAAAGCGACAATGCTTTACTCACCTCCTCTGTTACTGACTTGTCTAAGCGCCTTAATACTTTAGAACAGTACGCGAGATCCAACAACGTAGAGATACAATGTGTGCCGGAACACAGAACTGAGAACTTGATAAGCACTGTCCTACAACTCAGCAAGGTGGTTAAATGCAACGTTAAAGACTCTGACATACAACTATGTACTAGGATAGCTAAGAAGGACACGCAAAATACAAGGCCCAGATCTATTCTTGTAAAATTCAACAGCTCTCGAATCCGTGACACCTTCCTTGCTGCGATTATCCAATATAACAAAAACAACTCAAAAGAGAAGTTGAACTCTAGTCACATAGGAATAGCTGCAGATAAGCCAACGCCAATATTTGTCGTAGAACATTTTTCGGCAGAAAATAAGGCCTTGCATGCTGCAACACGTATTCGCGCTAAACAACTAGGATTTAAGTTCGTGTGGGTTCGCAATAGTAAAATCATGATGAAGAAGGACGAAACGTCACCTACCATACTTGTTAACAGCCTGGAAAAATTGAAGTATGTTTATGTTTTTGTTAACCATTTCTTAGTAAATTTGTGCTCGTTAATAGGTATAATTTGTAAAATTCAACTCTATAAATTGCTACTACCAAAACACTCGAGGCTTGAGAAGTAATCTCGCTGATGTTCGTCAGCATATACTTAATTGTGACTATGATGTTTATGTCTTGACTGAGACTTGGTTATGCGATAGTGTATTTGATTCTGAATTATTTAATAGTGACTTTATAGTCTATAGAAGAGGTCGAGAATCGTCGCCATATAACAGCCACAAAAAATCTGGAGGAGGAGTATTAGTAGCGGTTTCGGCTAATCTAATTTCTTATCGGAAGACGGAATGGGAAAGTAACTGCGAAGATCTATGGATCACAATTGAGATAAAATCTAACAACAATCATCAAACAAATTATTTAAAGCTATGCGCGGTCTACCTCTCCCCACCAATTAGAGCTGAAGTATTAGAACATTTTATAGAAAATTGTAATACTGTAATTAATACAAATACTAACAGTTCAACTCTTATAGTTGGCGATTTTAACATGAGTGCTATAAGTTGGGTACAGAATGACACCGATGATTATTGCACAGCCATTGGCAGAAATCAACTTCACGACATACTTTTGGATTTTATTGCTCTTAATGACCTCAAACAATTTAACTACGTAAAAAATTTTCAAAATAAAATACTAGACTTAGTCCTGTCTGATATTGACAACGTAAAAATCAACAGTTGTTTACACCCTGTTAGAGAACTGGATAAATATCATCCTGCTTTAGAGTTTCAACCTGCTATTTCAGTAAGTACTAAAAATAAATCAAAACCCATTATTAAATTTAATTATCACAAGGCTGATTACGATGCCATTCATAAATCACTTGAAGCCATTGATTGGTATAACGAATTGACATCATGCATTGAACTTAATGCTAAAGTAGATAAATTTTATTCAATAATCAGGAGCGTTATTAAGGAACATGTGCCAGAAACTGTTTGTTACCGAGGGACATATCCGCCATGGTATTCCTGTCGTTTAAAAAAATTACTTAAACAAAAATTTAAATTACGTATCAAAGTTAAAAAGTACAAAAATCCTTTGGACATCGTTGAATTAAACTATCTAAGAAAAGAGTGTAACTTATTAATTAAAAATTGTTATAAAAATTATATTGCAAAAATAGAACTTTCAATTAAAAAGAATCCCAAATACTTCTGGACACATATAAAAAATCTTAGAAAATGCGGCTCATCCTATCCCTCTGAAATGATACTTGGTGATACTAGTGTTAATAATACTAAAGCTATCTCTAACCTATTTGCTAATTATTTTTCCTTAGTGTATGACCCTCCTAATCATGACCAATGTACATTACTGTTACTGTTACAGCCTTTTTATCGTCCCACTGCTGGGCACAGGCCTCTTCTCACACGGAGAAGGATTGAGCATTAATCACCACGCTTGCTCAATGCGGGTTGGTGATTTCAGACTATATAGTCCAGGTTTCCTCAAGATGTTTTCCTTCACCTTTTTTTATCAGCCATTGGTGTCTAAGATTACTTAGAAAGTACATACAAACTTAGAAAAGTTGCATTGGTACTTGCCTGACCTGGAATCGAACCCACACCCTCATACTCGAGAGGTTGGTTCTTTACCCACTAGGCCACCACGACCAATGTACATTGTCCACACCCATTATGTTGAATACTGATATTTGCAACTTTTCCATTTATCCAGAAGAAGTGAGTTTAAAACTTAAGAAGCTTGATATATCAAAAGGAGCTGGGCCTGACAATGTACCCCCCATATTCTGGTCGAGATGTGCGCATTATCTTTCTTTACCGTTATCGTATATTTATAATACGTCTCTTAAATTAGGAACATTTCCAGAGATGTGGAAACGGGCGAAAATAGTCCCGGTCTTCAAAAGTGGGAAACGTGAATTGGTTTCAAATTACCGCCCTATTTCTATTCTATCAACATTGGCCAAGGTATTTGAATCTCTGGTATATCCTACCTTATACAATCATGTAAAAAGCTTCTTATCTGGTAATCAGCATGGCTTCATAAACCGAAAGTCCACGAATACCAACCTAGTATCTTACGTTTCCGAATTGACTACAGCTGTTGATCAGGGGTTGCAAGTTGACGCCGTCTATACTGACTTTTCTAAGGCGTTTGACAAAGTCAGTCATAGGATTCTTATACGCAAACTACAGTCTCTAGGTATAACAAATAAAACTTTAGAGTGGTGTAAATCTTACCTGAACAACAGACTTTCAACAGTCGTAATTGATAGTGATGAATCTGAATCATATTATTCAACGTCTGGTGTACCACAAGGTTCTAATTTAGGTCCGTTGTTTTTCAATATCTTCATTAATGACATCTCAAATATATTTAAACATACTACACCTTACCTTTTTGCTGATGACTTAAAATTGACCCGAATAATAAAAAACGAGTCTGATTCACTGCTACTACAAACGGATATAAACGCTCTGACTAAATAGTGTACGGAAAATAGTATGTACTTAAACTGCAGCAAGTGTTATCATATCAAATTCACCAGAAAGCACAATAAATTACCTACGTCATATGCTATTGAAGGAAATATTTTAAAGGAACTCACAGTAATCAAAGACTTAGGCATATATTTGGACAGCCAACTTAGATTCACCGATCATTTTGACAAGATGATCAATGCTGCGTACAAAGCTCTTGGTTTCGTCTTAAGATCTTCTAAAGAATTTAAAAACCCCGCGACAACAATCATGTTATATAATAGTTACGTACGTAGTCGCCTTGAATACTGCAGCACAGTCTGGAACCCCACATACCAGATTCACTCAAATAGGATTGAGAGTATACAAAAAAGATTTATGCGGCATTTAGTATTTAAATCCAAATTAACACACTCTGTTAAGACATACGAAGACAAACTTACTAAGTTCAGATTTAGATCGCTTGAATCACGGCGCACTGTGATTGATCTCATAGTTCTATATAAATTACTCAATAATGGTATCGACTGCCCACATCTTGTCAATATGATCTGTATCAATGTACCACGCCGAATACCTAGATATCGCTGTTCAACACTGAAGATCCCCCGACATCGAACTAATTTGGGTAAGCACTCACCTATTGTTAGGATCTCAATAAAATATAATGCTGTATCCAATGCCTCGAATGACATAGACATTTTTAGCAATAGTTTACCGAAATTTAAAAAGTTAATTCTTAAAAACTTAAAAATTTAATTCTTAAGACACAAAAAAATTAAGTTTTTTTTTTTTCTAATTTAAGTATATTGTATCTTATTTAATATATATTTTTTTAAATCTTAATTGTATTTCTAATTAATTTTAATTTAATAAATTATAAATTTAATTCATAAGAAACTAATATAAGTTTATTTGTTCTAATTTATGCATAGGTACCGTGTTTAATTTTTTGTTTTGTTTTGATTTAATTGTATGTTCTAACTTGATTTAATTTGTAAATTTGTTCTTGACCTTGATTAACAATATAATTTGTCTAATGTGTTTTAACTATCTCGTATTTTCTTTGTATGTTCTGCTTGTTCGTATATGGTTTAAAATTTTTTGTTTGGTTTCTATGTGACTTGATTTTTATATTATGTTATATTCAACTAAATTGTCTACGCATGATGTGGATTCCTATAAGTGAGGAAACACATTGCATGGTTGTTTGTATTTTTTTTTTGTATGAAGTTGTGTATTTCTTGTTGGAATTCCTAATAAAATAAATAAATAAATCTTACCTATCTGTTCCTGTACCTCTTGTCTATGGACATACGGATACCGATAACTTTTTGTGTAAACTGGAACCTCATCAGTTGTTTTAATCAAATGTTTTATTTTGTTGGTGAAAGTTAAGGGCTCTCCTTCTAAGTAGAAAACGTCTGCATACTGAGCACAAAGCAGTTCTAAGTTCGTACGCTCCTCGACATTTAAGTGATCAGTGCGTAGGCGCGAAATCACTTCTTTTACGCGGTCTTGCTGGTTATTTGCAGGTGTACACTGTACATTATACACTTCTGCAGAGATCGCTCGGTCCATGGAGAATATAACGTCGCTTCGACTTGGATTAGTTACTTCTACTATTCCCCTATTATTTGAAACAGTAGTTAAGCATTCGCCAATAATGCAATTAGAAATAGTTTGTTCTTCTATAAATGCGTGTCCGTCATGAATATTAATCGGAATTTTAAGTAATTTGGAAGTATTTGCCGGTATAATATCCTCATACAAATTTGCGTTGCGCGAATCATACACTTTAATAGCATTTGAAGCAGTTTTAGTTTTTAGTAATTTATTCTTTTAATCTATTACAGCCTCCCACTTATCTAATAAGTCTGTACCGATAAGCCCATCGAAATAATCATGGAACTTATAAATGTAAAATGTCGTATTATCGGAATTGTTAAATTCTTTAAAGCTAGGTAACGTAATTGAATAGTAATTCCTAGAGGTTGTATGAAAATTCTTAACTTCAAAAGGCTCGTAATTTACTGGTACGTTACTGAAGTATCTTTCCACTGCCTCGTGACACAGAAAGGATTGATTTGCACCTGTATCTATTAAGAGTTTTATAGGTGGTGACGCGATTTGGATATATGGAAGTTGACGTTGTGTTTGAAGATTAATTTCTATTTTAAGATGTCAGATTCCCGGTCCTTCGAAAAATCCTGCTCGTTCGTTTTCACTATATCGGCTTCCACCTGGGGCGTATCTGTAGAATTTTCTGAAAGTTCTTGTACAGAATATTCATACGGTTGCTGATATTCTACGCATTCACTAATATCGTAATAATTATAATCAGCATATTCATCGTATGTAGAATTGTCAATTAAACTATTATAATTTACTTCTTTAGATTTAAAGTAGTTCATAGGGGGTGGGTTCCCTGATTTTATCCAGTTATGTCCTGTAATAGCTGGTTGAGTAGGTGGTAATTTCTTGTTACATAATGGCTGACAACACTCATAGGACGAGGTTGGTTAAAAATTTGGTGGTTAGGACGCGAACCTATTTGAAAGTTATTTTGTTGAGGGTTATAATTTTGGGGTGGTGATCTAAAAATTTGTTGCGTACGAGTTGGACCAAATTGGCGGGGTTGACACATATTCTGTCTCCATTGCGGTGCTCCATGCATATTATAGTTAAAAGGTTTAGGCAAAGGCACAGGCATTGAAAACTGTTGGTTAGGCATTTTATAGGCACTTACAAAATGATTTGGCACGGGCATAGAATTAATAGATTTTTGTCAGGTAGTCGTTGGTTCCGATTTTGTAGATACATGGTATTCGTCTCCTCGTGCACAAATTCTAATGCTTTTTCTATGGTTTCCGGGCGCATGCAACGTATCCGCGATCCTAAGGGATCGTTCAGACCTCGCAAATACGCTTGAAGCGTTAATTTACGATAAAGATCTCGTTTAGCATTAATAGTAGTCTCTAGGGTATCATGCAAGCTCACATTAGTCATTATAGTACTGTATAGATTCTGACAACGTTCATAAAACTCCTGCGCGGTGCTAGAACCTTGCGATAAAATTGCTAAGTCATTATATAGAGCGGTTTCATCTCGTTGGTCCGCGAAGTTGTTCACTAAAGCAGTTCGAATGCCTTGCCAATCGGATGGAATCCCATTAGAATTGATTAAGCGAGCAGCAGAGCCTGTTACTTTGTTCAGAATCCCATTGAGAAGAGCACACCTACTTAATTCACTACTGCCTGCACTACAAAACTCAGCTACTAATTGGTCACATAATTTTAGAAATCTAGTGAGCACATTCGGGTTCCCGTCGAAGTCGGGTACCAATCTTAAGGATTTATAAATGATATCTAATTCAGACATATCCGTTTCTTCTTCTATACTACTCAAACTAAGATTTCTTCTTCTATCTATAAAAAGTTGCCTATTACTAGTAACTATCCTAGGGTCCTTTCATTTTCTTAAATGAAAAATCTTGGCAAATTATATTTTAACACAGGTTAGTAAGGCTAGGACTGAGCAACCACTAAAAAGAATCTAGTGTACTCACATGAACATGTTTCGGTCCCTTTGCGCTATTGATGTCTAGATAGACCTCTGGTGCAGCACTACTTGTAGATTCGGATGCTCCTGATGCAGCTAAATAAGCTACGGCGGGGCTTCACGCGATTACGGAAATCTACTACGCGAAACGTACCGCGAGCATCCTACCGACTGCGCCAATTAGGTAGGGCTGTCGTTGAGGATGCAAAATGAACCGAAACGAATTGACTTATAATACGTTTAATTAAGTAATTAATGTTACAATTAATTATTTCTAACACGCGACAATCTGTTCGATGTCAGAACAAAAAGTGATCTCTAAAGTCTAAATTATAATTGAATTAAAACGAACGATATAACGCAATCACTGAATCACAGGTTTGTCCCCACGGTACGATATTTCCCGGTAACGCTCGACGTTCGGCAGGTCTTGCGAAACAAAGCATCGATGGTGGCAGCTTCAAGGAATGGATCGCGGTGAATCATACATGGTGTGATTATTTCTTAACATACTATAGGCAAGCACCTGGCTGACGACATACTAAACAACCCTGAGAGGCACGCTAATAACGACTATAATGAACCAACGAGAAATTTAAATCCACCAGTCTCATCTTTTGTATTTCTCAACTCGGACCCTGATGAAGTTAAAACCGTAATCTCAAGTTTAAAATCCGATTGTGCCACCGGCTGGGACAAAATCCCTGTACGTTTTTTGAAATCTGTGCAGCACATTATTTCGCCAATTATTTCCCATCTTATTAACCTTTGTTTTGAGCAGGGAACGTTCCCCACCGCCCTGAAACAAGCAGTTATAACACCTGTGTACAAGAGTGGGAACAGAGATGACCCGTCAAATTATAGACCGATATCTGTCCTCCCATCCTTGTCTAAAGTAGTTGAGCGAGTAATAAACCAACGCCTGATTAGTTATTTGAACAAAAACAACATTCTTTCACCCTCACAATTTGGCTTTAGACAAGGCAAATCTACAGAAGACGCAGTCTTGGCGCTTGCTTCTAAGCCTTTGACACTGTCTCTGTTCCCACCCTTCTACACAGGTTAGAAGACATTGGCGTGAGAGGGGTGCAACTTAAGCTGTTTCAGGAATACCTGAGCGAGCGTAGATATGTAGTAAAGATAGGTTCAGCCACTAGTACTGAAGAAATTGTTACATACGGAGTAGGACAAGGTAGCGTGCTAGGGCCAACATTGTTCCTTATTTACATAAACACCTTATGTAACATGCCTCTAGAAGACGCTCAGATATTCTCCTACGCTGACGATACAGCAATTGTTATCTCAGGTGACTCATGGGACAGTGTTGGCCGTACAGCGGAACGTGGCTTATTTATCATAGCTTCCTGGCTCGATCGCAATTTTTTAACTTTAAATGTCTCTAAGACTAACTACATTTGTTTCTCCATATACAACAGTTCCCAACCATCTCAAGACTTTCAGATTAAAATCTATACGTGCTCTGAATCGTTTGATAACACCTGTACCTGTCTAAAAATTACCAAGGTAAGTAACACCAAATACCTTGGTGTTATGCTCGACCAAAGACTATCATGGCACTCACACTTAGAACTAATAATGTGTAGGGTTAGGAAGCTCATATGGACCTTCAAGTCGCTACGTTATGTGGCAACCAAGGACCTTATTAGACAAATCTACGTCTCCCTAGGACAGTCTATAATAATGTACTGCTTGCCCATTTGGGGCGGGGCAACAAAAACCAAATTTTTGGAACTGGAGAGGGCACAGAGAGCACTTCTGAAGGTGATGTTTTTTAAACCACTGCGATTCCCCACTGAAAGCCTATACTTAACTTCAAACTTGTTATCGGTAAGAAAGCTATATATCCTTCAGATAGTGCTAAAAAAACATAAAACCCTGTGAAGTGACATTTTACATTTAACATATTTGACACAATTTATATGTTTTAAAAGCTTGTCGCGAGATTTAAGTACTCGTATTTACTTTCTTAGTATAATCGCGACAAGCTTTTAAAACATAAATTGTGTCAAATATGTTAAATGTGAAATGTCACTTCACAGTAAAGTTACAGTAAAAGTTTATTTTTTTCTTTTTAGCGCATTTAAATAAACGCTTGTTTTTAAAGGTTTTTTACCTCAATTTATTTTATACTTTTTAGTTTTCACCTGGTAAGTATAGGATAGATTTTGATTTGGTAAAGCGCACTTTATTCTACTTGTCAAGCCCTGTCATTGGATACCCATATGGATGGGATTGAAAAAAATAGGTTATTCACCATTTTGTAGCGGCGGCCATCTTGGATTTTTATTTCGTAAAGTGCAATGTGTTCTACTTGTCAATCCCTTTCATTTGATACCCATATTGTATAGGTACCATAAAAATAACTAGTCCGCCATCTTGTATATTTAGCCATGTTGGATTTAGGATGACGTCACATAGCTTAACATGCATTGTCATCCAAACTAAACATGTATGCAAAATTTCAGCTCAATCGGTTGAGGGCAAGTGCCTTAAAATTGAGTTGTAAAATTCCACCCGAACACACATAGTTACATACATACATACATACATTGCAAGTTAAATAAAAGCTTGTAAAAACTAGCAGCTGCGTTTGGGTAGCAAATAAACTATACCAGTCAATTGAAATATTAGGTGAGGAGCTATTTATAATGACTTGGCGACTAATAATGTTAGTTGGGTGGCAAAGATAATACATATATTACCAACTATTTCATGCCGACTAAAAACCCAGTTTCAGGCTTCGCTTTGCGGATAACTCTAAATGTTAAAAGGAATACAATAAAAAGGAATAGGAGTTAATTATTAAAATATTTTGTTATCATAATTTCCTGAAAACGGCATATTGCCATTTATAACCTTCAATTAAAAAACATTGTATTAAAAATTGAAGTTAGTGACGAAAACGAATCGCTGCAAAACCGACTCCACTTAGTCTTGTCTGCCCTACCCCTAGAGTGCAATTCAAAACCGCGTAGGTGCGGAGGGGCGAGGCGGCCTGCGCCTGAGGCGCAGGTAATTTTAACCGCAGCTTCGGCTTGCTGGCCGGCTCAGCCGGCCAGCCTCAGCCGCGTCGGCGAGCGTGAAAACTATCTGCGACGATAAGCTCGCATGGGACCGCCGGAGCCCCGCAGCGCCAGAGCCGTGACAGAAGCCATGCTTGCTGCATGTTGCATGCTTACTTCCATGCTATTCACCTATAATTTTGAAAATAAAAGCCGCAAAAATTTTTTCTTCATGTCATTTTAGAGTTTATTTAAAGCTATTAAAAAGTCGCACAATATATTTATAATATAAGGGACATTCCACGCGAAGCGGACAGGTAAAAGATGATGATGTTTCGGATTTCTGAAATATCTGAGTATGTTCTTCCTATACGTGTCCTTGATACGTGTATCAAATATTTTTATAATTTAGTGATTGGTTATAGAGTTAAGGGACTTTGAACTTTTGACCAACTGGTGGGCATGCCCTAATTAAAAGCCGATTATCAAGTCATAAAATTATGGATGAAAATAATTTAACCACTGGATTCGTTACTTCATTAAATTGACTTTTTTGTAGTATTTTTGAAAACCAAGAAAAACATTTTCTTTTCAAAAATTTTTACTTAAAATTATTTTAAACTTGATTTTCACAAAGTTAGACCACCTCGATTTTTTTTATTTTTTAAAAACCGCCGCGCACAACTGCGCAAACTCACGTAAGTGGCGGACACGCGCATTATACGGCGTAGGACGCGCCGCGCTTCGGCAATTTTTTCAACCTAGCTCATAATCCACTTCCGCGCCCATTATAAAACT
This sequence comes from Helicoverpa assulta, assembly GCA_963856015.1. Lineage (NCBI taxonomy): Eukaryota > Metazoa > Arthropoda > Insecta > Lepidoptera > Noctuidae > Helicoverpa > Helicoverpa assulta. The sequence goes on along the minus strand of CAWLCW010000001.1, from coordinate 15,848,415 downwards.
TAGCAAGGATGTTCTATACAATATTAGCTATTTTCGTAAAAAAAATAAAAAAAATCGAGGTGGTCTAACTTTGTGAAAATCAAGTTTAAAATAATTTTAAGTAAAAATTTTTGAAAAGAAAATGTTTTTCTTGGTTTTCAAAAATACTACAAAAAAGTCAATTTAATGAAGTAACGAATCCAGTGGTTAAATTATTTTCATCCATAATTTTATGACTTGATAATCGGCTTTTAATTAGGGCATGCCCACCAGTTGGTCAAAAGTTCAAAGTCCCTTAACTCTATAACCAATCACTAAATTATAAAAATATTTGATACACGTATCAAGGACACGTATAGGAAGAACATACTCAGATATTTCAGAAATCCGAAACATCATCATTTTTTACCTGTCCGCTTCGCGTGGAATGTCCCATAAGCTAGTTTATATTTATTATTCATATAAACAATTTTAAATAGAACCTGATTTGTATTATTTATGAATGCCCATTTTATTATTATTACAAGCTTTTATTTAACTTGCAATGTATGTATGTATGTATGTATGTATGTAACTATGTGTGTTCGGGTGGAATTTTACAACTCAATTTTAAGGCACTTGCCCTCAACCGATTGAGCTGAAATTTTGTATACATGTTTAGTTTAGACGACAATGCATGTTAAGCTATGTGACGTCATCCTAAATCCAATATGGTTAAATATACAAGATGGCGGACTAGTTATTTTTAAGGTACCTACACAATATGGATATCAAATGAAAGGGATTGACAAGTAGAACACATTGCACTTTACGAAATAAAAATCCAAGATGGCCGCCGCTACGAAATGGTGAATAACCTATTTTTTTCAATCCCATCCATATGGGTATCCAACTATCCAATGACAGGGCTTGACAAGTAGAATAAAGTGCACTTTACCAAATCAAAATCTAAGATGACCGCCGCTACAGAATTTAGGCTTAGGAACTTACCAGGTGAAAACTAAAAAGTATAAAATAAATTGAGGTAAAAAAAACTTTAAAAACAAGCTTTTATTTAAATGCGCTAAAAAGAAAAAAACAAACTTTTACTGTAACTTTACTGTCAACTTATAACGACATTTCAAATTTAACATATTTGACACAATTTATATATTTTAAAAGCTTGTCGCGATTTTACTAAGAAAGTAGATACGAGTACTTAAATCTCGCGACAAGCTTTTAAAACGTATAAATTGTGTCAATTGACAATATGGCGACAAAATTACTGCGGAGCACTGCCTCGTTGGTCTAGTGGTCGCAAGCGCGGCTGCTGTTCTCGAGGTCTCGTGTTCGATTCCCGGGTCGGGCCGAAATCGCTTTGTGGGTTCTCTTGAACTTTCACAAAGCAGCCCGTAGTCTGGAAGTTGGTGATTGATTCACCCGTGCATCGGAGAGCACGTAAATGTCGGTCCTACGCCTGATCTCTTTCCGGTCGTGTCGGATTGCCGTCCCATCGGGTTATGAGAGTGAAGGAATAGGGAGTGCACCTGTGTCTGTGCAAATGCTCGTGCACTATAATATGTCCTGCGCAGCTGGCTGATATCCTTAAATGAGAACAGCCGCCGTGGCCGAAATCGGCCGTGGACGCCATTTACTGCGGAGCATCCCAGCTGCCTGCCAGGAGCCTGACATGTTATCGTGAGTTCGGAGTGTCAGTGTTCGTGCATCTCCGTGATGTCGGCAAACGTGAAGCCTTGCTGTACTGTGCGCCATAGCGATGTGCGAACGTCACGCACGTTGAGTGGAAACCCGGTGAGACCGATCCATTTTTGCTTTATGTTGAGGTTATTTGTCTTACGACACTTTCAAACTTGAGAGGCAGTTTCAGTCTCGTTGATTAGTGGGAGCGCTTATTAATTAGTGAAATCGTAGATAATTTATTTATTTTTTATTTATTTAAAATACTTTATGCACATTGTACAACGGCGGACTTAACGCCTTAGGCGTTCTCTGCCAGTCTACCTTAGGGTGGTGGTGAAACAGAGGTGGTAGGTGCAACACAGTTAGAGCATAAGTGCAAGATAATAAAAAAAAATATATATTTATGTATATATAAATATAATAAATATATATATATACATATATTACTGAATCCAAGAGAAGAAAGTGAAGAAAATGAACTAGTGTAATGATTCCGCCAACTTGCCATGGATGTGATTACGCAGTTTAATTTTAAACGTGTGTCGACTATTTACCATCCTGACCTCCAAGGGTAGCTCATTCCAGAGAAGGATAGATTTAACAAAGAAGGAAGAGTGAATAATATCTGAACGGTGAGCAGGGCAGTGAAGAAGACGATTATTAGAGGAGCGGAGATTTTTATTGTGCTGCGAACACACATACTGAAAGTGGGAGGTTAAGTATGCAGGTGAAGACTGGGTATATAGTATAGAAAAAAGAGTAGTTAATGCCCTCATCACACGTCGTTGTCTTATCGGTAGCCATTTAAGTTGCGCTCGATACGCTGACACATGATCGTACTTGCGAAGGTTAAAGACGAATCGAATGCAATTATTGAGAAGCCGGTCAAGTTTATTGAGCAGATCTGCATTCAGGTCATAGTAGCAAACATCACCATAGTCGATTATAGGAAAGATTAAGGTTTGCATAAGCATTGCTTTTACATGGACAGGTAGCAAGTTTTTAAAGCGATAGAGAAACCGCAGCGTATTCGTGATTTTTTGACTGACAGCTGCAACTTGTGCTTGCCAATTGAGTGAGGAGTCAAGTTGTAGGCCCAAATTCTTCACAGAGCAGCTGTACGGTATATCTATCCCGTCAAATACCAAAGTTGGCAACCCAAGGGCGTCTACTTTTCCTAAATTTCTTGAGCTACCAATGATAATGGCTTGGCATTTGACAGGATTAACTGCCACTCCGAACCTGTCAGACCAACTCTTGACTACCTCCAAGTCCTTGTTCATTTTAACAAGCGTAGCTGCCAACTCATTCACTTTTGTGTGACGATACAACTGCAAGTCATCGGCATAGAGATGATACGAACACTGAAGTTCAGGAGTAAGGAAATTTATAAATATAGAGAATAACAGAGGTGAGAGTATGCCGCCTTGAGGAACGCCAGCATTCAAAGTACACCAGGTAGATGAATCCTCATCCACCCGAACCGACTGCTGGCGATCATGAAGATAAGAAGAAAACCAGTCTAACGCCTTAGAAGAGACCATAAGATTTGATAGAATAGATAAAAGGATATCATGACTGACGGTATTGAACGCATTTGAAAAATCCACCAGTACCAACACTGTGAGATTAGCGTCTTCCATAGCAAATCTAATATCGCCAGTCACTTTGAGGAGGGCAGAAGAAGTGCTGTGGCCCGGCCTAAATCCGGATTGGAAAGGGCTCAGTAGCTTATTGCCGTAGATGAAACGAGCAAATTGCTTATGAGCACAAGCCTCAAGCACTTTGGATAAGAAAGGTAGGATGGAAATTGGACGAAAGTGACTGGGGAGGGTGGGACTGGAAATTTTAGGAAGAGGACGCACGTAAGCTTTCCGCCAAAGTGAGGGAAAAACTCCAGAGTAGAGAGAAAAGTTTATGATATGAGTGATAACAGGAAGGATTGGGACTAGGATAGGGACAATCATCTGGCGGCTGATGTTATCACACCCCACCGCCTTAGATTTGATGGACAGGATAATCTTTTTGACCTCTTCCTCGTCGACTGGCACAAAACCAAAAGATTTGATATCGGGACGCGTTAGACCATGTATATAATTGAGAGTATCTTGCTTCATTAAATAGTCCAAACGAGAGGAAGAAGAAGTGCAGAAATGACTATTTAAAGCATCAAAACTAATTGTGTTAGGCAGGTCCAAATGTCGCGATTTGCCAATACCCAGAGTTCCAAGAAACTTCCAGATGTCAGCAGAAGACGAGGATGATATATTATTCAATATATGGCGGCGTTTAGCATTACGTATCATCGTATTACACCGATTCCTCGCAGTTTTAAACTGAGCCCAGTTTTCATCAGTACGGTTTTTTTTAAATTTACGGAATGCACGGTCCCGCCTACGCATTGCTATGCGTATGAGTTCAGTCATCCACGGTGCTGGCGGCCGTTTCACTCTGACTTTTTTAACTGGTGCATGGCGATCATATAATATGTTCACCATGTTATTAAAAATCAAAATTTTATGATCTACATCATCAGAAGTCATTAATGGTGTCCAATCAATGTCTAGCGCATCCTTGACCAACCGCTCAGCATCCATCCTTGCAAAACAACGCCTATGCAAAATCTTGGGCTTGGGCTTAGGAGGTTTGAGGATATAGGAGAGGAAAATGAGGTCGTGGTGAGAAAAACCAGGCGCAGTATATTGACCGTGACAGGAAATAAGGGAGAGGTTAGACGTCAGAATTAGGTCCAGCCAGGAATCATCACCAATCTTAGATCGGTGAGTAGCCTGAAGAGGTAAAATATGCAAGCTGGATGATTCCAGAACGTGCAAAAGTTTACGGGTTCGAGGAGAGTTGGGAGCAAGGAGATTTGTATTAAAATCACCCATGATGATGTAATGAGCATACTGAGAACCTAACGATTCTAAAACCGATTCCAAATCAGTGAAGTAGTCGACAGAGGGGGGGCAGTAAACCACACCAACGACGGCTTTGGCTCCTTTGACTGAAACCTCCAAAAAGAGAAATTCAGCACTAGGCAGAAGACTAGAAGAAGTAGCCAAGATCTTATAAGGAAAGTCCGATCGAAGGTATATTGCCACGCCACCCCCTCTTCTCCCAAGCCGATCATTCCGAATAAGAACGAAGCCAGGAAGAGGGTACGAGGTGGATAAGAGATTTGGTTTGAGCCAGCTCTCGGAAACCAGGACGGCATGCACATTGCTGTTGAAAAAAGTCTCATATAGTTCACTATAGTGACTAGGAACACTTTGAGCGTTAATATGACACACATTTAACACCTTATCTGTTTGCTTGAATTGATTTCTCAATGTATCACCAAGTGTATCAGTCAGAGAACAGAAACTAACATCACTATTACTCACATCCAAAGACTCATTGGCAGAATGAAAACAGTCGTCATCAGAATTCATAAATCCTAAATATATAAACTAAAAAAAATAATAATACTATACAAATAATTAATGATTTTAAAACACAAACAGAATTAACCTCCACCCGCCAGCTAACACCAATAAAAAATTTTAAATAACAACACAAAACAAAACACAACGGACATAAATAAGAAATGAAAACTTTAAGAACATAAAAAAAAAAGAATGAGACTATTTCCGAACGAAAAGTATTTGATCCGTGCAATGACTGACATTATATTAGTGTGACAGCTGACAATATCAATTCAAGAAAAAGTACCTGCGATTGTGGAAAGTAAACAAATCTAAAATCTAAACGTTAAATTATTCTTATCCTTTTAGCGGGTAACTAACAAATTGAAATACAAATTACAAAGGTACTATAAATGTAACAAAATTTGGTAAGAATAAAAGATTACAAGGAGAGGAAAAAAAATATATATAAAAACAATAGATATAAACATTAAGTAAGTACAGTTATAAATATAATTATGGTTTGTTTCTAATACTAAAAATGTCAGTCACATACCAATAATAGATTTATTTCCAGGGTATCTCAAGACGTTATGCAGCATTCGATTTCGAAGGGTACTTCTCCAGGAGAGGCTTTAGCTCGTCCATCGACACAATCCTGTGGCGACTGCCATCCGATGCCTTAATGACGATCACGCCATCCTGCGTCCAACAAGCACGCATACCGAAGTGCAGTCGTGCCTTCGCGAAGATGGACTGCCTGGTTTTCGTCAGGAACTCCTTGACTGAGATTTTGGTGCCTCTCAACCTAGTCTTAGCCTTCCAAACAGTCGACTTGACATCTGAAGAAGAAAACCTCACAAGAATGGGCCGTGCATGATCCTTACTAGGACTGCCAAGACGGTGGGCAACTTTTATACTGGCCGCTGTTATGTCCTTCAGATCCAATTTGCTGCTGAGGACACCAAGGACCATGGAAGAGCAGTCCTCTTTCTCTTCTTCAGGAAGCCCTTGGAAAATCAATGCCTTTCGCCGGTGCCTCATCTCCAACCCATCAATGTGCAGCACACACTCGGCTATCTGCTTCCTGAGTAAACCCAACACGTTGAAGATAAGCTCCCTGAAGGTCCGGAACTCTTCAGCAATTTTAGCTACAGTTTCCTTGGCAGGTCCTGCAGCCTGAATTTGTGCTCCGAGTTGGTCCATCTTCTGATTGAAACTCTCCTCAAGACTTCTCTGTATGGACAGTATTTCTGATAACTGTGACATTCTTCCTTATATTATGTATTGTGACTTTTATTAATATGTAACAATTCTTCTGAGTGCAAGTGTTGATGGTGATGTGACAGGTGGTGCTTTAGTACTTAATCAGGTTACATTTAAGTGTCCTAATGTAAGTACCTAATAATTAAGTTATATACTTAAACTTTAACTAAAAATAATTAAAAAAAAATTATTTAATATATTTTTAAAAGGCTCAGAGAATCTGAGATACGTGTTCACTTTTTCTACACCTACACAATACAATCAGAATCAGAAACCGTGAACCTAGGTTTGATCCCAGAGTTGAAAGTTATTAGTTACCTGATCTCATCAATATCCTAAAGTTAGAATAATTCAGTTTCTGCGTCATTGTTTGATCAAGTTTAGTAGCATTTGATGGAGGTGTTACTGTTTACTGGTTCAATGCTTGATGGAGGCATTGTTCGATTTAGTGCTTGACGGAGGCACTGTAACCATTACGCTTGAGGGAGGCGTTTGGTTCTATTTGGTCTCAAACCGTATATCGCTTGATGGAGGCGTTACGTGTGTTGATTTGCGTGATTGATGGAGGCACTGTGTAGAATCGCGATATGTATTGGGACGTTGATGTGTGATTAATGATGGTAGTTTATTTTTAATTAATGAAATCGTAGATGATGAAAGCTAGGTTCACAGGGTTGACATGTGTGTATGCTTGTGTGTTGCGCTTCAATCACAGGGTTGATTGACTGTTAAGTTGGTAGTCGCAGAGATGACTGCCGTTGAACACTTGTCACAGGGATGGCTGAAGTGTGTATCTTATGTTTGGTCACAGGGATGACCTGGTTTCTGTTTAACAATTAAACCTCAAATTAGAATATTTCAGTTTTGCGTCATTTGATTGAATTGTGCATCAGACTATAGATTTTTGGTTAGGTGTTACATTCACCTACTCGGTAATTCGTTGCGCTAAGTTGTACCAATGATGGATACCGGGGTGACTTGGAAAAGACCCGTTGGCCTGTGTGATGGCATCGGGGTGACCAAGAAGAGACCAGTGTAAAGTCTGCGGTACCGTTGTTTTTATTGTGTTAAGCTGTACCTATGATGGGTATCGGGGTGACCTGGAAGAGACTCGTTGGCCTGTGTGACGGCATCGGGGTGACCAGGAAGAGACCCGTATACATCTGTGGTACAGTTGGTGTCATGTCACTGTGGTTGTGGTCTCTAGGAGGCCAGGATGGGCTGAGAGCTCGGCTAAGGGACACGACGGTTATGTGAAGCCTATCAAGTAGAAGGCGTTGAAGTGAATGACAACCGTAGCTGTAATGATTTAGTAATTTACAAGTTGAGTCTGACTAGCAATTCGACCTTTCTTTGATTTAGTGCTTAGCATTTAATGTATCTACCTCTAGTTTCTTCATTTGAATAGTAGTGATTGCTATTCTTTACATCTGTAACATGTGTGTAGATCTTATACTATCTTACGTAACGAGAAGGTTAGTTGCTGACCTATATGTTGTCAATATTTGATCGGTTGCCTAAGCACTTTCTATTTCTGGTTTAACAGATATCATCTTAGGTGAACCGAGCCTGGAGAACAGAACGAGGTCTATTAGGCCAGCGGCGAGCGAGGTGCGCTGCATTTTCTGTTTGGAACGCCCTCATTTCCCGGATTCGTCGCGGAGGCTGTATGAGTTGCGGCAGGTCAGGACATCGCATGACATCGCACAAGGTGAAAGCGTTCTATTGCATTGAAAATGTTTAGATTGACCAGACAAACTTCACGATAACCAAGTAGAAAATGTTGTAATTCGAACTTTGAATTATGGAGCTGGTCAATAATCGTGACTGATTTGTGACTTCTGTCACACCTTACTGTTTTAGATTATTGTCAATGTTTTCTTTCCGATTAGTAGCTGGATTTTATCGCTCGATTTAGTTAAAGTTTAAATCGATTACAAGTCTTTAACCGGATTAGGAAGATGCCAGAGGGCCAAGTACCATTCGAAGTCGATGAAAATTCAGAAGGGTAAAAATTTAGGTTCTCAGTTCGGTTGGTCGACTGTACCAGCGGTTATTCCGTAGCCGTAGTTCGTTAGAAGTCGGAATCTCTCGGTGGAAGAGTAGACCGTGGATGCGCGGTGCGTGGTTAACCCTGGCGAAGGTCGGGACTTGTAGTGACCATAGAGAGTCAAGTAGTTGTCTGGCGGTCCTGGCGATCCTGGGACGCGCGTGTGTGTGTGTGTGTGGGCTAATAGTAGCCATAGGCCACGAATGAGAGACCTGGAGTTTTGGTTATTGATTTTATGAAATGTAAATTTTGATTTGTTACCTGTGAGAGTTTGGTACTCGGTTGCTCTAGGTATAGTAGCTTTTGAGAACTAGTTGTCACCAAGATTGTTTGTTAAAGACCTAATTGAGGCCATTTGAAGTTTAATTTCCTTGTGAGAAGTAAGAGAGTAAAACAAAGATCGAAAGTTACTGTTGTGGTCAGGAGTGGCCGAGGCTGTACTGTGCATACTGTGCTGTGTTTGTGTTGTTGCAGATTAAACGACCACGAGGACGTGGTCGACGCAGGATGGCCGTGTCGGAGAATGTCAATAGTACGGACACTAAACGTCACGCAAGCGCGCCCTCTGGTGGCGTTTTCGGTGAAACAACATTTTGGCGCGCTTGGCAGAGTCGTGGTGGTCAGCGTGGCGTCCGCGGAGCTCAGTCTTCGTTGGGTCGTCGTGTGGCACACATCTCGAAACTGCCCTACGTCACGTCTAGTGTACCTAGTGTTATTGCCTAGTGTTGTATTACCGTTGTAGATCCATATTGTAAAGTGTCTTGTGATTCTTGTATTGTAATGGTTCTTCTAACCTGACAGACAGACATGTGTTGCTGGGGAGTTTGTTCCGCCACTTCTTCTCCCCAAGCCAAAACACATAGGAAGTGGCGAAGGGCGGGCGTTTTGGGGGCTGTCTTTCGTTCTGACTAATTTGAATAAACGTTTGACTTTATAGTTTGTTTGAGTTTCTTTGAGTTATCTCTTTGCTCGATTACCCTAACTGATGTCGGATGATAGTGCCATCATGATGACGCCTCCGACATACACCGTGACTTTTTAGTCGTCTTACAAAGGTGGTCTACTCAATTTATCCGACATAAAATACCACTAGACACGATTATTAATTTTATAGCCTTACTTAATTAAGATAATAGGTGCAAAGAAAAATACTGAAAAAAAAAATGTTTACGTATCAAACGGTAGAAAGTAGGTACCTTCCCAACGCGCCGCTCTCCATTGATACAAGATTCGGGCAGCGCTCACAACAGGGTGTTCTTATAATCTACGTCATGCATCATAATAATGAATTATTTTTTTTATTTTTAAATTATTCAAATCTCATAAATATATATTTTTTTATATGAACGTTTACTAGTCATTGGATACATGAAGTGAGCTGCCGTTGTAAGACGACTAAAAAGTCACGGTGTATTAATATGCCACCTTTTACTTATTATGATACTTCTTATTAGCTGCCAACCCATTATAAATGGTACCCGCTCTATTATTTTTTTAAACCTATATTCGTTTTACTTAGTCGCCGCGTTAAATACATGCCTATAACAAATGGAACAGTTTGCTTTGTATTATAATTTTCAAACTGTATGAATGAACCCTTTGGAGGCAGCACAGTGGCAATTCCTCCACAACTGTGAGAACTAAGATCATCACATGAATCACAAAACATTAAACATTCCTCACAAAAGTACAAGTTACTGTCATGTTTCGTTATTTGATAAAAATGATTCTAAAGAACAATTTTCAAACGAATCGGTAATTCTATAAGAAGCTATACGATTACGAAATGCAGAATGTATAATTTCAACGCCTTCGCAAAAATGTGAAATATTTTTATTTTTATGATCGTTACTGCGTAAATGACCTACCCAGTGACTGCGCTCAACAGATGTGTTACAAACAGTACAGAAAGGCATTTTATTATTATGCTAATTACCTTGTACTTTAAAATTAGAACAAGCTATAAATTACTGAAGATGCTGCTATGTGTTAATATAAGGCAGCAAAAGGTAGAAAAATAAAGTACATATTAGTTGAAAGAAATTATTTAGTTTAGATAAAAAGCAATATATCAAAAACACATTACGTATACACAATAGGGGCTATGATGAAAGAGACTGGCCCTACGACACAGGGAATCCTAGTGTGTTGAAACTATAATTAAATATTAAAAATGTGTGCCGATCCCATATGAAAAAAAAATATATATATTAATATTATCACTATAAATTGAGGTAATAAAACCTTTAAAAACAAGCTTTTATTTATATACGCTCAACAGTAAAAATAAACTTTTACTGTAACTTTACTGTCAACTTATAACGACATTTCAAATTTAACATATTTGACACAATTTATACGTTTTAAAAGCTTGTCGCGAGATTTAAGTACTCGTATTTACTTTCTTAGTAAAATCGCGACAAGCTTTTAAAACATATAAATTGTGTCAAATATGTTAAATTTGAAATGTCGTTATAAGTTGACAGTAAAGTTACAGTAAAAGTTTATTTTTACTTTTTAGCGCATATAAATAAATGCTTGTTTTTAAAGGTTTTTTTACCTCAATTTATTTTATACTTTTTAGTTTTCACCTGGTAAGTTCCTAAGTCTAAATTCTGTAGCGGCGGTCATCTTAGATTTTGATTTGGTAAAGTACACTTTATTCTTCTTGTCAAGCCCTGTCATTGGATACCCATATGGATGGGATTTAAAAAAATTGGTTATTCACCATTTTGAAGCGGCGGCCATCTTGGATTTTTATTTCGTAAAGTGCAATGTGTTCTACTTGTCAATCGCTTTCATTTGATACCCATATTGTATAGGTACCTAAAAATAACTTGTCCGCCATCTTGTATATTTAGCCATGTTGAATTTAGAATGACGTCACATAGCTTAACATGCATTGTCATCCAAACTAAACATGTATGCAAAATTTCAGCTCAATCGGTTGAGGGCAAGTGCCTTAAAATTGAGTTGTAAAATTTCACCCGAACACACATAGTTACATACATACATACATACATACATACATACATTGCAAGTTAAATAAAAGCTTGTAATAAAAAGATGGGCTCCGAGTTATCAAATAGCTCATGAGCCCGTCTCATGAATATTTGCAAGGCGTCCCACGGCGAGGAGTCTCTATTAATTTGCACTTTCAGTGCAACCGACGCCTTCTTCCATCAATCCTCTCTAGGAGTGGAAGCGGCTTCAGCCTTATGATAGACCTTCACCTCTACATAGAAGTCCCCCGTTAGGTCGGCTGTCCGCCGTACTTTCCCGTTGGCGACGCGGCTCACGAGGGACGATCGAAGGTCCCCAGACGATGTCGCTGGGAGAAGCTCGCCGTTCTTTAAGCCGAAGAGGTCCGAGCTATGATGTTTGTACCTATTTACTGAAACAAAATAAAACATTTTCGATTTGTGAATAAAACTCTAATGGACATAACATACACGACAAGTAAGTAATAAAGTCAAAAATTACCTCGATGTTGATTCCGAAGGCGTGGTGCCGCTCCCAGAAGCTTTGCGCTTCGATGCCTTTTTCTTCGGTTGCACGTTTTTCGTAGCCTCGGTTACTGCTGAGCGCCCCGGCTACGACTGGTATTCAACTTCGGATTCAGACCTGCAATCGAATACAAAGATTATTTTTTAATAGCAGCGTTTTACCTGAAATAAAACGCTTATTAAATACTTACCTTATTTGAAGCTTACTAGTTTGAGATAGGCACCTACGTGTTTTCCGCTTTTATCTCCCTCCTTTTCTACCCCATATCTTGCATCTCTCTCGCACACCGACCAGTTTCGCTCCCCACCAGGCAGGACGCGACGAGTATTCTCGGCGGCCATAGTTCGTCATTGAGTCGAAAACACCAGGCAGAAATTAAAATGTAAGCTTCAAATAAGGTAAGTAATTTAATAAGCGTTTTATTTCAGGTAAAACGCTGCTATTAAATTCTTGACCGTTATTTGAAGCTTACTAGTTTGAGACGTGTTTGTTATCGCCTGGTGGAAGTGGACGCCAATGTGAGCAAAAGCACAATGCAATTATGTATGTAGATAGGTACTTAGACAGGTACACGAGTAATCAAATGTAAGTAATAAAAATTAACTGGTACTCAGCTACATCCGGTTAGACTGGAAGCCGACCCCAACATAGTTGGGAAAAGGGCTCAGAGGATAAGTAATAAAAATTAAAAGAGAGATACAAGAACAGAAGGAAAGTAATTAACAAAAAACATTGCAATACTTCTTAATAACAATATTAACAAAAATATAATAATAATAATAATAACGAGTGCTCCAGGGAGAGTATACTGTCCCCCATATCCGGCCTGCCGGAGTGAAGCATGACGGGGGATAGGTCTCCCGCCTCTTGGCTTGCCTTCATCGGCCGGTCAGAGTGGAGTCGCTAGAGCAGCTCTGCTCGGAGGGTAGGTGCCTCGTGGTAAGTGGCGAGTGGACCGGTGATGCTGGACCCACAGGGAGCGCGTGATCTGCGTTTAAAGTCCGCCGAGGTATCCTCACCCTTCAGCCGCTCATGTACCTGTTGCCCCCTTGTTGCTATTCAGTGGCTGATTCCCGGGGGCCCAGTAAGTGAGCTGGCGAGTCTCCACCTGCCATTTTTACGTGTGCAAACATTGTTATCGGCAGGTGCCATAGTTCCCATAGTTATCCCCATTTCCAGTCCATTAGCATCCCATTCCAATAGCCCTAGTAGTTTTATTCCATATTTAGCAATAGTTTAGCACAGAACCGGGGATTGTCCTTGGGTACGTTTCTATAGTGTATACAGGGATAATCGTCGGTTTTGTGTCACCATTTCATTAAAGTTGTCTCAAAAGGGCTTCAGCGTGTTGGCTTCGGCCCCACGTTCGTCTTCCAAAAATCCGGGACTCTGTAGTCCCGTGGTCGGTTAGAGATATACAAGATAATAATAATAATAACTCTTTATTGAAACCACAATATGACACAATACACCGAAGCTCTGTCCCCTGAACTAGGTGGTTAGCCTGTATCTCAGGAGACAGTTCCTTCCCCAATTACAGAAAACTTAAATATGTACTACTACAATTGAGAGCAATAAACATTGATTAAAAATTATAATAATGAAATATAAAAAAATATATATGTAAGAACTCCACTCCAAGGTATAGGATTCCTCTACAAGAAAACGTCAACACTTTCAACAGACTATCAATCTTTATTCTTTTCCAACGCGATCTCGCTTACACGACCGCACGATACGGTGCTCCGCTCAGAATGCCGCCATTTGCCAAGTGTTGCTAGCTGTTACCTCCAACCGGAAATGTCATTTTTAAATTATTTCGTTTGGTGAATCAATTGAACAAATTATTTTACTATTAAAAATTATAAAATATGAAATTAGATATCTAAAATATATCCAAACCTTACACTCGTCCATCCTGACATCGTGTATGTCCCCATACACGTAGTAGGTGGACTAACCTTACACTTGGCCAATAGCGATATTTTACAAAATCCATAAAAATGAGAATGAAACAAAATTAATCTGATGAAAATAAATCTAAATACATCAGAGCGACTACAAAAACTAGTTCATCATAATAGATCAATGAATAAAAAGAAATAATTCTAAAGGAAGTAAGTCTAAATATATTCAAATTAATTACAAAAGTGAGTTCATCATCATAAGTAGATAAAAAAATATATTGACTGTATTAAACTACCGTTAAAGATATTATATTAGGAACCAATCTATTCTCAAGGACTACCTATTCCTCCACCAATCAACTCTCAAGGTTTCAACAAGACTTACTTCTTCAATCATTAATTTCTGAAGGAGAAACTCTGATGCCTTGAACCAATCAATTCTCAAGGGAATTCTCAATCAATTATCATAAACTCATCATGTGACTCAAACAAATCAATTCTGGAGGACTTCCTATCCCTCAACCAATCATTTTTGAGGGTTTCAACTAGACAAGATCAAAGTTAAAAACGTTTACTGAAACTAGGCTAGTTTTTAGCACTTTTCACGTCAAATTCACAAAAGGACAGCACCCCCAAAACGCCCCCCTTTCACCACTTCCTAGTGTTATGTCTGGGAAGAAGAAGTGGTGAAGAACAAACTTCCCAGCAACACAGCTGTCTATTACAATTTAATAATAATTAAATTACAACTTATACAATTCAACATCGTTCAAATTATATTCACAAATAATAAAAAAAACTTTTGTTCAATTCAGAGCTGCCATCTGCGTGTATTCCTTCAACCATTCATTTCTGAAGGAATTACAACATAAACTCATCATGTGCCTCGAACCAATCAATTCTCGAGGACTTCCTATCCCTCAACCATTCATTTCTGAGGGTTTCAACTCCTTCAACCATTCATTTCTGAAGAAGAAACTAGAATGCCTTCAACCATTCATTTCTGAAGGACTTACACCATAAACTCATCTGCATGTGCTTCGAACCAGTCAATTCTCGACGACTCGTGACGAATTTCTCTCTCGAATCTTTAAACCAATCACTTCTTAGAGTCGAAGAGCGATATCTGTAACATTACCAAATTCATACAATGAACAAGTATCCGGTAAAAACAATTAAATCAAAATAATCTGTGAATGTATTATAAGAAAATAACTAATTTAATCTAATATACATCTGTTTCGCAATAAATAATCACATAATATTATGTCTTTTACAACGTTTATCTACATTTCATCACCACTACCATCATTACTCGATTTATACACGCAATCAATGCCGTCATCGTTCACCCCCAGTGACTCCGCATGAATCAAAAGACGCATTCAATCCACAGCCACGGCAGTGTTGCGCCCACTCTTTATGCCCTCAAGTACTAGGACAGGAACCAGTCTCTACCTGTCGTTGCCTAAGACCTTTGTAACTCTAAAAGTTTTAAACTTTTACCTTCACTCTACAAATTCACTTTAGTAACTTGACCAAATCCTTTTCTATAAATTCCAGCCTGCTTTCCACTCTTATCATAATATTAATTCAATATCATGATCAACATCATTAGCCCGGGCTACTTCGTTTAATATGTGATTCATTTCACCATTCATTCACCTCCGCGGTCGTCCTACCTATGGTCTTCTGCAAGCTATCATTATGACCCCACTGGATTTTCCCCATCTTACTATCCCATTCTCTTTCGTCACTGCCCACGTTTTGCGCCTTTAATGCCTCCAATTTGGCACCACTCGTCCGTTTGAGCGCGGATAAGCCACCGCGTTCAAACATTTTTCACGCCCTTATCCAGATAAAACCTTTTAAACGCATGTGAAGTAAAACAACTACGGCGATTACTTATTAAACGGATGGGCGTCCTAAAAGTACTAAATATATAATTTAAGACCTTGATAACATTCTGTGTATTAGTGTTCCTAACGGCTCTAATAAAACGAACTTTGTTAAAACATCAGCTACCACCAGTATGTGAGTATACCCCAATGTTGACTTCACAAAAGGCCCCAAGTGGTCTAAATGGAGTGCGTGAAACAGTGACTCTACTTTGGCTATGGGATGCAAGAAAAATCCCTCTTTAGAAGTCTCTCCCCGAACACGCACACTCCATACATGCTTCTACATATTCTTTTACAAATCGAGACATCTTGGAAAACCAGTAGTTCTTCCCAATCTGATCCAGTGCTTTCCCCAACCCCAAGCGCCCCATCTCATCGCGACTAAGCCCACATAATTGCCTTCGAGCACCCTTGGGCACTACCCATCGGATGCTCCCCACATCACCGTCGACACACCCATACAGCCTATTATTGCGGATGACAAAATTCTAATTTATGTAAGTTAATTCCTTAGAATCCAAATTACCACTGAGAATGTCCCTGATTCGAGCCAACTCTGGATCTCTCAGTTGCATAGTAAGCGACCAACCATCACTACCTATTCACATCACAGTAGCAATTGGTTCGTCATCTAAATCTGTTTCAGCAGCTGGATTTCTAGACAAGGCATCTATATGCGCCATTTTAGTTCCTGCCCGATATTCAACCGAACAATCTAACTCCTGCAATGTCAACCACCTACGCGCAATACGGGGAATAAGGTCTCTTTTCACAAATGTCGAACGTAGCGCACTGCAGTCCGTAACGACTCGGAATTGTATCCCTAACAATAAATACAAAACTTTAACTTAAGTTCTTTCCAAAAATGTGTCTGAAACGGCGAAACAGATCAATTCAATCAATCTGTTCCTATAATTTTCTGAGACCAACTCACCCACTCTAACATTGCTGATGTCAAAACAGTTATCGATATCATTCACTATATCTGTAGACTCAGAGTACATATCCGAGATCCTATTCACAACATCAATTCGTCCACCTCGAGGAAATATAGCATTATCATAAATGACACAAGGAGTTGAAAAGGGAGTAACGGTCGCCATTAACATGCCCTGTCTGATTTCGTAGACCCCACCACCACAATGTACCTGTCACTAGGCTTCCCTGTGGTCTTGGTTTCTAACAACATCGAACCTGAGAAACCAAAAACAGTTGCCGCCCTAATGCTTGTTGTTACGTAAAGTGTAGCATGTCCAGAGTTACTGACTGTAACCGTTTTATCATTATTGCTATCATCCGAACATTTCCGCGGTTTGAGAATTTAAGCTCATTAAAATCCTTCTAAATAACTAGGAGTGGCTGCTCGGTAAACGTCTGCCCGATAAGAATTGGTGTGTCTAACAAATTACCGTTAACGACCTTACAAGAAACAACCGCGTTTACCTCATCTAATGTTAAACATAGATCAACGGAACCCAGCGATCCCACCATACCATTTCTACGTCTAATCTACGATTCACTACGATTAACTTTCACGTTTACAATCTGTGGAAATTAATAACGAGAGCCCTTGTACCCATACCACAAGTTAAATCTTACTTTGGGTACCAGTGTTCAACAAAATTATTATACATGTGAAAATTGTAACCACTGATGTGTGTTTTCCCTTGTGTGTATCTTTTTTTGAGACAATAAACTATTTATTTATTATTCCCGTTTTAGTTGACCTTTTATTATGTGGAATTATTAAATTCGATAAGGAAAACTCTTTAGTGAGAGTAACATCGCCAACAAGTCAATAAATGCATCCCTTTGCACTACATTGATTTGTACAAGCTTGTTAAATCTCGAGTTACCTACTATCAGCTGTGGTTGGTAATGCACACAGTGGTCTGGATGGAATCTACTTTGTCGATAAATCCATCCTGTTTACTGAAACAGTTGTCGGTTTTGTGACCTTCTTTTCCATTTATCGCATCGGATAAAAGGCTTAGGACATTGAAGGTAAGGATGTCTTTCTTCTGCTTACAATTAAAACAGAACACTGTGCTGGCTCCTAGTCTTCTCCTATAATTTATTTCCCTGATTACCTACATCCGAATTATATTTTTTTTCTTTTGCGGGAAAATTGCGTAGAATTCTTTATTGCTAATCAAGGACTGAAGTAACTGGTCAAGCATCTCGCAAAGCAAGTGCATTAGATTTCATAGTCCGATCACTGATTCTGTGGGTAATGCTAATGCAATCTACAGCTCGTTTTCCCGTGATATCGCACTGATTCATCAAGTTTTTCATAATGATAAATCATAAATAATAAACAAGTTTTTCATAACAATAAACCTTGATAAGTTCGTAGCATCTACTTCTACGTTTAACCACTTCACTGTCCACGAAGCAGACACAATAGTAAGACAATCGGTGTGTATCACATATGACTCATGGGACAGGGAAGTTATTAAGCATGTCCTCCAGGGATTGACCATAATTTGTTCACAAGGAATGCACTAAGTGATTTTTCCTGACACTCCCGCCACGTAAATAGTACAGAGTTTAAACTCTCATATCAAGTTTGGCCAATCCCTGCAGCTCCTGTATAGCAAAAAGTATGGTCGTTTTGTCGTCCCAACCATCGGCCGAGGCGTACTCGTTCACCTTTCTAAGCCAAATATCCATGCGTTGATTTTTAGTAGCAATATGTTTTTAAAATCGAAATGTTTCGATGGTGCGCCTTGAGCCATGGGTTGAGACGGCGACGCGACGGTACACGTTTAACGGAATTTAGTAGCTTTAAAAGATCGTTAGTAGTAAAAACTGGACTACATAACCTTCGTGATGGTTGCTGTTCCTGGTTGACATCCTGGTGCCCATCGTGGCAGTGCGGCGCTGATCTTTGCTGGCTCGCGCTCCTCTCTTAATCTCCCAGACGTCGACTGCGACTTCTGCTTCGACTGCCAGTGTGGTTGCTTCGCGGCGACTCTCTTTCCAGCATCTCCAGCCTGTGCAGAGTCCAGCTGCCGGTGGCATCCATGGTCTGGACTGGCAACTCACATAAAAATAACTCACGTTAGATCTATTCACAATAGCAAAATAATAGGATACTTAGATGAATAGGCAAAATCGTAAATATCTTGGAAACGGTATCTCTGATCGTAAAAATAACTGAAAAATCACACCCTTTTATGAACCTTGTTGTGCCAAATTAGCTATCTATTGAGATATATATATTATATTTTTTTTTTTGGGTGGTTTTATAAAAACGAGGATTAAAATTATTTGAGGGTACTTCCGTAAAAACGTGGTTTAACCAAAAAATCATCTTAGAGAACGGCATGGCATCTGTATTTTAACCACCAAACAAATAATAACTTAGACACAAAAACATTGAAATTAAATTAATTCTATGCCAACCTATTGGCTTAAGGGCTAGGCTTTTTTGGCAACCGACCACGCTATTCTCTGTGAGCGTTGTGCACACCTGTAACTGACTTACTTACACAGGACTAACAATTTATTGTAAACTTATATATGCATAAGCAATTGTAAATAAGTTGTTGGTGTGCCTTGAAATAAATAAACCTTTTGCCCACCAAATTGGTATAAAAATAATAATTTATTTAAAATATCCAATGCGTCAATTCCAAATTCAAATGGCTAACGCATAATCTAAACAAAAATAGAAGACGTGTACTTACGCAGTATTTGCGCTGTATCCCACTTCTGAAATGTAAGAACTCCACTCAAAGGTATAGGATTCCTCTACAAGAAAACGTCAACACTTTCAACAGACTATCAATCTTTATTCTTTTCCAACACGATCTCGCTTACACGACCGCACGGTACGGTGCTCCGCTCAGAATGCCGCCATTTGCCAAGTGTTGCTAGCTGTTACCTCCAACCGGAAATGTCATTTTTAAATTATTTCGTTTGGTGAATCAATTGAACAAATTATTTTACTATTAAAAATTATAAAATATGAAATTAGATATCTAAAATATATCCAAACCTTACATATATATATGTAAAATAGAATAACAATAGATTTTTTGAAAATAATTAATAATGCTTTTCTTTACTAAATTAAACACTATTTTTAACTGATTGCGCGCCGTCTTTTGTTTATGTGTGTGTATGTGTGTGTGGAGTGCGTGTATGTGTTAGTGTATGTGTGATGTGTGATGTGTTAGTGTGCGTGTGCATGTGCTTTGTTATTGTTGTTGAAACAGATTTTGGCTTTTAGATTTGTAGAGATATGAGACTTTCAATTTTGTCGTAATCCATACTATTTAGCCAGCCTACGAGATACTTAGTGAAATCATGATTGTTTAGTTTCTGGATGTTTTTTGCGGGGATTCTATTATAGACACGAGGAGCACTGTAGATATAGTGACGCTGAGCAAAAGTCGATTTCACGGTAGGTACAGGACATCTAAAGCGTCTTTTATTGTTTGGACTTAGCTTGGGAATCATTTTACGGTGATATCTACGCAGGATCTGGTACAAGTACATTTTGCGGACAGAAAGTACGCCAGCTCGCTCATAGACATCGGTTGTAGGATGACGGTATGGCAGAGACATTAGAACCTTAAGGATGGTGCGTTGCGCTCGCTCTAGTTCAATAATGATTGTCTTAGCCGCTCCACCCCAGGAACAAATGCAATATTGCAGAATGCATTCACACAATGCCCTGTACGTCGTAAGTAACAGCTTAGTAGATGCCACGGTTCTCAATTGCCTAAAAATATAGGTCAATTTTCGAAGTCGGGCACTGATATTGGATACTTGACGACTCCAGTTTAGATTTTCATCGACTATGACTCTCAGATACTTAATGTGACTCACTCTCGTGACTAACTCACATGAGCAGTCGCTTATTGTTCCGCTGTGGTAATTTCTGTTACACGGAAAAGTATGAATTTTGAGCTGCATATCAGGACGAGATCTATTGGTCTTGGCGAAGCATAGGTAGCTCGTTTTGGCAGGGTTTAGTGTGAGCAAATTTTCCTCTAGCCATTTTGAAACTCTAGCAAGACCACTTTCTGCTAGTGACTGAGCGTGTTTCCATGTGTTACCGTGAAATAAGATGACAGTGTCGTCTGCAAACATTAATATTTCAGCATTAGGGATGGCGATCTCTGCAAGATTATTTATATAGGCAAGGAAAAGGGTAGGACCGATCGTGCTTCCCTGCGGAATGCCAAAACTACAAGCAGCTGCGTCACTTATATGTCTGTCTACCTTTACTCGTTGCTCCCTCCCGCTTAAATAGTTCTGGAACCATTCTAGGACATGACCTCTGATACCCAGGTTGCTAAGCTTGGTCAACAGTATTGGAATAGAGACAGTGTCGAATGCCTTTTTAAGATCGAGGAACACTCCAATAACCTTCTTTCCAGCGTCAACATGTCTTGTGATGGTTGACGTCAACTTCAGAAGGGCATCATTGGTTGATATCCCTTTCCTAAAACCAAATTGACTACTGGTTAGAAGTCCATTCGTTTCCAAGTAGGTTGTAAGCTTTTTGTTTACCTATTTCTCCAGTATTTTAGATAAACAGGAAAGCAACGAAATAGGTCTATAATTTGATGGTATCCGCTTGTCGTCTGACTTGTGTATTGGTGAAATTAGTGCAATTTTAAAGATCTTTGGATAAGTGCCTTGTTCTAAGCTTAGGTTGCAGAGATATGTGATAGGATCCATTAGTACTGGCGCTGCCAATCTAATAAGCTTACTAGAAATTTTGTCATAACCAGGCGCACTATTTGATTTCAGGGATAGAATGATGTTCTGTATTTCTGTAGGGTCCGTAGGGGTAAAAGACATGGAAGATAATGGCGCACTAGTTACCGCGTCGTTGGCTAACTCGAGTTCAGTTCTGCCAAGTTTACTCAGTGTAGCACTAGCTAATTCGCTACCAATAGTCGTGAAGAAACCATTCACTTTGTTCAAAGATTGAGTTGGCGTGCTTTCGATGTATAGTAAGTCATTTTGTGGTTCATTTTTGTTGTTCATGTTACAAATATCCTTAATTATGTTCCACGTTTGTTTGAGGTTTGTGCTGTTTTTCTCTAGTTCAGATTGATAGTAGCGTTTCTTAAGAGATTTAATTATTTTGTTGCACGTATTTCTGTATGCCACGTATCTCTGGCGCAGCTCTTCGTTATCTGGCTGCTTTTTGGATTTACAGTGTAGTTTGTCTCTTTTACGCAACGATCTCACGACACCAATCGTAATCCATGGCTTGAGTGGAGTGTTCCTCTTCGGTTTAGTCGAGGTTTTTGTGCAACTGTTTGTGACGGTCGTAATGGTGTTAACCAGATATTTCGCAGCAAGGTCAACATTATCAGTCTTGTAGTATTCAGACCAGTCTATTTCACGGAGTTGTGAAAGCGCCGCAGAGTAGTCCAGAGTTAGGCATGTAGTACTGGTTTTCTTCTTGATTGCAGCATGTTCGATAGACAAGAGAATGGGACAGTGGTCTGTCAATTCCGGAAAGACCAGCGTCCGCCATTTCTGTTTTGTTCGGATCATGAAATGATCCAAGCAACTGTTCACTCTGGTTGGGTATGTAATACCTTGACGCAGGCCATGCAACGCTAGAACGCACATGTAGTCACTGACGAAACCGCTGGGATTGTCACATGGCAATGTATTAATGTTAATATCCCCAGTAAATACAATATCTTTACTACGAATTTTACTCAAAATCTCGTCTAGTGATGTAAGGTACGGTTGTAGATTCGAGTGGCATGGTGGTCGATAGGAACAAACGATAGTCAACTCTTGTGTGTCCAATAATAGGCAGTTACCTTGTACTATATTAGGTTCAGAGACCGTCACCTGTACCTCCGATCTAACGTAGGCCACTACACCATCCAGGGGGGGGACAGTTAGAACATCAGCAAATGAAGCATAGAACCTAGTGACATCTTTGAGATTGAACAGTGTAACTAAACATTGGAACTCTCAATACGCCAATAGATGTCGCTTTACTAAAATAAAAAACTTTTTTTTTTGTGATGGCAATGTGTTTTTAACTAATAAAAAAAAACATTTTGGCAATGTAAACACACCATAAACACACACAATATGGTCGTCACCGCTTGCGCTCGCGCTCGTTTGTTTCGTATTCATTTTGTGTGTGTTTTTGGTTTTCGAGTGAATTTCTGTGTTATTGACGTCGAGTAGAGATCTCTCGCGAGCTCCTCCGTCCTGACATTCAGACTTACCCGGAAACCAGTTTAATCTTCGCACCTTCTTTGCACCTTTGCGCTGTGATTTGTTGTGATTCCACAAGAAATTGTGAAATACACTCTTACTTAGTATTAGAATTTCGAAAAGACGCTTGTGTTCAGTGTGTGTGTCTTGTAAAATAGACAAAATGCCGCATCGCTGTGCTCTTGGATGTAAGAACACTGGTAAGTAATTTATAACGGCTGCTGATTGCTAACCGACATTTTCTGTTTGGCGATCCAAAAACAGTATATTATTACTGCCTGTGGCTTCGCCGTCCGAAAAGCTATCTATATAAGAACCCATCTGCCGCATTAGGCAAGTCCTGTAAGGGTAGATATAAATAAATAAAATAAATATTTGCCCAAAGAGAAAACAATCTTGATAGGACACAAGTATGTACTTACCATTAAGTGTGTTCATTTTACTAATACCAGGAACAAGCACAAAATAGTGGTTCTAAGATTTAGACTCCACTTCTAAGACCCATTCACCAAATCCAAGAAAATCATTTTTAGGGGATTGTGCGCGCTAATTCCTCTGTGCATGTGTGGCTAGCATTGAAGACTTTACCAGCTTACTATGGTCATGTAACAGATTCCTTGTAAACTATTGTTTTCTTTAAAAAAAAGTGTCCATAGAGTTTCTTGCTGGCTCTTCTCCATTAGTAGCAGTTTAAAATCATACCAACAATAAATCAATAATAATTAACAGAGTTATCACACTTGCCTACTTTTGTTGCTTTCAGATGTTGCAGTGCATGTGTTTCCAGATCCTGACAAATTTCCTGAACGCTTCAAAGCTTGGGTTGATATTGTTAGAGAGAGATTGGAAACACCTTTGGGTGTTGAATATTTCAAGAAAAAGAGAATTTGTGATATTCACTTTATTCCTGAACACAGAAATCGAAATAAACGTCTCAGTGCATTAGCAATACCAATACTAAATTTGCCAGGTGAGTTATAAATTGTTTCATATAAAAACACTTTCAAATTGTTAACAGAGACTAAAGATTTAACATTTCTTACTCTATTTTAGGTACATCTAAGTCTCGGGAAACTGAAAACAGTGATGATAATCAGCATAGTACTTCATTTGCTGTAGCCGACATTACTGCATCAGGTAACTACGCAATATATGTATATATTAAAAATGTTAGTATAATTCTTTACATCATGTATTATCTTATTATCTACTTTATATTTCAAATATAATATTATAAATATATGAAGCGAAAATTGAAGTTCACTTCATAATCAAAACTAGTCTAGGTCTAGTCTACCATTAAATAAAGGATGATGGGTAAAATTGGCCGGTATATCCAATAAAAACCATTCGCATATCAAATGATAGCTTATACCCTAAGCTTCATTTTTTATTATGGGCAAAACATTGTAAACCACCGGAGAACGAAGATATGACACCTGATGGCATAGGACAGCCCATGGACTTGAACCACTTCATTGAGTATGGGAGGGATGTTTAAGTGCATTATTATTGTCAATAATTGTCAGAACGGGTCAAAAAAGGTGTCTGTGCCCATATTTTCCAATTTTATTGAAAAAAAAAGATTATTTAGCAGGTAGTATTTACAACGTATGGTGTACGTATTTCGCCGTTCTGGTGAGTCTAACCGGCATAACCAATGAAAACCGTTTGCATATCAAATGATAGCTTATACCATAAGCTTCATTTTTTATTATGGGCAAAACATTGTAAACCACCGGAGAACAAAGATATGACACTTGATAGCATAGGACAGCCTATGGACCCACTACATATTTTGTATGGGAGAGATGTTTAAGTGCATTATTATCCTTACTAATATTATAAATCTGAAAGTAACTCTGTCTGTCTGTCTGTCTGTCTGTCTTTCTGTCTGTCTGTCTGTCTTTTCTTCACGCCTAAACTACTGAACCGATTTTTGTGAAATTTGGTACAGACATAGTTTGGAACTTGAGAAAGGACATAGGATAGTTTTTATTACAAAAAAAAAAACAAAAATAAAAGAAATTATTCCGGGCATATAGCGCCATCTGTTGATCAAACTAAAAATCTGCCGGAAGTCACTATTCCACGCGAACGAAGTCGCGGGCAAAAGCTAGTTGTCAATAATTGTCAGAACGGGTCACAGAAGGTGTCTGTGCCCATATTCTCCAATTTTATTGAAAAAAAAAAAGATTATTTAGCAGGTAGTATTTACAACGTATGGTGTACGTATTTCGCCGTTCTGGTGAGTCTAACCGGCATAACCAATGAAAACCGTTTGCATATCAAATGATAGCTTATACCATAAGCTTCATTTTTTAGTATGGGCAAAACATTGTAAACCACCGGAGAACGAAGATATGACACTTGATAGCATAGGACAGCCTATGGATTTGAACCACTACATTTTGTATGGGAGGGATGTTTAAGTGCATTATATTATTGTCAATATCAGTCAGGACGTGTCACAGAAGATGCATGTGTCCATAAAAAAAAATAACAGTTCGTATTCACAACGTAAGGTGCACGTATTCGGGCTGCGGGTTGTTCGAAAGAGATACCGCGGCCCTGGTACATAAAAGGCCTACGACGGAACACGACGATTTTTAGTCAGTAAGAGTCTGACACTCCCTCACCGCTGCTAACCCACAGCGGGAGGGATCATTTGATGATTTTTAACGTCGATAAAAAAAAAAAAGGTGTACGTATTCCGCCGTTCCAGTGAGTCTAACCGGCATAACCAATAATATCCATTTGCACATCAAATGATAGCTTATACCCTAAACTTCAATTTTTGTCCTGGGTGGAACATTGTTAATTATAATCTTTATTTAATCTTAATTATAATTATATCTTTGAATATATAAATATATTATTATATTCAAAGATAGAGTGACTGAAGAGGAAGGTTTTTATGTCTAATAACATCCGTTAAATAGTGAGGAAATACTGTTTTCCCGCGCGAAGCTGGGGTGGGTCGCTACTTTTCTAATAATTCAACAAGTTTTAATGTTTTGTTATGCTATTAAAACGATTATGCCTAGTTAAGACCGATTTTTATTGATAGTGTACCCTAGGCTTATTTAAATAAGTGATAAGTTGACGAAAATACATCATACAATACATTTTTCTACTATAGATTTTATTTTAACTAAAAAAAATGGGTGCAAAAAGTATAACTCTTTTGTGCCCGACTGTACTTATTTCCGGTCGATTCTTGACATGAACTGTGTTATTTCAGTAACTGTAGGGTATAAGCAATAATCTAATATACATTAGAACTTTATTGGTTATCAGGCCAGGGTTCATACAAAATTGCCCATCATCCTTTAAATTAAAATAGTTCCTTATTACAAAATGTTTTTACACACTTAATGAATTCCTAAATGATGCCTAACACTTATATTGTGACGTTTCGTTTTTGATATTCGCTACTTAATCCCTGCCTACTTATGTAAACATTTTGTACGCCACTCACAGGCAAAACATGTATGGCTCTAACTTTACGTACCTAATCTCAACACCTCATGTTTTAACAATACCTCTGGTTTGTAAACATATACCCATGTTTTAACAAAATAAATTATCTTTTATCTAGGAAAGTGTTTATGGGAGAATAAAAGACTTTCTGTATTTAACTAAGTGCTATTTTTTCTTTTTTCAGATGTATTGGTGCCTCAGAATTCTGAGAACCAGTGCGGAGATATGCAATCTAGAACTTCAAGTATTGAAGCCACTCTTATATCACCAGGTAACTAAACATATTTTTTCATATTAATAATTATGATTCTAGGCTTATGAATAATCAAATGTCTGTTGCATATTTATTTATACTTATATTTTTGAGCTTTGCTGTCATAAATTATATAAGATCCAAACTATCCAAACTATCCAAACTATCCAAACTATATAATATTATAAATGCGAAAGTAACTCTGTCTGTCTGTCTGTCTGTCTGTCTGTCTGTCTGTCTTTCTGTCTGTCTGTCTGTCTGTCTTTT
This sequence comes from Helicoverpa assulta, assembly GCA_963856015.1. NCBI lineage: Eukaryota > Metazoa > Arthropoda > Insecta > Lepidoptera > Noctuidae > Helicoverpa > Helicoverpa assulta. The sequence continues at coordinate 15,821,500 of CAWLCW010000001.1, read as the reverse complement.
CTTCACGCCTAAACTACTGAACCGATTTGTGTGAAATTTGGTACAGACATAGTTTGAAACTTGAGAAAGGACATAGGATAGTTTTTATTACAAAAAATAAAAATAAAAAATAAAATTTATTACGGACATACAGTGCCATCTATTGGTCAAATCTATTGGTCAAATGTCGAGCTGTTCCTATGCTCCGTAGATAGATGGCGTTAATCGCGCAATGGTGTCATTACACGTGTTCGGTTCATGTTATTGTTTTAATTCATCGGAAAATCCATCAGAAAAATGTAAATAAACAGTAAAAAGGTGTAAAAAAAATAATATTAATATAATAAAAGTTTTACTACAAAGAAAATACTCTAACGGAGTATAGATAATTCTATTAGTACTACGCGCAATGGTGTCGATCGTTACACGAGTTCGGTTCATGTTGTTTTAATTCATCGGAAAAAAGTAAATAAATAGTAAAAAGGTATGAAAAAAATAATAACAATATAATACTACTTTTAGTACAAAGAAAATGCCCGAACGGAGTATAGATAAATAATCCGAGTTGTCGTTACGCTCGATAGATGGCGTTGGGATCGAAATAGATCGCGCTATGGTTTCGTTACACGCATTTGGTTGGGTATCGGCCGAGCGCTTCGGTACCGTCGTGGAAAAATTGTATTGTCGGTTGTATGGTCGTTTATGTGGATTGGTCCTGTTTCGTAAATTCTAAATTGGTTCCGTTGTATTTGTCGATTAAACGGTTTATTTGTTGGGTAGAATTATCTTGGACAAATATTATTTGTGTGATTGATACAATCATGAGTTTTAATAGATTTTGAATATATTAAATATTAAAAATTTGCTTTCAAATATTTATTTACGAATAATCTGCAGTGTTTATTATAGGTACTTTAATATAAACAAAGTGAAGGAACTTAGCTATATTAGTTAAACTATATTCTAAAATTATTTGATGGATCAAAATTTTGTATAGGTCATATAAATAGAAATAATATTTTTTTTATATATAAATGAAAATACGTGGTAGTTCAAAAAGCGCATGACAATGAGAGGAGTAGTTTTTGAGGTTATCGCAAAGAGACAGATTTGCGTTTTCTGAACCACCCTGTATACGTATACAATTATTAGCCTTACAAAAATCTCAGTTTTTTACTATTTAGTAGAACAATATTCATTTAGAACTATAATTTGTGGAATGATTGTTCAATCAGGAGAGAGAAGGAGAGAAAGTCCATGACTACAACCAAAATGATAAAATTATTAAATACTTACAGAACAAAATAACCTGGGGATTGTAAAATTACAAAAAAAAATCCTGAACACATCTTGCAGTTGAGATTTTTTTTGTAATTTTGATAGTAATTTGACTTTTGTTGCTGGCAGTATCTTTAGTATTTTCAAGTTTATATGGGCTATAAGCATATAATGTATTGTCTATCCTACTAATATTATAAACGCGAAAGTTTGTATGTATGGATGAATGGATGTTTGTTACTCTTTCACGCAAAAACTACTGAATGGATTTTAATGAAACTTTACAATAATATAGCTTATACATCAGAATAACACATAGGCTACAATTTGTAAACATATTGTTCGAAATACTAAACCTGCGCAGACGAAGTCGCGGGCACCAGCTAGTAGGCTATATTTTATCCCGGTGCGGTCATTAGTTCCAACGGGATGCGGGTGACACCGCGGGAAAACGGCTAGTAAATTATATGTTTTTAACTTAAAAAAATCTACTTTGCAGGTTTACGGCATCATGGTGTGTCCGCAGCTACTGTGATAAAAGAACATAATTATAGTGTTCTGAGCAGACCTCGGCATACACAGTTAATTGAAGGTATTGTTTATTCTATGATTGTAATTTCTCTCTTAATTATTTGGTGTTGTTGTGTCGTCGCATTTTCACGACATCATAATTTGTCTAGCCTTTTCCTAACTATGTTGGGGTCATCTTATAATCTAACCGTACGCAGCTGAGAACCAAGTGTTTTTATTTCCAAAATTTAAAATAAAGAAAGTGTATATTTTTATCATTAATTCCTTTACTTTTTCAGGTGTTTCCAAATCAAGAGCCATTTACAAATCAATCAATCAATCGTTTATTATTTCACTTTGTACATAATTTTACAATATTTCGCTTAATTCTAAAAAGTGCTGATGTAAGATTTGCCTGAACTAGGTAAAAACCTGTATCTCAGGCGTAAAAGTGCTTATTATAATATATCTAGTAGCGAAATTAACATTTCACAATAAATTGCTATAGTAATTAAAAAGTAGGTTACTGTGACAAATAAAGTGTTATTATACATATTTATTCTAATGCTTACATACTAATTTATTTCTATTATAATATCTAGGTAATTTTGATTTACTACAGTCGGCAATTCTGCGGTCTGGTCAAAAACAAGCCTTGCAAATAATTTCAACATTATTTTTTTACAGCTATAGTCATTTAAATTTACAGATCGAGTATAGTAATTTATTAAAATGTACAAAAGTTTCCTTAAAAACGAATAAGTAATCAAACTATCTAAAAGTAAAACATAATAGTATGTACCGTGTAAAGATGATTAAGAGCTAAATATAATCTAGTGTTTGGCGCTATCAGGCACCTCCATAATCTATAGAGTTGATATATCTATATTCTGCGGCTTTTCTAGCAGGGCAATCCAAATCTCCCGTCTTATGGTTGCAGGGTTTTTTATAGCGCTTGCAGGTTGCACAGTTTGGAGGGTTTTCCTTAGAGGAGCACTCTTGAGTCGCGTGTCCGTCTGCTCCACAGTGGCCACAAGTAGAGATGATGGATTTGCAAGTCTTAGATGCATGACCATACTGCTGACACTTGAAGCACCGAGTCACAAGGGTGAAATCATGTACCGGGCATGACGTCCAGTTTATGTAAAGCCTGTTCTGATTCACTAGGGCTTTCCGGACGCTGGCTGGTACTTCAACAATGTAGTTGCAGCTGTCAGCTTCCCTTTTCCCTGATTTGTGGCTTAATTTAATTGAGGTCAGAAAGGTATCCTTGGTCAATGTTGGATGTTTGTCTGCAATGTTTTGTTCGTAAATACTTTTAAATACTTCTTTCTCTGCCATGTCAGTAGGTACCCCAATAATTATAATACGGGGCTTCCGCTTTCGAGGTTCATCGACAGTAAGTGCAGAAGTGGAACTCTCGACAGTCTGCTTCAATTTTAGGATGTCATCCTTGGTCTCCGTGCTTATGATAACACCTCCGTTTCTTATTTTGCGAAGGCCACGTACCTTAAGTTTCATTTCCTCAGGGCACACAATTTTTTGAACTAAAGTTTTGGTCTCTTCACTGGTCTTGGTTTGGTCACTAGGGTATATAGCGACTGAGCTAGTTGCATGAGGTCGGATAAGGCTTTTTGTACCCTTCACCATGTCTGCAAAGGTAGTGCTTTCCGAATTTTGTTTGATGAGAGTGTCCTGTAGTTTCTGCTTGATCTCAGTCAAACTAATCGCGAGGTCTTGATTTTCCTTTAACGTTTGTAGGGTGGCGTAGTTCTGGAGGGCTTTATGTTTCAATGACTGATATTGCACAGCCATTTGAGAAACTCCGTATCCCACTTTGCGACAAAGGTTACTCACTCTAAGTTTTTGTTCGGAGTTCAACTTGCCTTCCGAAACTGTGGTCGATACCTCATTCAAGCACTGCTCAATGCTAGACATCCAGGACTGAATTTCATGAGTAGAAAAAACCTCCGTTGTTTCATCCTGTGCGTGACTTCTAGGTGTTGCTGCTGATGGTGAAGAGCGATGTGGCAGTCCGCCACGGTGGGAGGGGCTGCTATCCATAATTGTAGATGATCACTTTTTGTCCATATTTGTAATAAAAAACTGTATAATTGTATATAACACAACAAAAACGCTAAGTGACTAAAACTAGGTCACAATAAAAAAATGTTAATTAAGCTATTTTTAAGTTGCTTTGATGAGCACGTCTGTATTCGTCGAATACATTGCAGATAAAAATCAAATATTTACGGAGTGAAATATGCCGTTTACGCAAAAAAGCCAAGTCGTTTACAGAACGATTGGCTAATGCAGAAACATTGTCAAAAAACCTTGCATTTCAACGTATTTCCCAACAGGTGACAAAACCTGCCAAACTTTTCATTAAAATGCAGTTTCAAACTAAAAAGAAGCCTAAGGGTCGACGTTTTTCCATTGATGAAAAAATATTGTCTTTGGCACTGTTCAAAAAGAGCCCTAAGTGTTACCGATTATTATCTAATTTTTTCACACTGCCATCGTCAAAGGCAATGAAATACCTACTTAGTGAAATTAAAGTGTCTCCAGGCATAAATCCTCTGATATTTGAAAGAATAAAATGTAATCTTTCACGTAAAGTTACGTCAGACCGGTTGTGCAGCCTTATATTTGACGAAATGTCCATTACGCCGCAAATTAATTATAATAATCATAAAGATCAGTTAGAAGGTTTCGCAATGAACAAGGACAATAAGTTCACTGATCATGTCCTTGTATTTATGGTGAAGGGCATTAAGCGTAATTTTAAACAACCCGTAGCATACTATTTTACCAATTCTTTGAATAAAATAGAATTGAAAACAATTATTGAAACTGTAATTCAAGAATGCATTAAATCGGGATTGGTAATAGTATGCACGGTGTGTGACCAAAGCCAGGTTAATGTTGGTGCCATCACAGAACTGGTCAATGACGCGAAAGCCAGTTTTTTACGGAACCAAAAAGAGTGGCACAATGATTTAATTTATGTTAAAGGACAAATTATCACTCCACTTTTTGATACGCCACACATTATAAAAGGTCTAAGAAATAATTTAATATCTAAAGACCTCGTATATTATATAGGCCCAGAAAGAAAAATAATTAAATGGGATTATTACCATATAGTATATGTAGCAGATAAATTATGTGGAGAGCTGCGGCTGCTACACAAAATAACAGAGGAGCATATTAATCCTGAGAAAATAAATAAAATGCGAGTCAAATCGGCAACACAATTGTTTAGTCATAGTGTTGCTGTAGTAACCGATCACTTGATAGCAAGAGGAAAAGTTCCTAATGAATGCTGTCAATTAATTGATTTTACAAATTTAATAGATAATCTTTTTGATTCCCTGAATGTAAGCAATCTGTCCATACCTGATGGGAAAATTTTTAAAGGGCCTGTTAAGAAGAATTCGCCTCACCATGAATTGTGGCGAAAAGCCAAAAAAGTGTTAGAGACTGTAAAATATGTAAAGAAAAATAAATTGGGTGACAAAATTCAAGTGACGGAGACAGTTGTGCCATCCATTACAAATTTAATTAAAACTATAGAGGGTATGGAATATCTCTGGAAAGTCTTGTCTAATAAATATGGTTTAGATGCAATGTTGACTAGAAATTTCAACCAAGACCCCATTGAAAATTTCTTTGGGGGTATCAGGAGTTTTGGGGTACGACACATTGCCCCAAACACTATTGCTTTCGAAGGGGCATTCAAAGCTCTAATGTTAAATAATTTGAATGCCCCACATTCAAGGTTCGCTAATTGCGAGGAGGACTTTAATGAGTGCCTCCAAAACTACGACTTCTTTTTAAAAGAAAAAATAAGAGCTCCTGATGCACCCGAAGAAAATGAGAAAATTCATTTTGATAACGAATTTTATTCAAATTTTAATAATGAAACGGATGATGCGGGTGAAATCAATTATGTTTGTGGTTGGGTACTTAGGAAATGCCTTACAAAAATTGTAAAAGGATGTCAACATTGTAAATTAAATTTATTAGATAACACATCTAGCAATAGCAATAATTCTTTTATAAAAGCCAAAGAATACAAAAATAATAAGTGGCTAGTCTATCCCAGCAAAGATACAGAGATATTCTTTAGAGATTCCCAGGTCATAGTTTGCTCATTTTTAAAAAAGAATGTCCCTAAAAAAAAATTGAAACAGACAATATTATCATTCATTGATATTTTTGTAGAATGTCCTTTTAGCTGTCCAGAACACAAAAATAGTTTAAAAGATTTTTTTCTTAATAATATGATAAATCTTTTGAACTACAGCTGGTGTCGATCAGTCAATCGAATTTTATCAGGAAAAGTTAATTATGATGGTGAGGACGAAATTAAAATTGCTGCCCAAATTTACTACAATAAACATAAACATTATAAAAATAGAAAATAAGTATGTAATGAATGAGGAAAGTTTAAAATAAATACAAATTTTGATATTTCATTGAGTGGTTTTATTTCTATTATATTTGTCGGAGGGGCGAACATCAGGATGGCACTATCGTCCGACATCAGTTAGGGTAATCAAGCAAAGAGATAACTCAAAGAAACTCAAAAACTCAAACAAACTAAAAACTCAAACGTTTATTCAAATTAGTCAGAACAAAAGACAGCCCCCAAAACGCCCGCCCTTCGCCACTTCCTATGTGTTTTGGCTTGGGGAGAAGAAGTGGCGGAACAAACTCCCCAGCAACACATGTCTGTCTGTCAGGTTAGAAGAACCATTACAATACAAGACTCTTTACAATAACACTAGGTACACTACACGTAACGAAAGGCAGTTTCGAGATGTGCGCAGCACGACGACTCAACCAAGACTCGATCAAGACTGAGCTCCGCGGACGCCACGCTGACCGCCACGACTCTGCCAAGCGCGCCAAAATGTTGTTTCACCGAAAACGCCACCAGAGGGCGCGCTTGCGTGACGTTTAGTGTCCGTACTATTGACATTCTCCGACACGGCCATCCTGCGTCGACCACGTCCTCGTGGTCGTTTAATCTGCAACAACACAAACACAGCACAGTATGCACAGTACAGCCTCGGCCACTCCTGACCACAACAGTAACTTTCGATCTTTGTTTTACTCTCTTACTTCTCACAAGGAAATTAAACTTCAAATGGCCTCAATTAGGTCTTTAACAAACAATCTTGGTGACAACTAGTTCTCAAAAGCTATACCCAGAGCATCCGAGTACTAAACTCTCACAAGCAACAAAACAAACTCTACATTTAATTGGAAAATGATCAATGAAAAGAAAGAAAATAATCGTTTGATCAAATTTAGTATACAGTACTCTGTTCGTAACTCCACCTCGTCTAACAACTCATTGCCTCAATCCGGCAAAACCAGCGGGACCTCCATCCGGTACCCGAATTCAACACACCACAACATATCACATTGCCTCTGTCCGGCAACTATGGGACCTCCATCCGGTACCCAATCTACCTTCTTCCTTTGGCGATCACCTACATCACCATGCTGGACGTTGGCTAGGTAAAACTCAGGCCAATAACCACGAACAGCAGCGATCTGAGCCACTCGCATACTACGTTTGCATCTTTAATCTCTCAATTTAAGGTCTAACATCCTCATCAACATTCGGACCACCTTGTGCGATGACATGCGATGTCCTGGCCTGTCGCAACTAATACGGCCTCCACGACAAATCCGGGGGAGGACGACGCTCCAAACAGCAACTGCAGCGCACCTCGCCCACCGCTCGACTAGTAAACTTCGTCCTGTTCTCCAGGCTTGGTTCACCTTAGATGTTATCTGTTAAGTCAGAAATGTAAAGTGCTTAGGCAACCGATCAAATATTGACAACATATGGGTCAGCAACAAACCTTCACGATGGTAAGACCTAAACACATGTTATGGGTTTTAAGAATAGCAATCACCATTTAAATGAATAAACTATGTAGTTACATTTAATGCTAAACACGAAATCAAAGAAAGATCGAATTGCTAGTCAGACTCAACTTGTAAATTACAAAATCATTACAGCTGCGGTTGTTATTCACATCAACGCCTTCTACTCGCTAGACTTCACATAACCGTCGTTTCCCTTAGCCGAGCTCTCAGCCCATCCTGGCCTCCTAGGGACCACAACCACAACTACAGTGACATGACACCAACTGTACCACAGATGTATACGGGTCTCTTCCTGGTCACCCCGATGCCGTCACATAGGCCAACGAGTCTTTTCCAAGTCACCCCGATACCCATCATTGGTACAAATTAACACAGTGAAATTACTGAGTAGGTGAATGTAACACCTTACCAAAAATCTCTAGTCTGATGCACAATTCAATCAAATGACGCAAAACTGAAATATTCTAATTCGAGGTTTTAATTGATAAACAGAAACCAGGTAATCCCTGTGACCAAACATAAGGTACACACTTCAGCCATCTCTGTGACAAGTGTTCAACGGCAGTCATCTCTGCGACTACTAACTTAACAGTCAATCAACCCTGTGATTGAAGCGCAACACACAAGCATACACCCATTTACGTGCTCTCTGATGCACGAGTGAATCAATCACCAACATCCATACTAAGGGCTGCTTTGTGAAAGTTTCTAAAACTCAAAGCGATTTCGTCCCGACCCGGAAATCGAACCCAAGACCTCTTGTATAGCAGTCACGCTTGCGACCACTAGGCCAACGAGTCAGTCAAACAGTACAATGTACAATGACAAGCTACAATAAAATTGGATTGATCTCACCAGGTTTATCATTCATTCGTCTCTTAACATCTCTGTGCATAGTGCCTCGTGTATGTTCATGCTGAAATCCGGCGCGCAGTAGAATCCAGGCGTCGCGCACGCAGATACCACAGCGACGAACTAGGAGACTAGACTCCTTTCACTCGAAGCAGGAGAGGCTCACGGGATTATCACATGCAAAAGAAATCGGAAATCGATTAATTTTATCACAACATTTTCATAACAACTATGACAATATTACTATCATGGCATAAATCTAATTTCACTGACTGACGATTTTCCCAACAATGCAATTCATGAAGGTCACGTCAACATTATGTTAGCTCCTGGACACATTCGGATCAAAACAAACCCAACAGCAGCTTTATAAGGAAGCTTGTGGCAATGAATGCTCCTTGAACCCAGGCAGTTCATAACCAACACTAATCAACGAGACCGAGACTGCCTCTCAAGTTTATAAATGTCGTAAAACAAATAACGTCAACATAAAGCAAAAATGGATCGGTCTCACCGGGTTTACACTCAACGTGCGTGACGATGCGCACATCGCTATAGCGCGCAGTACAGCAAGGCTTTCGAGGACGTGAAGCCACGTAGATGCACGAGCACCAACACTCCGACCTCACGATGACACGTTAGGCTCCTGGCAGGCAGCTGGGATGCTCCGCAGTAATTTTGTCGCCATATTGCACAATAATCACCGTCATTGTTGAAACATGAAAAAAAGACAAAGTCGGTTAATTTTCTAGCATACCCTCAATAACTAGCTTGACATGTAACAATGGAAACCGATACCATTACCATAACCGGGGTTACCATACTTGTACCTTCGCTGAAATTCTTAATAAATCTCCTACTATAGGTAACCTCCATTTGAAATTATCGACGTTCCATTTTTTTTTAACCAAATGATTCAAAGTCCAGTTACATCGTTAAATACACTAGCAAAATTCACATAGCAAACGTTACTAACAAAAGTCAAAAACTAAGCTCAATTCAACAATTTCCGTCAAGACAACCTCCCTCCGGCGTCTGATACCGATGACTCAAGACATCCTCTATCCGGAGTCTGATAGTCACCATTTCAAGACAACCTCTATTCGGCGTCCGACATCTACGACTCAAGACATCCTCTATCCGGAGTCTGATAGTCACCATTTCAAGACAACCTCTATCCGGCGTCTGACATCTGTGACTCAAGACATCCTCTATCCGGAGTCTGATAGTCGACTTGCCCTTCAAGACAACCTCTATCCGGCGTCTGACAGGCACACCCAAATAACCATTCCACCGAATAACCACCTAGGATTCTTCCTAGTGCTTACCTGGTTCGATTCAATGCGATAGCAGTATCGTATCAGGCGGACCAATTTTCACCACTACAATCTTTGAACACGTTCACATTTTGAACACGTGACACTGTGGGCATTCGGATTGCATCCCACTTCTGATGTCGGAGGGGCGAACATCAGGATGGCACTATCGTCCGACATCAGTTAGGGTAATCAAGCACAGAGATAACTCAAAGAAACTCAAAAACTCAAACAAACTAAAAACTCAAACGTTTATTCAAATTAGTCAGAACAAAAGACAGCCCCCAAAACGCCCGCCCTTCGCCACTTCCTATGTGTTTTGGCTTGGGGAGAAGAAGTGGCGGAACAAACTCCCCAGCAACACATGTCTGTCTGTCAGGTTAGAAGAACCATTACAATACAAGACTCTTTACAATAACACTAGGTACACTACACGTAACGAAAGGCAGTTTCGAGATGTGCGCAGCACGACGACTCGACCAAGACTCGATCAAGACTGAGCTCCGCGGACGCCACGCTGACCGCCACGACTCTGCCAAGCGCGCCAAAATGTTGTTTCACCGAAAACGCCACCAGAGGGCGCGCTTGCGTGACGTTTAGTGTCCGTACTATTGACATTCTCCGACATATTAATGTTACTTTTCCTAAAAGCTATTTTTTTTTTAGTAATTTATAATAATCTCTATAATTGCTGAAACAAAATATAATATATAATAATAAGCCCCGCAGGGCATCTGAGGCGGATGACGGGGAGTAGCGACCCCGCGGGGCTATATATCCGAGTGCTCCAGGGAGAGTATACTGTCCCCCATCTCCGGCTTGCCGGAGTGAAGCATGACGGGGGATAGGTCTCCCGCCTCTTGGCTTGCCTTCATCGGCCGGTCAGAGTGGAGTCGCTAGAGCAGGGTTAGCAGCCCACTCGGAGGGTAGGTGCCTCGTGGTAAGTGGCGAGTGGGCCGGTGATGCTGGACCCACAGGGAGCGCGTGATCTGCGTTTAAAGTCCGCCGAGGTATCCTCACCCTTCAGCCCCTCATGTACCTGTTGCCCCCTTGTTGCGATTTAGCGACGATTCCCGGGGGCCCAGTAAGTGAGGTGGCGAGTCTCCACCTGCCATTTTTACATGTATTTAATACATTGTCATCGGCAGGTGCCATAGTTCCCGTAGTTTCCCCATTCCTAGTCCACTAACATCCCATCACAATAGCCCAAGTAGTTTTCATCCATAGTTAGCAATAGTTTAGCACAGAACCGGGGATTGTCCTTGGGTACATTTCTATAGTGTATACAGGGATAATCGTCGGTTTTGTGTCACCATTTCATTAAAGTTGTCTCAAAAGGGCTTCAGCGTGTTGGCTTCGGCCCCACGTTCGCCTCCCAAAAATCCGGGACTCTATAGTCCCGAGGTCTGGAAGAGACATACATTTATAATAATAATAATAACTTTATTTCAGACCAGGGTCCATAAAAAAAATAAAATAAAATAACAAATTTACAATTATACACAATACAGAAAAGAACACATACATACAATCACAAAATACAAAGACAATAAGACATACATAGAATTACAAAAACAGAACAAAATACAATAAATACATTTACTTAATATAAGTGAATGACGCACGATGTGTCGTCATCCAATGCCACATCATCGGGCTGTCCAATCTGTTGGCCACAATAGCCACCAGGCTGTTGGAGCTATCGCGCACTCGCCGCATCAGGGATGCTATGCGTGTCCTTATTATGGCGTGGAAATCAGGCACGCCTGCCTCTGCGAACATGCCCGACGCACTGCAAAAGCGCGGTAACCCCAACATCACCCTGAAGGCATTATTATATTGGACTCGCAGAGCATTATACGAGCTTTTTGTATAGCCGACCCATAGTGCGCACGTGTACAGAGATTGGCAATATGCCCTAAAAAGTGTGATTTTTACTTCTTTTGTACAGCGAGCGTGCGAACCTACGAGCCAGCATGTTACAGCGGATCGCTAATGCTCTGCGTTCCCTCTCTAAATCCATATATATAAACTAATCAATAGGATAATACAATATACCTGTCTATAGCTATGGTATGGGTAGGTGTAGGTATATATATTGGCGTTAGTGTAAGTTCAAAAAACCAGAGGGCGCTTTCAAACGATATGCTCAAAATTCCCTCGAGAGGGCTCTCTTTACCCTAACTATTATTATACTCTTTGACACCATCATTCTGATTTATGTTATCCGTGGTCATAAACATGTTGTACTGATTTAGAGAGGGTGGCGAAACACCTTTTTTGGTCCAACATTCAGATAGTATAATAATATCAATTCTTGTGTTGAGAGTTGCAATAAATGCCAGAAGCAAATCAAAATTACAGTAAATGCTACGAATATTTAAACATAGATGGCCTTACTACAAAAACTTAAACGTCTGTTTTACACTTGTCTAAAAAAATTGTGGCTGCAAAATGAACCATATGTCAATGTCATAATCTGACATTTTTTTAGACAAGTCTTAGACTGACGTTTAAAAGTTTTTGTGGTAAGACGGAGAATATTTAGCGTATTCGAACTTTTCATATTGTCAATTATTAAGGAACATTTAGAGGAATCATTTAGTTGAACACAGTCCACAGTATCTGAGTAATCAACCTCATTGGCTACTGACAAGTTAGTGGTATTGAATTTTCTCTTTTGTGAGTACTCGGCACCAATCAATTGACCACTTTTCTTTAGAAATAATATTTTTCATACCGCAGCAGAAAATTATCACTGGAAGTCTACTGACACAATCTGTTTCTTTGTATTTTTTTTGTGTACTTGTAATGCGTAAGAGTAAGTGTGTGTATTGTTCGTGAGAGTAACTATAGACGTGTAAATGTATGTTATGTAGTGAGTGCACACAGCAGTTAAAATGCAAGAAAAAAGTGACAAACAATATTACGAATTGACTTATGTAAACTATACGCGACATATTATATTTAATTGCTAGTCACATGGCTAAACTAAGGTTTTTTAAGTCCGCTTCGTTGTCTATCCGTATTTGTGGCATTCCCTCGGCTTTGCGTAAGAAAACTCGACCACGTGCAGTCCAACAGAAGGAGTATCCATTGTCTTTAGCAAAAGTACGGCTTAAATAATAAATTCTTTTGCCTTGAGTAGTTAGGGTTTCTGAGATGTACACTGGTGTCGGCGGGCCTTGTATGTTAAGGTGGCCGGTGTTCAATTTGCTGTCTTTATGTGTCTTGTTGAACTTTTTTAGCGATTCTAGTAACTTATCCTTTGACAAACAGTTTGTGAATTCCACGATAATGGGTTTATATGTGTCCGACTTGGTGTTGACCCGAAATATATCTCGAATATCTCTTGTCTCAACGTTGATGTTAAGAACGCTAGTAACTTTTTCGACTATGTTGGTAAGGTCAAACTTTGTTTCTTTTGGATTTACTTTAGGGATATTGCGTATCTCAATTGACGCCGCTCTTTGCCCCCGTTCCAGGTTGTCTAATTTGCTTTCAAGAGTATGTATGTATGCAGATTGGTCCCGTTTTTGTTCTTCCAGTTCTTTAATCTTTGAGTAAATTTCATCATATTGTGACGAGATGTATCTTACAGTGTTACTGAGCTCCCTGTTCTCCTCTCTCAACTCATTTAGTGACATAAGAATTTGGTCGTATTTACTTTGCTGAGAGTCGTTATTTTTCTTAAGAAGGTCGAAGACATCACATTTAAATGCAGCAAATTCATCCCTATATTCCTGATCGTGTGTGCGCTGTGGGCACCGCGTGTTTAATTTACTTAAGGAATCTATGGGCTTGATGAGGTCCTGTCCACTTGACTCACTATTCGATCCTGAATCATGTTGGACAATAGGGTCCTTTGCCATGTGGGAAGAGGAGGCCGGCGGTGGAGTGCGCTTCATAGGCATAATGCGGGCGAGCGTTCGAAGAAAACACAAATTAGCATGCAACGCTGCAAGCTCCCGTGAGCACTGATGTCCTTGTAGCCCACCACGACGTCCTTCGAAGAGGTTGGTTCCGCCCCCAAAACAATGGTAGCGACAGTAGTCACCGCCCGTTGGCGCAGACGCAGCAACAGTATTGGTGGTGGGCATGGTCAAAGCTTAATGAGTTGTCCTTATTCGCTAATTACTCACGCGAGCCTGTCTCACTCTGTTAGTCGACTCGTTCACACCGTATATCTCTTCTTATTGATGAGCGCCTGGTAGCCGCGCTAAATTAACTGATTTATTTTTGTTGAATTTTATTTTAATTTCGAATATTAAAGTAAACGCGATTCACTTAAAACACGTCCGTTCCAAGCGGAGGTCCGGGGGGAAGGGACGGGACGTCCGGCTTCAGCCTTATGATAGACCTTCACCTCTACATAGAAGTCCCCCGTTAGGTCGGCTGTCCGCCGTACTTTCCCGTTGGCGACGCGGCTCACGAGGGACGATGTCGCTGGGAGAAGCTCGCCATTCTTTAAGCCGAAGAGGTCCGAGCTATGATGTTTGTATTTACTGAAACAAAATAAAACATTTTCGATTTGTGAATAAAACTCTAATGGACATAACATACACGACAAGTAAGTAATAAAGTCAAAAATTACCTCGATGTTGATTCCGAAGGCGTGGTGCCGCTCCCAGAAGCTTTGCGCTTCGATGCCTTTTTCTTCGGTTGCACGTTTTTCGTAGCCTCGGTTACTGCTGAGCGCCCCGGCCGCGACTGGTATTCAACTTCGGATTCAGACCTGCAATCGAATACAAAGATTATTTTTTAATAGCAGCGTTTTACCTGAAATAAAACGCTTATTAAATACTTACCTTATTTGAAGCTTACTAGTTTGAGATAGGCACCTACGTGTTTTCCGCTTTTATCTCCCTCCTTTTCTACCCCATATCTTGCATCTCTCTCGCACACCGACCAGTTTCGCTCCCCACTAGGCAGGACGCGACGAGTATTCTCGGCGGCCATAGTTCGTCATTGAGTCGAAAACACCAGGCAGAAATTAAAATGTAAGCTTCAAATAAGGTAAGTATTTAATAAGCGTTTTATTTCAGGTAAAACGCTGCTATTAAATTCTTGACCGTTATTTGAAGCTTATTAGTTTGAGACGTGTTTGTTATCGCCTGGTGGAAGTGGACGCCAATGTGAGCAAAAGCACAATGCAATTATGTATGTAGATAGGTACTTAGACAGGTACACGAGTAATCAAATGTAAGTAATAAAAATTAACTGGTACTGGTACTCAGCTACATCCGGTTAGACTGGAAGCCGACCCCAACATAGTTGGGAAAAGGGCTCGGAGGATAAGTAATAAAAATTAAAAGAGAGATACAAGAACAGAAGGAAAGTAATTAACAAAAAACATTGCAATACTTCTTAATAACAATATTAACAAAAATATAGACATTAATCAGCTGCATTAAATAATCGAGATAAATTGCCATTTCTATTAATGTGTATTATTTCCTTTCTGAAAAAAAAAGGGCAAATGTATTGCCTGATCGCCAATTACCATTTATTATTATCGCTTTTAGCGATAAGACCGCTCATTGTGTCACCGACTTTTAAATTTGTAGATTAGTGTTTTGTTGTTGTTTTATTTTAAAAAATGGTGTACACACAGCAAAATAGTTAGCTGGGCAGGCAAGTGGCTCCACCCGGCGCGGCGCGGTGATATTGAGAGAAACATACATGTTAGTGTGCGTAAAGCAAAACGTGTTTTACTTCGCCTATTCATCAGTCGCCGCGCCAGTGGCTCCACCCGGCGCGGCGTGGTGATATTGAGTATGTGATTCAATAGTTTTGCTTCACAATAACACGGTGTCCCCACTCAAACATTTGCAATATCTTATGCCTCTAATGATGCAGGGAATATGACGCATAAATTTGGCGTCAATAACTATCGTTTCTATAGCGCGTTGGTCGAGCGGACAGAAATTAAAATTCTACGCCGCTGGGGCCGTAGGATTGAAGCTTGCTGATGGCTCAGCGATTTTTGTATGTTTAAAAAAAATATTTTACATTTTGTTTGTTGAATTCATTGCTTTAAGTAAAAGTAAGTCTGCGTTGTATTTTGGATGGAATATATTTACTGTCTACCCTCTAAAAATAACAAACCATATCTAAGCTAATTTAAATTATTAGTTTAAGTTCACCGTCATAAATTCATAATGCTATTGACTATCGGGCTTTCGATACGTTTTTAGACATTATACCAACCATTGTAATAATCTGTGATTATAGTTTGCGTTTATTGTCAAATCAACATGAATCATTTGACTACACTTTTAAGAGCAGAAATAATTGTTTTGCATGAGCAAAACGTTTCAATTAGTGAAATTGCGAGACGTTTAAAGTTATCGGTAAGTAATTTTATTTTATTCCATCCTCCGAGCCTTTTTCCCAATCATGTTGGGGTCGGCTTCCAGTCTAACCGGATTCAGCTGAGTACCAGTGCTTTACAAGAAGCGACTGCCTATCTGACCTCCTCAACCCAGTTACCCAGGTAACCCGATACCCCTTGGTTAGAATGGTGTCAGACTTACTGGCTTCTGACTACCCGTAACGACTGCCAAGGATGTTCAATGACAGCCGGGACCTACAGTTTAACGTGCCATCCGAAACACAGCCAATGGTGTCTAAGATATACTTAGAAAGTACATACAAACTTTACAAATATTTTATTATTATCTATACTTATATCTATACTTATAATAAATCTGTAGAGAGGTCAATTCTGTACATTGAATATATTTCCAAAAAAACTATCAGGGGGTGATTAGTGATCGATACTGATGCCAAAAATGCAATCAGTAGAATTTTTGTCTGTCTGTCTGTCTGTCTGTCTTTCTGTCTGTCTGTCTGTCTGTATGTTCGTTATGGAAACAAAAACTACTTGACGGATTTTAATGAAACTTAGTACAATTATTCTTCATACTCCGGGGCAAGTTATAGGATACTTTTCATTACGCTGCGACCAATAGGAGCAGAGCAGTGAAGGGAAATGTCGGGAAAAAGGGCGAAGTTACTCCATTTTTTAAGCTTCCGTCGCGTGTGCAGCCTTAATGGTAAAAGCTACACAGAAACTATGTATGACGGAAATGTTCTCCATAAAATTATGTAAAAAACATCCCATGACAGCACAAGTCTACCTTTTATGGTTGTCTCACAATAACACGTGTAACTCTCGATAGCTTAGTAGTTCGGAGGTTTCTGATTATATTTTGTCTACTATTACGTTTCTAACACTCTCACTCATATTAAATAATAAAAGTTAACATTATTACCTATTCAATAAAAAAAGAATCATATAAATCGGTAGAGAAAAACCAAAGTTATACATGAAATACGGTAATAAGCCACCGCGCGTGAATATCATGCTATAAGGATCATTTTTGTGTAACGGTCGCCGGTCGCTCGACGCGGCTCGCGGCGCGGTGGCTGCGCGGGCTTCATACAATATTTGGCTATTGATGCGATTGATGCGAATAGACGTTCAGAGTGTTCAACCTTATTGACCGACAATAATTGATATTAACAAATCTTGCTTATCATCCATTATCAGCGCGACTTTTAGGTTTTAATTAATTATTTTTTTGCTTTCTTTTGTTGTTATTTTATAAACTAGGTAGGTTTATTTCCTTTTTAGGTGAAATAGTCCTACTACTACGCATACATTTAGATAATTGGATAGGCTGGTGCTTAGTATTTCTTCCTCGCTTTGCACAAAGTACGAATCTAAGGCGGACGAAGTCGCTGGCAGAAGCTAGTACTAAAATATAATTTAATAATATTAAATGTCATATTAACATAATATATTGTATAATATTGCTGTGATTATAATATGAAGTTTAATATTATTAACTTACATATTATATTATATAATATTATGTTACTTTGATTTAGATTTGTATGTAATGTAATCGATTGCTGTTATTTATATCAATATTTAATTATTGTTCACAGAGAAGCTGTGCAATCGTGGGTTCATCGATATGCCGATGCGGGAAACATTGATCCTCGCCGACCGGGACCGAAGGCTGGATTTGCATACACAGAAGCCAATGCGCGGCACCGTGATATAGTTTCTGCGCATATAGCTGAGCCTTTCCTCAGCACTCGTTCCACGGCGACTAAACATGATGTGACACTACAAACTATAAGGAACCACTTGCATGCAGCTGGCATGAAATGTCGTAGGCCAGCTAAGAAAATTTTACTACCTATCCGACATTCACAAACAAAACCGGGTACGCTTCGCAAAAGAATATTTGGATTTTAATTGGTGCAATAATATAATCATATTTAGCGATGAAAAATATTTTAAGTCAGACAAGGATGGTCGCAAAATACTTTGGCGAAAGGATGGTGAGCGCTATAACTCAAAAAATGTTCTTCCATGCAGGTCTAGTGTCGCACCAATTGGCTATTAATAAAATTATCAGGGGGTAATGAAATTTGTTTTATGTGAGTGATGTTATTGTTAGTAAGATTACAATTTAGGATACTTGCATCTTAATAATTATCTAACTTACTAACATGTTTATTCATATCACTAATAAATTAATAATTACCCACTGAATATGAAAAATAACGCTAATTCTTGTCCGACTTAGAATAGTTTTGTCATACATAAAACTTTTTAATTTGTGATTATAATACATACTTATAAATAAACCTAGTCAATAAATATTGTTGCTTTTTTATTACAAATTGTTTAATTTATACTTCCTTATTAAAATCTAGATTAATATTCTTATTTTATTTACAATAATAAAAAAAATACATAATGAAAATAAAAAATGATTTTAGTTATGCAAAAAGTATATGCAGATGTGAGACTCGAACTTAATACTTCCGAATCGCTAGACGAACGCTTCTACGCCTCGGCTACGAGCCTACATAGTCATAGCCTTAAATTTTAACTTCTTATTCTCATCAGCATTATAGTGAAAATAAATTGCAAGTGTGTGCGTGCACAACGGGTTATTGAGGATTGTATCCAATAACCCGTTGTGTATGCATATTAATAAACAGGCGAAGTAATACACGCGTGAACTTTACGCGCACTAATTTGCTTAACGCACAATAACATGTATGTTTCTCTTAATATCACCGCGCCGCGCCGGGTGGAGCCACTTGCCTGCCCAGCTAACTATTTTGCTGTGTGTACATAATAAAGAGTATATCTATGTATCTACCCTTGGCTAATATACATATTATATTTCGGCGCCAGTCGAAATCAGTTACAAAATGGGTGACTCTTGTGCCTCGGGCATGAAAGTAAAATTCATCATTATAACAAAGGTTCATAAAAGTTTATTCACTTCACAACCAAATAAATTATGAATAAAATAAGGATTGGCGAAAACACAAACCAGTGAATTGATGAAACACAAATTGTAGGTAATTGTTACTAACAATAAATTGATTGTTTATGGAAACAAAATTAAGAAGCGTCAATCAGGTGAACAATTAACGTTAAATTCATTAAGTAAAAGTAAATAATAAACGTCTAATTCATTATCAAATCAATAAATAGAATTTAAATAAAATCAAAAGAAAACAATAAAAACACAAAGTATTAATTTAACTACAGAGTTAAATATTAAACAAATAAGGTGACTCAGGTGTGATTAACGTCACAATTAAGAGGTGTTGACAGAGCAGAGGTCGAACACCGAGTCCGCCCCGCCGTTTTTTTTTTTTTTTTTTTGGTATGGCATCTCGCAGTTCAGCCTAGGAGGCCGTGTACTGCTTAACCGGACTTTTCCCTGTGGATGCCTAGAATTTAAGGCCTCCAGCCAGGGGCGTAAAACAACTTATAAACTAAGCGACTGCGCTAAGGGTACCCCCTGTGGGGTCGAACCTCGGCTTAGGGCGTCGCTGGAGAGGCAGCAAGAGGACAGGCTGGATCATATGATCATTATTATTAAATGGGGAATTTAAAGCTACTGGCTCAGCTCGCGGGCTGGCTCGATGAGCAAGGGTCGGGAGGACAGAGAACGGGACGTCGCGGCGGACCTCGGCGGCGAGGTTTGTACGAACGCGGTTTGTATTTGTGTAGAGTGCTAGTGAGTTTACTACTCTCTTGGAGGACAGTTATCTCATCGTCAGGTTCTAGGAGGGCATGCCTAGGGCGGCGAATCCTACTGATGCGGGAGGGAGTATAGTTACTGGCTGACACGATAAGTGAGTTATCGTGTTTCTCAGCGCGTTCGAAGTACCGTATGGCGGCACGCTTCATATACTGGCGGATGGTAGGGATTTTTAAGTCGAGATGAAGAATCTCATTTCGAACATAATAGGGAGCTCCTGTGATTTTCCGTAAAGCACGGTTTTGAAGGGCCTGCATTCTGTGAAGGTGGCGATGACTTGCTTGTGCGAACACAGGGCAAGCATACATCATGATGGGGCGTATGCACGATACGTAGAGGCGTAACTTGCATTTGAGAGATAATTTGCTCTTTGAATTGAGCAAGAAGTGCAATCTGCCGTACACAAAGGCTGCTCTAGAGCGCACCTTACTTATGTGCTCGGCGAATGAGAGGCGCTGGTCTAAGATTACACCTAGATATTTGGCATGCTCCTTCCAAGGAATCAGCCTACCAAACATGGTGACTGACGGGGGCGCGGGAGGAAGCCTACGGCGAGGGCTCGAAAAGAGTATGGCCTGGCTTTTGTCGGGGTGGAGTTCGATTCTCCATAGCCTAGTCCAGACACCTAGGGTGTTGCAATAGGCTTGGAGATGTCTCACTATGGCGGCTGGGCTGCGGCCTGAGCAGTAGATTGCCGTGTCGTCGGCGAATAGGGCTGTCCGCCCCGCCGCAGCGGGCGTAGCATTATATACACGTTGACCGGTCCGTCCCCACCTCGCCTGACTCACAGAGTGGTGCGATTACGTCACTTCCAACGTGCGGCGCACGTGTTTTCATAACCTTATTCATCCGCGCCGACACGGCCATTCTGCACAATGGTCGCCCTCGACCTGTATGGGAAGAATCTGATAT
Organism: Helicoverpa assulta; assembly: GCA_963856015.1. Classification (NCBI taxonomy): domain Eukaryota; kingdom Metazoa; phylum Arthropoda; class Insecta; order Lepidoptera; family Noctuidae; genus Helicoverpa; species Helicoverpa assulta. The sequence continues at coordinate 15,800,655 of CAWLCW010000001.1, read as the reverse complement.
TAAGTTAGTAAGGAGGCCCCTGTCCTCAACTTACGAACACACACAAACACAAATGTAAGGAGGCCTCTGCCTTCAACTTATGAACACAAATGTAAGGAGGCCTCTGTCCTCAACTTACGAACACACACAAACATCACTAATTAGTAATACTAATTAGTACGTCACTAATATAATAACTTCCGCTATGATCTGTCATGGGGCTTTTTCCATATCCTTTGAACCTGTGAACCAATATAAGTGTGTGTGGTGAAATATAACTCAAGTAACCCAAGATCAAGGACTTTCATTTATATTACATGGTGTCAGAAGTCAAGAAGAACTCAAGTCAAAAAAAAAGTCGAAGTCTGGAAGACAGTCGGTCGCGAAAATGGACCAGTCGAGTTCCGAGCCATGCGGCGTGGGCGACCATAATGGCGTCCAAGGCCTTAACAGCAAAATAAAATCACTGCAAATTTCGTCAGATTCCACAAATAATAATGCGGAGGCGTGGAAACGCTGGTGGCAGCAGTTGGAGCTGTATCTGTTGGCCACGGGTTTGGATAAGCGAAAAGCGCCGAAAAGCGTAAGATAGCTATCTTGTTGCATCTCATAGGTGAAAAGGGCTTAAATATATTCAATACTTTCAACCTCACCATTGAGAAGACCACGCTTGCCGAAGTCAAGTCCAAATTTCAGAATTTTTTTGAGCCCAGAAGGAACATAACCATGTGCCGTCACATGTTCTTCACCAGAAAGCAACAGAAATCCGAGTCGATCGAAGGATTCCTAGCAGATCTGGAGAACAAAAGCCAAGATTGTGAATTTGGAACACTCAGGGAATCGCTCATCAGGGATATTTTCATTGCAAATCTGCATATGGATTTAGCACATGTACGTCAGAGACTACTCCAGGAACCTGATCTGACATATCAGAAGATGCGAGAACTGGCAACAACACTGATCGTCGCACAGCAGGATGCTGAAAAAATCGTCAGTAGTTCCAACGTTGAAAAGTCAGAAAATGTCATGCATCTACGTCGGAGGAGCCGTAGTCGAGGGGATCGTCGACAGCGAGTTTCACCAGTCGGTCAGCAGGGTTCTGGCGCAGGGAAGTCTCCCAACCCTGAAAGGCGCTCGAGGACGTGTGGCCGCTGTGGGCAATCTCACCGCTACAAGTGCCCAGCGCAAGGAGTCAAATGCAGGTCATGTAAATCATTTGGTCATTTTGCCAAATATTGCTTCAAAAATAAAAATATCAGTCATTTAGAGTCGTTTAATTCAAGTCATAGTCATAATAATAATCAAGATTATTTTGTTGGAATTTTGAATAGTCATAGCTCCAGTCAAAGTCATAAGTCTGATTGTCATTTAAAGTCATATAACAGTCACTATAAACATGTCAAGTCAGCAAGCACACAGTCTCCACCACCACAATTTACATACATACATAGTCAGTCACAGTCAGGGAATGATTCCGGTGATGACATTGGTGTCATTCCTGAGAGATCTCACCGAGACTCATATTGTTAGTCTGAGAAATTAATTCTCAAGTCATATTTCAATGATGATAATGGTGATAATGTCATGTCTGAGAGGTCTGAAAAGTACCTCGGTGATGAAAGCAGTCACCAGTCTGAGAAATTAATTCTCAAGTCATATTTCAAAGATGATAAGGGTGATAATGTCATGTCTGAGAGGTCTGAAAAGTACCTCGGTGATGAAAGCAGTCACCAGTCAGAGAAATCAATTCTCAAGTCATATTGTCATAATTCAAATAAAAGTTGTGATAGTCAAAGTGGGTATCTTAATGATGAGTACAGACACATGTCTGAGGAATCACCTCACACAATCACAACAGTCACATCACCATATCACAGTCAACAAGTCACATCATCACTTAGTCAGGTCAATACAGTCGAGTCAAAACATAAACATTACATTAACAATAGTAAACAGTCTTGGAACATAAATGTTAAAGTAGGTCATTCACAATTTAATTGTATCATTGATTCAGGAGCTGATCTTAACATAATGTCAAAACAAACTTTTGTTTCTTTAAAACGTCAACAAAGTCAAATGTCACTTGTCAAATGTCACATAAATGTCACAGGATTTTGTGGCAAGTCAATACCCATTATGGGAAAAGTCAATATTAAATGCAATTTAATCCTAACTAATATTATAAATGTGAAAGTAACTCTGTCTGTCTGTCTGTCTGTCTTTCTGTCTGTCTGTCTGTCTTTTCTTCACGTCTATACTACTGAACCGATTTGTGTGAAATTTGGTACAGACATAGTTTGGCACTTGAGAAAGGACATAGGATAGTTTTTATTACAAAAAAATATAAAAATAAAATTTATTTCGGACATATAGCGCCATCTATTGGTCAAACCAAAAATCACTATTCCACGCGAACGAAGTCGCGGGCAAAAGTTAGTTTAATATATATAAAAATAAAACCCGCCTTCCGTTGTCACGACATAACATGAAAACGGCTTGACCGATTTGGCTGAAAATTAGAGGGGAGGTAACTTACCCGGGAGAAGGTTTTAGGATAGTTTTTGTCACCATCCGGCTACGGGACGCGGGTGAAACCGCGGGCGAAAGCTAGTATTAAATAATAACACTGTCAGTGAAAATATAGTGTTCATAGTCGCAAATTTAGTATGTCCCAATGTCCTAGGTCTTCCTACTTGTGAAAGGTTAGGAATAATTAAAAGAGTTTTTTCAGTATCTAAACAAAATTTTTGTCAACAAATTCTAACACAATATAATGATGTTTTTCAGGGTCTTGGCTGTCTACCTCCTGTCTGTCACCTGAAACTCAAACCTGATGCAGTACCATGCGTGGATCCTCCCAGGAGAGTACCATTTGCGATTCTTGGAAAGCTACGCGAAGAGTTGGATCGCATGGAGAGCATGCAAGTCATTGAAAAAGTCACTAAGCCTACAGAATGGGTGAATAGCATAGTAATTACGGTCAAAAGTTCAGGTCAGTTACGAATTTGTTTAGATCCTAGAAATTTGAATAAGAATATCATAAGGGAAATTTATCCAATAAAGTCAATTGATGAGATAAGATCTCAATTAGTAGGAGCTGCTTGTTTTTCTCATTTAGATGCATTTTCAGGTTTTTGGATGTTAAGATTAGATGAATATAGTTCTAATTTATGTACCTTTCAAACACCATTTGGCAGATATAAATATTTAAGATTACCTTTTGGCATAAATGCATCATCAGAAATATTTCAAAGAGTTATGATGAATTTGTTTGGTGATTTAGAAGGAGTCTTGATATTCATCGATGACATTCTAGTCTATGGTCCAAGTGAGTCTATACATAATGAGAGATTACATAAAGTAATGCAAAGAGCTCGTCAAGTTAATTTAAAATTTAACAAGTCCAAATGTAAATTTCTAGTTTCTGAAGTCTGTTTTTTGGGTTATGTCTTTAGTAAAGATGGTGCAAGGGTTGACCAAGAAAAAGTAAAAGCAATTGTTAATATGCCTACACCACAAAATGTCAAAGAATTGCAAAGAATATTAGGTATGATCAATTATTTAGGTCCCTTTATTAGCAATTTGTCAGAAAAAACTCAAATTTTAAGAAATCTTTTGAAAAAAGATGCAGTCTGGTCTTGGGATGAAAATCATAATTAATGTCTTAAGAGTTTAATAGATGAAATTACAAAGTCACCGGTTTTAGCTCACTATAACCCCAATATTCCATTAGTCTTGTCAGTAGATTCGTCTAAGTCAGCATTGGGAGCAGTCATTTTCATCATCATCATCTCAGCCATAGGACGTCCACTGCTGAACATAACAGTCATTTTACAAAATAATAAACCCATTGCTTATAGTTCAAAAACATTAACCACAACTCAGTCTAGGTATGCTCAAATTGAGAAAGAATTGCTTGCAATTCAATTTGGTTGTGAAAAATTTCATCAGTATGTATATGGTCATAGAGTCACAGTTCATACAGATCATAAACCATTAGTCTACTTATTTGATAAACCATTACATGATGTACCAGCTAGGTTACAGCGAATGATGTTAACTTTACAAAAGTATGACTTGAAAGTCATACATGTCCCAGGTAAACAAATGTTTATATCTGATACCTTGTCTAGAGCTGCCTTAAAAGATTATTATATACCAGAAAATGAGTCAGAAATAACTTGTCATGTCAATTTAATGTATTCAAATTTAGCAGTCACTAAAGATTACAGCACAAAATTGTCACAACATACTAATAAAGATGAAAGTTTGCAATTGTTAAAGAAATATTATTATGAAGGTTGGCCAAAAAGTAAAAGTAAAGTCAGTCAATTAGTCAAACCATATTGGAATATACAAGCTGAAATTCATGTCGTAAAAGATTTGTTGTTCAAAGGTTCAAAATTGATAGTACCACAGTCTATGTATAAGGAAATGTTGGATAAAATTCATGAAGGTCACCAAGGTATAAACAAATGTCTTAAATTAGCTAGAGATTCTTTATATTGGCCAAACATGTCAGTTGATATAAAAAATTTAGTAGAACAATGTCTTATATGTGCAAAATTCAAACCTTGTAACCAAAAAGAACCATTACAAAATTTTGAGATTAATAAATATCCATGGCAACAAGTTGGTATTGATTTAATGTATATTGATAACCTTTCTTATTTAATTGTTACAGATTATTACTCTAAATACATAGAGATAGCTTTGTTAAATAAAAATAGTACAGCCAAAAATGTAATTACACATTTAAAGTCTATTTTTGCCCGTCATGGTATACCTTTGTCATTAGTGTCTGACGGTGGACCTCCTTTCCAATCTTTAGAATTCAAGAATTTTTTACATGAATGGGACATAGAACATATTATTACTAGCCCATATCATGCACAGTCAAATGGTCAAGCAGAAAGTTCAGTCAAAATTGTAAAAAATATGTTGAAAAAATGTAAAGAAAATTCGTCTGATCCTTATATAGCCTTATTACAATATAGAAATACACCTAAAAATAATTTACCATCCCCAGCACAACTGTTAATGTCTAGGAATTTAAGAGATAATATTCCAAAGTCATATAAAAAATTAAAACCAAAGGTTGTAAAATTTAAAGATTACAAAGAATGTGTAAACAAGAATAATGTCAATAAGTCAAAATATTATAATAGAAATTCTAAGCCTTTGTCATTGTTGTATCCTAATGATCATGTCTACTTTAAAAGAAAACCAAATTATAATTGGGAACATGCCATTGTCAAGCAAAGGCTGGCAAATAATAGGTCATATGTCATTGAGGATGTCAATGGAGTTAGGTATAGGAGAAATAGAATTCACTTAAGGCATAAGTACTCTCCTATGCTATCCAACTCGTCGTCGTCGTCGTCATCGTCGCAGGGGAGAGAGGATGGTGACAGTCAGAAGGCTGGACCTCCAGAACTCTCATCTCAATCCTCAAGTAGTCAAATTGTCACACGTTCAGGTCGATTTGTAAAGCCTTCTCGTAGGCTAATAGAAGAAATAGATTAAGTATATAATTGTAATCTAAATTAAGTCATACTTAAGTAAAAACCTTTGTCTATCATAACTATGTATAATAAAGTCAATTTTTGTCAAGTCAGTCCATAGTCTTAAGTCTATTGTTTGTCAAGGGTTAATTTAAACTTAACAGGGGGGATGTTGTAACATCACTAATTAGTAATACTAATTAGTACGTCACTAATATAATAACTTCCGCTATGATCTGTCATGGGGCTTTTTCCATATCCTTTGAACCTGTGAACCAATATAAGTGTGTGTGGTGAAATATAACTCAAGTAACCCAAGATCAAGGACTTTCATTTATATTACAAAATGTAAGGAGGCCTCTGCCTTCAACTTATGAACACAAATGTAAGGAGGCCTCTGCCTTCGACTTACGAACACAAATGTAAGGAGGCCCCTGTCCTCAACTTACGAACACATATGTAAGGAGGCCTCTGCCTTCGACTTACGTACACAAATGTAAGGAGGCCCCTGTCCTCAACTTACGAACACATATGTAAGGAGGCCTCTGCCTTCGACTTACGAACACAAATGTAAGGAGGCCTCTGCCTTCGACTTACGAACACAAATGTAAGGAGGCCCCTGTCCTCAACTTACGAACACATATGTAAGGAGGCCTCTGCCTTCGACTTACGGACACAAATGTAAGGAGGCCCCTGTCCTCAACTTACGAACACATATGTAAGGAGGCCTCTGCCTTCAACTTACGAACACAAATGTAAGGAGGCCCCTGTCCTCAACTTACGGACAAACACAATTATAAATAAATAAATAGTAAATATGTACTTCATTTCGTGATGGCCAGGTAAAAACACCAACCTCTCATGTATTGTTGTGGGTTCAATTTCAGGTCAGGCAGGTACTAAGTACCAGTACCTGTTTCTTTCTTACTTCTTTTCAAAAAGGCATTGCAAAGTTTTAGGATTCAATAATACAATATAGACGGTTGGAATTCTCCTAGATAGGCTAGATATAAGACTGTGTGAGACAGTACCAGTCCCCTGATAACAGAAAGGATAGTGTCCAATGAGCAGTAACCAAATTCAAAATTAAAATGTAAACAAAATGAAACCAGAATTATTAACTGAACTGAGGTTAAACTAATACAACGATCGACGTTAAAAATATTTGAATTTCATATAGATTAACAAACATCCTAGACTTACACTAGTGCGTCCATCTACATAAGCGTATTTTGAAGGTAAGGAGGCACCTAGTCCGGTGCTGTCATTATCTGTATGCAGTTTATATGGCAAAATCGGTAAATTAAGTCTGATGTTCTCGCGTTCCACGGTCCATTAAAGATTTGCGTCTGGCCTTGTTAGGTTATAGATGTTAGTGACGCGCTCAACCCATTTTGTAACTGATTTCGGCTGGCGCCGAAATCAGTTACAAAATGGGTGACTCTTGTGCCTCGGGCATGAAAGTAAAATTCATCATTATAACAAAGGTTCATAAAAGTTTATTCACTTCACAACCAAATAAATTATGAATAAAATAAGGATTGGCGAAAACACAAACCAGTGAATTGATGAAACACAAATTGTAATTGTTACTAACAATAAATTGATTGTTTATGGAAACAAAATTAAGAAGCGTCAATCAGGTGAACAATTAACGTTAAATTCATTAAGTAAAAGTAAATAATAAACGTCTAATTCATTATCAAATCAATAAATAGAATTTAAATAAAATCAAAAGAAAACAATAAAAACACAAAGTATTAATTTAACTACAGAGTTAAATATTAAACAAATAAGGTGACTCAGGTGTGATTAACGTCACAATTAAGAGGTGTTGACAGAGCAGAGGTCGAACACCGAGTCCGCCCCGCCGCAGCGGGCGTAGCATTATATACACGTTGACCGGTCCGTCCCCACCTCGCCTGACTCACAGAGTGGTGCGATTACGTCACTTCCAACGTGCGGCGCACGTGTTTTCATAACCTTATTCATCCGCGCCGACATATATCGTTTAAAGGTAGATTGTCAACCCAGTTTTTTGACGCTATCGCTGAGCGGAAGCTTCCTGGGGTTGTAGTTATTCCTGCCTCTTTTAACAATGTCTTAATCCATCCCGCAATCATCGTTCGGGTGGCTGCCTTTAGTTGGCCTCTAACGGATATAAATAAATTTGAGGAAATAGCCAATAGCCGTCTATCTTCTAACAAGGCTTTAGTCTTTCTGACCCAATACACTGGACTTAGATGTATATTTTCCTGATTATCCATCAAACTGCAACCCGACTGCCTATGACTAGAACTGTCGGTCTTAGAGCCAAAGACTGGCCATAAGATCAAATTATCTTTGTTGTCCTTGAAATGTTCTGGGTCTATTGCAAGCAAGGTAAGGTCATGGACTCGCCTAACTAGCAAAAGAGCAACAGTGTGCCTGGGGCACGATTCCGTTATTTTACTTAAGCATGTGAGAGTAAACACGTTTTTATTATTTTAAAATTGTTGAATGTATTTTTTTAATCAACTTCCGGTTTATGAAAGTATTGTATTTGATTTCTTGTTACCCACACTTACTACCGAATCGTAGTATAAAAGTGGGGCGCACACGTGCCGACAGATCAAAGTCCGGTTAAGCAGTACACGGCCTCCTAGGCTGAACTGCGAGATGCCATACCAAAAAAAAAAAATGTCGACAGATCAGAAGTTGTTCGACTGCGGACACGGCACAATAGTGCTCTGAACTGTCAGGTAATATTACTCATGTTTATTTGTACTGTCGAATTGCTGTTCTACCGCCTATTTATTTTGTGCCTAATTATTCGCTGTGATTAGTAAATGTGTTTAAGTAACTTAATTTAATAAATTATTATGAATATTTAAATTGTCCTTTTTTTACCGTTGATTAGTGCTAGTTCGCCCACATCAGAAGTGGGATAAAAACACATAAACTACGCCTACGAATGTTTGATTTTCAGGTCTTTCAAGATGAACGTTGATGATTCAGCAACGGCCGATCCTGAGCTGCCTTATGGCGTGACAGATGCCACACCGCCACCGCCGGTGTTTCAACGGCGGGTTACTTCCGGGAGCCCATCACCAATTTTGGGCCACAGAAATGCTTCTCAAGTGAACGGCGGTACTGTTCCAGGTGGGTCAACGGATGGTCGCGACACAAGAACAGTAGAGTTTGTACCGATAAACTATATGCAAAACATGATGCAGGAAATGATGACGCAATTAATCCGTACCACCGCACAGGCTTTCAATCCACCAAGTGTGCGGCCTACTCCGCGGATGCGAAGTCTTGAACACATTTATGTCCCTGCATTTGATCCCGATGATCGGACCGATACTGTACAAGCCAGCAGCCTAGATGAGTACGCAACTCGAAAATGGGAGTTAGCAAAGAAGGCGATTGGCGTGGAGATGACTGAGCAACGTCTCGTCGAAGCAGTTATATCGGGTATGTCTGACTTCCGTATTCGCTCTGATTTGCTTCGACTTACACCAAAAAGTTTGCCACAGCTAATTCAAAGTCTTAATTCATATAAACGTAAGCGGCCTGGCCGATCACCTTATTCCATCTAAGCGTTTTAAAAACTTTCCTAGTTCAGAACTGGTATCTAGGCGTTGCCACAAATGTCATAAATTAGGTCACTTACAGAAAGATTGCCGCTCAAGCTCAACTAATTGCGGTCCTCAAAAGAATTCAGCTTCTACTTCTGACAGTTCCAAACCTACTGAATCAAAGCTCCCTAGAAATAACACCTGTACATTTTGTAACAGAAAGGGGCATAATTTTGAGAACTGTTTTCAACGCTTGAACAAAAACGCGAAAGATGAAAGGTCGTCACATGTAATTGTTAAAAAGAATTGATTTACACTTTTGGTACCCCTAAACGCATTGTTTGTGATCAGGCTGCTTCCTACACTGGGAGAGAATTTTCAAGTTTCTGTAATAATTGGTCTATAGAGTTGCATTTCATAGCTAGTGGTGTGAGCCGTGCAAATGGGCAAGTTTAGCGAGTGATGAAGGTTTTGTCAAACTGCTTTGTAGAGAACACATCCAAGAGAAGTTGGAAAGATGCTATTGGCAAAGTACAGTTGGCGAGTAATAGCACATTCATTAAAAGTACGGGCCATACCCCCTTCCAACTTCTTATGGGCTGTGATCAGTCTCCTACCGCTATATCAGCCTTACTAAATGATGTCGAACGTTTGGACCTCGATGCATGCTGCGAAGAAGCAAAACTCAGGATGGACGAGCTTGCTCAAACTCAAAAAGCTAATTTTGATAAAACTACAGCTAAAATTGTTCCCTTTAAGGTCGGTGATACTGTTTTGATTCAACAAAATCCGCGAGCAATTAACAAACTTGACAGTAAGTTCCGAGGTCCATGCGTCATTATAGAGATACATGATAATGATAGATACACAGTAAAAATGCATAAAACTGGTAATGAGTTGTATGTTTCCCATGATAAATTCTGTCAGTCCAGACACCCATGTCTGGACTGACAGAATTTATCATGTGAATTAACTGAGTCGTTAGATAGCTCTGATTAAATTTTGTATTTGATAGTTTATGTTTGTTGTTTACATTCGGGGGCGATTGTTCGGCATAACAGTGGTCGTCTGGCCAACGATCATGGTTGTGTTTGACAATCGTACCCGTGCCATGTGATTTGGCGTTACGGTCATGTGATTTGACCAGACTTGATTGCCATGTGATTTGGCGTTACGGTCATGTGATTTGACCAGACATGATTGCCATGTGATTTGGCGTTACGGTCATGTGATTTGACCAGACTTGATTGCCATGTGATTTGGCGTTACGGTCATGTGATTTGACCAGACATGATTGCCATGTGATTTGGCGTTACGGTCATGTGATTTGACCAGACTTGATTGCCATGTGATTTGGCGTTACGGTCATGTGATTTGACCAGACTTGATTGCCATGTGATTTGGCGTTACGGTCATGTGATTTGACCAGACTTGATTGCCATGTGATTTGGCGCAACAGTCATGTGAGTTGACTAGTATTGATCACCATGTGAATTGGTATAATGGTCAATATTTTTAGCCATGAGATTTGGCATTAGGGTCATGAGATTTGACCATTTCCGAATGTTTTTCCTACTACTGATTGGTAATGATCGTTTCTTAGATATTATGTTCGCGAGCCATAGGCTGCTCGTCAGAATGGCCGTGTGAGAGTAAACACGTTTTTATTATTTTAAAATTGTTGAATGTATTTTTTTAATCAACTTCCGGTTTATGAAAGTATTGTATTTGATTTCTTGTTACCCCCACTTACTACCGAATCGTAGTATAAAAGTGGGGCGCACACGTGTCGACAGATCAGAAGTTGTTCGACTGCGGACACGGCACAATAGTGCTCTGAACTGTCAGGTAATATTACTCATGTTTATTTGTACTGTCGAATTGCTGTTCTACCGCCTATTTATTTTGTGCCTAATTATTCGCTGTGATTAGTAAATGTGTTTAAGTAACTTAATTTAATAAATTATTATGAATATTTAAATTGTCCTTTTTTACCGTTGATAAGTGCTAGTTTGCCCACAAGCATTCTGCTATTTTTTCTTTATTGTTAAATTGAAACAGTTACAAGAACGATGTATACTAAACAGAAGAACACAAACTAAAAACAAAATAACACAATACGAGAATATCAGACAGAGCACATAGACAAAAAAAAGAGTGAAAAATTAAATTTTAAAATAGTCGACCAATGAGCGTCTCGAACCATAGACAGCGCGGTAAGTGTCATGTGTCAAAGATCAGGTTAACCCGGCCAATTACATGTGAGATATTTTATTATGCAATAATATATTATGTGTATCAAGTTATGTAATAGTGTAATATGTGTTATTGTGTTGTATAATTGTGCGTGGATATGAATATATGAATATATTAGTGTGGTGTGGGACGACCAAACATATAGGAATCCGGTAGCGTAGAGGATGACCATGCGAAGCAGTGTGTGTAATGCGTTTCAAGGACAATCCGAGGTAACTAAAAATTGAAATAATTCGAAATAGTGAGAAGCAATGTCAAAAAAAAAAAAAATATTGTTAAATAAAGTAATATAGAATTGAAATTAAATTAAAGAAATTATTACAGGTCCAGAAATGATAATGCTTCGTATGTATATGAAGTGAAGCAGACAGGAGGCAGCAAAACCGCACCACTACATTGCCGGGGATCCCAGCAAGGGCTGTGGGCCATAACTCTGAGCTATGCAACTAAATTCCTTTATTATAGGGATAATTGTACTTGTAATAATTTGTTTTTTAGTTGGAGTTTAAACGTTTTGATTGTTTTCAGGCCCCTTATAGGTGGTGGGAGGTCATTCCAGCAGTGTGTGGCTGCAAATTTGAAGCTGCCCCTGAAAGCTGCAGTTTTGTGAGGAGGAACCTTCAGCGGAGCAACTATGGAGCGAAGACCATGTCCGTAACATGTTTCCTTCCATATGAGTTTTTCATATAAATAGTGTGGCTTGTGGGTTGTAGTGATTCCAAACATTAGGCTGGCAAGATGTAGTTTACGCCTGGCAGCCATTTTAAGCATTTTAATTTCGTTGGTGTATGGTGTAACATGGTGTCTGCGAGGGACTTTAATGCAGAATCTGACACAGGCATTCTGAACCCGCTGTATCAACCTATCTGTCCTAACAAGCAGACAAGGCCCATATACAGTATCACAGTAATTTAGCTTAGATAGGACTAGAGTGTCAACAAGTTGTTTCCTAAGAGGTAGGCTAAGAAAATTACGGATACCATATAGTACCTTCAGTCTGTAGAAACAGTTTCTAACTGTATTATTTATGTGAGCCTCGAAGTGCAGCTCCGGATCCAAGATTAGGCCCAGACTACACGCTTGTTCTACCCGTTCAATTTTTTCCCCCTTAATGACTATCTCAGGCTTGGCAGTTAATATATTGGTGACCTGTTTTTTTGTTCCTAGCACCATAAACTTGGACTTAAGGGGGTTAAGCAGCAAACAATTCCCCTCCGACCAAGTCACTATCCGCTGCAGATCCTCATTTATCCTTTGAACTGCAGCTACCACATTATCCCTCTTGAAGGATGTGTACAGCTGAATATCATCTGCATACATGTGATATCTGCAGCTCATAAGGGATTTAGCTACATCAGCGCTATAGAGGATGTACAATAATGGGCCCAATATCGAACCCTGTGGAACTCCCCTAGTCACCGGGAGTGGAAGGGATGAGATGAGAGTACCGTCCTCTTTGTGGATTTGCACGAGCTGGGACCTGTCCGTGAGATAGCTAATAAACCAATCCACCGCAGTACCATCAAAACCATAGTAAGTTAACTTGGACAGCAGTAGACTGGTATTAATAGCGTCAAAAGCACGTGAAAAGTCCAGCAAGACAAGGATTGACCCCTTCCCCCGGTCGCGTGCCTCCAGAATATTACCCACTACATCCATCAACGCAGTTGCAGTCCCTCTACCCTTGCGGAATCCTGACTGTAACTCGGGTAATATGTTGTTTGCCTCCAGGTATTCTATTACCTGGAGGTATACCACACGCTCTAGAATTTTAGACAGGCAGGGCAGGATGCTTATAGGTCTAAGGTCTTTCATATTTACAGGGTCACTTATTTTGGGAATAGGGCAAACAATAGCACGTCTCCAAAGGCTGGGGAATGTATGAGTTTCTATGGACTTGTTGATGATATCAGTGATGACTTGCAGGGTGTTTGGCAGTGTGAGTGTCAACATGTCCAGACTGATACCATCAACACCCAGAGCTCTTGACCCCAGACTCTTGATTATCCCCAGAACAGTCTCCGGATTGGTACCAGAAAGAGAGAACCTGGCTGGACTATACCTACGCGAATTAAAGTAGTTGTTCAATGAGATATTGTCGCTACAATTCCCTGGTACAGTCAAGAATGCCGCATTAATACTATCCGGATTATCAAAATGACTTGGCAGCCGCTTATCTTTATGGTCAGGAAGAACATCTGATTTTAAATTCTGCCATAATAGTTTGGGATCTTTACTTAGCTCATTGATGTTTTTTGTAAAGTATGCGGTCTTTTCCCTCACTAAAGCGGCTGCTGCCTCATGCTTTTGATCCAGATAGTACTGCCTGTGGTGTGGGAGCTTTGTTTCGCGACTTCTCTGTCTAGCTTCATCTCGAAGCTTGAACATTAGACGAATATTGTCAGTTATCCACGGTGTAGGCCGCTTATAATAGGTCTTTGTCTTCATAGGGGCATGGAGATCGAAAAGTTGAATTATGTAGGAGTTAAATGTTTGAACCATAGCATCAACGTCATCCAAAGTTCCAATATCAGACCATGGTATCGCGTTCAGGTCTTGCTTAAAATAATCTGGCAAGATGTCAGCGAGAGGACGAAACCTGACAATCCTTGTTTTACACTTTGGCTTCCTGAAAACTGATTCACAAGTGATAAAGGCATGATGACCAAGCTCACTGATATGGTTCACTTCGACATTTCGTATGAGAGCATCAGTGCATATAATGTCGATCAATGAGCAACTGTCGTTCACAAAATGTGTGGCTGTTGTGACAGATTGAACCAGATTAAAGTTGCCGAAAAATCCCATTAGCTGCCTAGTCTTTGAACTATTAGAATTTAGAAGGTTGACGTTTAAGTCACCTAATAATATGATATTGTCATATGGGCCTAAGGCGCTAATACTGGCAGTTATGGCACCGAGGAATTGTTCCAGGTCCTGCCAGGGCGGGCGGTACGCGGTCCCTATAAGAAGCCTGTTTTTGTTTACTGTGAGGCCCAGCCAGAGTTGCTCGACAGTCGAGTGCTCAGGATGAGCCTTGACTCTTGCGTTTATACCATTCCTAATATAAAAAGCCACACCCCCGCCACGCCCTCCTCGTACAGAAACAGGTCGTGGTATATGTTTAAATTTGTATCCGGGGATACTGGGAGCGCGGTCCTCTTCCCCACTGCGTAACCATGTCTCATTGATAGCCATGATGTCCACAGAGTGGTTACCCATGGCGATCAAGAACTCGTCCTGTTTAGTCCCCAGAGATCCCGCATTTAATAGACCAAACTTAATGTATTTACTAGGAGCCATAGATACTATTAGGTGCATGCATTACATGTGTGAGAGTGTAGGCATAGTACCAGCCTATAAAGTAGTGTGTCGATGTAAAGTGTATGTTTATATGTGAAATATATAGAATTTGAAAGTGGTTGGGGTTAAAAGAATATATGATATGTTTATAATTAGAATTAGGTGTAAATGTAAATTGTACATATAATGTAAATAAATAATTTTTAGCAGATAAGTGATGAGACATTTGTATTGAGTAAATTCCGCGTACGTGCAGTCTATGATTGAGGACGGTGCAAAAAAGGTCATAACAATCATTTTGCCATTTTAAATATAAACAAATAAAGACTCGAAGGTAGATTTTACTTAAGCTAGGCTGTTTAATTTTCAGAGCCGAAGACTCGGGATAAGTCCCCTTCCGTGCGGATCCTCTGCGCCTTGTCCCCCGGCGCCTTCCTGACGAGGATGCGGCCCTGCTTGGTCCAGACAAACTTCCAGCCAAGAGCGCCGGCCGCTTCCCGTGCTTGACGAAATAACAAGCGGTTAACTTTAGTCAACCGCTCGTTTAAGAAGAACCGCTGCGCAGGCCCGGACATGCCGAGATCCGTCGTAGTTGCGCCTCGTCGCACTCGCGCGCTCGCCATAAGCTGGTCACGCAGGTCTCGGCGAGCAAGGCGCACGACTATCGGCCGCGGGCGGGATATGGTTGGTCCCGCTGAGTTCGTCGCGTTGAGCTGCCTGCCACCTACACGCTCTGCACTGACGATGTCTCGATCTTCCAGGCTGATCCCTAACTTGTGACCTAAGGCTTTAATTAAATGGGTAGGGTTTTCCGCTTGTTCCTCCGGCAAGTTGGACACCTCTATATCATTAGCAAGAAGCTCCTGGTCCCTATCATTGAGCTCTCGCCTCAGCTCCTCCACTATTTCGCCTACGTTGTCGGAGTTCGTGGGCCTCGAAGTAGCACGCTGTTCAAGTGCGTCTACCCTGGCCTCTAGACCGTCGACACGCGCGCTGCAGCAGTTCAAGGTGGACTTAAGCTCCGACATTTCCACCTCCATTTCTCTCCTAAACACCTGTATCTCCGCACGAACCGCTCTCAGCTCGTGAAGGATTACATGCAGGTCATTGCTAGGTACAGGTGACAACTCACGAATGGTGGTGGTGGCGGCATTGAGCGACGTTGCGTTTTTGCTAGGTGAGCTGGAGTCCAGGATCGAAATTCCTGCGACATCGCTTGGAGAACTATGTGTGGGGCCTCTGACAGGGGTATCGTTTCTGTTGTCCCTAACAATGTTCCTCTTACACTCGGGACATCGCCAAGTGGGAGGAACGGAGGCTTTAGCAGTGAATCCTCCACATATTCTACAGTAGAGAACCTTGCATTTCCCACACCTAGCGCCATCTACCGACGAGGTAAAACGAGAGCAACCTCCACATTTGATACCCGGCATCGTTGGTGACTGTGACAGTTCTAGTATCCCAAGTGGTTCCGGTCCGACTCACTAGATGGCGATATTGGTGATCCACTAGACAGATCAATGAGCAGCTTGTCACCACGAGACAGATGGCGCTACAGTTAGTGATGCGCGATTGCACTTACTTATAGTCTGTGGCAACGATGTCAAAACTCACGTCCAGCAAACCAAATTAATTATTTTGGCGGGTAACCGTATAACTTTGTACCAAAAACCGTATTTAAATTTGTTGATTTTCAGCCCAAGGCCGCACTATTTCACTCTCACTACAAACTATGTATAGCTGACTGACAGAATGTAAACAATAAAAGTTTTTGATGCACTTTGACTTTTAATTCAATTTATAATAGGGAATCGTCCTGCAGATGACTTAGCCGAAACAGCTGTCAGCTGTCAACTCAATTTCGACATTATTATTTCTATTCAATTTTGACATTATTAACTTAGGAGAATCGGGCCCCTGGATGTTGCAAATGGACTATTCTCGTCTACGTTTCCTAGGTAAGCAATTGGTCAATACTCCAGATGGACGGCTTCCGGGGAACAGTCTGATTAGAACGTGTGAACTTAGCTCTCCAGCGGCTTCTGCATTCCATAGTGTAGCTACGGCTGACTTGTGTAATAAAATAGTATTATATGCTAGTTTAGTTACTATGTGTAAGTCCGCTAAAAATCGGACAAGTCCAGTAGGATTAAAAGGATCCCATTTCATACTTTTCGCCCCATTTAACCATCAACTCCAAGCTGATTGATAAGTGTTGCGTGTGGATTGTCTCAAGACTGCAATAGATTAAACTGAACAGTACTCCAGTCGGAGAGACTCCTTGTTGATAATGCTTGCGATTTTGTCCCCTAGAAGTGCTTTTAGATTCGACCAAGGATTTCATAGAATCTCTAGAAAAACAAGACTCTTTTGCGGCTGGATTGAGAATTGATATTTCCATATTCATTTGCCATCCTAGGTGGTGCAAATGATCCAAAAGTAGGCGAATGTGGCCTCGCAATGTCGATATATCTTGGTGAGCCACCAGAAAATCGTCGAGATACACAATCATTCGTAACCCTTGAGTTCTTAAGGTTTGAGCCACCCATTGGTCAATGTGGCGAAGGTCTTGGGTGCCATGCTTAAGCCAAATGGTAGACACATCTAAAGCAGTTTTCCTCTGTATGCTAGTCGAAGAAAGCGTCTGTAACCTTCGGCTACCGAAAAGTAGAAGTAAGCTTCGGTGAGATCCACTTTGCACAGCCAGTCGCCTTTCTGCAGAAAACTCCGGCACCCGAAAAGCATTTAACAAACTGAAGGGTTCCGTAATTATGAACTTGTTGAGAGCCTTGAGATTGAGTATAGGCTTTTCTTTCCGTCGCCTTTTGGGCACAAGAAACATATTGGAAAGAAAGCTGGGAGAATTTGGAGCTATCTATAGAACTTTTTGTTTTATCATTTGGGATATGACGACATCCATCTCTTTGGACTCTCTGGTGTACTGTAGTCCTTTCAAATCTGGCATTATCTATCAAAGGTGGCTTTTGGCCAATGGTATGCGATACCCATTTATTATTTTTAACAAGAAAGGCGGAGCTCACATTTCTTTCCATTGGTCTTGATATAATGTTAGGTGTTCGCACTACTACGGGATGTTAAAATAAGTGGACTGTATATAGTTGATAGGCGCGGTTTATTGCCGTTCTAATTACAATAATCAAAGATCTCGCGGACAAACAATTCATATAGGTTGTCTAAACGAATGTCGACCGTCGTCGGTGGTGTCCGTGAGCGCAAGACTCGTCTATGCCCCCACCGAGGGGGTCCCCACGTTGTCGTCGTGGTGGGGCTTGTGTGCCTCAATGATCCTGAAGCTCTGCCGGTAGAGATACTCATGCCGGAAAGGTTCAGGGGAGAGGCCAGACAAAGAGGGACCCAGGGAGGGGCCGCTCCTGACCAGTCGACGCTAGTGGACATGGCAAGGATGCGGCCATACCCGCAGAGGTGCAGGCGCACTGAAGCGGCGCTCGTTTGCTCTTCGTACAACGAAGAGCAAACCTTTTGGCGGGTCTGCTGAGCCGGGTTGGCTGGACAGCAGACGGAGGCATGCCTAATGCCGCCGCCGAGGGCTTGGCTTAATCGCCCGGCCCAGAGGAAGGACACCTCTTAGATAAAAAACCACCCAATCCCAAGTTTTGGGAGCGCGGCGAGGGGATGAATGGCCGTGGGGGACACGGTCGTTAGCGCTCCCCCCTGTTGGGGCCAGCCGCCCCCAACAGTATGTAGGCTTGCCCCGGTATGAGGCCACTGCCGGGGTGGACGAATAGTTGCTCTCATACTCGTGGGAACTGAATGGATTCTACAAATACAAATCAAAACAAAAACATAGACGAATTAAGGGAGTGGGATGAGGACTCGGACTCCGAGTCCGCATCCAGCGATGGAGCAGCGGGAGACCTCAGGGTTCCCCAAAGCAAGAAGGACCACCGAGTCGACGCCTTCCTAAAGAGGAAGAAGGACGACTTGGGGTCTTCCTCCTGTGGCCGCGGGGCCCCGGCCAAAAAGGCCGACCGGAGGCCGGAGAAGGGGAGGGCCGCTGAGGCGCCCAAGGACAAGGGAGGAGCAGCTCAACAAAGCTCCTCCGAGGAGGACTCGGCGGCCGTCGGCTCTGACCAGGAGCGGAGGGCCAATTTCGCCAAGACGGTGGCGGCCGCGTTTAAGGGCGTGTCCCAAAAGCGCCTCAAGGCCAACAAGCAAAGGGCGATTGACTCGGCCTCGGCCACAATCATTGCGGCAGCTGAAGAAAGCTTCGGCCAGGCTCCAAAGAGCGATCTGGCCAAGCTGCAAGAGGAAGTGGCTCGTCTCACGGCCGCCCTGAACTCGCTCCTGGAGGAGAACAGGAGTCTCCGGGCGGACCTGAGAAAGATGAGGGAGCAGGAGGCCGAACGCAGCGGGACCACTTCACAGCGGCCGCAGTCCTGGCCCTGGTTCGGCAGGAGATGGCGGCCTTCCAGGCCCGCTTCTCCGTCCTGGAGGGCAGGGTTCTGCGCCCCCCCCTCGCGGCGTCGAAGCCCCCAGCGGCCCAAAGGGCCTCCTATGCGGCTGCGGCTGCAGCGGCACCCCCGCCCAGAAGGGGACCGCCGAACAAGCCACCTGTGGCGGCGCCGAGCAGGCCGCCCAGGAAGGCGGCCGCCCAGCCAAAGCCCAAGGCCGCAACAGCGGTCCAGGCGCAGAGGGCCCCGGTGCCAACATCAGCACCGGTTCCGTCGTCGGCACCAGTGGCGAAACGCCCTCCGAAGCCGACACCGTCTGCGGCCCCCCCCTCTTCTGCCACTGAGTCAGAGTGGCAGGTGGTGGGGGAAAAGAAAAAGAGGCGGAGGGCGGCCAAAGCGGCCAGGAAGAAGGCCCAAAGGCAGCGGCGCAAGGAGCGAGCCGCCGCGGCGCAACTCCGCGCCCCCAAGACCGCGGCTGTAGTAGTTACACTACAGCCGGACGCGGTCAAAAGGGGCGTGTCGTACCGCGACGTGCTCGCCCAAGCAAAGGAGGCGGTGAACCTGCAGGAGCTAGGTATCACCTCCGGCCTCCGGCTCAGGGTGACCGCAACGGGCGCCCGAATGCTGGAGGTCCCAGGAGCGGCCAGTGGGCCCGCCGCAGACGCTCTAGCCGAGAGGCTTAGGGCGTCCATAAGTGCGGACGATGCCCGAGTCTCCAGGCCCCACAAGTGTGCGGATCTGCGCATCATGGGCCTGGACGACTCAGTTACTGCGGAGGAGGTGGTGGCCGCCGTCGCTAGGACGGGTGGGTGCTCTGCCGACGAAGTGAAGGCGGGCACCATACGTCCCGACTTCAGGGGCACGTGCACCATCACGGTGAGCTGCCCCGTGACGGCGGCCAAGAACATCGTCGACGGCCGAAGATTGCTGGTTGGCTGGGTGTCGGCGCAGGTCAAGCTGCTTGACCCCCGACCGCTGAGGTGCTTCCGATGCCACGTCGGGCATCATGTGGGTGTTCGTTGCACCTCGGAGGTCGACCGCAGCGCCCTCTGCTTCCGCTGCGGTCAGCCCGGACACAAGGCCGTGGCTTGTAGCGCCGCGCCGCACTGCACTGCGTGCGCGGCGGCTGGCAAGCCGGCCGAACACCGGGCAGGGAGCAAGTCCTGTGCCCCACCCGCCAAGACCAAGAGTAAGGGCAAGGGCCGGCCGTCCGTCGCCGCCACCACCACCACCTCCGCAGTGGCCACCACCGCAGCTCCTGCGGCCGCCGCCGCCTCCAACGCTGTCGCCGCTGTCAACGCCGTCGCCACTGCTGCTGTCGCAGCGCCCGTGTCGGCGTCTCAAGAGGAGGAAGACGTGATGGAGTGCTAGTCTGGCTCCATTACGCTTCCTCCAGGCGAACATCAACCACTGCGCCCGTGCCCAGGATCTGTTGCTCCAAAGCATGGCGCAGTGGTCGATCAACATCGCCGTGGTCGCTGAGCCGTACTTTGTCCTTCCCAGGGATGACTGGGTTAAGGACCTTAGCGGCTCAGTGACCATCATATCGTCGGCCGCCGCTGGTACTCCTTCCCTCGAAGGGGTGAAGAGTGGAAGGGGTTGCGTCGCAGCACGGTTCGGGGAGATAGTCGTCGTGGGGGTGTACTTCTCCCCGAGCCGAACTCTCGCCGAGTTCCACAACTCCCTCCTGGAGTTGTCCGTCGTCGTCGGAAGTTATTCCCTCCCTGTGCTAGTGTTAGGGGACTTCAACGCCAAGAATTTGGCCTGGGGTTCCCGACGCACAGATGCACGGGGTAGGATGGTGGAGGACTGGGCGCTGGAAGCAGGCCTGGTCGTCCTCAATCGGGGTTCTGCCCCCACGTGTGTACGGATGCGGGGCGAGTCAGTGGTGGATATCTCGTTCGCCAGCCCCGCTCTGCTGCCGCGTGTCTTTGACTGGCGCGTGGAGGAGAGGGTGGAGACCTACTCCGATCACCGGTACATCCGGTTTGACGTCTCCGCCCAGAACCCTAGCGCGCCGGTCCTGCAGACCCCGAGTGGTCCACGTTGGGCGCTGAAACATCTGGACCGGGAGCTTCTCCTGGAAGCCTCAGTCGTGCAGGCCTGGGTGTCATCACCGGACAGGCCCGCCGACATCAACGACGAGGCGGAGTGGTTCCGGGAGACCATGTCCGAAATTTGTGACGTGGCCATGCCCCGAGTCCCGCCAGGACGCGCCCGACGCCAGGTGTACTGGTGGTCTTGCGAAATCGCGGCCCTTCGAGAGGCGTGCGTCGCTGCGAGGCACCTTATTGGGAATAGGATATGGGCGCAAAGAAAAATACAATTTCAGAAATCGTACCTGTAATTAATATTTCTTCAAGGAAGGTATAATGTCTGCCTCCTAACACAGATGAAAAGAAAAAAGGGGCGAAATAATAACCGTTCACGGCTTTTATACTAAAAGTATTTGGTGTTGCCATGTTAAACATTACCAGAGACAATATACAAAATTAATTTTTGTTTTATACCAACACGCCCCCTCAAAAATTAATTACTTACAAACTATTTACAATCATAGTTTTCCGACTAACCAGAACATTAAAACCTTCCAAGTATTGCCTGGGAAAAATTACATCAAATCATGGTCCAACATTCGTTGCAAGGATTAGGAAAACCCAGTAAAACCTAATCAGACCATAAAATAATCAATCATAAATATCAAAATAAAATAACATGAATTCAACATAAAATACAACACAAAAATACAACAATAACTCAAAAACATTATAAGCATAAATTCAACATAAAATACAACACAACAATTCAACAATAACTCAAAAAAAAAAACATTATTAACATAAACCCATCTTATCTCTGAACTGTCTAAAAACAACAGCAGGCAGTGGCTTGGTTAATACATCGGCTATCTGTTCACCTGTGGAGAGATACAACAATTTAATAACATTGTTTTGTACTTGTTCTCTAGAAAAATGGTACTTAATGTCAATGTGCTTAGACCTCTTGTGGCTTGTGGGATTGTTTGCTATACTGATACAACCATTATTGTCTTCAAAAATAGGTATAGGACTGACAATATTAATTTTAAAACTAATTATTAGAGACTTCAACCATAATGCCTCTTTTACAGCTTCAAACAATGCCATATACTCGGCCTCAGTTGAAGAAGCCGCCACAGTTAATTGTCTTTTTGTATTCCAGGTTACTGTACAGCTTTCAAACAATTTAAATAAGTAGCCTGAGGTACTTTTTCTATCATTAACATCGTTACCACCCCAGTCTGAATCTACATATCCACACAAAACATGTTCAAAATTATTACACCTTACATACGTTAGTTTTAATTCTAAAGTACCTTTCAAATACCTAAGCACTCTTTTAAGACTTTGCCACAACTAATTATTATTTTTGTTAGTGTATCTGCTCAATATATTAACACTAATACTCAAATCAGGGCGTGTACACAACATAACATACATTAGACAATCAATCAGGTTACGGCAAGGTGCATTATATTCACTATCTATGTTAAGAGCGTCATAGTTAGGTTTATTCTCCATAGGTGTGCCGATTTCATTACAGTCAGTCATGCCGAATTTCTCTAAAATGGTTTTTATATATGAGCTCTGATCTAAAGTTATAGTGTCATTACTTCGAGTTATTTTAATACCAAGAAATAGTTTAATCTCATTAAAGTCAACCATTTTAAATCTACTCTTTAAATAACTCTTAAAACTGTCTAGTAGTGACCTATCTGCACAAGCTAGGACCAAATCGTCGACATACAAAAGCACATATATATTCCTATTAATATCACCGTTATTTAAAATATAAATACACCTATCTACCGATGAGTTAACGAAACCTTTTTCTTTCAGACATTGGTCAAATAATTCAAACCAACACCTGGCAGCCTGTTTAAGCCCGTATAAAGCTTTATTTAATTTACACACATAACCTTCTTTACTAACAATACCATCTGGTACTTTCATATAAATTTCTTCCTTCAAAATTCCATTTAAAAATGCTGTTTTAACATCCATATGATGTATTAATAAATTAAATTGATTTGCAAAACTAATCATAAATCTAAAACTGGCTATACGAGCAACTGGGGCAAAAGTTTCATTGTAATCACTCAAGTATTCCTGACTAAAGCCCCTGGCAACAAGACGTGCCTTATATTTTAATGGATTACCAAACTCATCCCTTTTAATATTAAAAACCCATTTGCTGTCAACTATGTTTTTATTATCAGGCTTAGGCACTAGCGTCCAAGTATTATTATCAAATAGTGAATCTAATTCATCTTTTATTGCACCTTCCCATTGAAGCCTATCATGCCTATTTTTAATATCATTATATGAAGTAGGTAATTCGCAGCTGACTGACTGTGCACACAACAAAACTTCGTCAATTTCGTTATAAGATACTGGTATACGACCTTTTAGCCTCTCACTCCTTCTCAATTTACAAGAATTTTCGGTATCTACTTCAGTACTACAAGTTTTAGTCGAACTTGCTTGATTGTCAACATTTGCCTCAACCATATCATTTGAATCGTTTAACTTACGATTCTTCCAACCGGGAACAGACTCATCAGATTTCAATGTATCTGATTTTAAACTACCTGATTTTACACTATCAGGTTTCGAACTCTCACAACCTTGAGGCGTTATTGACCCTGACTTTGATGTCAGTTCAGTATTTTGGAAATGTTCCACTTCATTCCCTTCGAGTCTCAACAGAGGCCTAGATTTCAAAAAATTAATTTCATCCACTATAACATCCCTCACTATTTCATATTTTACATGTTCTGCGTTCCATACCCTATAGCCATTCGGTACATATCCTAAAAGAACACCCTTCCATGATTTCTCATCAAACTTAGTTTTTCTGATTTTATTATGCACATAGACGGTAGCACCAAAAACCTTTAAATGTTTAATAGCAGGCTTTTTATCATGCCACATTTCATAGGGAGTTTTATTTTGTTGCAATGCGCGGGTAGGCGTTATATTTATCAAATATACAGCGGTTAATACCGCGTCACCCCAAAAACATTTAGGTAATTTTGCACCACTAACCATTGCGCGGGCTTTTTCTACTATTGTTCGAACCATGCGTTCCGAAACTCCATTTTGTTGCGGAGTTCTCGGCACAGTAAAGTGGTATGAAATTCCTCGAGACGCACAATACTCTTTCATTTCACTAGACAAATACTCCCGACCATTATCACAATACAAGTTAACCAATTTCAAATTGAATTTTGCCTCACTCTTTGCAACAAAATCTTTAAAAGCAGAAAACACATCAGATTTATAGGCTATCGGGTATACAACACAGTAGTGAGTAAATTGATCCACAAATAACACAAAATAATTCTTATTATCAATTGTAGAAGGAGTGATTGGCCCACAAACATCAGTATGCACAATAAATAAGGGTCGTTTAATATGCCTTTTATCCTTGCACGAGTTAAATGGCAACCGACTTTGTTTCCCATTTATGCATGATTCGCATAGTGTTGCGTCAGGTGTCACAGATTCAATTAGGTTACCATCGTCAGTCATACAATTATTTCTTAATTCTAAAAACTTTTGTTTACTAATGTGACCTAATCTTTGATGCCACAAGTCGTAATTATTTTTATCACTCTTACACAACTGGGAAATAGACCGATTGACACAAATTTTAAAATCTATCGATATTAAATTATTAATTGCCTTACCTCGCATCAGTATTTTATCGTCCTTACTGATATACGTTCCACGCTGATCGAAGGTGATGGTCAGCCCAGCACGTTGCATCCTCGACACCGATAGCAGGTTGTGTGGCGCCTCGGGACAGAACAACACGTCCTCCAAAGTGCCCTGGATGCCTGTGTCGCTCATCACTTCCAGTGTTCCACGTTTGGTGGCTGAAATAAATTCACCGTGTTTAGCAATTGAAATCTTAAACGGTGTGGGTAAAGTCGTATAATTACTGAAAAGATCTTCCCTGTTAACGATGTGGTCGGATGCTCCGGAATCCAATAGGAATGTTATTTGTCTCACATCGTCGTTCGTTTCATGATTACCAGACATGAATGCAAAACCGGTGGCTTCACTTGAGTTGGATGCCCCCTCAGTCAGCTCTACCGCTTGAATAGTTCGGGGCCGGTCCGCCGGTTTTCGCTGTAGGTTAGGTTGATTCGTCCGGTCAAATTTATGTTGGTAGTTACGGCGCTTGAAGTAAAAACAGTCCCTCTTGAGGTGGCCCTTTCGCCCACAGTGGTGGCACTTGGAAAGCTTCTTCGTATCCTTAAAACTCTGCTGGTTTGATCTCGTATCGAATCGCCTTCCATTGAATTCGGTGCGGGCGTGAAGTACTTTTGACGAGGTGTCACTACCCTCATTTTTAAGTTTTACTTCATGATCCAGCAATCTTGTTTTCACAAAACTCAACGTTAAATTATCCTCTGATAATGTTTCGATTGCCGTGATGACGCCATCGTATGAAGTTGGGAGGGAAAGAAGTAAATGAGAAACCTTGTCAGTTTCTTCGAGCTTCGCTCCAGCAGACAATAACTCCGTCATTAAGTCGTCGAAAATCGTGAAGTGTTTGACTAGTGGAGTGTCACCTTGCAGCTTCAAGCTCAGCAACTTCTTTCGTATCGCCAACTGCGTTGCTAAACTTTTTCTCTCGTACAAAGCGTCGAGGTTCTGGAAGATTTCTCTGGCGGTCAGTTCTTCTTTAGCAAAACTAAGAAAGGAGTCTGCCAAATACTCGACGATCACACTCTTCGCAGTTCGGTTTTGCTTCTCCCAAGCCTCGAGCCGTATCACAGGTACCTCATCGACGACCCTGATGACGTCTAACTCGGTTAGCAGCGCTCGAATTCGGAACTTCCACACGCTGTATTTTTCCCCGTTGAATGGCTGGATGTTTCTCTTCGTTTTAAGGTGGTCCATGATAAATATTGGAACAACAGCACAATACCTGTTTCAAACAAGCAGTATGGCTGGGCCCATAACCTATTGGGAATAGGATATGGGCGCAAAGAAAAATACAATTTCAGAAATCGTACCTGTAATTAATATTTCTTCAAGGAAGGTATAATGTCTGCCTCCTAACACAGATGAAAAGAAAAAAGGGGCGAAATAATAACCGTTCACGGCTTTTATACTAAAAGTATTTGGTGTTGCCATGTTAAACATTACCAGAGACAATATACAAAATTAATTTTTGTTTTATACCAACACACCTGTACACCAGACACCGCAGGCTACGCATCCGCCCTCCGGATGCAGAAGCCAGGGAAGCAGAGCTGTACGAGGGATACAGAGCTGCGAAGACCGCCCTCCAATTGGCCATCATCCAGGCCAAGGAGGTGGCCAATGCGGAGCTGCTGGGGTCTCTGGACAGGGACCCGTGGGGGCGCCCGTACAAAATGGTGCGGGGCAAGCTCCGCCCATGGGCCCCCCCGCTGACCCAGAGTCTCCGGCCTCAGCTGGTGGAGGAGGTGGTGAGCGCTCTGTTCCCTTCGCGCGGGGAACACTCTCCCCCGCCCATGGCTCTGCAACCCGCGGTGTCAACGACGGACCACACTTCCGACGACGACGATGTCCCCGAGGTGACTGGGGTGGACCTGAGAGTGGCGGTGGCTAGGCTGAAAGCCAAAAACACCGCCCCAGGGCCTGACGGCCTGCCTGGCAAGGCCTGGGTCCTGGCCCTTGAGGCTCTCGGGCCTCGACTTAGGGGGCTTCTCAGCGCATGTTTGGAGAGGGGCCAGTTCCCACTTCGTTGGAAGACGGGGAAACTGGTCCTCATTCGGAAGCCGGGGCGCCCTGCGGACTCTCCGTCCGCATACCGGCCCATCGTGTTGCTCGACGAGGTGGGCAAGCTCTTTGAGCGAGTTGTCGCACACCGCCTCGTCGCGCACCTTGGGGGGATAGGGCCGGACCTTGCGGACCACCAGTTCGGTTTCCGCAAGGGGCGCTCAACGGTGGACGCCATCATGCGCGTGAGAGCTCTCACGACGGGGGATGCTGTGTCCCGGGGGGGGGGGTCGTCTTGGCGGTGTCTCTTGACATCGCCAACGCCTTCAACACCCTTCCCTGGAGTTGCATCAGGGAGGCACTCCGGTATCACCGGGTGCCGACCTACCTTCGTCGCGTGGTCGAGGCCTATCTGTCGGATAGGTCCATCATTTACCCTGGTCACAACGGGGAATGGAACCGGCGAGAGATGTCGTGCGGTGTTCCGCAGGGGTCGGTACTGGGGCCGCTCTTGTGGAACATCGGCTACGACTGGGTGCTGCGCGCCGACCTCCCTAGCGGCGTCAGCGTGGTCTGCTACGCTGACGACACGCTGGTTCTGGCACAAGGGAGGTCGCACCAGGAGGCGGCCGACAAAATGACGCGCGGGGTTGCGATAGTCATCGAGAGGATCCAGCTGCTGGGACTGGAGGTGGCCTTGCACAAATCCGAGGCCATGTGCTTTCATGGGCTTCGGAACGCGCCACCTTCAGGCTCCCAAGTCACGGTGGGGGGGGTTACCATCGGCGTCGAGGGGGCGATGAAATACCTGGGACTCGTCCTCGACGGCCGGTGGAACTTCGTCGAGCATTTCCGACGTTTGGGCCCCAAACTGGAGAAGGCAGGTGCTGCATTCAAGCGGCTCCTGCCCAACCTGGGCGGCCCAAACGCCCCCTGCCGCAGACTTTACGCGGGGGTCATGCGGTCCATGGCCCTTTACGGGGCCCCGGTATGGGCACGTTCGGTACGGCCGCGGGCTGTACACTACCTGAACGTGCCCCAAAGGGTGATAGCCATTAGGCTAATCCAGGGGTACCGCACGATGTCCCGCGAAGCAGCTGGCCTACTTGCTGGACTGCCACCGTGGGATCTGGAGGCGAGGGTCTTCTTGCGCCTGTACGACTGGCGCGAGGAGGCTCAGCGCCGGGGAGAAACCCCGTTGCCGCGGCAAGTTGTCGCGCAGCGGGCGGAGCTCCGGCGCGATCTCATGGTGGCCTGGAGGGAGCGACTGTCGCAACCCAGTGCAGGGCACGCCACCATCGTGGCGGTAAGTCCCCTCTTTGAGGAGTGGCTCGGGAGGAGTCACGGCGCCCTCACGTACCGCATGACGCAGGTCCTCACCGGACACGGTTGTTTCGGGAGGTACCTGCACCGCATCGGTCGTGAGGAGGCGCCCGGGTGTCACCATTGTGCGGACAGCCCCGAGGACACGGCGGACCACACAGTCCAGGTGTGCCCCGCATGGGAGGGGCACCGCCGGGTTCTCGTCGAGGCTTTGGGCGGCGGCGACCTCTCGCGTCCGGCCTTGGTTCAGGCCATGGTCCGGGGCGAGAGGGAATGGGATGCCGTCGCCTCCTTCTGCGAAGCGGTCATGCTCGAGAAGGAGGAGGCGGAACGCCAGAGGGTTCGCACCTCTCATCCCGGCCGCCGCGCTGGACCAGGTAGACACCATGGGCGCCGGGTGTCGCGAGATGACTCCCGGCCACCGTAGGCGTGGGTCTGTGGGCGGTGAGTTCGGGTGGCTCATCGTCCCTCTGTCTTTCTAGACGACAGACCCGTGTCGACGGCGCGCGTTGTTCCACGCGCTCCTCAAAGAGATGTCAGCAACCCCAGCGGGGCCCAGCAGGGCCAAGGCCTGCCGGGGCTACGGGTTGTTCGAAAGAGATACCGCGGCCCTGGTACATAAAAGGCCTATGACGGAACACGACGATTTTAGTCAGTAAGAGTCTGACACTCCCTCACCGCTGCTAACCCACAGCGGGAGGGGTCATTTGATGATTTTACGTCGCTAAAAAAAAAAAAAAAAAGACTCGTCTATGCCCCTCTCGCCCGGCGCCCCCCTCGATGCACCGCTCGCCGCTGCGCCGCTCGCCACGATGACTCAGAAGCGAGTAGGCGGCCGCTAGCGCCCTTTGCCGAAGGTATGTTGGGTTTGATTCCCAACATGCTCCCCGGGTTGAAGGAACTTCAAAGTTCTGGAAGGGGACAAATGTTATTGAAGGCCCTCCTGATAGTGCTTCTTTTTGTTAGGACCTCTGCGACTCTGGAAATCCCG
Organism: Helicoverpa assulta; assembly: GCA_963856015.1. Lineage (NCBI taxonomy): Eukaryota > Metazoa > Arthropoda > Insecta > Lepidoptera > Noctuidae > Helicoverpa > Helicoverpa assulta. The sequence goes on along the minus strand of CAWLCW010000001.1, from coordinate 15,771,546 downwards.
TCGCTACCAGGGTACACTTTGGTCACTCGACCTAGGCTCCAAAGTGAAGGAGGAAGTGCTCTGTCCTTAATTAAAACAAGGGAGCCTAACTTCAGCTCCGCCCTTGACGAGTGCCACTTCACTTTCTGTTGAAGAAGAGCAACGTATTCCAGGGAGAATCGGTCCCAGAAATGTCGACGGATGACTTCGATTCTCTTGTAACGTTCCAGGCGGTTGATCTTCCCAACATCTACATCAGAATCCTGCGAATGAGGCAGAGCATTAAGTGGACGTCCAATTAAAAAGTGGGAAGGTGTAAGTGCGGAAAAGTCAAGAGGATTTGAGGTAAGCTGGGTTTGTCGCGACGCGCTACGAGCACCACAGTGACAGGTATAAACAATAATACTTCGTTTAGTTCACAATCTTGCAGCCTTACTATTATTTCCAATTATGACGAGAAATATAGACTTCCAGTGGACTGTCATATTTTACCTCATGTCACCAAAGTTTTACCGTCTTCTTTTATAAACATAGACAATATCCCCCTCCCTTCGGGCATAAGTCTTGCTGACCCTTCATTTAATATACCGTCAGCAATTGACATCTTACTTGGGGCTGATGTATTTTGGTCCGTCTTGTGTAATAATTCCATAGATTTGGGTAAAAATCAACCCAAATTATATGGAACCAAACTGGGTTGGCTGGTGTCAGGGTACGTTGCCCGCCATAAGTCACACACTTCTCATCTTGTTTGTAATTTTTTAAGTGAAGAAGCCGATCCAGACTTATCTCGTTTCTGGGAATTAGATTCCGTAGCAACCAAGCACTCCCTGTCTCCCGAGGAGCAGGCATGTGAACAAAGTTTCATCAAAAACACCTTTCGAAAGAACGATAGACGCTTCTTCGTTGTTATGCCGCTGAAGAAAGATCCTTCAGTCTTAGGCGATTCTTATCAAAAGGCGAAGTGTCGGTTCTTGTCTTTAGAGCGTAAATTTCAAAAAGACCCGGTATTTAAAGATAGGTACATGGACTTCATGCGTGAATATGAACGTTTAGGTTATATGACTGAAAACAAAGATTCCCCATTTAACTGTTGTGGAAATGTAAATTTTTTCTTACCTCATCATGGCGTAGTTCGCGAGGAAAGCTCCACAACCAAGCTTCGTACAGTATTTGATGCATCGGCCACCACTTCTACAGGTTTGTCTTTAAATGACATCCAAATGGTCGGACCAACTGTACAAGAAGACTTGTATTCCATCTTAGTACGTTTTCGCCAACATAAGTATGTCGTTACGGGCGATGTAGAGAAAATGTATAGAGCCATTGAGCTCAATCCTTCCCAACGGCATTTACAACAAATCCTTTTTCGCTTTACTACTCCCAACGAACCTCTTAAAACTTATACACTTATTACAGTGACTTATGGCACGGCATCTGCTCCATACTTGGCTACTAAGTGCCTCGTAAGTCTAGCAGCTAATGCTCTTGATGATGACGTCAAACAGTCGATTCAGAGAGATTTTTACATTGACGATTATTTAGGAGGCTCAGGCTCTATAAATGACACCATAAATACATATGTGCAAGAGAGTCATTTCAGTACTAAAATCTGCAAAATTCAATTTTAGAAAATTTTAATCAAATAAACCATTTTAGATAATATCTCTCCCTCTTCGGTTAACAATTCAGATCAAATTTTAGACCTTTCAGATCCCAGTACAGCTTGCACCTGTAAAACCTTAGGTCTCAATTGGATTTGTGAATCAGACACCTTGTCATCCAAACTAATCCAAACTAATCCAAACTAATCCAAACTAATCCAAACTAATCCAAACTAATATATTATAAATGCGAAAGTAACTCTGTCTGTCTGTCTGTCTTTCTGTCTGTCTTTTCTTCACGCCTAAACTACTGAACCGATTTGTGTGAAATTTGGTACAGACATAGTTTGAAACTTGAGAAAGGACATAGGATAGTTTTTATTACAAAAAAAAATAAAAATAAAATTATTCCGGACATATAGCGCCATCTATTGGTCAAATCAAAAATCTGCTGGTAGTCACTATTCCACGCAAACGAAGTTGCGGGCAAAAGCTAGTTTTCAATAAATATAAAAAATCCAATCAAAACTATTACAAAAAGGCACATTCTTTCTGTCATAAGCCAAATTTTTGACCCTTTAGGTCTTGTTTCCCCATGCGTGATAGAAGCCAAAATTCTTATGCAAAAATTGTGGATTAATAAATATCACTGGGACGATGAAGTCTCAAAAGAGATAATGGACTCATGGCTTACGTTTGCTGACACCTTACCTTGTTTGAATCAACTGAAAATTCCTCGTTGGGTTTTCAGTGATAACTGTGAACGGTACGAGGTTCATGTTTTCTCAGATGCGTCAGAGAGTGCATACGGCGCTTGTTTATACATAAGGTCCGTGCATCGTTCAGGGTTAGTAAATGTAAAACTTGTTACATCTAAATGTAAGGTAGCGCCTATAAAGCCCATGACGATACCTAGGCTCGAGTTTTGCGGAGCATTATTGGCTGCAAGGTTGTGCACTAAAGTATTATCTTCCTTAACTCTCCATGTTGAAAAATGTCGTTTTTGGTGCGACTCTACGATTGTTTTAGGGTGGCTAACAACGTCACCATTGCAACTCAAACATTTCGTTCGCAACCGTATTCACAAAATTCAGGAGAGTACCGAGGATCACTCGTGGCGCTACGTACCGTCGAAAGACAATCCGGCGGATCTTGTTTCCCGCGGGCTGAAGGCCGATTCCATCAGCAATTCATCGCTGTGGTGGTCTGGTCCCACTTTCTTGTTGAGAGACGAACTATTGTGGCCAAAAATGCCCAATCATAGGGAGAAACACGATCTACCGGAGTTGATATCATGTTCTGTTTTCTGTTGTAGTACTGATGTAGATCCTATTTGTAATTTAATTAATAACACTTCTAATTTTATTCACTTACAAAAATCAATAGCATATTTACAACGATTTATTTATAACTTTAGAAACAAATCCAACAAACAAACCGGTCAATTTTCAGTCACTGAACTTAAAAATTCATTATATTTAATATTGCACAAAGCTCAGTTGGAAATGTTTCCAGAAGAATATGCTATTCTCAAAGCTAAGAAGTTATTACTAAGTAAGAATTGACTTATTTCCCTGTCTCCCTATTTAGATTCAAACAACCTCATACGCGTTGGTGGTAGGCTGGATAATTCTCCATATAGTTTCGATACTAAACATCCCATCCTGTTATGTAGCAAGCATCATCTTACGAAACTCATTTTTGATTATCATCATTTAAAATACTTACATGCTGGTCCCCAGCACTTATTATCCAAAATAAGACAAAGTTATTGGCCTTTGGGCGGTAGAAACCTTGCTAAGAACATTGTGGCAAAATGTGTACGGTGTTGTAGGTACAAGGCGCAATGTGCTCAACCCATCATGGGGCAATTACCATCGTCACGCACTGAATTATTATATCCGTTCTTACATTCCAGCGTTGACTACGCAGGACCAGTGATGATAGCGGACAGGAAGGGCAGAGGTTGCAAACTAATTAAATCATTTTTGGCAATCTTTGTCTGCAATGCCACTAAAGCCTGTCATATCGAGCTCGTCACGGCTCTATCTAGTGAAGCTTAAATAGCCGCTCTCAATCGCTTCGTATCACGTCGTGGAAAACCACGTAGTATCACGTCAGATAATGGCACAAACTTTGTCGGAACATCCAATGAACTTTCAAAGGTTCTTGCCAGATCTGACCTTGAAGGTCAATTGGCTCTTGAGGGAATTGAATTTAAATTCATTCCTGCATACAGTCCCCACTTCAATGGCTTAGCTGAGGCAGCTGTTCTATCGGTGAAACACCATTTAAAAAGGTTGTTGCATACCACTCATTTTACCTATGAGGAAATGGCTACGTGCCTCACTCAAATAGAAGCTGTTTTAAACTCCCGCCCTCTTACTCCTCTTTCCTCAAATCCTCTTGACTTTTCCGCACTTACACCTTCCCACTTTTTAATTGGACGTCCACTTAATGCTCTGCCTCATTCGCAGGATTCTGATGTAGATGTTGGGAAGATCAACCGCCTGGAACGTTACAGGAGAATCGAAGTCATCCGTCGACATTTCTGGGACCGATTCTCCCTGGAATACGTTGCTCTTCTTCAGCAGAAAGTGAAGTGGCACTCGTCAAGGGCGGAGCTGAAGTTAGGCTCCCTAGTTTTAATAAAGGACAGAGCACTTCCTCCTTCACTTTGGAGCCTAGGTCGAGTGACCAAAGTGTACCCTGGTAGCGACGGGATTTCCAGAGTCGCAGAGGTCCTAACAAAAAGAAGCACTATCAGGAGGGCCTTCAATAACATTTGTCCCCTTCCAGAACTTTGAAGTTCCTTCAACCCGGGGAGCATGTTGGGAATCAAACCCAACATACCTTCGGCAAAGGGCGCTAGCGGCCGCCTACTCGCTTCTGAGTCATCGTGGCGAGCGGGGCAGCGGCGAGCGGTGCATCGAGGGGGGCGCCGGGCGAGAGGGGCATAGACGAGTCTTGCGCTCACGGACACCACCGACGACGGTCGACATTCGGACATTCGTTTAGCCAACCTATATGAATTGTTTGTCCGCGAGATCTTTGATTATTGTAATTAGAACGGCAATAAACCGCGCCTATCAACTATATACAGTCCACTTATTTAAACATCCCGTAGTAGTGCGAACATGGTCTACGATCTTCAATTGATAATGCTCTAAATGATTCACAACTAAATAAGAAATGGTTCTGATTACACAATGGACAAGTTAACGGATTTTTATTTGAACTGTTATGTTTTTTATTTGTATTATATTGTAAATATGTATTTTGAGTGTATTTAGAATTAGTAGATGTAGGTTAATTGTAGTTAGTTTTTATTGTATCTAAAGAATTTCTATTGTGTGTTGTTGTTTTAATTTTACCTTTATTTTCTTGCAATGATTCCAATAAATCTGCTCTGTTACTAAGAAAAGTTATAAAAATATCTAAAGATGGAGGATTATTTAAGGTGTTTCGATGTTCTTCCCATTCCCTATGTGTAACACTATCTAACTTCTCCGCCATCATATGAATGATAAGCGTGTCCCAATATTGAGTTGGTTGATCCAACGTCGACAACGCACGTAAATTTTTATTAGTTACGTCAATCAGATGACGTATTGCTGAACACGATTCATGTTTTATGTGTTCCACATTAAATAAAGCATGAACATGATTATTTACAAGTAACCTCTTGTTGTCGTATCTACTACACAATAAATTCCAAGCGGCTTCGTAATTTTCTGCCTTAAAATCCAAATTATCAATGACCAATAGTGCACTACCTTTAAGTGAAGCTCGCAGATAATGCAGCTTATTTATATTATCTATGTCCGACGTTAAATGTATTAATGACAAATACGTGTCTCTAAACTCAAGCCAGTGTTGATAGTGACCGTGAAAGGTGGGCAAACTAATTTTTGGCAATCTAACGCAATTAGACTTGAATCCACCTGATTGTCCATCCTCGCAACTCGCCACGGATCCATCCTGAAGGTGAGAAGACTGGTGAGGGCGAGCACCGAGTAATCTCCGCGCCGCCGCCACCAGCTTGTCGTACTGATCCTCGAACTGCTCATGCTCCTCACTCTCATCGTCGGGGTCCTCCGACAACATCTCGATGTCACACTGTAATTTGTCGAAATCATCGTATAAGCTACTAAACTTATTAAACCTTGTTTCTAAGTCTAACAGCTGTAAACTACTAAGTTCTTTGCAACTTTCTATAGTATGTAGGTAATTACTAAATACGGTTAACTTAGATTTCATACAGCTACGCCGTTTAACTAATTTAGTAATCTTTTCATCAGACATAGCGATAGAAAAATAAACGTTAGCAAAGTAAAGTTAAAAAAGTATGCGACAAGAAGTAATAGCAAATTATTTATTTTAAGCAAGGTAAACTGAAAAAATATGCGTTGCACTAATGACTCGACACCGATAACAATAGACCAGCTGTTGCACGACTAATGACCCTAATAAAATGTTATGGATAAGACATAAGGAATTGCGTTATTTACGATGTGTTTGCGAAGATGATTAAGCTTTATAAGTAGAAGCAGTGAATAACTATGGAAATATATGGCTTTGAAATTGAGAAATCTACTGTATAAAGTAACTTGAATAAAATAGAAAGCACTCACTAAATATTGCGTTTATAAACATAAAGTAGTGAAAAAAAGAAAGGAAACAATTGGAACGAACTCACAGAATTTCTAAACCATACACAGGATAAACGATGATCTGCACTTTTCGTTCTTCCTTGCCCTCAACGTGCGATGACGTGCCACGCTCGACGGGTCCAAAGTCCGTCCAACGGTCAGCCAGATTGTCGTTTCTCGAAGCGTATGTATGCGGCTGCTATGCGAAAAGTCTTCGCCAGGATCTTGATGACTCCTGCAGGAACTGTCGCTGCTGAAGACCGCAGGTGAAAAAAAGCTTCGAGACCGACGTAAAAGGATGATCCCGATTTCTTCAAACTTCGTAACCAGGCCGGCGAATTCCACAAAGGACCATGTTCGCACTACTACGGGATGTTAAAATAAGTGGACTGTATATAGTTGATAGGCGCGGTTTATTGCCGTTCTAATTACAATAATCAAAGCTCTCGCGGACAAACAATTCATATAGGTTGGCTAAACGAATGTCGACCGTCGTCGGTGGTGTCCGTGAGCGCAAGACTCGTCTATGCCCCTCTCGCCCGGCGCCCCCCTCGATGCACCGCTCGCCGCTGCGCCGCTCGCCACGATGACTCAGAAGCGAGTAGGCGGCCGCTAGCGCCCTTTGCCGAAGGTATGTTGGGTTTGATTCCCAACATTAGGCAACCCGCCTCGAAATTCTTCGAGTCAAAATTTACGTTTCTTGTTGGACGCATTAAAGTCCGCCTTCGCTGGGCTAAAAATGCTATTAAGCATCCCCTTCCCGTCGGGGGACGGGAGAGGGGTATGTGGGACTCCCCGGTAAAGACGTTCCCGGTATACCCACTAAAAAGGCCCAGCGGCACTCCGACCTCGCCTGAGTGGAGGGGGTCTGGGAATCTGCGGTCCTGGTCACTTTCTGTTTCCTCTGTTGGAAACATGATTTCTATTGTAATTTGCTCGTGATGTCCGAAAGCAGCCTCTCGAGTTTTGCGTCACACGCCGTTCAGCGTCAGTGTGATTACCGTTTCCCTGCAAGGGACGGTCATAATAGCGACTCTTTGAGAGTGGTTCCAAATAGCCACCCTGCGAGGGTAGATTGCTATGATGATTACCGTTTCCCTGCGAGGGACGGTCATAATAGCAACTCATCGAGAGTCGATCCAAATAGCCACCCTGCGAGGGTAGATTGCAATGATGATTACCGTTTCTCTCCGAGGGACGGTCATAATAGCGACTCTTCGAGAGTCGATCCAAATAATCACCCTGCGAGGGTAGATTGCAATGATGATTACCGTTTCCCTGCGAGGGACGGTCATAATAGCGACTCTTCGAGAGTCGATCCAAATAATCACCCTGCGAGGGTAGATTGCAATGATGATTACCGTTTCCCTGCGAGGGACGGTCATAATAGCGACTCTTCAAGAGTCGATCCAAATAGCCACCCTGCGAGGGTAGATTGCAATGATGCTACGATCCGCAACATGCATGATTGGTACCCTGCGAGGGTCCGTGATAATGAGCCGACCCCTGCGGGGGGTGGCTAGAATACTTACTGGTCCCTGCTTGCTGAGCAGCGCCACAACTCACAGTCTTTTAAGGCCGAAAAGCTTTCTTGTCACCACCAGCTTTTTCATGCGACTCTTCAAGAGTCGATCCAAATAGCCACCCTGCGAGGGTAGATTGCAATGATGCATGATTGGTACCCTGCGAGGGTCCGTGATAATGAGCCGACCCCTGCGGGGGGTGGCTAGTAGACTTACTGGTCCCTGCTTGCTGAGCAGCGCTACAACTCAGTCTTTTAAGGCTGAAAAACTTTCTTGACGGCACCAGCTTTTTTAAAAGCGGTAGTGACCAGTCCGAACTAAATAGATGCTGGTTGGAAGGTGGGATCTTTTTTAATAACGATTTAATGAGTGGGTCGCGTACATAATTTGTAATACCATCACGTCGCATCTGAATGACCTCGGTTCGATGACCACAAATTAGTTACAACAATCTGATGATACTCTAAAATAGAAAATACCACTTATTTTACTGTGTAACCTTTCTACGTTGAAAAACGCAATAGGTTAACGCAGAGTAAGCCTTGTCTGTGTATGACAAATGCTTTTAATTGATCGTAAGCACGAACTTCTTCATTAGCCTCTAGGTCTGTGAAACCGGGGGTATGATTATATTATTTTTGCACATCAGATTACCGCACCTCACACCATTCTTTTTTGTCCAAAGGTTGAACGCCTTGCAAGGATTGAACTAGGGCTTCAGGGGCCTTAGGAACTGCGGGCTCCTTAAATGTAGTACCCATATCAAAGTTAAGAGGTTGCAGGCACTTTCTTTTCTATGGTCACGTGCACAGGCTGTGGTAGCTTTATTATTTACCGCATCTGAATTTACTTTATTAGGTTCACTCATTCTAAAAACAAAATCACTGAAGAAAAAGTACACGGAAAAAATAAAAATTGCGACAATAAAGGGGTAGGTACAAAATATTAACACTTGATTTCGCAAAATCGAATATCGAACGGTAAAACCGTTAACAAATCCTTTGTATAAAATAATATAAACTCACCTGTGTTCTGCGAGAGCACTGAGATTAATTTTCAACGAAATACTACAGTGGTTGGTCAGACCAACCTTCTCGGGCGGAAAACAAGACGCCAATGACGAACTATGGCCGCCGAGAATACTCGTCGCGGCCTGCCTGGTGGGGAGCGAAACTGGTCGGTGTGCGAGAGAGATGCAAGATATGGGGTAGAAAAGGAGGGAGATAAAAGCGGAAAACACGTAGGTGCCTATCTCAAACTAGTAAGCTTCAAATAACGGTCAAGAATTTAATAAAACAATTATGATGTAAAGAACGCACTGAAATACTAAAGTACTTACTTACATTTTATGAAGAGAGATTCACGTGATTATAACGTAAGGTAGGCAGCGATGAGCACTTGGAAATACTGGAGCGAATGTGACTTTCGATACAATTTTTTTTTTTTTTTCCGACGTTAAAAATCATCAAATGACCCCTCCCGCTGTGGGTTAGCAGTGGTGAGGGAGTGTCAGACTCTTACTGACTAAAAACCGTTGTGTTCCGTCATAAGCCTTTTATGTACCAGGGCCGCGGTATCTTTTTCGAACAACCCGCAGCCCCGGCAGGCCTTGGCCCTGCTGGGCCCCGCTGGGGTTGCTGACATCTCTTTGAGGAGCGCGTGGAACAACGCGCGCCGTCGACACGGGTCTGTCGTCTAAGTAGACAGAGGGACGATGAGCCACCCGAACTCACCGCCCACAGACCCACGCCTACGGTGGCCGGGAGTCATCTCGCGACACCCGGCGCCCATGGTGTCTACCTGGTCCAGCGCGGCGGCCGGGATGAGAGGTGCGAACTCTCTGGCGTTCCGCCTCCTCCTTCTCGAGCATGACCGCTTCGCAGAAGGAGGCGACGGCATCCCATTCCCTCTCGCCCCAGACCATGGCCTGAACCAGGGCCGGACGCGAGAGGTCGCCGCCGCCCAAAGCCTCGACGAGGACCCGGCGGTGCTCCTCCCATGCGGGGCACACCTGGACTGTGTGGTCCACCGTGTCCTCGGGGCTGTCCGCACAATGGTGACACCCGGGCGCCTCCTCACGACCGATTCGGTGCAGGTACCTCCCGAAACAACCGTGTCCGGTGAGGACCTGCGTCATGCGGTACGTGAGGGCGCCATGACTCCTCCCGAGCCACTCCTCAAAGAGGGGACTTACCGCCACGATGGTGGCGTGCCCTGCACTGGGTTGCGATAGTCGCTCCCTCCATGCCACCATGAGATCGCGCCGGAGCTCCGCCCGCTGCGCGACAACTTGCCGCGGTAGCGGAGTTTCCCCCCGGCGCTGAGCCTCCTCGCGCCAGTCGTACAGGCGCAAGAAGACCCTCGCCTCCAGATCCCACGGTGGCAGTCCAGCAAGTAGGCCAGCTGCTTCGCGGGAGATCGTGCGGTACCCCCGGATTAGCCTAATGGCTATCACCCTTTGGGGCACGTTCAGGTAGTGTACAGCCCGCGGCCGTACCGAACGAGGCCCGAGAGCCTCAAGGGCCAGGACCCAGGCCTTGCCAGGCAGGCCGTCAGGCCTTGGGGCGGTGTTTTTGGCTTTCAGCCTAGCCACCGCCACTCTCAGGTCCACCCCAGTCACCTCGGGGACATCGTCGTCGTCAGAAGTGTGGTCCGTATTTGACACCGCGGGTTGCAGAGCCATGGGCGGGGGAGAATGTTCCCCGCGCGAAGGGAACAGAGCGCTCACCACCTCCTCCACCAGCTGAGGCCGGAGACTCTGGGTCAGCGGGGGGGCCCATGGGCGGAGCTTGCCCCGCACCATTTTGTACGGGCGCCCCCACGGGTCCCTGTCCAGAGACCCCAGCAGCTCCGCATTGGCCACCTCCTTGGCCTGGATGATGGCCAATTGGAGGGCGGTCTTCGCAGCTCTGTAACCCTCGTACAGCTCCGCTTCCCTGGCCTCTGCATCCGGAGGGCGGATGCGCAGCCTGCGGTGTCTGGTGTACAGGTGCCTCGCAGCGACGCACGCCTCTCGAAGGGCCGCGATCTCGCAAGACCACCAGTACACCTGGCGTCGGGCGCGTCCTGGTAAGACTCGGGGCATGGCCACGTCACAAATCTCGGACATGGTCTCCCGGAACCACTCCGCCTCGTCGTTGATGTCGGCGGGCCTGTCCGGTGATGACACCCAGGCCCGCACGACTGAGGCTTCCAGGAGAAGCTCCCGGTCAAGATGTTTCAGCGCCCAACGTGGACCACTCGGGGTCTGCAGGACCGGCGCGCTAGGGTTCTGGGCGGAGACGTCAAACCGGATGTAACGGTGATCGGAATAGGTCTCCACCCTCTCCTCCACGCGCCAGTCAAAGACACGCGGCAGCAGAGCGGGGCTGGCGAACGAGATATCCACCACTGACTCGCCCCGCATCCGTACACACGTGGGGGCAGAACCCCGATTGAGGACGACCAGGCCTGCTTCCAGAGCCCAGTCCTCCACCATCCTACCCCGTGCATCTGTGCGTCGGGAACCCCAGGCCAAATTCTTGGCATTGAAGTCCCCTAACACTAGCACAGGGAGGGAATAACTTCCGACGACGACGGACAACTCCAGGAGGGAGTTGTGGAACTCGGCGAGAGTTCGGCTCGGGGAGAAGTACACCCCCACGACGACTATCTCCCCGAACCGTGCTGCGACGCAACCCCTTCCACTCTTCACCCCTTCGAGGGAAGGAGTACCAGCGGCGGCCGACGATATGATGGTCACTGAGCCGCTAAGGTCCTTAACCCAGTCATCCCTGGGAAGGACAAAGTACGGCTCAGCGACCACGGCGATGTTGATCGACCACTGCGCCATGCTTTGGAGCAACAGATCCTGGGCACGGGCGCAGTGGTTGATGTTCGCCTGGAGGAAGCGTAATGGAGCCAGACTAGCACTCCATCACGTCTTCCTCCTCTTGAGACGCAGAGACGGGCTCTCTGACAGCAGCAGTGGCGACGGCGTTGACAGCGGCGGCAGCGTTGGAGGCGGCGGCGGCCGCAGGAGCTGCGGTGGTGGCCACTGCGGAGGTGGTGGCGGTGGCGGCGACAGACGGCCGGCCCTTGCCCTTACCCTTGGTCTTGGCGGGTGGGGCACAGGACTTGCTCCCTGCCCGGTGTTCGGCCGGCTTGCCAGCAGCCGCACATGCAATGCAGTGCGGCGCGGCGCTACAAGCCACGGCCTTATGTCCGGGCTGACCGCAGCGGAAGCAGAGGGCGCTGCGGTCGACCTCCGAAGTGCAGCGAACACCCACATGATGCCCGACGTGGCATCGGAAGCACCTCAGGGGTCTAGGGTCCAGCAACTTGACCTGTGCCGACACCCAACCAACCAGTAGCCTACGGCCGTCCACAATGGTCCTGGCCGCCACCACGGGGCAGCTCACCGTGACGGTGCTCGTGCCCCTGAAGTCGGGACGTATGGTGCCCGCCTTCACTTCATCGGCAGAGCACCCACCCGTCCTAGCGACGGCGGCCACCACCTCTTCCGCAGTGACTGAGTCGTCCAGGCCCATAATGCGCAGATCCGCGCACTTGTAGGGCCTGGAGACTCGGGCGTCGTCCGCGCTTATGGACGCCCTGAGCCTCTCAGCTAGAGCGTCCGCGGCGGGCCCACTGGCCGCTCCTGGGACCTCCAGCATTCGGGCGCCCGTAGCAGTCACCCTGAGCCGGAGGCCCTCGGTGATACCCAGCTCCTGTAGGTTCACCGCCCCCTCAACAATCGGTTTATATTCATAAAAAATACAATTTTAGCAAAATTTACCTAATCACAAAATGAATCCTTAAATAATATGTATTACAGTTGTATTGCCAATTTATGTCACTAACGTCAAATTAAATCGTATTGCTTGCATACTAATACTGCCAAATTGCAATTTTATCGTGAGAAATGAAATATAAAACCACCGACGCCGACAAAGGTGGAACCGATAGCTACTTACCTGGCTGCCGCTAATCATTATAGGTATGATAATAGAATTATGTAAGTTTGTTTGTTTAATAAATGCTAATATAAAACTTCATATGACATTATACTAATATTTTTTTTAAAATGTTACAATTATCTATTAACTTTTTTAATAAAACATTTCATGTAACGAAAGTCGCGTTAAAAATTTAGTTTACAACCATGTTGTAGTATAACTCAAAATTAAAATAAAATAACCAAAATACTAGAACATTTTTTTTTAAAACATTTCATAATATGAAATTATATTATATTATAATGAAATTCACGTCAAAAATTTTGATTACAATAATGCTACAGCTTAACTTAAAATTGATATAAAATAATCAAATCAAACTACTAGAACATTTTTTATAAAACATTAAATTCATGTAATTGGAATTCGAATAAAAAAAACGCTATTCAATTCAATAGGTAATGATATGATTAAGAATATCTTATAAACAATTCCTTAACTAGAACTGACAACTGGTTATTATTATTATTAACCATTTATTTCGGACATAATCCATATAAGTGTTAGTAAAATTTTCTTAAAATCTATGTTAGTAGGTACCTAATTATAAGACATTTTTTTATGATCACAATTAATGTTAGTTATGAAAAACATCATACCATAAACAAAGTAACGTCAGCACAAGTAGGAGTACTTTGGGCTAATCGAATCTATTGTCTCTTAATTGATCGTATGGAAATAATATTTATTTTAATTGATCATGGGGAATTCTGAGGGGAATTCTAATAAAATACTAATTTGAATTATAGCCGCAACATGCACAGCGGTCCTCTTTCTTGTAATATGATTGCTTTACATATTTATGGAAATTACCCACACTCACACCGCATCCTATAAAGTTCTTACACTGCAACTTATTTCATGATCCAATTCTGCAGTTTTGCAGATGTTAAGAGCCTTACACTTACACCATTTACACTTACACATCGACTGCATAATAAGATCGTTTCCGACTTCATCGTCAAGCGGTTTATGATATAGTACGTCGCACCGGCTGACCGCCCCGCCGCGCCGTCGCGTCGAATGGCTCATGTACCGTTTTGTCGGCGGCAAGTGTAAAAGCACCATAATCTATTGCAACGCTCGGAGTTCAGATGACCATGATGTCTTATTTCTTAAAGTGTAATGTTAAGTAGTGTCGTCTGTATGAATGAATTAAATTAAAATTTGGATGTCCTTGAGCCAATCTGGTCACAGAAATTAGAATGTGTGTGTGCCTATGAGTATACGCTATTTCTTATTTTTGTGGAGAGACATGAGACAATCTGTCCCAAATTTTAGTTTAATATATACGGTAACAGTGGCGAGGCGTCCCTATAAGCCGATTCCCGTCGGCTTCCCTTTCGAATTTCAAGTTATAAGCATAGGTATAATTAATAATATAGGTATCTATACATATAATAAATCTGTAAAAAAACTGTGTCTGTACATTGAATATATAAAAATCATAACAATTGGGTGGGGTTTAGAAACAGTAATGGAGCACAAATCAAAAAAAAAAATCTGTCTGTTTGTCTGTATGTCTGTATGTCTGTTTGTTTGTACACGCTAATCTTCCGAACTACTGAACGGATTTCAATATTTTTTTCTTGGTTGTATCAGTATTAAGCCTGGTCAACATATAGGCTATAATTTATCTTCGAAACTTTAAGACCTGATGCAGAACTCCAACAGACCAACAAAACTATAAGAGATACAAGAATGGTGCCAAGGCAAAAATTGTTTCATGAGATGAGCATTTTTAGCTGAGATAATCAATTTTAAGATCTGGAACACCTGATGTGGAACCCCAAGAGCCCAGCTTCTCTGTACCATATACAGGTATGACGTTTTAGCAAAAGTTGTTCAATTTGATAGGCACTTTCTATTGACTTATACAAATTGAAGATCTAAAACACCTGATGTGGAACTCCAGGGGCCCAGCTAGACTATAGCATATAGCATTTAACAAAAGTTGTTCAATCTGATAAGCACTCTCTATTGACGTATAAACATCGAAGATCTTGAAAACCTGATGTGGAACTTCAAGAGCAATACTACACTTGAAATTTATATAAATAAATGTTATGAAATAGGTATCTCTATATTTTGGGAGGCAAACGTGGGGCCGAAGCCAACACGCTGAAGCAAGCTTTTGAGACAAATTTAATGAAATGGTGACACAAAACTGACGATTATCCCTTTATACACTATAGAAATGAACACAAGGACAATCCCCGGTGGACGTCGTTAAAAAAAAAGACAATCCCCGGTTCTGTGCTATACTATTGCTAACTGTGGATGAAAACTACTTGGGCTATTGTGATGGGATGCTAATGGACTAGGAATGGGGAAACTACGGAAACTATGGCACCTGCCGATGACAATGTATTAGATACATGTAAAGATGGCAGGTGGAGACTCGCCACCTCACTTACTGGGCCCCCGGGAATCAGTCACTGAATAGCAACAAGAGGGCAACAGGCACATGAGCGGCTGAAGTGTGAGGATACCTCGGCGGATTTTACACGCAGATTACGCGCTCCTTGTGAGTCAGTCGTTTGATCTATTTACGAGCGGCCGTCAGTCGTTTTTATGCGCCCGCGTCGCATCATACGTGTCCTTGTAGCGAAATTCGGTAGTGCGAACGTAATTATCTTCACAGTATGGCGTATCGATATTCAAATGTCGAGTACACGGAAATGGTGCGAATGCTTGCTAGGTGTGATGACAATTTTTCGGAAGCCTGTCGCCAATACGCCATACGATTCCCAAACATCCCTACACCTAGCTGAGTAATAATGCTAGCCGCCACACAGCGGTTACGAGATTACGGGCAATTGCGGCATGCCATCAGGGATAGTGATCGTCCACCGAGGCACACAGTACGTGAAGAAGACGATATTTTGTTTTTTTTTTAATTTGACCTTTTCGTAAAAAGGCGGGAAATCGTAGCGTAGCGAGTTACCAATTCAAAAGTATGACTAGGTACGAGAATAGTGCGCGGGAGGCGCAGGGTAGGTAAAGATCTTGCATTCATTCTAAAAATGCAAACCCTTCACCAAACGAATTTATTGTAATGTGTGATAATTTACATCCTTGGCAGTCGTTACGGGTAGTCAGAAGCCAGTAAGTCTGACACCAGTCTAACCAAGGGGTATCGGGTTGCTCGGGTAACTGGGTTGAGGAGGTCAGATAGGCAGTCGCTTCTTGTAAAGCACTGGTACTCAGCTGAATCCGGTTAGACTGGAAGCCGACCCCAACATAGTTGGGAAAAAGGCTCAGAGGATGATGATGTGTGATAATCTCGACTCGTCCGCACACTCTAAGGTCGACTAATCGCTCGACTGGTCTCGATCGGGCCTTTTGTTGGTGATGAAATGGTAGGGGCGTGCAAATTTTATCACTATAGCAGTAGCAAATAGAGTTGAAATGTGTGAGATAGACCAATGAAATCTTGTAGGTTTATTTTTGGCAAATGTATTATCCTAACTAATATTATAAATGTGAAAGTAACTCTGTCTGTCTGTCTTTCTTTCTGTCTGTCTGTCTTTCCTTCACGCCAAAACTACTGAACCGATTTGTGTGAAATTTGGTACAGACACAGTTTGGAACTTGAGAACGGACATAGGATAGTTTTTAATACAAAAAAAATATAAAAAATAAAATTTATTCCGGACATATAGCGCCATCTATTGGTCAAACCAAAAATCTGCCGAAAGTCACTATTCTACGCGAACAAAGTTGCGGGAAAAAGCTAGTGTTTTATAAAAAGTCATAGAACAAAAGTTGTAGTTTATGATGTTAGTGTAGTGACCTACTTATATGTATTTGTGTATTTATTCTATATATTCTAATTTGTCAAATTTGTTCACTCAATTTAAATTCTTTGCCTAAGTTTACTTTTATTATTTAATTATTTTTATGTTATATAAATTCAGCGAACATGCGGACAAACGCATTTGATTTTATTAGTAGCGACCAGCGATCGACCGGCCGGTTCGACAGCTACGTCACAGCGGCGCGAGAGCGAGACCGCACTAGGCGGCGTTGCACTCGCGCACGCGGGACAAGGCCCGTTGCACCAGTCGGCTTTCGTTCGCTGCGCTAACGCCTACATTTCAAATTGTAAAAACCGTTCGTGCTTTTCTGCTTAGATCTGGCTAGGCTAACTGTATGTGCTGTACCGTATTCTGTGCTTCTTCTTGTTCTTCCTTCTGACTGTCTATTCTGTGTGTGTGTGTACAAACTGTACGTGACTTGTGCTGTGCATAATAAACTTTCCGTTTTTCTATTGTGCACCCTTGACTATCATTTATCTCCGCTACACGTCACCCTACACACCTACATTGGTGACCCCGTACGAGCACGACAACAATGTCGACCAGCAAAGCCGATGAAACGCCAGAGTCATGCCGCGTGGGCGTGCGAGTCCCACCGTTTTACCCGGAGAAGCCGGCGCTGTGGTTCGCGCAGATGGACGCACAGTTCGCACTCGCGAACATCAAGACGGATGAGACGAAGTACTTTTACGTCACGGGTCACCTCGACCCAAAGTACGCGGACGTCGTGGAGGACATCATCACCAACCCGCCCGCCACCGACAAGTACGAAAAGCTCAAGGCCGAGCTCATAAAGAGGCTCTCAGCTTCGCGCGAGGAGAAGGTGAAGCAGCTCCTCATGCACGAGGAGCTTGGCGACCGGAAGCCGTCGCAATTCTACCGGCACCTCCTCAACCTCGCCGGTCCAGGTGTTCCGGAGGAGTTCCTGCGGACAATCTGGACGAGCCGTCTGCCAGCAGGTACGCAGACGATAGTGGCGTCGCAGTCCAAACTGGACTTGGCCGAGCTGGCCGAGTTAGCGGACCGCATCCACGTCATCGCCGGTCCCGCGCAGGTGGCATCAACAGCTGCCGTCGCCACCGCACCGTCGTCGTCCACCAGCGGCCTGCACGCCGAGATCGCCGCGCTAAACCGGCAGATGCAGGCAATGGCGCTCAAAATCGAGCGGTTGTCCCGCAACAGAAGCCGCTCCCGTAGTCGCTCACGTCACCGGTCCAGCTCTAGAAGATCGCAGTGCTGGTACCACCAGCGGTTCGGCGATAACGCGAAAAAGTGCATAAAACCGTGCGACTACACAACATCGGGAAATGTGCGGGGCAATCAGTGATGGCGGCCGATGATTGTCCGAGCGCTGGTCGCCTGTTCGTCACCGACCAAAGGTCGAAGATACAGTTTTTGGTCGACACAGGCAGCGACCTCTGCGTCTACCCCCGGTCGGCGATTGCGCGACGAGTGGAAAAAACCGGCTACGAGCTACGTGCGGCGAACGGCTCGGTTATAAACACTTACGGTTTTGTGCAATTAAATTTAAACTTAGGGTTGCGCCGTGACTTTGCCTGGCGATTTATTATAGCGGACGTTACAAGGGCGATAATAGGTGTGGATTTTTTGTGTTTTTATAATTTGGTTGTTGATTGCAGGAACCAACGCCTAATCGACAACCATACTACGCTCTCCACCCCGGCGTCGCCTGTCCGCCGCTCTGATGATGTGTCTTCGGTGAGGGTGAGTCTCGGTGATTCCGCGTATGCACACATACTACGGGAATATCCCGACATCACTCGACCTCACGGCATACATCACACATCCAGACACAATACAGTACACCACATACGTACTACACCAGGGCCACCAGTATCTTCTTCACCTCGCAGATTGGCCCCGGACAAATTAAAAATCGCGAAGGCCGAGTTTGACGACATGTTGCGGTCCGGTATCTGCCGTTTATCCGAGTCACCGTGGTCGTCGCCTCTTCATCTCGTTCCCAAAAAAGGCGATGGATGGCGCCCTTGTGGCGACTACAGGATGCTGAACGCTCGCACTGTCCCGGATCAGTACCCTATCCGGCACATCCAGGACTTCGCGCACAGCCTGTCTGGCTGTACCATCTTCTCGCAGATTGATCTGGTTAAGGCATACAACCAGATTCCTGTTCATCCTGATGACATCCCGAAGACTGCGATCACGACTCCGTTCGGGCTTTTCGAATTTCCGTTCATGACGTTCGGGCTTCGAAATGCCGCACAGACGTTCCAGCGCTTCGTGGATGAGATGCTCAGGGGTCTGGATTTCACGTATGCCTACCTTGATGATTTTTTGGTCTTTTCAAAAGACCAAAAGACTCACGAGCTGCACCTGCGTCAGCTGTTCACCAGACTGCGAGAGTATGGTATGGTCATCAACAGCGCTAAATGCGTGTTTGGTGTGTCGGAGGTCAACTTTTTAGGTTACCACATCTCTTCCAAAGGGACGAGACCGTTGCCTTCCAAAGTTGAGGCCGTCCAGAACTTCCCTGAGCCAAAAACGGTCAGGGAGCTGCGCAGATTCCTCGGGATGCTGAATTTTTACCGCAGGTTCATCCCGAATGCAGCAGCCTGTCAAGCACCACTCAACAGCCTTCTCTCCGACTCCGTGAAGGGTTCGCATCCTGTCAACTTCACAGCGGACCAGCGTGAGGCGTTCCAGGGCTGCAAGGACAGCCTTTGTCGGGCAGCACTGTTGGCGCATCCTGACTGCACCGCCAAGATGGCGCTGGTCACAGACGCGTCTGATAAGGCCATAGGTGCAGTTCTGCAGCAGCGTACCGGAGGAGCATGGGAGCCTCTGGCATTTTTTTCCAGGAAGCTGAGCGACGCGCAGGTTAAGTACTCTCCTTACGACCGCGAACTGCTCGCTATTTACGAGAGTGTGAAGTACTTCAGGCATATGCTGGAGGCTCGTGACTTCGTGATCTACACGGACCACAAGCCTCTCACATTCGCCTTCACCTCTCGTAAAGAGAACTGTTCCCCACGGCAGTTCCGTCACCTGGACCTGATTGCTCAGTTCACCACTGACATCAGGCACATTTCAGGTAAGGATAATGTCGTGGCGGATACCCTTTCGCGGGTTGAGGAGATTACTCAATCTGTGCCCGTCGAGAGGATCGCCGCAGCACAAGAAGAAGACCAGGAGCTGAAGCAGCTGCTCACTGGGGAGAACTCACTGCGTCTGCAGTTGGTTAGCGTCCCAGGCTCACGACAGCAGCTGTACTGCGACCTCAGCACCGGCACGTCTAGACCTTTTGTACCCAAGGAGCTGCGCAGGTCAGTTTTCCTCAGCTTGCACTCCTTGAGTCACCCTGGTACTAAGGCGTCTGCCAGGCTGGTTGCAGACCGCTATGTTTGGCCTGGGGTTAGGAAAGATTGTCGTGACTGGGCTCAGAGCTGCCTGGCTTGCCAGCGCTCTAAGACCACACGACACGTCTCTGCACCACTGCAGACCTTTAAGTTGCCCCAGGCGAGGTTTGCCTTCGTCCACATAGACCTCATAGGACCTTTGCCATTGTGTCAGGGTTTTCGGTATTGTCTCACCGCCGTCGATCGCTTTACGCGATGGCCTGAGGCAATACCCCTGGCAGACATCACTGCCGAAACCGTGGCAAAGGCCCTGCTATGTGGATGGATTTCCCGATTCGGCTGCCCATCGGATATCGTTACCGATAGAGGTAGGCAGTTCGAATCGGCCCTCTTCAAGTGCCTGTCCGGCATTGCTGGCTTTCAGCATCGTAGGACCACTGACTACCATCCAGCCTGCAACGGACTGGTGGAGAGATTCCACCGTCAACTCAAGGCTGCAATCACCTGCCACGCAGGCAGCAGTTGGGTGGAATCTCTTCCCCTAGTGCTGTTAGGCGTGCGCAGCGCCTACAAGGAGGACGTTCAGGCTTCCGCTGCCGAATTAGTGTTCGGCCAGCCACTGCGCCTTCCAGGCGAATTCTTCGACCCGCAGGTCGAGGAGACGGTCGACATGACCGACTACCTTTCGAGGCTTCGGAGTATTGTCCGGAGTCTGCAACCAGCACCAGCAGCCAGACACAACAGCCGCCACAAAACCTTTGTGTTTAAGGAGCTGGCCACTGCCACTCACGTGTTCCTTAGGGATTGCACTGCTGGTGGTGGTCTGAAGCCGGCATACTCTGGACCTCACAAGGTGCTCGAACGAGGTGACAAGGTGTTCAAACTACTGGTGAACGGTAAACAGGCAACAGTATCGATAGACCGCATCAAGCCGGCCTTCATACTGCGTGACCCTGACACCACATCATATTCACCACACAACACAATCACACAAAACACACCACTGTCACCACTCAGCAACAACACTCCACACTACTCACCTGACGCGGATAACCGAGGCTTACCTTCGCCTGACGATGGCGTCATCAGAACGTCGCGGTCAGGCCGTCGCGTCCACTTTCCCACTTATTATCGCCCTTGAAGGTCTCTGGAAGGGGGTGATGTAGTGACCTACTTATATGTATTTGTGTATTTATTCTATATATTCTAATTTGTCAAATTTGTTCACTCAATTTAAATTCTTTGCCTAAGTTTACTTTTATTATTTAATTATTTTTATGTTATATAAATTCAGCGAACATGCGGACAAACGCATTTGATTTTATTAGTAGCGACCAGCGATCGACCGGCCGGTTCGACAGCTACGTCACAGCGGCGCGAGAGCGAGACCGCACTAGGCGGCGTTGCACTCGCGCACGCGGGACAAGGCCCGTTGCACCAGTCGGCTTTCGTTCGCTGCGCTAACGCCTACATTTCAAATTGTAAAAACCGTTCGTGCTTTTCTGCTTAGATCTGGCTAGGCTAACTGTATGTGCTGTACCGTATTCTGTGCTTCTTCTTGTTCTTCCTTCTGACTGTCTATTCTGTGTGTGTGTGTACAAACTGTACGTGACTTGTGCTGTGCATAATAAACTTTCCGTTTTTCTATTGTGCACCCTTGACTATCATTATCTCCGCTACACGTCACCCTACACACCTACATTAGTAATACAGTAGTGTTTTACCAATAACCCTGTATATAGCCCCGCGGGGTCGCTACTCCCCGTCATCAGCCTCAGATGTCCTGCGGTGCTTATATCTCATTATTATTGTCGTTATTATCTCAAGAGCCTTTGTCAGTTATGTTAGGGTCACGATGCAACTGAGTACCAGTGTTTTACAAGGAGCGACTGCCTATCTGACCTCCACAACCCGGATACCCGCTCAACCCAACACCCCTTCGTAAAACTGGTCAGACTTACTGGCTTCTGACTACCCATAACGGCTGCCAAGAATGTTCAATGACAGCCGGAACCTGCAGTTTAACATCCCCTCCAAATAACGGTCATTGGTATCCAAAATATACGTAGAAAATACATACGAACTTAGAAAAGTTGCATTGGCAGGTACTTGCCAGTGCAACCAGCGTGCCAGCCTCTACCCACTAAACCACCACGACTTCCACTAAGTCACCACGACTTTGTCATCTCTGTTACAGCCTTTGTATCGTCCCACTGCTGAGCACAGGCCTTCTCTCACGTGGAGAAGGATTGAGCATTAATCACCACGCTTGCTCAATGCGGGTTGGTGATTTCATTTATTTATTTATTTATTCAAAAAAGTACTGCCACATCACAAACATTTAACATTGGTAACTTAAACTATTTTTTTAATTTATGGCCTGATGCATGTGACAATAATGGCGTACATAACATTCGCAATTCATCGGCTCGAAGACGGAATACAATAATAAATTATAAAAATAAAATGGAGAATATCTAAAGAATACATAATTTGGAATTCAAATTTAACAAATAATGCAGTATAATTGTTTAAATATTAACATACATGTTCAATAAATGTCAAGTTGCATCAGAGAAAAAATTAAGAAATACAAGTAAAATCAAGTCAGTATAAAACAACAAATGAATAATTATTAGAATTAGGGTGCGTTTTTAATTTTGTTTTTGAATATACGCAACTTATCGTGGAACACATCAAGATCGGGTATTACTGTGATAAGGGAATGATACTCATCAATTATTCTACGGAGAGGTGCTTGCCGTCCCAGATTAGACTTTACAGTTGGGGTGCAGAAAATATATTTGATTTTCCCGCGAGGATAGGTTCGGGGAACCTTTAAAGGCATGTTCTCCAGAAAGTAGCTACACTGATATTGACCGCTCACGATTTTGTGAAAAAAGGACATGTCTAATAAAAGTCTCCGTTCACGAAGAGAACGCATTCGGAACCTGATTAGGCGCTCTTTGTAAGGATTTCTGTGGGAAAAACCTCTAGAATTATAAGCTAGGTGCCTAGTGAACGCTCTTTGAATGCTCTCAACGCGCTGCGAATGCACCGCATAATACGGATTCCATACAACGCTGGCGAACTCAAGATGACTGCGCACCAAGGTTTGGTAAAGCAAGATTTTGGTGCGTTGATGTTTAAATCCGCCCGAGTTACGTTTTAAAAATCCGAGCATTTGAGCTGCTTTTGTGACGGACTTGTTAATGTGCGAGGTGAATTTAAGTTGACTGTCAACTATCACGCCAAGATCTCGGATTTCGTTGACCTCTGTCAGTGCTGTACCATCAAGCTTATATTCCGTAGCAAATTGCTTTCTTTTTCTAGTCAATTTAATGTGGAAGCATTTACTTGCGTTAAGTATCATACTGTTACAGCGACACCATTCTAGGATCGCATCTAGGTCACTTTGCAACTGGCGAGAGTCAACAACAGAATTTATAGTTTTGTATATCTTGAGGTCATCGGCAAATAGTGACACCTTACAGTGCTTTATTTTATCGACTATATCGTTAATAAAGATTATGAAAAGAAGGGGACCCAGATGCGATCCCTGAGGCACACCGGTATTTGCATAATAAGTTTTCGAGGTAAATCCATTCACAGACACTGACTGAGGTCTCTGTTGCAAATAAGACCCGAACCATTTCAAAATTGAGCCATCTACACCGAATCCATGTAATTTCCTCAGAAGAATTGAAAGGTTAACTCGATCAAAAGCACTGCTAAAGTCGGTGTAGATGGCGTCAACTTGCCCGCCCGAGTCAACCACATTAGATACATCTGAAATGTAAGGGACCAAGTTAGTGACAATTGAGCGACCATGTCTAAAACCGTGCTGCGAATCCGAGATGTTACAGTCCACAAGCCGAAAGATCACCGGATAGACAATCGATTCAAATAGTTTAGAGAAGCAAGACAGAATTGAAATAGGGCGATAGTTTTTAACGTCAGAGTTTTCCCCTTTCTTAAAGACTGGTACAATGCGTGCTTTTTTCCACTCTGACGGAAATGTCCCATCCGCTAATGATCGGTTAAATATTAAGGATAGAGGCAGAGCTAACGCAGAACCGCATCTTTTCACGAATACCGGCGGAATTCCATCCGGGCCTGCACCCTTCGCAGCGTCGATCTTTTTAATTGCTTTAAGCACCTCGAATTCTTCGATAGCCAATGAGCACAATATTTGTTGTTGGGGATTATCACACCTGTAGCACTGAGATGTTGGCGTAGAGGTATCCGGAGGTGTTGAGCTGGGCAAGTAAATTGAGGCAAAATGCTCTGCAAAGAGATTCACAACGTCAGAGCCTGTTTTTGCGACCTGATTTTTCAAGCTCATAGTTGCAGGTATGGACGAGTCACCGCCTCTTTTATGTTTAATAAAGTTCCAGAAAAGCTTAGGGTTTTTCGGGATATTGGCTTCGATTTTTTTCCTATAATCTGAGTAGCATTTATCGTACATTACATGGCATCTAGAGCGGAGCAGATGGTATTCAATTTCGTCTCTAGGATTTCCGTATTTTTTGAACCTCTTCCTAATCTTTTCCTTTTCTTGTAATAGTTTGATGAACGATGTGCTGAACCATTGAGGGAACTTAGATTTAATAGGGGTTTGTTTCGGAACAAATTCTTCTAAGAGATCATACACTATTTTGTAAAATTTTTGCAGCATTGAGTCAACATTTTCATAGCCCGATAACTTTGTTTGCCAATCAATAGCTTTCAGATTTTTAACTATGGATGGATAATCTGATCTATAAAAATTATATCTAGGCTTGCATTTCGGCTTAAGATAGACAACTTTATTGAATGGTAAATTCAACAATAGATTAGGATGCTGCTTATAGCATTTGGTCAGCTCGCTCGACGGGCCCACAACGTATGCATCCTGGCAACTAGTTATAATTAAATCTAAAAACCTATTGTCACTGTTTGCAATTGCATTGACTTGAAAGAGATTGTTAATAAAAATAAAGTCAGTAATTGAATGTCCAGGAGGCGAGTTATAGTTTGAGGGTACCATATAAGTACCGTTTTTATAAGGGTCCCAATTAATAAAACCCAAGTTAAAATCACCTAAAATAACAAGATCATCGGCCCGATCGGCAACATTATCTGCGCTATCTAAAAAATACTTAAGAGTTTCAGTTTTAACTGGTGGAGGTAGATATACAACGCAAATAGCAAGCTTCCTCGTACTCGAGCCAATGTTAATCTGCAGAGTGACCCACAAGTCCTCCAGATTTGTTTCCCAACCTTTGACACGAGCAGACGGTATGTCCCTAGAAATGGCCAAAAGCACCCCTCCGCCGTCCTTTTTAGGATTACTACTGCTTGATCGGTCCCTGCGATAAACAACGTATCTATCATCGAACAATTCGTGATTAGAAATATTTGAATTGAGCCAGGTTTCAGTAAATGCAATAATCTTATAATTCGACATCACGATATTTTTTGAAACCTCGTTAGTCTTAGTTCTTAGGCCCTGCACATTCTGGTAGTATATGTCAAGCATTGCGATTATAAAATACATCAATTCATTATTAGCAAAATACATTAACAACTTAAACTAAAAGCTTAAGACTATCCACACTTTTAATTGCTATAGCTTGATGTTCCACTGATTTCCGAGCAAAAATTCGTCCATTGCGAACCCATACAAATTTGTAAGACATTTCCCGGGCTTTTATACGAGTTGCAGCGTGGAGTGATTTAAGTGCCGGAGTCAAATGTTCAGAAACGTAGACAGGGCTTACAGCTCCTCCAATTCCAAGATGCTGCGTGCAGAGCTTCTTCTCGGGATCCTTATGATTAAATTTACTGACCGCGGCTAAGATGCTATCTCGGGAACGAGGACTGCGTAGCTTAACAATCACTGGCCGAGGACGTGGATTGTCATTGCTAATTTTAGCGACTCTGACAGCATGTTGAATGTCTTCGCCAGTAAGCGGATTTTCGATGACTTTGGACAGTTGAATGACGGTAGTAACCAAATTTTCAGATCGACTTTCCGGGATACCATTTATTTCGATGTTACTTTCTCTCATATGTAGTTCAACAACGTTCAGCCTGGCAGTGAGATCTCTAACGGTTGTTTTAAGCTTCTCGTTATCACTTTTTAGTTCTCTGATAATTACAGTGTCACTTTCGAGTTTAGATTTTATCTCTTCATATTTTGTGCTCATAAATTCAAGAGAGTCCCGGAAACCATCTATTTTATCGAGGACATTTTTAAACTCGGTCGCTACAATTGTTTTTATGGTGTTGTTTAAGGCGGTAGAAATTTCTTGTTGTAGAATCTCACGTAGGTTATTTTCAGTAACATAACTAGGTTCCAGGAGTTGTGGCGATCGCAGTTGCGGCTCAAGAGATGGTTGTGGTTGCAATTTCGGCGGCGATTTCTGAGATGATTGCGCTACTGCTTTCTGCAATGGCTTTGATGGGAATTTCTGCTGCTGTTTCTGCGGTGGCCGCTGCGATGGTTTCGGCGGGGATTTCGTTGGCCTTTTGCGAACAGTCACATTAGATTGTCCCTGTACATCCTCTTCTTGATTTTTTGCGCCTGAGCATAGAGTCGAACGCACAGGAGTGTTAATGTTGCCGGTTTTTGGCTCCTTGCTGCAGCATTCAGGACACTTCCATGACGCTCTTTGGTTAGCGTCCATTAGCTCATAATCAGAGGTGGCAACATTTGCACAAACGAGGTCATATTTGGCCTTACATCTGAAGCATCCAAGACAGAGGTCGCTGTCAAGAACATTACGACATCCAGAACATTCACTAGTCGATGCCATTGTGGTTCAGTTGTTTAAGAATAACAATATACAATGTTAAAACAAAAGGAATAAAACGAAGAGAAAAAAGTTATGAAAAAAAAAAAAAAAAATCCAAAAAGTCAATGTTGAATGTGAGATTCGAACTCGTGCAACTCCGCGTACTATGTTTCTACCAAGCTGTGTCTAAGATGAGCTATCGGTACGCTACAGTCTTTGGCGAAATACAGTTCTGGTACTGGCAAATTTACAGATATCAACAATGTAGGATAGGGTAGACTTAAAAATTTTATAAATTTGCACTATCACTTTGAGTCACTTGTTCTGTCTCACTCCTCTATTGATTTTAGTCAATCATCACTGTTATCTTGCACTCAAATGTTAAGGTTAAACACAATTTATTAATTATCCAACAATACATACAGTTTCAAAGCCCGATATTACACTGTTCTTTCTTCCAATGATTGTTCAGGATGTTTTCCTTTTATTATTTGTTTATTGTTATTAACACTATAGTTTAGGTGGATAACAGTTGTATTGTATGAACAATTCGTGTTTGGAACACCACATTTACGAAACTTTCAATGTAAATAATGCGACAGCTGATTTATTGAGTTTATCTAAACACGGAGCCGATGTTTACGTTCTGACTGACAGCTGTCACTCATTTATTTCAGACTATATAGTCCAGGTTTCCTCAAGATGTTTTCCTTCACCTTTTAATCAGCCATTGGTGTCCAAGATATACTTAGAAAGTACATACAAACTTAGAAAAGTTGCATTGGTACTTGCCTGACCTGGAATCGAACCCACACCCTCATACTTGAGAGGTTGGTATTTACCCACTAGGCCACCACGACATGTCATCTCAGTAATATTTAATGTTTTTTACGTAATAATACGTGTAATATTTTTGCCACACACAACTTAAATGCGGACTAATTAAAATCACTACTTTTATCCCTACGGTCACGTCTATTGCGCTTCAGTTCTCAGCGTTTTGTCTGCTGTGCTTTTGCCGTTGAAGTACAAAAATTTAATATATGGAACGTTTCTAATGGTTACGGGTATTCCGTTATTTTCAAGTCAACGGGCCCTTAAAATTCAATATCAGACGATTCAGATCTTTGATTTGCTGACCCCGTAGTCGCTGACATAAGGGACAGGATCCGTGTACGAAGTCGCGGGCAGAAGCTAGTAGTTAATATAATTATTTAAACCACACAATTTTAATATTTAGGTATAACAAAACGCCTACCACTGTAAATTTTTTTGTCTATAAATTACTTGAAACATTTTTCTCCTAAACAAGCCGGTAAGCGTCTCGGCTTCCTCCTCCATATAAAACTACGCTTGCGTGACGTCATCGGCGCCGCGCGATGTTCGCAAAATATGGGCGAGCGGTAAGCCGGTACACGAGCGGCTTCCAGCCAATGAACAAGCGCGAGTGAACGAGAAAGAACGCGTCAAGAGTAGAGAAGCTATATTTGTCTACGCGCGAGTGACAGCGCTTAGAGCTCTCAAATATGTAAACAAACAAATCACACAAATTCACTCTCATTGTTCTTATTTTGTTTTAGATAATATAATTTACAATTTGTTCGTTGTATTAATTGAATTTATTAGTGTGTGTATCATTTGGAAATAACATAGTTCGTGTGTGTATTTTGTAGTGAAAATAGAGAGACCTACGTTGAAATGAGTTATTTTGGTAAGTAGACAGTTTGCATCAGGTTTCTTTTTAGTGTACCTACTTTTAAAACTTAACTAGGATAACATTGATCGCATTGGACTGTTTTCTGACAGATTATGATAGACTGATTATAGACTGTTTTTCAAGGTTAAGTTTTGAGAACAAAAACGTGTTATAAAACTCGGGCACGCCGCACGGGTGAATTACCTACCAATATTTCGTCAATATTAAAATTATTAACGTTGTGATGGATTTATGAAACATAAAATGTATACCTTTACGATAAATATCAATGGCTAACAAGCCGTTGTAAGAGTCTCTACGGTCTTATAGGTATATATTGTCTATTGATACTGATGAGTCATGTAAATAAAACAACTGGTTACGGCGAGCACTTGTAAATGACTAAAGAATAATTATTTATTATATTTCATCATACATAATATATATTTGACATACTTAAAGTTTATTGCCTACCTATGCTCCACATTAGTTCCCCCCTTTTTTTTAAGTTTAATCATCATTTATTTATTACCCTTTTTTTTACACCAACTTAAAACTACACTGCCGTTATGGGATAAGCTATATAGATATATATAAGGTTGTATATTTTTACTTCACCGTTTTCACTGCACTTAATTACTGAGTCACATTTTTGTGACGTTTTTCACGAACTTCCTCCATTTGCGTGATGACTGCAACACATGAAGACTGTCGGGACCGGAGCCAGTTGAGCTTGCCTGTTGTCCACATGCCGGAACACCTTTTTGTAAAATTTCTTCCTGCAGCTTTTGTACATGTACAACGCCAATGCTATGACGCCGACGATTAGAACGCCACTCATAGTGAACTCAGTGATGGAAATACTGGATCCTCCTGCTCCGCCAGCAGTTTGCGCCACCACGATTTCTTCCTTTCCGCCGTAATTGCCCATTATAAAAATACTCACAATTATCTAGTGTAATTCTTGCAGTAATTTGCTGATATGTGGTAAGCCAAAGCGAATTAATGTATTTCACTTGTTTATTTCTGATGATCTGGCTGTATTGCAAATCGTACCACTGGACGGCTGACGCGACCTGATCGTGTTATAGTCGGTGTGACCTTATTATTTCCCGCTGGCTCAACACTTTCGATTATTCACTTGTCTACTGCTACTGTCCGAGCGCTCTAAAGGTTTGTTAACCTTTTCTTCGATTAAAATGTAGGCCGGCTTTAATCTGCCCACTGATACTATTGATGTTTTCTTCGGCATTTGAATCTTGAAATGTTTTTCGTGCTTCTCTAGCACCTTGAATGGGCCTTCGTAGGGCGGAGTCAGGGGTTTTCTTCACAGCATCCGTTCTGACGTATACATATTCACAGTCTTTCATATCCGGATGAATGAATGGCTTATGACTCGTAGCGTGATGATTGTTGTTAAACGGACTTAGATTTGCCATTGCGCTTTGTAGAACTTGTGCAAAAGTTTCTGGTGCTGTAACTCTCGTTTTTGGTTCGACAAATACTCCGGGCAGACGTATATTGGTTCCGAATAACATTTGTGCCGGGCTCACATTCTCCTTTACTCGTATTGCTGCTCGCAATCCCAGTAGTACTAATGGTAACTCGCTCGACCAATTCGTTGTATTGCCACGCGCGATTAGCGCGGTTTTCATCGTCCTATGCCAGCGTTCGACTAAGCCATTTGATTGCGGGTGGTAACTGGTAGTCCTGGTTTTCTTGATACCAAGTGACTTGGTTAGAGCAATGAATAAAACTGTCGTCCCTGGTCCGTGGTTATGGTATTAGGGCATCCGAACCTCGCTATCCAGGTATTCAGAAAGACTTCTGCTACAACTTTTGCTGTTATCTCGGCTACTGGTACAGCTTCCGGCCATCTTGTTTCTCTGTCGATCATTGTAACAATGTATCTTTTGCCGCTAGATTCTGCTAAAGGGCCGACAATGTCTATATGCACGTGCTCTAAACGCGCTGTGTCCGCGAAACTTCCAATTGGGGACGAATTGTGTCTATGTACTTTACTTTTCTGGCATGGCTCGCATGTCTTCGCCCATATACCGACGTCCGTATTCATCCGTGGCCAGAAGTAATGTTCTGAGATCATTTTCTTTGATGATCTTACCCCGGGGTGTGTTATGTTATGCATAGAATCGAATACTTCTTTTCGCAGTAACTTCGGTACATATGGTCGTAGATTTGCTCTCGATTTCTCACAGAACAGCTGCCTCGCTCCCGATAGTTGTATAGTTTTCCAAATGAGGTTTTTATTGTTTAACAACTGAGCGAGTTCAGTGTCATTACGTTGCATATCTGTTATCTCATTCTAATTCACAGGAGTCGGGCAATCTACCTGTTCGACACGCGATAACGCATCGGCCACCGGGTTCAAGTTACCGGCGAGGTGCCGTATGTCTGTCGTGAACTGTGCAATGAACTCTAGATGACGTATTCGCCTTGGGGCTATCACTTTATTTGAGGTGTCACGTTTTGTAGTAAAGGCGTGGCATAGTGGCTTATGATCGGTGTACACTATCAGTTCTCGTCCTTCGACATAAGGTTGAAAATGCGTTATTGCCATGTAAATTGCCAGCAATTCTCGGTCATATGTGCTGTACTTAGACTGCGTTTCACTCAATCCTTTTGAAAAAAATGAAAGTGGCTTCCAACTGCCGTTTTCGTACTGTTGTAGCACGGCACCGACGCACGTTTGAGACGCATCTGTCATAAGCGATAGCGGGGCATGTGGTGATGGTGATGTCAATGTAACAGCGTCGCTTAGACTTGCTTTACATCGATCGAATGCTTCTGTTGCCTCTGGAGTCCATTGTATTTCAGTTTTGTCGGCTTTCTTTATTTATTTATTTATAGTTAATTAAAACGGTGCAACACCAATTACAATAATTAACATGGAAACATTAAATCAGGTTTCTTTGAGGAAGTGAGGTATTTGTTCAAACAAGCTTGATGTTTGGCTGCTTGTGGTATGTTATTTCGGTAGAAATTTATCATGCTCAAAAATCTTCGTAATTCTTGTACGGTCCTTGGAAGTGGGTATTTGTGGATTGCTTCAACCTTGTCAAGAAGGGGTTTGATACCATCCTTCGTGATCAGATATCCGAGAAATTCTACTTCTGGTTTGCCGAGTACGCACTTTGCTTGATTTACTGAAATGCCATGCTCATCCAACCGTTTAAACACTTCATGTAAATGACGTCGGTGTTCGCTGGTTGATGATGACGTCACTAATATATCATCTATGTATACAAAAATGAAATCCAAACCCGCTAGTACTGTGTTCAAGAATCTAACAAAGGTTTGACCCGCGTTTCGTAATCCGAACGGCATTCTCGGAAACTCGAATAGACCGAACGGTGTAATTACTGCGGTTTTTTCTATGTCTTGTATCGGTATCTGGTTGTAGGCCCTTTTTAAATCAATTTTTGAATATATACTGGTTCCTGGCAGTATGTATGTGAAGTCGAGTACCCTTGGAATCGGGTACCTATCTGGTACAGTGATCGCGTTCAATCTCCTATAATCCCCACATAGCCGTAACTCGCCGGTTTTCTTTGTCGTCACGTGCAAAGGGCTCGACCATGGGCTCTTAGAGGGCCTGCATATGCCTATTTCTACCATATGCTCTATTTCCTTTTTTACTCGTAGGTATTTGTCAGCCGGCAAAGGTCTTGACTTGGAATATACGGGGTGTCCGGAGGTGATAATTTGATGCACTACGTTGTGTTTTGGTTGGGACAGAGCGTCGAACGGTTTGGAAATATTCGGGTAATCCGCCAAAACATCTGCATATTCGTCGGTTAAATTTACTGTCCCAAGTGTTGGTGTGCTTGACTTCATTAACTGTGCGTTTCTCTGAAGTCCAGTCATACCATCTATCAACCGCTTATTTCGAATATCCACCAAAATGTTGTGTTTCTCTAAAAATTCTGCGCCCAGTATGGGTTGCGTAATGTCTGCAACGATGAAAGTCCAACGATACGGCCGTCTTTTTTTTTTTTTTTTTTTTCCGACGTCAAAAATCATCAAATGACCCCTCCCGCTGTGGGTTAGCAGCGGTGAGGGAGTGTCAGACTCTTACTGACTAAAAACCGTCGTGTTCCGTCATAGGCCTTTTATGTACCAGGGCCGCGGTATCTCTTTCGAACAACCCGCAGCCCCGGCAGGCCTTGGCCCTGCTGGGCCCCGCTGGGGTTGCTGACATCTCTTTGAGGAGCGCGTGGAACAACGCGCGCCGTCGACACGGGTCTGTCGTCTAGAAAGACAGAGGGACGATGAGCCACCCGAACTCACCGCCCACAGACCCACGCCTACGGTGGCCGGGAGTCATCTCGCGACATCCGGCGCCCATGGTGTCTACCCGGTCCAGCGCGGCGGCCGGGATGAGAGGTGCGAACCCTCTGGCGTTCCGCCTCCTCCTTCTCGAGCATGACCGCTTCGCAGAAGGAGGCGACGGCATCCCATTCCCTCTCGCCCCGGACCATGGCCTGAACCAGGGCCGGACGCGAGAGGTCGCCGCCGCCCAAAGCCTCGACGAGGACCCGGCGGTGCCCTTCCCATGCGGGGCACACCTGGACTGTGTGGTCCACCGTGTCCTCGGGGCTGTCCGCACAATGGTGACACCCGGGCGCCTCCTCACGACCGATGCGGTGCAGGTACCTCCCGAAACAACCGTGTCCGGTGAGGACCTGCGTCATGCGGTACGTGAGGGCGCCGTGACTCCTCCCGAGCCACTCCTCAAAGAGGGGACTTACCGCCACGATGGTGGCGTGCCCTGCACTGGGTTGCGACAGTCGCTCCCTCCAGGCCACCATGAGATCGCGCCGGAGCTCCGCCCGCTGCGCGACAACTTGCCGCGGCAACGGGGTTTCTCCCCGGCGCTGAGCCTCCTCGCGCCAGTCGTACAGGCGCAAGAAGACCCTCGCCTCCAGATCCCACGGTGGCAGTCCAGCAAGTAGGCCAGCTGCTTCGCGGGAGATCGTGCGGTACCCCCGGATTAGCCTGATGGCTATCACCCTTTGGGGCACGTTCAGGTAGTGTACAGCCCGCGGCCGTACCGAACGTGCCCATACCGGGGCCCCGTAAAGGGCCATGGACCGCATGACCCCCGCGTAGAGTTTACGGCAGGGGGCGTTTGGGCCTCCCAGGTTGGGCAGGAACCGCTTGAATGCAGCGCCTGCCTTCTCCAGTTTGGGGCCCAAACGTCGGAAGTGCTCGACGAAGCTCCACCGGCCGTCGAGGACGAGTCCCAGGTACTTCATCGCCCTCTCGACGCCGATGGTAACCCCCCCCCACCGTGACTTGGGAGCCTGAAGGTGGCGCGTTCCGAAGCCCATGAAAGCACATGGCCTCGGATTTGTGCAAGGCCACCTCCAGTCCCAGCAGCTGGATCCTCTCGATGACTATCGCAACCCCGCGCGTCATTTTGTCGGCCGCCTCCTGGTGCGACCTCCCTTGTGCCAGAACCAGCGTGTCGTCAGCGTAGCAGACCACGCTGACGCCGCTAGGGAGGTCGGCGCGCAGCACCCAGTCGTAGCCGATGTTCCACAAGAGCGGCCCCAGTACCGACCCCTGCGGAACACCGCACGACATCTCTCGCCGGTTCCATTCCCCGTTGTGACCAGGGTAGATGATGGACCTATCCGACAGATAGGCCTCGACCACGCGACGAAGGTAGGTCGGCACCCGGTGATACCGGACTGCCTCCCTGATGCAACTCCAGGGAAGGGTGTTGAAGGCGTTGGCGATGTCAAGAGACACCGCCAAGACGACCCCCCCCCCCCGGGACACAGCATCCCCCGTCGTGAGAGCTCTCACGCGCATGATGGCGTCCACCGTTGAGCGCCCCTTGCGGAATCCGAACTGGTGGTCCGCAAGGTCCGGCCCTATCCCCCCAAGGTGCGCGACGAGGCGGTGTGCGACAACTCGCTCAAAGAGCTTGCCCACCTCGTCGAGCAACACGATGGGCCGGTATGCGGACGGAGAGTCCGCAGGGCGCCCCGGCTTCCGAATGAGGACCAGTTTCCCTGTCTTCCAACGAAGTGGGAACTGGCCCCTCTCCAAACATGCGCTGAGAAGCCCCCTAAGTCGAGGCCCGAGAGCCTCAAGGGCCAGGACCCAGGCCTTGCCAGGCAGGCCGTCAGGCCCTGGGGCGGTGTTTTTGGCTTTCAGCCTAGCCACCGCCACTCTCAGGTCCACCCCAGTCACCTCGGGGACATCGTCGTCGTCAGAAGTGTGGTCCGTATTTGACACCGCGGGTTGCAGAGCCATGGGCGGGGGAGAGTGTTCCCCGCGCGAAGGGAACAGAGCGCTCACCACCTCCTCCACCAGCTGAGGCCGGAGACTCTGGGTCAGCGGGGGGGCCCATGGGCGGAGCTTGCCCCGCACCATTTTGTACGGGCGCCCCCACGGGTCCCTGTCCAGAGACCCCAGCAGCTCCGCATTGGCCACCTCCTTGGCCTGGATGATGGCCAATTGGAGGGCGGTCTTCGCAGCTCTGTAACCCTCGTACAGCTCCGCTTCCCTGGCTTCTGCATCCGGAGGGCGGATGCGCAGCCTGCGGTGTCTGGTGTACAGGTGCCTCGCAGCGATGCACGCCTCTCGAAGGTCCGCGATCTCGCAAGACCACCAGTACACCTGGCGTCGGGCGCGTCCTGGTAAGACTCGGGGCATGGCCACGTCACAAATCTCGGACATGGTCTCCCGGAACCACTCCGCCTCGTCGTTGATGTCGGCGGGCCTGTCCGGTGATGACACCCAGGCCTGCACGACTCAGGCTTCCAGGAGAAGCTCCCGGTCAAGATGTTTCAGTGCCCAACGTGGACCACTCGGGGTCTGCAGGACCGGCGCGCTAGGGTTCTGGGCGGAGACGTCAAACCGGATGTACCGGTGATCGGAGTAAGTCTCCACCCTCTCCTCCACGCGCCAGTCAAAGACACGCGGCAGCAGAGCGGGGCTGGCGAACGAGATATCCACCACTGACTCGCCCCGCATCCGTACACACGTGGGGGCAGAACCCCGATTGAGGACGACCAGGCCTGCTTCCAGCGCCCAGTCCTCCACCATCCTACCCCGTGCATCTGTGCGTCGGGAACCCCAGGCCAAATTCTTGGCGTTGAAGTCCCCTAACACTAGCACAGGGAGGGAATAACTTCCGACGACGACGGACAACTCCAGGAGGGAGTTGTGGAACTCGGCGAGAGTTCGGCTCGGGGAGAAGTACACCCCCACGACGACTATCTCCCCGAACCGTGCTGCGACGCAACCCCTTCCACTCTTCACCCCTTCGAGGGAAGGAGTACCAGCGGCGGCCGACGATATGATGGTCACTGAGCCGCTAAGGTCCTTAACCCAGTCATCCCTGGGAAGGACAAAGTACGGCTCAGCGACCACGGCGATGTTGATCGACCACTGCGCCATGCTTTGGAGCAACAGATCCTGGGCACGGGCGCAGTGGTTGATGTTCGCCTGGAGGAAGCGTAATGAAGCCAGACTAGCACTCCATCACGTCTTCCCCCTCTTGAGACCCAAAGACGGGCGCTGCGGCAGCAGCAGCAGCGACAGCGCCATCAGCGGCGGCAGCATTGGAGGCGGCGGAGGCCGCAGGAGCTGCGATGGTGGCCACTGCGGAGGTGGTGGCGGTGGCGGCGACAGACGGCCGGCCCTTGCCCTTACCCTTGGTCTTGGCGGGTGGGGCACAGGACTTGCTCCCTGCCCGGTGTTCGGCCGGCTTGCCAGCAGCCACACATGCAATGCAGTGCGGCGCGGAGCTACAAGCCACGGCCTTATGTCCGGGCTGACCGCAGCGGAAGCAGAGGGCGCTGCGGTCGACCTCCGAGGTGCAGCGAACACCCACATGATGCCCGACGTGGCATCGGAAGCACCTCAGGGGTCTAGGGTCCAGCAACTTGACCTGTGCCGACACCCAACCAACCAGTAGCCTACGGCCGTCCACAATGGTCCTGGCCGCCACCACGGGGCAACTCACCGTGACGGTGCTCGTGCCCCTGAAGTCGGGACGTATGGTGCCCGCCTTCACTTCGTCGGCAGAGCACCCACCCGTCCTAGCGACGGCGGCCACCACCTCCTCCGCAGTGACTGAGTCGTCCAGGCCCATAATGCGCAGATCCGCGCACTTGTAGGGCCTGGAGACTCGGGCGTCGTCCGCACTTATGGACGCCCTGAGCCTCTCGGCTAGAGCGTCTGCGGCGGGCCCACTGGCCGCTCCTGGGACCTCCAGCATTCGGGCGCCCGTAGCGGTCACCCTGAGCCGGAGGCCCTCGGTGATACCCAGCTCCTGCAGGTTCACCGCCCCCTTTGCTTGGGCGAGCACGTCGCGGTACGACACGCCCCTTTTGACCGCGTCCGGCTGTAGTGTGACTACTACAGCCGCGGTTTTGGGGGCGCGGAGTTGCGCCGCGGCGGCTCGCTCCGTGCGCCGCCGTTTCTGGGCCTTCTTTTTGGCCGCTTTGGCCGCCCTCCGTTTAGCTTTCTTCTCCCCCACCACCTGCCACTCAGGCTCAGTGGCAGAAGAGGTAGGGGCCGCTGACGGTGTCGGCTTCGGAGGGCGTTTCGCCACTGGTGCCGACGATGGAACCGGTGCTGACGTTGGCACCGGGGGCCTCTGCGCCTGGGCCGCCTTTGCGGTCTTGGGCTTTGGCTGAGCGGCCGCCCTCCTGGTCGGTCCGTTCGGCGCCGCGACAGGGGGCTTGCTTGGCGGTCCCCTTCTGGGTGGGGGTGCCGCTGCAACCGCAGCCGCATAGGAGGCCCTTTGGGCCGCTGGGGGCTTCGACGCCGCGAGGGGGGGGCGCAGAACCCTGCCCTCCAGGACTGAGAAGCGAGCCTGGAAGGCCGCCATCTCTTGACGGACTAGGGCCAGGATCTGGCTCTCAGCCGGCGCAGTCTGCGCCTGTTGCCTGGCCCCGCCGCGCTCCGCCTTCTGCTCGCGCATCTTAGCGAGGTCCGCCCGGAGACTCCTGTTCTCCTCCAGGAGAGACTCCAAGGCGGCCGTGAGGCGAGCCACCTCCCGCTGCAGTTTGGCCAGCTCGCTCACAGGAGCCCGGCCAAAGTGGCTCACCGCTGCGGCGGTGATGGAGGCGGTAACGGCCTCGATGGCGCCGTCGCGGCTGGCCTTCTTTCTCTTTAAGGCCACCTGCTTGAAGGCGGACTCCACCGTCTTCTCGAAGTCAGCCTTTCGCTCCTGGTCGGAGCCGATGGCCGACGCCTCCTCCTCGGAGGAGCTCGAGCGATTACCCCCAGAAGCCCCAGCGGACCTTTCGCTAACGGGCCTCCTGGCGACCTTTTTGGCCGAGGCCCCGCGACCACTAGAGGAGGACCCCAGGTCCTCCTTCTTCCTCTTGAGGAAGGCATCGGCCCGGTGGTCCTTCTTGTTGCGGGGGAGCTTAAAACCCCCCGCGACTCCTTCGCTGGACGCGGACTCGGAGTCCGAGTCCTCATCCCACACCCTGTCGTCATCTTTATTTGTTTTTGTTGTTTTTAGTGAGTTTTTCATGTACGTCCCACGAGTATGAGAGCAAGTAACCGTCAACCCCGGCAGTGGCCTCATACCGGGGCAAGCCTACATACTGTTGGGGGCGGCTGGCCCCAACAGGTGGGAGCGCTAACGACCGTGTCCCCCACGGCCATTCATCCCCTCGCCGCGCTCCCGAAACTTGGGATTGGGTGGTTTTTTGTCTAAGAGGTGTCCTTCCTCTGGGCCGGGCGGTTAAGCCAAGCCCTCGGCGGCAGCATTAGGCATGCCTCCGTCTACTGTCCGGCCATCCCGGCTCAGCAGACCCGCCAAAAGGTTTGCTCTTCGTTGTACGAAGAGCAAACGAGCGCCGCGTCAGTGCGCCTGCACCTCTGCGGGTATGGCCGCATCCTTGCCATGTCCACAAACGTCGACTGGTCAGGAGCGGCCCCTCCCTGGGTCCCTCTTTGTCTGGCCTCTCCCCTGAACCTTTCCGGCATGAGTATCTCTACCGGCAGAGCTTCAGGATCATTGAGGCACACAAGCCCCACCACGACGACAACGTGGGGACCCCCTCGGTGGGGACGATACGGCCGTCTCGAATTCAGATTCAACGTCAGCGTTTTGTCGCCATATGTTTTTATTTGTGTTCCATTTGCGGCGTATATTTTATAATAATCGTCTTGTTTTAATTTTTTTCCTCTTCTAGGTATTGCTGATATATTAGCGCCAGTATCAACCAAAAAACGATACCCACTATTTCGGTCGGTAACACACAGGCGGTTTGACGGTATAATAGCGCTGACGTCCGCCTCTGTCAACGCTGAACTTAGTTTTCCGACGGGTTCCTCCAATTGCACGGCTTTTCACAATTCCTAGCTCGGTTCCTGTACCGTAGATGATACCTACATAACCAATTGGGACTGTCAGGGGTAATCCTTGTTCTTGAGCGGGATCTTGAACGCGTAGGGATTCGGTTGCGTCTATAGCTACGATGTCCACTACTAGACTTCAGAGCAGCCACTTCCATGGTTAGTTTAGTCATCTGATGCATTAACTCTGCCATGAGCTGTGTTTGACCGCTTGATATTTCTGACACTTCACTTGATTTTCTTTCCAAAATTTTATCCGCTATGGCGGCAAGGTTATCCAGCTTTTGATCTTGACTGACCATTAACACTGCCCGAACATGGTCAGGAAGTCTTGACATCCACAGATTATGAAGTGTCTTTTCGGCCACTTGACTCTTTCGTGCCAGGTCCCTCATTCGTCTCAGCAGTTGCGACGGTTTTTGGTCGCCTAATTCGACTTCGCCAACTAGTTTTTGGAATTGCCTCTCTTCAGATTCTTCGTATACAGCTAGGAGTCTTTCTTTAAGGGCTTCATATTTATGGGTGGCAGGAGGTGAAATTATTATGTCAGTTACCTGTCTAACCGCGTCCATACTAAGTTTGGAGAGCACAACGCCGTACTTGGCTTCATCGCCTTTTTGAGGAGCCATCACTGTTTCAAACTGCGCGAACCACACTCTAGGCATATCGATCCAAAACTCCGGTATTCTCGAGGATACTCCCAATGCAGCTACTTCGGAGCTACCACTGTCCTTCGCTCCGCACATAGATGTCCCGCTACCACAAGCTCCGCTTGAATTCATTTTTGATGCTATGTGCCAAAGATCACGTCGGGGTCACCAAATGTAAGAGTCTCTACGGTCTTATAGGTATATATTGTCTATTGATACTGATGAGTCATGTAAATAAAACAACTGGTTACGGCGAGCACTTGTAAATGACTAAAGAATAATTATTTATTATATTTCATCATAATAATATATATTTGACATACTTAAAGTTTATTGCCTACCTATGCTCCACACCGTTGTTAATTAGAAACAATACATTTTGTATTGTTTCTAGTGCCAACTTTTCTCAGATTCAAGTAGTTTATGGAATAAAGTTATATAGATATTAATACTAGTTTACACGGTTTTTATACCCCAAATAAAAGTTGTTGAATTTTATCTATCTATCTATAGGTACTCTAGGAAAAATATTTAAAAAAATCTATCACGTCCACATTTGGAATTATACTTAATTTAAAAAAACAGGAGAAAACGGACCATAACCAACTAAAAATTATTAATTTTGGACTTCTTTTTATAGGTTTCGGAATCGGTTTCTTTTAATATAGACCAGCAGTAGTCTCCCAACATATTTTCGTGCCAATAGCCTTGATGACGATCATCAAAAGCCTTTAAATCCTGGTGAAAATGCTCTCCTTGTTCGTCGCTCATGCTTCCTAAGTTTTCCGGAAAAAAATCCAAGTGGGAATGTAGAAAATTTATCTTTTGACATGTTAACACCCATCTTATGATAATTTTGTAATGAATCACTCACTATCTCTTTATTGTTTTCACTTTTATTATTGCTTAAAAAGTCTCTAACAACATTTTTGAATGAATTCCAAGCAACTCTTTCAGTCGTTGATAAAAGAGTATCAAACTTAAAATCACTTATGATTTTGCGTACTTGTGGGACGCCAAACACCCCCTCTTTAAGTAACATATGCATATACAATAGCTGACTTAGTTTTCCTATTAAAACCCGAAGTCTTAGTAAAACAAAAGTAATAGTCATTTTCGTGATTAGTTGGTTCCCTGCACAACATTGGTGTACCAAATGACAGGTGTACGTTTTCGCCGGATGACCATCGCAGTAAAGTGATTCTACAGCTGTCACAAAACACATAGTGAGCCCAGTTTTTTTCTTGATTGGCCACAGAAAATCCGAAATAATAAAGATATGCAATTTTCAACGATTCTGTCACATGTCTTTTCTTATTTATAAATATAAATTGTCCACAAACATAACAAAAGCGATCACAACTTTGTCTACACTGTCTACGCGACATTTTTTTAAAATTAAATAAAAAATATCTCTTAAACTAAACAAGTAATGCAAAACCAAAGATCGAGAGTTAAGAATGATTCCTAAAAACAAATATTTGGGAGTAGAAAAAAAATGTGACGTGATAGAATTTTTATGTTGTTACTTTTAGAATGTACAAAGGTGGCGGAGAGTACTGGTATAGATTTTGTGAGGGGTATATGAAAAAAATAAAAATTTGTAAACTAGTATCTGTCGAATTCCTCGAGAAAACATGTTCAAATTATCAGTCTCTCAGTCAGTGCTAAAAGGTGGACTGAGAAATTACCTCGATTACCTCTCCCCCCCGTCCCTGAGTACTCCCTCCCCAGTTTTTTTTGCTGCGGCTTCCCTATTTCATTAAACCACCCTTCGCCACTGATACGGTATCCTTAAGTTCAGATGTCCTCGAGCCAATCTGGTCACAGAAAACGGAGTATGTGTAACCTGTAGTGATGCACAATCTCTAACTTTTGTGGAGAGACATGAGACAATCTGTCCTGAATTTTAGGCTAGCGGTTCATACAGCGAAATACCTTGTTTGTTAACGTGTAAGTAAAGTGTGTGTCGTCTGTATGAATAAATTAAATTAAAATTTGGATGTCCTTGAGCCAATCTGGTCACAGAAAATAGAATGTGTGTGTGCCTATGAGTATACGCTATTTCTTATTTTTGTGGAGAGACATGAGACAATCTGTCCCAAATTTTAGTTTAATATATACGGTATCCTAAAGTTCAGATGTCCTCGAGCCAATCTGGTCACAGAAAACGGAGTATGTGTAACCTGTAGTGATGCACAATCTCTAACTTTGTGGAGAGACATGAGACAATCTGTCCTGAATTTTAGGCTAGCGGTTCATACAGCGAAATACCTTGTTTGTTAACGTGTAAGTAAAGTGTGTGTGAACTGAAATAGTGGAATGGCGCCCAATCCGTTTGCTGATCGAACAAGGTAATCCATTTATATTATTGGGCCGTTCCTACGGCTCACTCCGTTCGCCTCCGTCGATTAGAATGCCCAGTTTAGGTATTTAGAAACATTTTATATGTATGAGCTTATCTAGTAATTCTATTTTTTTTAATAAATTAATACATATCTTCTTTATGATTTTAAAAATAGAGATCATTAGGTACTCGTTTTACTTTAGACAGATAGTGATACCTACTTAGTTATACGAACTTTGTATTGTGAGTTTTGTAGCTCAAAACACATCTTGAGTGTAAGTATACCATTTCTGGTCAAACTTATTGGCGGCTCGGAACATTTAAAATTTTAAACCAATTATAGGTATTTATCAGCACTCGACGACCACTGGTACAACTACGTCGTATGGTACTTATGCTCGAAAAATAGTTGGAAACCGCCTTTTATTTTGGCGAAAACTTTACTTAAGTCCTAAGTCTACCTCGCCGGTAGATGGCGCTAGGTGTGGGAAATGCAAGGTTCTCTACTGTAGAATATGTGGAGGATTCACTGCAAAAGCCTCCGTTCCTCCCACTTGGCGATGTTTCGAGTGTAAGAAGAACATTGCTAATGACAACAGAAACGATACCCCTGTCAGAGGCCCCACACATAGTTCTCCAAGCGATGTCGCAGGAATTTCGATCCTGGACTCCAGCTCACCTAGTAAAAACGCAACGTCGCTCAATTCCGCCACCACCACCATTCGTGAGTTGTCACCTGTACCTGTAGTAATGACCAGGGGCCCGATTCTCCTAAGTTAATAATGTCAAAATCGAATAGAAATCGAATCGCAATATGATCGCAATAGCAGTTTTAACCATATCGGGCATTCTGCTACTAATATAAGACCAATCGTATTCCAACGACATTCGATTGGTTTGCGATTGGTCTGCTATTTTGGTGATTTTGCTCTATACGGTAGTTTGCTCTACAATCATATTGCAATCGTAAATCATTTGCAGACAAAATGTTTCATTATTGAATGACAGAAAAGGATAAAAACGTTTATTTCAAAGAAAAAATAGCGGAATGCCACATACGCTTCAATCGTAATCGAGTCGGGATTGGATCTCAGTCGAACCGAGTCGAACTTGAATCGTATGACGCTTAAGTAAAATTAGGAGAATCGGGCCCCTGCACGTAATCCTTCACAAGCTGAGAGCGGTTCGTGCGGAGATACAGGTGTTTAGGAGAGAAATGGAGGTGGAAATGTCGGAGCTCAAGACCACCTTGAACTGCTGCAGCGCGCGCGTCGACGGTCTAGAGGCCAGGGTAGACGCACTTGAACAGCGTGCTACTTCGAGGCCCACGAACTCCGACAACGTAGGCGAAATAGTGGAGGAGCTGAGGCGAGAGCTCAATGATAGGGACCAGGAGCTTCTTGCTAATGATATAGAGGTGTCCAACTTGCTGGAGGAACAAGCGGAAAACCCTACCCACTTAATCAAAGCCTTAGGTCACAAGTTAGGGATCAGCCTGGAAGATCGAGATATCGTCAGTGCAGAGCGTGTAGGTGGCAGGCAGCTCAACGCGACGAACTCAGCGGGACCAACCATATCCCGCCCGCGGCCGATAGTCGTGCGCCTTGCTCGCCGAGACCTGCGTGACCAGCTTATGGCGAGCGCGCGAGTGCGACGAGGCGCAACTACGACGGATCTTGGCATGTCCGGGCCGGCGCAACGGCCTTAAACGAGCGGTTGACGAAAGTTAACCGCTTGTTATTTCGTCAAGCACGGGAAGCGGCCGGCGCTCTTGGCTGGAAATTTGTCTGGACCAGGCAGGGCCGCATCCTCGTCAGGAAGGCGCCGGGGGACAAGGCGCAGAGGATCCGCATGGAGGGGGACTTATCCCGTGTCTTCAGCTCTGGAAATTAAACAGCCTAGCTTTAGTAAAATCTACCTTCAAGTAATTATTTGTTTATATTTAAACTGGCTAAATGATTGTTATGACCTTTTTTGCACCGTCCTCAACCATAGACTGCACGTACGCGAAATTTACTCAATACAAAAGTCTCATCACTTATCTGCTAAAAATTATTTATTTACATTATATGTACAATTTACATTTACACCTAATTCTAATTATATACATATCATATATTCTTTTAACCCCAACCACTTTCAAATTATATATAGTTCACATATAAACATACACTTTACATCGCCACACTATTTTATAGGCTGGTACTATGCCTACACTCTCACACATGTAATGCATGCACCTAATGGTATCTATGGCTCCTAGTAAATACATTAAGTTTGGTCTATTAAATGCGGGATCTCTGGGGACTAAACAGGATGAGTTCTTGATCGCCATGGGTAACCACTCTGTGGACATCATTGACATACGCACATTGACCAATCAGAATCGGGCA
This sequence comes from Helicoverpa assulta, assembly GCA_963856015.1. Taxonomy (NCBI): domain Eukaryota; kingdom Metazoa; phylum Arthropoda; class Insecta; order Lepidoptera; family Noctuidae; genus Helicoverpa; species Helicoverpa assulta. The sequence continues at coordinate 15,727,411 of CAWLCW010000001.1, read as the reverse complement.
TGACTCGCGCGAAGCTCGTTCGAGTCACCAATGCCGGCAAGGGTTCTGTTAGTCGTTGAAAAAACAAAATCACGCGCGCGAACACGACAATATCGCCGCTCATCAACCTAAACCAACAAAACCGACTGCAACTCCTAGTTTTTGGTGAGAAATCAGCTCAACCAGCAGACCAAAGCATCCCGGGATCAGAACGGAGTGGAAGCTCATCGGCCAGTGCAGGTCGCAGCCCGGATTCGCAAGGTATGTGCGTGCATTGTATCTTTGCTGTTACTTGTCCAGGAATTACTCGAACAACAAGTGTTTTATCGTAAGACCAAGATCTGGTCTCCCCAGAGTAGTACCACGCACCGTAATTACATTTCGGCCGGTGCAAGTTACTACACACGACCTGTTTCTATACAAGGAGGGCGTGGCGGGGGTGTGGCTTTTTATATTAGGAATGGTATAAACGCAAGAGTCAAGGCTCATCCTGAGCACTCGACTGTCGAGCAACTCTGGCTGGGCCTCACAGTTAACAAAAACAAGCTTCTTATAGGGACCGCGTACCGCCCGCTCTGGCAGGACCTGGAACTATTCCTCGGTGCCATAACTGCCAGTATTAGCGCCATATGACAATGTCATATTATTAGGTGACTTAAACGTCAACCTTCTAAATTCTAACAGTTCAAAGACTAGGCAGCTAATGGGATTTTTCGGCAATTTTAATCTGGTTCAATCTGTCACAGCAGCTACACATTTTGTGAACGACAGTTGCTCATTGATCGACATTATATGCACTGATGCTCTCATACGAAATGTCGAAGTGAACCATATTAGTGAGCTTGGTCATCATGCCTTTATCACTTGTGAAACAGTTTTCAGAAAGCCAAAGTGTAAACCAAGGATTGTCAGGTTTCGTCCTCTCGCTGACATCTTGCCAGATTATTTTAAGCAAAACCTGAACGCGATACCATGGTCTGATATTGGAGACTTGGATGACGTTGATGCTATGGTTCAAACATTTAACTCCTACATAACTCAACTTTTCGATCTCCATGCCCCTATGAAGACAAAGACCTATTATAAGCGGCCTACACCGTGGATTACCGACAATATTCGTCTAATGTTCAAGCTTCGTGATGAAGCTAGACAGAGAAGTCGCGAAACAAAGCTCCCACACCACAGGCAGTACTATCTGGATCTTAAACATGAGGCAGCAGCCGCATTAGTGAGGGAAAAGACCGCATACTTTACAAAAAACATCAATGAGCTAAGTAAAGATCCCAAACTATTATGGCAGAATTTAAAATCAGATGTTCTTCCTGACCATAAAGATAAGCGGCTGCCAAGTCATTTTGATAATCCGGATAGTATAAATGCGGCATTCTTGACTGTACCAGGGAATCGTAGCGACAATATCTCATTGAACAACTACTTTAATTCGCGTAGGTATAGTCCAGCCAGGTTCTCCCTTTCTGGTACCAATCGGGAGGCTGTTCTGGGGATAATCAAGAGTCTGGGGTCAAAAGCTCAGGGTGTTGATGGTATCAGTCTGGACATGTTGACACTCACACTGCCAAACACCCTGCAAGTCATCACTGATATTATCAACAAGTCCATAGAAACTCATACATTCCCCAGCCTTTGGAGACGTGCTATCGTTTGCCCTATTCCCAAAATAAGTGACCCTGTAAATTTGAAAGACCTTAGGCCTATAAGCATCCTGCCCTGCCTGTCTAAAATTCTAGAGCGTGTGGTATACCTCCAGGTAATAGAATACCTGGAGACAAACAACATATTACCCGAGTTACAGACAGGATTCCGCAAGGGTAGAGGGACTGCGACTACTTTGATGGATGTAGTAGGTAATATTCTGGAGGCACGTGATCGGGGGGAAGGGTCAATCTTTGTCTTGCTGGACTTTTCTCGTGCTTTTGACGCTATTAATACCAGTCTACTGCTGTCCAAGTTAACTTACTATGGTTTTGATGGTGCTGCGGTGGATTGGTTTAGTAGCTATCTCACGGACAGGTCCCAGCTCGTGCAAATCCACATAGAGGACGGTACTACCATCTCATCCCCTCTACTCCCGGTGACTAGGGGAGTTCCACAGGGTTCGATATTGGACCCATTGTTGTACATCCTCTATAGCGCTGATGTAGCTAAATCCCTTATGAGCTGCAGATACCACATGTATGCAGATGATATCCAACTGTACACATCCTTCAAGAGGGATAATGTGGTAGCTGCAGTTCAAAGGATAAATGAGGATCTGCAGCGGATAGTGACTTGGTCGGAGGGTCATTTGATGATTTTACGTCGCTAAAAAAAAAAAAAAAGGGGGAAAAAATTTAACGGGTAGAACAAGCGTGTAGTCTGGGCCTAATCTTGGATCCGGAGCTGCACTTTGAGGCTCACATAAATAATACAGTTAGAAACTGTTTCTACAGACTGATATATGGTATCCGTAATTTTCTTAGCCTACCTCTTAGGAAACAACTTGTTGACACTGATGAAATTAATAAATAAAAGCAGATTTTAGTTTAACAAACGTGTTATAATGAGAAGAAAATTATTACCACAGACAATGAATACTTAGAACTAGTGACGTGAACACACAACAAGTAGTGTTGTGTCAATCGACAAAGAAGGGGTTAGAATTTTAAATACAACACTCTTACCAAATTAAAACCCTTCTTTCAAAAGATAAATGTTATATAAGCAAAACTAGAGAACAAGTGGATGTTTAACTAATCCTATCTTATTTCTTAAGAATTGAAATTGGTCTCTAGGCAAAGCTTTTGTAAATATATCTGCATATTGCTCTTTAGTAGATACATATTTTAAATCTATACATTTATCAGCATATTTTTCTTTAATGAAATTATATCTTACATCTATATGTTTGCATCGTTTGTCCACATTTTTAATTAAACACATTGCACTTTGACTGTCCATATGTAAAGTCACTGTATCTTGATTAAATGCATTAATGTCCATTTACAATTGTTTTAACCATAAAGCCTCTTTTGTGGTAGCACAAGCCGCCATAAATTCGGCCTCAGTAGTTGACAGAACTACACTCTGTTGATTTTGTGTAGCCCATGTTATCGCGGCTCCATTTCTCATAAAAACATATCCAGTCAAGGATCTCCGTGTTACTGAATCTTTGGCATAGTCTGCATCACTATATGCCAGTATGTCATTATCATTTAATGATGAATAACATAAGCCATAATGTTTTGGTTCCTTTAGGTACTTTATAATTTTCTTGACAACATTCCAGTGTGTGTGATCATAACTGTTAAGATATCTACTCACCAGACTTACTCCATACATTATATCTGGTCTGCTTACTATAGCCAGATGCATTAGGCTTCCAACAGCTTCTCTGTACTGGATATTCTTGTCTGGACCATCTGAGCTTTTCTCTAAAGTAGTATGGGGGTCAACTGGAATGATGTTACCATTAGCATTTTGCATGTCAAATTTATACAATAGCTTTTCAATATAGTTTGTTTGGTGAATAAAATAGATCCTTTTAACCTCTCTATCTGTAGTCCAACAAAGTTCTTAGGGTCACATTATTTCATATCAAAATTCTTGCATAATTCAAACATGACAATATCTAATGACTCTCTTGAACTTGATAATAACAGTCCGTCATCAACATACAAAAGTAAGTATACTATGTTATTTTTCACATTACTTGTGTACACACATTTATCTGCATGACTACTTTTGAAGCCAAATTTCTTAAGTATGCTATCAAATTTGTGATTCCAGCACCGTGGTGCTTGTTCCAGACCATAAAGAGAGCGATTAAGTTTACATACCAGATTTGGTGATGTTTCCAGACCTTCAGGTATTGCCATGTATTTGTCTTCTTTTATATCTCCATACAGGAAAGCAGTTTTGACATCAAACTGAACCATCTCCAAATTGTGCTGTGCAGCTTCTGAAAGTAAAACCCTAACAGAATCATATCTAACAGTAGGTGAAAAAGTTTCCGTGTAGTTTACACCATGTGTCTGAGCACATCCTTTGGCACACAATCTTGATTTGTATAACGGACCAGATGGCAGGTCTTTAATTCGAAAGACCCATTTACAGCCAATTATCCGCACTCCTGGTGGTTTTTCCACTAATTGCCAAGTATTGTTTTCTGCGTGTGCTGACAGCTCATCTTTGATAGACTGCTTCCATTTTTCTGCATATATATTATCTGAAGATATTGCTTCCATGTATGTTTGACGTGTATTTTGTTGATATGAAACATCATTTGTGCATATATAGGAATTATTTTCTTTATTCCTTCTCATTTTTGATCTTGTTATGATATTTGAAGTGATTTCATTTACTGGACTTAAACTTTTATCTGGTTCATACAATGATCCCTCATCAGAATGAAATGAATCCTCATTGGTTTCATTTTCCTCAGATGAATCTTGTGACATTTCAGTATTGTTAGTTGCATTTTGATGAGTAACAGGTTCTGACTCTGACAGTGGCAGTTTGGCACAATTTCTCATCATCAAATTTTCAAAAAATATAACATCTCTACTAATCACAATTGTCTTAGTTTGAAATGAAATGAAATGAAATCGTTTATTTTGCAAGTTGGACATTACATCACTTTTACACGTCATTTTAAGAACGCTGAGGTCGGCATTTCCTAACTGACTGATCCCTGAGAAGAAACGCCGAAACAAACTCAAGGGTCATAGTCTCTTTTAAAGTCCAAACATGTTATAAATCAAATAATATTATGTATGAGTGTCACCATGTACGCGGTCTGGAATGGCCTTTTGAGGAAAGAGCCACATCAGGTTGGAGCTGACCAGTCCCAACAGACGGCACGCATGCATCAGTCGTCGTGTAGCTCAAACCATATCTTAGGGAGCTCAACGACCTGTCACACGACGATACCAGATCTGCAGAACATTTGCGTAGGCCATTCAAAAATACTCAAACCCGCCAGACAGTATTTATGTTATAAGAAAATATAATGTTGCTCGCATACACGATAATCACATTCACAATAATAATAATAAAAAATACAATTATAGTATACAACTCTTAAAAACCAGAAGCAGGTTTGTTTAACGAGGAAATTACAAGAAATAGTTTAAACATGAAAATCAACTAAGATTAGTCAAGAACGCGGCAAAATCCTATTCTGTCAAACTATAACATGTCTTGTCACAATGACGTTCGAAAAAAGAATCTTCCAAGCATAGATGCACGGCTGAATGGCGAGGTGTCTATGGTCGCTCGTCTCTGCTGCCCTCTTTGTAACTACTGGCAGCTAACACGGCCTCTCCTGACACCCTGACGTCCTCGGCAGGATCTGGGTGAACCTGGTTGAGTCTCGGAACACCTGCACATTCAATAAGCGAGTTGGATCTGGCTCAATTTCGTCATATTTAAATCTCGATTGGTAATCGTGGTCATCATCGGTTTTCTGAGCACATGACACTTTCAGAATAAAAATTATTGGAGGTTTTACAAACCTCAAACAAAGTACTGATCCATTTAAACAAAGAAAAATAAATAACATCAACTTTAAATCAAATAAGAGGTACAAAATTAATAACAGAACACTGGTATACCACCCAGCGACTGGAAAATAAACAACGTCAACTTTAAATCAAATATCAGGTACAAAATTAATAACAGAACACTGGTATACCACCCAGCGACTGGAAAATAAATAACATCAACTTTAAATCAAATATCAGGTACAAAATTAATAACAGAAAACTGGTATACCACCCAGCGACTGGAAAATATATAACATCAACTTTAAATCAAATATCAGGTACAAAATTAATAACAGAACACTGGTATACCACCCAGCGACTGGAAAATAAATAACATCAACTTTAAATCAAATAACAGGTACAAAATTAATAACAGAACACTGGTATACCACCCAGCGACTCGAAAATAAATAACATCAATTTTAAATCAAATAACAGGTACAAAATTAATAACAGAACACTGGTATACCACCCAGTGTAAGTGTGTCGAGTGTAAGGCTGAAACATATTAGTTGTACACATATACACACACAACATACAAAGAAATCATGTAAATTATTAACCTGGTTTCGAGTGAAAGGCCGAAACATATATCATGTAAGAAGAAATACGATTACTTTTACTTATTAGTTATACCGTGGGCGCAAGCGTGCATTCAAGCGCAAGAAATATGTTATCAATCAAGAAACATGTTATCAAGAACAAATATTCGAACTATACGGAAGTCATAGTCAAGCCAGGGGCTCAAAATATACGGAAGTCAAGTCAAGTCATAGTCAAGCCAGGGGCTCAGACTATACGGAAGCCATAAGCCAGGGGCTCAGACTGTACGGAAGCCATAAGCCAGAGGCTCAGACTATACGGAAGTCATAGGCCAGGGGCTCAGTCTATACAGAAGTCATAAGCCAGGGGCTCAGACCATACGGAAGTCATAAGCCAGGGGCTCAGACCATACGGGAGTCATAAGCCAGGGGCTCAGACCATACGGGAGTCATAAGCCAGGGGCTCAGACTATACGGAAGTCATAAGCCATGGGCTCAGACCATACAGAAGCCATAAGCCAGAGGCTCAGACTATTCGGAAGGCATAAGCCAACAGAACCAGCAGGAGCACCAGCACAGCAGCGCTCGTGCCGCGAAGAGCAGCACCCGCACAGCAGCGCTCGTGCCAGGATCAGGAGCACCGGCACAGTAGCGCTCGTGCCAGGATCAAGAGCACCGGCACAGCAACGCTTGTGCCGCGACCAGGAGCACCGGCAGAGCAGCGCTCGTGCCGCAATCAGTAGCACCAGCACAGAAGCGCTTGGGCCACGACACCGCCGTTACACATTCTCGTGTACAAGTCTGCGAACAAGCACTTACGACATACATTTCGTTCGGCCACTTCTGACAATCAAAATCTTTCATCAAAATCTGGAAAGCTTTTCGCTCTCAAAGAAATAAATTCAAGGCATAACTTTGATGAACAAATTCAACTTTGAAACTATGTCTCAGAAATATCATTATTACTAATCATGTGTCAGCAATGCTCAAAACACAACTACAATAAAATTACGGTTTGATAAGTTACATGTAGTTAACTTCACTTCAGCTTTTGCTACACAGAATACTCATAGGTGACAATACCAATGGTTGGTACATTATTACACATTTTTCCACTAAATAAAGCTGAGAGCATAATAACTTCCGATGTGTAATAAAAAAAAAAAAAAAAAAACAGATCACCTGACCTCAATGCATGGTATACCAGGTCTACTATCCATTGGCTTTCATTACCGGAGTATGCCAAACGAGATACTGGCCGTCAGCACTCCGTACAGCATGCAAAGCTTGTGCAGCAGCACAGCACCCGGGGAGCATGAAGTGTCACAGCACTCTTACTATGTCAAACGACACAGCACCTGGAGCGCTTACACCATCACCTCACACGGCTTAGGCTTATCCTCAATACCAATGTATGTAGTCAAAAGACAAGCAACCAAGCATCTGGCTAAGGTAACCAAACATTCAATTGACAGACTCTCAAGCATTGCCATGTTACAGATTTGAACTTAGTTAACATCAAAAATTAATGCAAATTACTTACTCAGTAAAAGAAAATAAAAATTAAGGCCTGAAAACAGACTTTCAATTTGTAAATTGTAAAATGGCACCAAAAATCTAGAGCCTGATGCACAATTTTAACTATTCCATTTCAATGAAAACAAATTGAGTAAGTCAAAATTAAATCAGTGTGCATTTATATCACAAAAGCAGTAAACTTATATTTCTGTGTAGGTATTTGTTGAAACTCTCATGAACAGAAAGATTAGAAATAAATATTATTGGGCTCATTTACATAGTAAGCCTGTTACTTATCCAATTTCATGGGACAAAAAGATTTCAAATGCAATCAAAAGATGCACATTATTGTTCCAGCTTGCATAACACCTTGTTCAAGCTTTAAAACATTTATCTAACCTTTTGTATAAAAAGAACCTGTTGGTCATGAGCGATGGCACCTGAGAATCTAACTCAAGTTCTCATACATTTTCAGTATGTCTTTAACCAATAAACCACCAAGATGGATTACAAGACAGGTATTACATAAAGGCTAAATAAAATCGGATTGATCTCACCATTTACATACAGATAGGTACATTACAGGATTCTTCCCGTAACATCTCGAGCATAGTAGGAGCAAGGTATGTTGTTCACGGACACCACAGCAATACATAGGTAGAAACTCATTCCACCCAAAACACACGAGACCAGCATCAGCGTACTAAGCTCGAGCAATTCTCGACTTATTACACCGTCATATCCACATGAAAACCAAAGCCATCGTTAATTCGGTTATAACATGAACATTTTGATATTACCTTAACATGTTACTATGACGATCAATTTTGTTAACCAATGATCATAGTTACCAGACCTGTTATTTCCATAAAATAATAAAAACCAATATTCCTTTGCGATTTTTCCAATAATACAATCCACATTAATGCTATCCTGAAGGATATAAGGATGTATTCTTAAAGTTATTTGGGCACTTGATGCCGCTGAACTCTTCAGAATGGAATAGCAGTCTCGCGCGAATCGCCGAGGTGAGCGCACGCACATTGGTGGCTGAGTTTGTTCGAGCGACCTTTTTGTTTTCCATCTACCTTCATATTATATTTATAAATGATTTATGATAATGGATAATATAGACTTTTGTGATTCGAGTGGAAGTGATGTAGCTGAAGAAGAGATGGCCCAGGAGTGTGAGCAACTAGTAAAAGATGGTGGATCGAAGGATATGTGTGCTAAACTGCGGTTTAGTGGCAAACGTATTGAGAATTCACAAATTTCTGCTGAAAAGCCAGAGAAAAGAGTGCGGTCTGATAACGAAGAAATAATAGAAGATGATGAAGGGTTTATCACAGTGAGGAATAACAGTAAGAGGCTAACCAGAAGTTTGTCAATGACATCTAACAAAGGGGAGAATGTGAGTACCGAAAAATCAGCAATTAATGAGAATGCAATAGTGTGTGTTACAGCAAAAGAGATTTTACCCAAGCCTTTTGGCATGGCCAAATTGTTAAGAGCAGAAAACATTAACAATATCCTGAAAATAAAGTACAAGAATCCGTATAAAATACTTATTGAATTTGAAAACAGAAAAGATGCGCAGTGTCTAATTAATTGCAGTAAATTTCAAAGTCTGAATTATAGATGCCAATTCATAGATGAAATATGCCTATCATATGGAGTTGTGAAACAAATTGACTTAGAAATAGAAGAGAAGGAGTTTCTAGAGAGTATAGAGTGTGAAAAAGAAGTGGTATCTGCCAAGAGATTGAAAAGACAATCGGACAGTGGAGAATGGATAGAAAGTGAGACAATACGAGTAGGATTTAAAAGTTCCATCTTACCTCCGTATTTATTAATATACGGGTGCAGATTTAAGGTGGAACCATACACTTTTCCCGTTAGTCAATGTTCGGGATGTTGGAGGTTTGGACATCTGAGTAAGGCTTGTCCAATTAAAAAAATATTGTGTCCAAAATGTGGAGGAAACCACGTCAATTGTGAAACAAACATCTTTAAATGCATAAATTGCAAGGGTCCGCACATGTCTATGAGCAAATTGTGCCCTGTTTTCAAAAAAGAAAAAACCATTCGAGAAACTATGCGTGTAGAAAACTGCACTTACAGAAGAGCTTTAATGTTATATTTAAATAAAAATAAGCATCAACAAGATAGTGAATCAACTAACATGGAGAATAATATGAACCCAACGAACATGGAAAACAATATATTTTCAACAAGCCAAGTTCCACTGTTAGGTGGCAAAGGAAAGTCATACAGAGATATATTGTTGACACAAGCTCGAAAGGATACAGAGAGAACAGAGTCATTACCCAAAACCTTTGAGACTGGAGAAACGAGCCGAGATATTTCTATGGACGAGCCTACAAACTGTCAATCTGCTATGCAACCTGTTAAATTAACTAATATTAGACAAAGGAGACAATACAAACAAAACGAGATCCATGAAGACGAGCAATCCACTTCAAATAAGAGCGAAAGTACAGAAGATCAACAGAAGGATACATGTAGAAATACATTCCAATGGAAAAAGTTGATGGATAAATTAAAAGAAATTTACTTCTCCAGGTCAAGTATTGCTGCTAAGATCAAGTCAGTAGTCAGTGTTCTCCTAGAAGAAATTATCCAATTTGTATTAGATTTTGCAAGAGAGGGTGATTTGATAAAGAAAGTATTCTCTTTTTTAAATAATGGCACCTAGCAAACTATGCGAATTTGTTCTTAATATACTGCAGTGGAATTCGCAAAGTATTAGACCAAAAATCACTGAGTTTGAGTCACTGTTGTTTAAGGAACAAATTCACATAGCTGTAATCTGTGAAACATGGTTAAAACAAGATAGCTGTCTAAATATATCCCAGTATAACATCTATAGAAAAGACCGAGTTGATGGGTACGGTGGAGTAGCAATCATGTTACATAAATCCATTATTTCTGAGTTAAAATTATCTAGCATCAGTAATACTGGCATTGAAATATTGCATGTAAGCATCAAAAATTGTAAACATCTGGAAAACATAATATCTGTCTATTGCCCATCCTCTATACCTACGAGACAATGTGACTGGGATGAGATCTTTTCGTTGTGTTCTCACAAAACCCTTATAGCTGGGGACTTTAATGGACATCATTCAAATTGGTCCTATAAAACGGATGCAAGAGGCAATCAAATTGTGGACTCAGCGCTAGAATACGGTTATATATCTATTAACGATGGCAGTGACACTCGGATAAGGTATGTTAATAACTCTTTACAACAGTCGTCTCCCGATATCACCTTTTCTTCGTCTGACATAGCTATTTATTGTTCTTGGCGAGTGTTAAATGAAAACTTGGGGAGTGATCATCTAATGATAAAAACTAAAATGAATTATCAAGACTCTGTTCATGCGATTAATAAACGTAATTTCAAACAAGCTAACTGGTCAGGGTATCGTAAAGATGTAGAACAGTTACTTTGTGATGTTAATTCTAATATTTCCTTATTTGATGTTCAGGCAATGTGCGGAACCTTTATTTCTATAATTAATATATCGGCTGACAAGAATATTCCGTATACTAAAATTTGTATTGACCCACAAAACAATTTTAAGCCTAAGCCATATTGGAATCCCAATCTCTCTAAAATTTTAGCACAAAGAAGACTTGCCTTGAAAGAATTCAGAGGCAACCCTACGCCTGCAAACCTCACTGTGTTGGAGAATATAACTTTAAAAGTTAAACAGGCAACTCAACAAGCCAAGTCAAATTGTTGGCAGGAGTTTTGCACTTCCATCGATGGCACAGTAACTTCTTCGGAAATGTGGCGAAAGATGAAGTGGATAAAAGGATATAGACAAGCTGGTAACTATGTTTCTGCTGAAAATAAAAGTGAACTCCTACATAGTCTATCCCCCGATTCGAGTCTTCCCCCTAAACCCCTATTTACTTCAATTAATGTGTCATTAGAATCTGAGTTTACATTACAAGAGTTGGAAACCTGCATCAAAAAGAAAGACACGGCTCCTGGAGATGATAATATCACTTATTCCATGATATTTAACCTTCCTGTGGTCGCAAAAAAATTCTTACTCAATATATTTAACAAAATTTTTATTGCAGGATGCATCCCCAATGAATGGCGTAATATTAAAGTAATCGCGATACCTAAAATAGGAAGCAACTCCAAATTAAGACCAATTTCATTAATATCTTGTATTTGTAAAATATTTCATTTGATGCTGACTAAAAGAATAGAGTGGTTTATCGAACACCATGGTTTATTATCTCCTAGCACAACCGGCTTTCGAAGAGGAAGATCATGTTTGGATTCCCTGGCCCAGTTGATCACTAGTATACAGTCGGGTTTTACTAAAAACACTCCCACGTTGGCGTGTTTCTTGGACATCGAAAATGCGTACAACAACGTTCTGATTGACAGTGTATGTAAAATGTTAGACAAACTAAAAGTAGGCAGTAGAATATGTAACTATTTATGGGAATTCCTTAAATTAATTATTTTTATTTTATTTTTATTTCAGACAGAGTCCATACATTAATAAAATATTAACACAAAACAATTATTAACACATACACAATTATTAACACATACATAAACAATAATTAACACAAAAATTAGCAATACATCATACTGACATGACTACTACCTGACATGCTGTTTTGTCCAGTACTTCATGAAAGAGCTGTTAGCGTCCATTCTCCCCGCAATGAGTTGCAGGAAATTGTTGGGGCTGCCCCGCAAGCGGCGCATCAGCGACGCAATTTTTTTGCGATGTATTGCTGCAAAGCCATCCACTCGTGCGTCCGCAAACATGCCTGATTTAATTGTTAAAGATGAGAAAGGTGATATCGTAAGATGGACCAATAAAGGGTTGGCTCAAGGAGATCCAATCTCTCCATTATTGTTTAATATTGTAACTCTTGAAATTTGTAACTCAATCAGTAATAATAATATGGTTAAAATATGTCAATACGCTGATGACTTTGTCCTCTTTATTAGTTCGGAGAGTATTAATTACAGTTTTAATAATATGCAAATATCATTAAATCATATGATAAGGATGTTATCTGAGATAGGTTTAGAATTGTCAACGACTAAATCACAAGTCTGTCTATTCAGTAGAGGATACAGAAGGCTACATGGTCAGGTATACTTAAATGATATCCCTTTAGTAGCAGCTGATAGCATAAAATATCTAGGTGTTTGGTTGGACTCTTCACTTCGATGGGGTAAACATATTAACGAACTGAATGGACGATGTCAGAAATTGTTGAATATTATGAAGGTATTGGCTGGTTCTAATTGGGATATGCATCCATCACAACTGCGACTTTTGTATATATCCTTAATTAGAAGTAGATTAGACTATGGCAGCATATTTTATGATAGTAGTGTTAAGTCTCGATTATATAAATTAGACAAAATTTAAAATAAGGCTATGAGAATTATTGGAGGTTTCATTAAAACTACTCCTATACATGTGATGGAAAGCGAGCTGTGCTTACCTCCATTATATCTAAGGCGTAAATTTTTGGCATTTAAGTTCTCTCTCAAGGCTAAATCGTGGACCAATAGTGAGACGAGTAAATGCTTGTCTGATCTTGGAGCTCTTATTACCCACAGATATTGGACTAATAAAAAAATAACTGCATTAATGGACACTCATAATATTACTAAGGAAGAAAAAGTGTACTCGACTAATCCATTAGATATGTTCAAATTGAATACTTGGTGTAGTAATATAGCTATTAAAAATGTGATTAAAATTAATTTAGAGTGTGTACACGCGGGTAGGTGTGAAAAAGTGACTACATATCTTTAGAGGTTTTATTTTATTTAAATTAAAAATAACACTTTTTATGTAATTATTTTAATGAAGTTTTAAACTAATAGTGTCCTTACATAATTACTTACGTTAGAAGCACTCTATGAACCATTTGAACTAAGATAACCATCACCAGTTCACCACACTTATTTCACTGACTTGCACTGGCAGTACATAGTTTCTCGCTATGTCACAACTTGCTGAGATCCTGTCCATTCAGAAGACGTTAGAAGAGAGTTTCAACAAGAAGATGAACGAATTGGGTGCTCAGATCCAGAGTGTCGGAACTGCCAAGGATACTGTGGCAAAGGTTGCTGAAGAGTTCCGGACGTTCAGAGAGCTCATGTATAGCATGCTTGGCTTGCTCAGGAAGCAGATTCATGAGTGTGCATCGCAGTTGGATGTGATGGAGACAAGACATCGACGTAAAGCTTTGCTTTTCCAAGGGCTCCCGGAAACCGATAAAGAGGATTGTAGTGCTGTCATTCTAAATGTTCTCACTGGCAAGTTAGCACTCCGAAGCGTGACAGCATCTTCAATAAAAGTGGCCCACAGACTCGGTAATCTCAGTAACGACCATGCAAGACCAATTCTTGTCAAGTTTGCTTCTCTGGATGTTAAGGCGGAGATATGGAGGGCAAAGTCTGGGTTGAAAGGCACCAAGATTTCTGTGAAGGAGTTCCTAACAAAGGACAGGCAAACCATCTTTGCTAGAGCTCGTCAACACTTTGGAATGCGGTCATGCTGGACTCAGGATGGCGTCATTGTAATCAAAGCCATGGACGGGAGCAGGCACAAGGTGACTACGTCCAGTGAACTGAATCCGCTTCTCGTGAAGTTCCCTAAACCATCGGGTGCCTCGGTCGACGCCAGGGGAGTCTCTGCAAAGGTTTAGTTTAGATTAGACGTAAGTTACATTTGGAACTAAATTGTTAAGCTGTAATAACCGTATATTTACTTACCACAGTGATCGACTCAACAATTGAATCCATATTTCATATTTCTTGTATAAGGCTATAGTTTCTTTTCATTTCACATACTTTTAAGTGTTCTTCTTTTCTAGTTCTAATGTACCCTCTTTGTTATTGCTATTTTATTCTCAATTTAATCATTAAATTAGGGTAAGTCGATTTCACTTTTTTTTTTCTTTTTTTTTTTTTTTTTTTTTATGGCAATCTGCCGTATTTGACGGCAATTTCTGCCAGACTCGCGTAGCCAGTGACGACACATGGGAAAATATGAAACAGAAAAAGAAAAATATATAGAAATTAATGTAAGAAAATAATTCCAACTTTTCTGGTGGAGGATATCGAGCCTGCAACAAAATACATACACTATAATTAATGAATTTGCTAAAACTAACTTAGTACACAAGTAATTATATACACATTACATATTACCATTATGAAAGATATAAACACTGTTACAATTTAACATTATTAGAAGAAATAAATCTAACAAAAGCATTTACCATTAGAGGGTTAGGAAAGAATGAAAGAAGATGACGAACATTTACCGGATATTGAATTTTTAGTTTAGCAATGACACGATCAAAAGAGAAAGCATCATTCAGGGGGCAATTAAGAAAGATATGGTCAAGCGTGCCTTCATCTAGACCACATTCACAGAGTGAGGAGTCCCGAACTCTTATTTTGTTTAAGAAAACTGGGGAGCAACAGTGACCAATACGTATTCTGCAGATAACGGAAATAACGGTCTTTGATACTTTTTTATGTTTATAGAACCAAGGCTTCGCAGGAATGGATGGTTGAATAGAGGCAAACAGACCACCTTTCAGCTTACTGGACTCGGACCAGTCAGTTTGCCAGGACTGGAATAGGTCTGATTTAGCTTTGTGGGCCAGGTCATAGATCTGCACCGAGTAGTGTTTTTTATCAGCCATGCTGCTACTAATCGCACCTTTGGCTGATACATCCGCAATTTCATTACCTCTAATACCAACATGACTAGGAATCCATACCAATACAATCTCCACGCCCTTTGTAGAGCACAAAAGCAATACTGATTTAATTTCAACGATAATTGGGCTACGGAGATGGTCCTTAAACGAATTTTTAACAATCGCATCCAGGGCACTTTTGGAATCAGTGAAAACCACTCCTTTTTTAATAGCAGGGTGAGAGGAAATAAATAAACATGCCTCGAGGATCCCAATGCACTCTCCCGTGAACACTGATGACTCAGGAGGACATTGAAATTGGAGAAATATCTGAGAGTTAGAGTTGTATACGGCAACACCAGTCTTTCCATCAGTGGTTAATTTTGAAGCATCTGTATAGAATTTATAATAATCAGGCCACTTGTCATTTATAGTGCAGAGAAAATGGGCATTTGCGTTTGCAGTATCTTTCCTAATGTTAATATACGAGACATTTGGCACAAAGTTACACGTGTCAAAGGAGCAGGAATACAAGGGAAGTTTATCTTGCTGAGAGATTAAGGAATTATCCTTAATTTCAAGGATTTTTCGAAAGGAATTAACTAAAAGAGGAGGGGCTTTATGTCTCCAGTAATCACTCTGCCTGCATAGGCTTTCAAGAATTGACAGCCTAGGCAGAAGCAGGTGCTCACTGAGGAAATAAGTCTTGTAAAGAAACTTGTCGGCTAAATACTGTCTACGGATGAGAAGAGGGGGGTCGCCACTCTCTACTTGCAAGGTGTTTTTAGGGGTGGACCTCATGCACCCTAAAACGATTCTAAGAGATTTAGCCTGAATGGCCTCCAGCTTAGCAATAGCAACTTTATTGCAGGGTTCAAACAAGAAGGAGCCGTAATCAAGCAAGCTTCTTATTGTAGCATTGTATACCAGTTTTAGGGTGAAGGGGTGAGCACCCCACCAGACTCCTGCTAGCGCACGAAGCATATTAAGTTTCTTCTCGCACTTAAGGCTAATGTAATTGAGATGAAACACCCCTGACAATTTAGAGTCCAATATAACCCCAAGAAATTTCACATTATTAACAACTTCAATGGGAGATCCTTCAATTTTAAGGTTGACATTAGGAACAGTACGCTTACGTGAAAAAACAACCGTAGAACTTTTTGGGGCAGACAGTACAAGGCCATGGTCAATTAACCAATGATTTAAGGAATTGAGTGATATTTGCATGGACTCACTAGCTCTTTCAATAGATGAAGTAGGGATGTACAAACACAGATCATCCGCATATTGAAGAATCTGACAATCCAAGTTGAGGGAATCATGAAGATCCGAGGTGTAAATATTATAAAGTAGCGGACTAAGAACGGACCCCTGAGGAAGCCCACGCCAGACCGTTCTACAGTCAGAATCTTCTCCAGGGATACGAATCTTGACCCTACGACCAGAAAGCAGGTTACATACACAATGTAGCATCCGTTCCGAAACACCCAGCTTCCGTAGTTTTTCCCTGAGAACCGAAAGAAGGACATTATCATAAGCCGCTGTTATGTCTAGGAAGACTGCTAAAACCGATTCATTTCTACTGAATGCTATCCGGATATCAGTTGTCAGGATGCTAACACTGTCCATGGTACCTGCCCCCTTTCGGAAGCCAAACTGCGACTTAGATAAAACACCTCGGCTCTCCACAAACCATTCCAATCGGTTTTTAATAAGGTGCTCCATAATTTTACCTATGACCGGAGAAAGGGCAATAGGACTAAAGTGATCTGGACTATCCGGGGATTTTCCTGGTTTCAATATGGGGGTGATCAATTGTGTTTTCCAGCTATCAGGGATATATGACAGAGTGAAGCAAGTATTCATGATGTCCAACAAGTATTGGCGTCCGCAGGCACCCAACTTCTTATAAAAAGAATATGGATGACCGTCGATACCAGGTGCAGAATCCTTGACATGCTGGAGCACGGCATTGAGTTCAATAATGGAAAAGGGGGCCTCCAACGGGTCTACAGACATGACCTCACTACTGGGAGCAGAAGGGCATTCTGTTACAAAAGGGACAGACGAAGGGGCTAACTTGTAAAGAAAAGAATCTGCTAGGTCAATGGGGATAGTTGAAGAATTTTGAACAGCACAACCACGTTTAAATCTTCTAAAGTTTTGCCAAATCATGGAAGAAGGAGTGGAAGGGGAAAGCGAAGAACAGAATTTTTTCCAACCTTCGTATTTCTTTTTCTTAAATAGGCGTCTGGATCTCGCAACAATCCGGTTATATTCCACCAGGTTTTCAATAGCCATGTTAAGAGCATAGCTCTGTTCAGCTTCATTGCGGAGTTTGATGATGCTGGTGCATTCGCGGTCCCACCAGGGCGGGGATGATATTTTTCCAGAAGCCGAATTCTTAAGAGGTATGCTCTCATCAGCGGCTGATGAAATGGCATCAGAAAGTTGCGAAATACAGACGTCAAGGTTGTCAAAAGACACCTGGGGCAAGGTGGGGATTGCGTCCTCAAGGATCTGAGAGTACAGGTCCCACCTAGCACCAGAGAGCCTGTACTTTAAAAGAGGGGGGCTTTCCTTTTGCGGAAGGCACCTAGTGGTGAGAGTAGTACATATAGGATAGTGGTCACTACCATGTGTTAGGTTAAGCCTTTTCCACACCATATCAGCGGCCAAACGGGCTGAACACAGTGTTAGATCCAAACAACTTATCGATTGTCCAGGTCTAGGAAGGCGCGTGAAAGATCCATCATTGATAACACATAACCCCAAGTCATCCAGCAGATTCACTAATTCATTACCCGCACTATCACAATGGTCAGATCCCCACAGAGAGTGGTGGCAGTTGAAATCACCTAGAAAAATTACAGGATAAAATAAAGAGCAAATAGAACGTATATACTGGAAACAAGAGGAATCAGGAGAGGGTATATAGACAGAAATAACATTAACACCGACAATATTAACACCTACGGCATTAATCTCATCTCCGTGTGGGGGAAGGGATAAGGGGGAAAATGGGAGAACAGTATTAACCAGTATAGCCGCTCCGCCATAACCGTCAAGACGGTCATCCCGGAGCACGCTATACCCAGCCACATTAAACACGAGATGTGGCTTTAGCCATGTTTCAGAAATTGCAAACAATGCAGGTTTGTACTGATTAATTAAATGAGCAATTTCATTTTTTTTTGGGATCAGACTTCTGGTATTCCACTGTAGAAGATGGAATGTGCTGAGATTTAATGGAGCTGATTAAATTTGTGGCAACGTGGTCAGGTAACGGAAAGTTAACAAGTAAAGAGGATAGTAAACGTATAATAGATTGGATGGTCTGTACATGATCATTTTCAGAAGGAGGAGAATCCATAAGAGCACAACCATTAGGCGAAGGGGAGAACGAGAAACTATTAATAATATCCTGGTGAGCCCTTCGGTCATAGCCAGGCTGCAGCGAGGGGTGAGGTTTAGGGCGGGTCACAATAGTTTTTTTGTAGGATGATGAAGTGGAGGGTTGGGAGTGAGAAATGTAATTAGGGGGAGGGGGACGTGGGGAGCGAGGTTCCTGCGTGAGAATCTGATGAATAGTCTGAGTGATAGGGGATGAAGCCGTAACATCTGCAAAGGAACGGAAGGAAGGGGCATGAATTTTGGCAGCTTCAGAGTAGGAAATGTTGTCTTTGGCCATGGACGCTTTGATATTTTTCTGACGGATAAATTCTGGGCAGTGTCTGCTATTAGCGGGATGAGAGCCAGAGCAATATAAACATTTGGGATCCTCAACAGAGCAACCATCCCCAAGGTGATCCCCACCACAACGGAAGCATCGTGGCTTAGACCTGCAATTGGGTCTAGTGTGCCCGTATTTGCAGCATGCATAACATTGAACAGTAGGGTAGTTATATGTCTCCACAGGGAGCGAATTATAAAAACAAAAGACGCGATCCGGGAGGACCTGACCATCAAATGTGACAACCACGCTTGATGTAGGGACCCACTCCGACTTACCTTCATTGACAACCCCCCTATTTAAGCGTCTCACCTTCAACATTTTAACATGGGGGGACTTAAGATTATCGATGACCTCTAATTCTGACCAATCAGTTGGTACACCCTTCACCACCCCCATCCTTGTGATGTTGAAGGTGGGAATAGTACAAACAAAACCTTTGAGCTTAATAGCTGGGCTTTCAATAAAGATATTAGCATCCTCATGGCTTTCAAACTCCACTGAGATCTTATTTCTGCCAATTCTCTTAATACCGCCTAATTTAATATTCTTAATATTTAATTTTTGCATTAATTGACCAAATCGTATGGGGTGAAGGGTGGATCCAGAAGTAGAGTCTGAATCCGTGAAGGAAACATATACCAGATATGGCTCCCTATCCAAGTTGGTATATTTGGAACGTGACACCAATGATGGAGGGGTGACACGGTCGCGTTTTGTAGCATTAACATTATTAACATCAGTAACATCCTCGTCCTGACTAGGATGCTTTCTCTTATGAGATGAAGTTTCCGCTTCCATTGCCTCGAATTCAGACAATGGGACGGTCATTACTGTTTCAATTGCAGAAGTACGTGAGGGGTCGGGAGGGCGTCCCGGCGGCCCCTGTTTGTCCGCCATGTTTATTTATTGGCATACGCCGACGTCGCACAAAATTAATTAAAATACAAGACTACTTACAGATGAAATGATGAAATGATGAATAATGAAACACAAATCTACATATAAAACACACTCAAAACTAAGCAGGCACCACAGAAAACACCAAAAAAGCACAAATATAGCTCGAAATTTGCGTTGAGAAGAAAACCACATGTGAACACCACCAACTCAAAATTCGAATCTCCGATTTCACTTTGTTTATTGCTTAAAATGTTAGATGTCACTGTCAGTGTTTATTTAGCTGTCAAGTGTCAAACTTTAGATGTCAATTTTTTTTTTCTTTTTTTGTGATTGTTTCTTGGTGTGTTCCGAAGTTTGCTTGCATTCTGTCTTGTGTCGTATTCTTGTCTTAGTTCTATTGTCTGTTCCATATTTTATGTTAAGTGTGAACTGGCTGGTGGAGTAAAATAGAATTTGAGTAGTAGTTAGTAAGTAGTCAGTAAGTTAGTTAATTTACTACCTGTATAATTTAATTTAGTTATTTTATATATTTATATTACTATATTATGTCTTCTGATAATGATAGTTTTTACTCTGCAAATGAGTCCTCTGTGTCTAGTGATGGTAGCTTTATTTCTGTGACTGATACTCTTGGAGATATTTTGCGAACTCAATTTAATCAAGCATATAACAACACTTTTAACGTATGCCATATTAATGCACAAAGTGTTCCCAGTCATTATAGTGAATTGTATGCAACATTTGCAGACAATAACGTGCATGCCATCTTGATTTCTGAGAGCTGGCTTAAACCCAATCTGTTATCAACCTCTTACTCTCTTCCTGGTTTTGTTCTCATCCGAAATGATCGTCTTGAGAAAAGAGGAGGTGGTGTGGCAATATACCTTAGATGTGAATTCCGATACAGAGTGTTAGCAACTTCTGCTGGCTCCTCAGGAACTGCGGAATTTTTGTTTTTAGAAATTCCCATAAAGGGAATTAAGACAGTGATCGGAGTTGTATATTGCCCCCCCTCTGCAGACTATTTCACCAACTTCGAATTGGTATTAGAATCTTTGGGTTCTGAATATGAGCACTACATCATCATGGGTGATTTCAATACGAACCTCCTCGCACCTCATTCCCCACGATCCCGTAAACTCCTACATATTGCCGAGTCAGTTGGGTTAAGTATCCTACCCCTTAAAGGCACCCATTATTGTTCTTCTGGCGATGATACCTGGTTAGACCTCATCCTTACTTCTAATCCTTCCTTTGTCTCCTGTCATGGTCAACATAGTGCTCCTGGTTTCTCTCATCATGACCTCATTTTCCTCACCTATAACCTAAAACCTCCCAAATCCAAACCCAAGGTTCTGCACAGGCGCTGTTTTGCGCGAATGGACGTGGAGAAATTACTTAAGGATGCCTCCGACATTGACTGGACACCTCTTATTGAGGCTGTCACAGTTGATGAAAAGGTTGCTGTATTTAATAATGAATGAATGTATGTGATTAGCTTGTATGATGTCCATGCTCCGATTAAAAAAGTTAAGTTGAAGCGACCACCAGCGCCTTGGATGACGCCGTTGATTAAAATTGCTATGAGACGAAGAGATCGTGCTTTTAGGAAATATAAGAAGATTCGTACGGATGAGAACTGGGAACTTTTCAGGGTAGCTAGGAATCGGTGTAATCAGATGATACGCAACCCTAAACGCCGCCATATATTTGCTCATGTATCATCATCTTCTTCTGCCGATATCTGGAAGTTCTTAGGAACTTTAGGTATTGGTAAATCGCAGAATGTAGACTTACCTAATACTATTGATTTAAACGATTTAAATCGCCATTTCTGTGCAACACCTCTTTTGGATCTTCGTATCCAATCGGATACTATTAGTTACATATCTAGTCTACCGCGCCCCAATATAGAACCTTTTCATTTTGTACCAATCAGTGAAGAAGACACAAAAAAGATAATCCTTTCCATCAAGTCAAAAGCAGTAGGTTATGACAACATAAGTCGTGGCATGATTGTCACTATCCTGGATCAATTGGTACCTGCAATTACCCACATAATTAACTTCTCCCTTTTCACAGGTAAATTTCCTTCACTATGGCGAAAAGCCTACGTGCGTCCTTTACCCAAGATTCCTGTTCCTACCCTTCCCAGTAATTACCGTCCAATTTCCATTTTACCTTTTCTTTCTAAGGTGCTTGAGGCTTGTGCCCATAAGCAGTTCTCTCGTTTTATATATGTCCATGAAGTTATCAGCCCTTTCCAATCCGGCTTTAGGCCTGGGCATAGCACCTGCTCTGCTCTCCTTAAAGTGACTGGCGATATTTGAACTAGCATGGAGGAAACCAAGCTCACAGTGCTGGTGTTAATTGACTTCTCGAATGCGTTCAATACAGTCAGTCACGATCTCCTGATACACATCCTATCCTTCTACAAGGTGTCTTCTCAAGCGCTGGATTGGTTCATTTCTTATCTTCAGGATCGCCAGCAGTCAGTACGAGTTGATGAAGTGACATCAAATTGGTGCAAACTGGATGCTGGTGTGCCACAAGGCGGTATTCTTTCTCCACTTTTATTTTCAATTTTTATTAATCTCCTAACTCTTGAACTTCAGTCTGCGTATCATCTTTATGCTGATGACTTGCAATTATATCGTCACTCCAGCCTCGAGGACTTATCTGCTACGATCAGGGAATTAAATAATGACCTATCTGGGTTGAAGAGCTGGGCTGATAGGTTTGGAGTGGCGGTAAATCCTGGGAAGTGTCAAGCTATTTTAGTTGGTAGTAGTCGAATTATGCAAAGAGTGGATTTAAGCAGCCTACCTCCGGTACAATTTGATGGTATGAACATTCCTTATAACTCAAGCGTGAAAAACCTGGGCTTACATATCGACACTACGTTAAGCTGGCAATCTCATATTGTGAGTGTTAGCCAGAAGGTAACAGGTTTGCTGCGCTACTTTTATCGGCTAAAAAACCTCCTCCCGTTCAACGTGAAAGCGATGCTTGTGCGAACCTTGATCTTTCCCATAATCGACTATGGTGATGTTTGCTTCTATGACCTGAATGCAGATCTGCTCAATAAACTTGACCGGCTTCTCAACAATTGCATTCGATTCGTCTTTAATCTTCGCAAGTACGATCATGTGTCTGCTTATCGAGATCAGCTTAGATGGCTGCCAATTAGGCAAAGACGTGAGATGAGAGCATTAACTACTCTATTCTCTATTCTTCATACTCCTTTTTCACCTCCTTATTTGTCATGCCACTTCCAGTTTTTGTGCTCTCAACATGACAGAAATTTGCGTTCCTCCAACAACCGTCTTCTCCAATGTCCCTCACATCGGACAGATTTCCTTCATTCCTCCTTTTTTGTCCAATCTATTCTTTTATGGAACAAGTTGCCCTCGGAAATTAGGATGGTAAATAGCCGATTCACCTTCAAATTGAAGCTTCGTGAGTATCTTCACCAGAGTTTGCAGAATTAACACAACTGTGCACTTAATTTTGTGTTATTTATATATGTATTAAAGTTTATTAAATATTATATATATGTATATGTGTATGTATAATAATTCTATGTACGTATATATTTTCGATTTTTCTTTTATATTTAGTGCACCTGCCATGAAATTTCTCCTCCACCTAAAGGTTGACTGGTAGAGAACGCCTAAGGCGTTAAGTCCGCCTTTGTACATTGTTTTTGTGTAAAATGTGTGCAAAAAGTGTAATAAATAAAAAAAAAAAAATAAATAGGGCCAAAAGTTCGTACGAAAGTAATAATTTGAGAAATGACGTCTTACAAGAATTAAGCTGCACTTACAATGGGTGGTACAAATTGTTTACCGATGGTTCTAAGAGTTCCAAGATTGGAGCGGCCTTCTATGATCCAACTTCCAAAACTAGTGGGTGTTTCAAAATTATATCTAGGGTTTCTATAATGACAGCGGAGTTGTTAGCTATTTCCGAAGCGTTATCCTACATTGACACATTACAACACAGTAATATAGTAATATTCACGGATAGCAAGAGCGCACTCCAGCATTTGGCTCGATGCGTCTCTGGATACAGAGGAGTATCGTTAGCATTTGCTGTTTTGCGCAAAATACAATATTTTCTGTTAAATGGGGTTAACTTAGTTTTGCAGTGGATTCCGTCACACATTGGTCTGCAGGGAAACGAGGAGGCAGATAGATTGGCTAAGATAGCAGCCACTTCAGGTATAGAGGTTTATATTTTACCAGTTCATTCGGAAATCCTATCAAAATTCAAAAACTATTGTTATGAGAAATGGAAAGAGTATTTTAGAGGAAGATCAAAAGATAAAGGGATATGGTATAATACAATCCAAAAGGAGCCTCCTCGAATCCCATGGTTTAGTAATTTTAAAACTGGTCGTAAGATTTTAACAACATCTTTTAGGATTCGTTCCGGACATATGCCACTTAGAGCCTTTACTTTCCTCATGGGAATTGTGGACTCTCCAAATTGTTTAATCTGCGTTAATAAAGTAGAAGATGTATATCACCTTCTGATGGAGTGTGTTAGAAATGAATCCGAAAGGAACAATTTAATTTGGGAACTTAATATAAATAAGTTAGATTTAGGTATATTTAATGTAATCTTGGGCGAACCAATGTCACCTGAAGCTATGTTTGTATATTCATTAGTTACGTTGTAATTGTGATTTCGTAGGATAAGGTTACGATGGAATAACATTGTTAAAAGTTCCTTAAATAAATAAATTAAAAAAAAAAAAAAAAAGAATGGAATAGACCAGAATGGAATGTCCTTGTTCCACAACAAGACATATTTATTGGTACCTATTGCTTACGCTGCCTTCATAGCATCTTGAATATACCAATCTACGCAACTCACTGCAATCCATTACAAAATTAAAATAGAACGGCAAAAACTTCGGTAACGGCGGATATCCTTACACCGCGTCGTACTTAATAAAAGTGCCAATGAATCTAAACTGAAATCAAGAACTTTATAGTGGGAGTGAGACTATCCCACTTCTGATCTTAAAAACCAGAAGCAGGTTTGTTTAACGAGGAAATTACAAGAAATAGTTTAAACATGAAAATCAACTAAGATTAGTCAAGAACGCGGCAAAATCCTATTCTGTCAAACTATAACATGTCTTGTCACAATGACGGTCGAAAAAAGAATCTTCCAAGCATAGATGCACGGCTGAATGGCGAGGTGTCTATGGTCGCTCGTCTCTGCTGCCCTCTTTGTAACTACTGGCAGCTAACACAACGTTATTTTTAGTATATGCGAAACCTGAATATAGTTTGTTCAGAATCAGTAACTGAATCGATTCCAATAGTTTTTACACCAAGTTATATTTTTTTCAAAAACTATTTAAAAAAGTTTAAAGTTGGACATCGCCGCCATTAAGTACAACACAGGTCATGGCAGGTCATATCGAGTATTAGGAAACAGTAAACAACTAGTAGCAAGTGCAAAAAACCCCTCAGTCCCCTTGAAGATCCGGTGACCTTGAATTTTTGCTGACTTTACAAGCTTATAACTTTGTGTTTTTTTATGATACAGTCGTGAAATTTTGTAAATAGATTCTTTATACAAAAATACTAGACAGGTGTATCAAGTTTCGCATTAACAAAAAATAAGGTTGTATAAATGTCATTAAAAAATGTCATTAATAAAATGTTATCTAATGATAATATATATTTAAATGTCAAAAGTAACAATACACAGGCATTTGAAAAGATATCACTCACTAAGCGAGCAGCTCATTCCCAAGCTTTTTTATCATTTAAATAATCAGATATTTTGTAATATCCTTTTTTCAAAAGTTTGGATTTTATATGATTTTTAAATTTCTTGATAGGCAAATCACGAACCGCTTTGGGAAGTTTATTGTAAAAGCGTATGCATTGACCCATGAACGAGTTGCTTACTCTGTGGAGGCGAGTAGCATGTACAGCAAGATTATGTTTATTCCTAGTATTTATGCTATGAACATCAGACATTTGAACAAAGTCAGATATGTTTTTACGAACGTACATTAAATTTTCAAAAATGTATTGACAGGCAAAAGTTAGAATATTTATTTCTTTGAATTTTTCTCTGAGAGAAACTTTTGGACCCAGATTATAAATGGCTCGAACAGCTCTTTTCTGTAAAATAAATATAGTCTCAACATCCGCACAGTTTCCCCAAAGGAGGATCTCATACGTCATTGAACTATGAAAGTAACTAAAATAAACTATTCTGGCTGTGTCCACATCGGTGATTAGACGGATCTTTTTAATAGCATAGGCAGCTGAACTAAGTTTTCCTGACAGTTTAACAATATGTGGGCCCCATTGCAGTTTGGAATCAACGGTCAAACCAAGAAATACCGTTGACTCAACAGGCTTCAACTCTACTCCATTTAGTTGTACATTAGTTTGTAACTGCCTTACGTTGGGCGTTGAGAATTTAATTAACTTCGTTTTAGACTCATTTAAAAGAAGATTATTGACATTAAACCAATGAACAACCTTAGAGAGTGCATTGTTAACTTCGTCAAAATTGTCGAGTTGGCGCTTGATTTTAAAAACGAGTGAAGTATCATCGGCAAACAACACAATCTTATGATTATCCCTTATGTGATAAGGGAGGTCATTAATATAAATAAGGAACAAAAAAGGGCCTAGAATTGAACCCTGTGGAACTCCCATGGTGACCGTAGATCCAGAAGACCTCTTACCGTTGACATCCACCCTCTGAATTCTATTATGCAAATAAGAAGTCAGAAGGTCAAGAGCCTTATTTTTGATACCATAGTGGTGAAGTTTCCTGGTGAGTATATCATGGTGCACGCAATCAAAAGCCTTGGACAAGTCGCAGAAAATACCGAGCGCATCCTGCGAATCCTCCCAGGCCTCGAATATATTTTTAAGCAATTCCACGCCCGCATCCGAAGTAGAACGACCCTTGGTAAATCCAAATTGTTTAGTGTGCAACAAGTTGTTTCTATTAAAATGGCTCAACAATTGACGTAATATTAACTTCTCAAAAATTTTACTCAAAGTGGGTAAAATTGAAATTGGCCGAAAATTTGATGGATCGGTTGTACAAGATTTAAATAATGGAATTACTTTACTAAGTTTCATCAAGTCAGGAAAAACACCAGATGCAACACAAGAGTTAAACACAGTTGCTAAATAAGGTGAAATTATTTCAATTATCGATGAGATTATCTGAACTGACAATCCCCAAAGGTCAGCAGTCTTTTTTACATCGAGATCTTTATACGCTTGAATAATATCCTGTTAGGTTTCGAAATTATATTAAAGAACCATAGTATTATTTTAGTCGAGTATCGATTTTGTGAGATGTCAACACTGGTCAGATGACCATCGCTATTTTCGAACAAATGTCAGTTGGGATTTTTCGGTTGTCAACTCGGCCTATTTGCTCGGGCTCAGCATCGAGGACGGACGTGTTGTATAGTGTACCAAGGTAAATAAATATAATCTATTCCAATCAATCTGGGTTTTATTATATTTCAGAAGTGGGATCTACCTGCTTACTGTTAATATTTTCTTAATAATAGTCTTATAAAATAGTAACTGCTTGTTTAGAATAAGTTGATAGAAATAGCCTCATACCACAGGGTCAGGCTCTCTTCTTCATCTGTATTAACAAGCTTATTTTATGAACAGTGCAAGTGAACTAGTTTCCATAACCTTAAAAATAATATTTTCTAACCTCACCGATATAAATTCGAAATATCGACCGCTTATTTTATTATAGTTTATAGTTTATCATCAAAAGCTAGTTTCTTGTTTTGTTTAGTCGAATAGCTACATGTCTACGTTTACAAGTTCCAGAACAACGATGCCACGTGCAAGTGAAACCTCCCCGAGGCGGTGTTTGAGAACGCCTACCCGCGGAGAAGTAGAACGGAGTGTGGAGTCCAGTAGGAGAAGTCGCAGCCGCACGCGCCGCGACGACAACGAGCACCGCAGCCGCAGTCACGTGCGCACTCCGGAACACGTGCACAGGCGTGACAGCGCCCGAAAATTGGAAGCCGAGTTGGATCACCAGCGTGCCAGACTACGTGTGTTGGAAAAACAATTGAGCCGGGAGCGCAGCATGCGGCAACAGTCTACCCGTCGCTCTGAAGTCCAGCATCAAGCGGCGAGCGGCGAGAGGTCGCATGTTCGAGATCGAAGTTTACCTCGAGAACGCAGCCCCACACCGCGGAGTAGAAGGTCAGACAGTCCAACTTTTACTTCTAAGGATATTATGAACTTTATTAATTCAATTAGTAATATGAAATCTCAATCCCACCCGCAAACAGCGGCATCTCCAATGCCAAGTGCCAGTAATATTAATCACAAAAATATCCTACCCGATTTTGACCCTTCTTCAAAGAGTCAGCGCATAGACATTTGGCTCAAAAAGGTCAACGAGTGTGCAACTGTTTACGGATGGAATGAGAAAACTATCATTCACTTTGCTATGCAAAAACTACAAGGATTGGCCAAAACGTGGTATGAAAGTTTGAACTCTATTCTATTTAGTTGGGATGAGTGGCAAGGCAAGTTGTTGAATGCGTTTCCTTTTGAACAAAATTATGGCCAATCTTTGGAAGACATGCTTAGGAGAAAGAGCAAATTTAGTGAACCCCTTGAAGTGTATTATTATGAAAAACTGGCTCTCTTGAACCGATGCGATATCGAAGGCAAGCGTGCAGTGGAATGCATTATCCATGGTTTGAGCGATAAGACAATGAAGTCTAGCGCCAATGCGTTACGTTGTACTCAACCTGACCAGCTATTACAATTTCTTATGAGCAATAAGGACCCGTCACAATCTTTAGATAGCGGCAATTTTAAAGGTCAATATTCTTCTACGTCAGAGTCTTTAACTAATAAAAGCTCATTTAGCCGATCATCAAAAGTTAACAATAACAATAATAATTCTCAATATGAACTGTTTTGTTTCAACTGCAAGGAGAAAGGACATCCCTATATGAAGTGCCCCAAACCGTTGATTCAATGTGCGAAATGCCGTAGGGTTGGTCACAAAACCGAAAATTGCGCGATCAATCTAGGAAACAATAACAAGACTGATAACGTTCAGAAAACAATGTGCATTTTAACATCGTCGCCAAATTCGAAGTTCTTGAAAGATTGTATAATAAATGATTTACCGGTAAAATCTTTTGTAGACTTGGGTAGTGAAGTCACGCTTCTTACTCAGTCTTTAGCTGCCACCTTAAATCTAAAATACAATAGCCCGCCCCTGCCTTTGAGGGGATTTGGTAATGACATAGTGCACTCTTCGGGAGGTGTGGATGTAGAGTTGAGTGTAGATGGTGTGAGAGGACGCGTGAGTTGTCAGGTAGTCGATGATAGTTTTCTTGACTTACCCTTGCTGATAGGACAGACGTTCACAGAACAACCCCACGTTATTATTTACAAAAATGCGCTGGAACTGAAGTTCTTTAATGACAATTATGAGTTTGAATTTCCCAGACTTGATTTCGATGATAATAAACCTGTCACCGTAGTAGTCCCTTTCGATGTTGACATTTATGGCCCCGTTTTAGTTAAGGCTCACGTAGATACCGTTACGAATGGAGATATTTTGATAAGTGGTAAGGTTATCGGGAAACCGAATCAGCAATTTACTGTTAATGGAGGGGTATATCGGGTTACAAACAGTTTATTTTACATATACATAACACCATTATCAGAGTTTTGCCAATTGCGAGAGGGACTTACCATAGGAAGAGCTACCAAGATCCAGATAGTTAGACAAATATTAAGCACATCAATGAATGCGCCTGTAGACGAACCCAGTATTATTGACGAGAGGCAAGTGAAAGTAGGCAATACAGTCAATGAATCACAACGACGACAGTTGATGAGCTTACTCTCTAAGTACAAACATTGTTTTGCCACAAACCTGAAGGAATTAGGATGCACTACCATAGCTGAGATGAAAATTGAACTAAATAGTAAACGTCCGGTTGTTTATCGCCCCTATAGATTAGCGCATAAGGAACGCGGACAGGTGAGAGAGATGATAGGAGAGATGTTAGAGTCCGGAATAATAAGGGAATCGGTCTCGGATTTTGCGAGCCCTATTATATTAGTACGTAAAAAGGATGGGGGACAGAGATTGTGTGTTGATTATAGGCTTCTAAATTCCATTACGGTCAAAGAACGATATCCGATGCCGATTATAGAGGACGAGATTGCTCGTCTTTCTGGCCAGGGTTACTTCATAACTTTGGACCTTTTTTCAGGATACTACCAGGTCCCTATTTCTGAATGTTCCAAATCGTTTACGTCGTTTGTAACCCCGGATGGCCAATATGAGTTTAATCGTATGCCATTCGGGTTGGCAAATGCACCCGCTGTTTTTCAGCGGATGATGAATAGAGTTCTAGAGTCTGCTAGGTTTACCGAGGCTATGGTCTACATCGATGATGTCTTAATTTACGGGAAAAGTGTGGAAGAATGTTTGGAACGGTTTGAGAGAGTGATGCAGCTAATAGAGAAGGCAAATTTATCCCTTAACTTAGCGAAGTGCGAATTTCTCCAGGATAAAATTGTTTATTTAGGATACGAAATAAGCACCGCTGGTGTTCGACCCGGTGATAAGAAAGTCCAGTCTGTTGTAGATTTTCCATGCCCCACTAATGTACATTCAGTTCGCCAATTTCTCGGATTAGTAGGGTACTTCAGAAAATTCATCAGAAATTTCGCGTCCATAGCACACCCTTTGAATAAATTACTTAGAAAGAATGTTGAATGGGTCTGGTCCAAGGATCAGGACGAGGCTTTTAGGGCACTAAAAGGTACACTAGTCGACAGACCGATTCTAGCGATTTACGATTTAGCTGCAGATACAGAATTACACACCGACGCAAGCAGAATAGGAATAGGTGGGATATTACTTCAGCGTACAGGCGCTTCTGACCCTTTCAGGCCTGTAGCATTTTATAGTAGGCAGACTTCTCCGGAAGAGAAAAATTTCCACGCCTTTGAGCTTGAGACACTGGCCGTAGTATGCTCTCTTAAGAAATTTCGGGTTTATCTATTAGGCCAAAACTTTAAGATAGTTACAGACTGTAGCGCCTTGCGTTCAACGTTCTCAAAACGTGATATGATCCCACGTATAGCTCGTTGGTGGCTACTGTTACAGGAATTTCAATGTACAGTAGAGTACCGGGCCGGCACCAAAATGGCACATGTAGATGCCCTGTCGCGGAATCCGGGCAATTTGATCGGTGACACAGACGAGCTTGAGCAATATCCATGTGTTATGCAGATTAGTAGCGATGACTGGCTTCATACATTGCAAATGGGAGATTCGGAACTTCGACGAACACGGGATATACTTACTAACGATATAGACGCGGATAGTTTAAAACATATAAAAGAAAACTTTTTGATTAAGGACAATAGACTGTATAAATGTTTGAATGGCGATAAAAATAATTTACGCTGGGTAGTACCAAAGGGTGCAAGGTGGCAAATTTGTCGCATGAATCACGATGACATTGGGCATTTTGGCGTAGAAAAGACATTAGAACGCATTAAGAAAACTTATTGGTTCCCCAAGATGTCTCGTTTCATTAAGAAATATGTACAGGCATGTCTCGAATGCGCCTACTCAAAGAAAACCACGGTTGCTGAGGGCCATCTGCACCCCATCACTAAAGTAGAAGTGCCTTTCCATACGCTCCATGTTGACCACCTTGGACCCTTTGTTCGTTCGAAATCCGGGAATTCCTACCTGTTAGTGATAGTGGACGCTTTTACCAAATTTGTTTTTGTTAAACCGGTGCGAAACACTAAAACCCAAACAGCCGTTAAAATTTTAGAAGATATTTTCTGTACATTTAGAATACCCGATCGTGTGATTAGTGATCGAGGCACCTGCTTTACGTCCCATGCATTTAAGCGTTATTGCATAGATAGAGGCATTAAACATATTTTGAATGCGGTTGCTAGCCCGAGAGCCAACGGTCAGGTAGAACGTTACAACCGAACAGTACTGAATTCTCTGACCGCCCAAAACCTAAACTTTGATGAGCGGAATTGGGATGATAAGGTAGGCAAGGTACAATGGGGAATGAATAATACTCGCCAAAAGACGACGGGCAGAACGCCGGCAGAAGTCATGTTCGGATTGAAAATGAACTCAGAAATCAGACCTATGCTTAATGAACTAGTTAGAGAAAGTAACGAAGAATTAGACACAGAACTATTGAGAGAATCTGTCAAGGATAGAATTGATACAGAACAAGAAAAACAGAAATCCGCTCATGACGAAAACCGGCGCCCTGCGCGTGTTTACGGAGAGGGTGATCTTGTAAAGATTACAAGAACTTCTTTCGCAAATGATGGCAAAAGCAAGAAACTGGTTTCCCCTTATGTCGGACCTTACCTTGTAATAGAAGTCCTAGGTAACGACCGCTACAGACTGGCTGCAATACCTGGTTTGAGTAGTACCAAAAATAAACGCAAGACCACTGTAGCTGCTGATCGCATGTTGCCATGGGTTCATGTAGCCGCCTTAGATGTCAATAAGGATAGTGATAACGATGATGCTAGTAGTTTTGATGACGAGGAAATAGATGAATGAAATAATTGTGATTTATAAACACGGTATTATTAAATGAATTCATATAGTAATTTATACATTTGATTAGTAGGTATTTTTGGATATTTTATTGATTTTGTTTATTTTATTTCCGTTGGGGTATTTTGAACATTTTATTTACAATTGTTGAAATCTATATACAATGTACATTAAGTATAAGATAATTTCGTTATTGTTGTATAAATACAAAATACGATATGTGATACCGTTATGTTATGATTATAAGTGAAATAATCTTCTTGTGTTATTTTAAGATTTTATATGTATGTGTTTTGTTATGATTTTATATGTGTGTGTTTATTTATTGTTTTTGAGAAGGATGTTTCACAAACACAGGCACCTCGGTATGTGAGAAGGAGGGTTCACTACTTCCGTGTCCTGGTTGTGATTGAATATGTATTTATGTATCGTTTTTGAGAAGGATGTTTCACAAACACAGGCACCTCGGTATGTGAGAAGGAGGGTTCACTACTTCCGTGTCCTGGTTGTGATTGTATATGTATTTATGTATCGTTTTTGAGAAGGATGTTTCACAAACACAGGCACCTCGGTATGTGAGAAGGAGGGTTCACTACTTCCGTGTCCTGGTTGTGATTGTATATGTATTTATGTATCGTTTTTGAGAAGGATGTTTCACAAACACAGGCACCTCGGTATGTGAGAAGGAGGGTTCACTACTTCCGTGTCCTGGTTGTGATTGTATATGTATTTATGTATCGTTTTTGAGAAGGATGTTTCACAAACACAGGCACCTCGGTATGTGAGAAGGAGGGTTCACTACTTCCGTGTCCTGGTTGTGATTGTATATGTATTTATGTATCGTTTTTGAGAAGGATGTTTCACAAACACAGGCACCTCGGTATGTGAGAAGGAGCGTTCACTGTTTCCGTGTCCTGGTTGTGATTGTATATGTATTTATGTATCGTTTGTGAGAAGGATGGTTCACAAACACAGGCACCTCGGTATGTGAGAAGGAGGGCTCACTGCTTCCGTGACCTGATTATGATTTTATATGTATTTATTTATTGTTTGTGAGAAGGATGGCTCACTACTTCCGTTACTTTGATACGATGTTATCTAATGTTCAATGTTTTTCACTCTTTTTTTTCCATTTCTATTTGTTTGTTTGTAAGAACCTTGAGTGGATGATAATTATATTTTGATGTTAATGTGCAATGAATTGTGAGTCCGAATTCGATGCTAGCCGAGTGTTAGGTTATATATAGCAGTTATTTCGACTGCGTGCATGGGGACATGCACGACGTCAGGATGGTCGAGTGTTAGGTTTCGAAATTATATTAAAGAACCATAGTATTATTTTAGTCGAGTATCGATTTTGTGAGATGTCAACACTGGTCAGATGACCATCGCTATTTTCGAACAAATGTCAGTTGGGATTTTTCGGTTGTCAACTCGGCCTATTTGCTCGGGCTCAGCATCGAGGACGGACGTGTTGTATAGTGTACCAAGGTAAATAAATATAATCTATTCCAATCAATCTGGGTTTTATTATAATCCTTAGAGCTAACAACTGAGAATTCAAAACTTTTGTCACATTCCGCAACACAATTTTTTATCGGTGCACACTTTTACAACTCGCAATAAGTACCTAATAAACGAATAATCAGCTCATGAAAACTCATCCATAGTGACCTACCATAATAAATAACGTACCTATTTAATATTTAAGCAGATTAACAGTTTTTATTACAGTCGTTTTGTTAAGTAACAATGTGTTTGTTAACCTATTTTCAATCGTATAAACGCACCTACAGTATTATTATTCACTGTATAGGTAAATCGAAATATCGTCAACCGCTACTATCAAAATAAATACTTACAAATACAACAACGAGGTAACCATCTGTTGTAGTAGGTAGGTACATTGTATCTATACAGTGATCGAACCGAATACATACCTGTGTGTGCCTATACCTATGCAGTGAGATTTGTTAGTCCGTGGCGATAGAGATGCCTACACGCGTCGGGTAAGGCGATTAACACACGGCACCGCGCACCGCCGCGGTAGGCGGTGAAGCGGATCTCATGTCGCATTGACCTGTATTAATTCCGTTGATGCCTAACACACGTACACCGCCTGACCGCGCGTTCGAGCGGTGCTCTTTTGTTCGAGCGCCACCGCCCTCCGCGGCGGTGCGCGGTGCCGTGTGTTAATCGCCTAAGTATTTGGGTAGTTCAAGCGCGCCGAATTTCGGTGTGCGTTTGGGTAGGTGGATATAATACTTGCGCATAAGTGGGTGCATTTACTTTGTCATTAATTATTATTCGTAAGTTTTGACGCTGTATCAAAGTTCTTCACACACTAACAGAAAATTATCGTATCGTTGTGTTTGCACCTACTTAATAAACATTTAAACAAAATGCCGCTTCTCGGAAAACCTACCCGCAGGGGTACATAAAAAAAACCTTAATCAGTTGTACTCGAATATTCGACTCAAGATTTGCCGTCTTTACGTAGAAAACGAACTATTTCTTATAACCGTTTAAACAAAGCGCTGGAGATAGGTATTTTGGCCGAAAACGATTCGTCTCAACTAAATTTGTTCTTATCACACTTTCAAGACATTAAGCAACATGCTGCTG
Source organism: Helicoverpa assulta (assembly GCA_963856015.1). Classification (NCBI taxonomy): domain Eukaryota; kingdom Metazoa; phylum Arthropoda; class Insecta; order Lepidoptera; family Noctuidae; genus Helicoverpa; species Helicoverpa assulta. The sequence goes on along the minus strand of CAWLCW010000001.1, from coordinate 15,692,198 downwards.
CAGTTTTGAGGATGCGCATTTTACGATCCAGGGGATTCTCAATGACCCTGAAAATGAAGATAATGGCATTCAAGAAAGTTTCGACGAGATGTATTACAGAGTGTTATCAATCCATCGAGCTTTATCTAGAACTGAATCAACTCAGTCGTGTAGCACTTCTTCGTCGAATATTCGGTTACCGAAAATTGTGCTTCCTAACTTTAGCGGCGATATAAAAAAATGGCCTGAGTTTTATGATACGTTTAACGCCTTAACTCAACATCGTTAACCGACACTGAAAAGTTTCACTACCTCATCTCGTCACTGAGCGGCGACGCGCTGCTTGTTATCAAGCCATTTCCTTTAACACACGAACACTACCGCGACGCATACGAAGCACTCACAGAGCGCTATAAGAATAAACGGTTAATAGAATAGAATAAAATTTTCTTACAATCCAAGTGTGAGGCTTTATTGCGAGACACACATTTTGTTGAATCGAACAAACTTCAACCGTGGTCTGAACCTGCTCACCCGCAGCCTAAACCGCGTAGTTCTATATCACACACACTCGTTGCCGCTAAGCCCGCTGTTACACCACAACTTAATAAGGGGGGGGAACAATTAATGTCCCATACACAAAAAGGTGCACGTTCTGTTCAGATTCCCATTCCATCGCCGCATGTCCCGAGTTTCTTAAGAAATCGTTTGATGAACGTTTGCAGACCGCTACCGAGAAACACTGGTGTTTCAACTGTTTGAATCCATCTCATCAGTTAAAAGATTGTAAATCTATCTTTTCGTGTCGCACATGCAAGAGAAACCACCACACCTTACTCCATCGCGATAAGTCTAGTGAGTCAAGTCAGTCTACATCGACTTTAGTGTCAAGGTCGTTAACACACACCACTGTCCTACTAGCCACGACACTTGTTCAGGTCCGTGATGCCTTCGGCTCCATGCAAATGTTCCGAGCTCTTTTTGACACTGGAAGTCAAAGCAATTTTATCACGGAAAAGGCAGTAAAACGTCTAACCTTACCCCTTTACTCCGGCTAACGATAGCGTCAGTGGAATTGGAGATGCAGCAGCGCCGATTCTTGGTGACGTCACTTGTTTGATAGGTACAAAAGACAAAATCCTATTTAAATTGAATTTGCACGTCATTTCAACAATATGTGGAGATCAACCAATAGCAAAACTTAACACATCTGGGACACACATTGAATCGAAACCTTTAGCAGACCCTGGGTTTGATCTTCCGGGACCTGTCGATATATTGCTCGGTGCGGAGGTGTTCGCTAACTCGCTTCTAAATCAACATATCAAGGGCAAAGCAAATCAACCTATCGCTCTTAACTCTGTTTTCGGTTGGCTTATTTTGGGCAAAACTCGTCTAGCTTCAAATACCTTAGTGCACGCATGGGAAATAGCGACATCGATTTGAATTCGTTGGTTCAACGTTTCTGGGAGTTAGACTGCGTACTCAAAGCGTCTCTTTTGACTCCAGATGAAGCGCTTTGCGAACAAAAGTTTTTATCCGATCATTGCCGCGATACATTTGGACGATACACAGTACGCCTACCATTCAAGGATGATACCGAACCGAATTTTGAGGGTTCTCGTGACGTTGCACTTAGACGCTTTCATGCAATAGAACGTAGGTTATCTCGTGACCCTGACTTGAAAAAGCAATACGTGGATTTTATGACAGATTACTTGAAGAAGAAGAAGAAGTTCCCGGGAATGACCTCTGTTACAGCCAAAGTAATAAGCCTGCATATTATATATATTATCTTGCTATTATTTATAACATCTACTCAATTTGGATAAAGTGATAATTGACACAGAATTAATCACATTAACTAGCAATTTTATATAATATCTCCATAGACTTGGATAATGTAATAAAACAAGTAGGTAAAGATTATAATTTCATGTTAACAAACTAAAGTGTCTCGTAGCTGACCTTAATATAATTCGAAAAAGGCTAGTTAGTCCATTGCAGGTGCACGCCATAATAGTAGCGAAAAGTCCCCTCTTTGAGGTGTGCCCGAGCCACACCTCAAAGAGGGGACTTTTCGCTACACTATACGAACGGCCCGGAGGACACGGTGAAGGTGAACCACACAGTCCAGGGGCCCGATTCTCCTAATTTTACTTAAGCGACATACGAGTCACATTCGACTGAGATCCAATCCCGACTCAATTACGATTGAAGCGAATGTGGTATTCCGCAATTTTTTCTTTGAAATAAACGTTTTTATCCTTTTCTGTCCTTTAATAATGAATCATTTTGTCTACATAGATTTACGATTGCAATGTGATTGTAGAGCAAACAACCGTATAGACCAAAATCACTAAAATGGCAGACCAATCGAATGTCGTTGGAATACGATTGGTTTTATATTAGTAGCAGAATACCCGATATGGTTAAAACTGCTATTGCAATTCAATTTCTAATTTTGACATTATAAACTTAGGAGAATCGAATCGCGCGTGGAACAACGCGCGCTGCCGAGATGGGCCCGTGTCTTCCAAGAGACGGAAGGACGATGAGCCACCCGAAACTCACCGCCCACAGACCCATGCCTACGATGGCCGGGAGACGTCACTCGACACCCGGCGCCCGTGGTGGTTTATAAAATGACCAGTGATTATGTATAATATATATTTAATCACTATGGCTGTAACACCTCAATAAGGGGAAATATTATATTCCACACCATTGCGTCTTGACTCTGCTACTACCCGTCGCCGCGTTGTCTTTGATGTTACATGTTCGCTAGCAGAGGCGGTTACAATAATTACGCTAAAAACAAAGTGGAAGTAAGGCAAGCTTTACACACAGGATAGAAATAAGCTACAATATTCAGACGGACTTGTACGTTAAAAAACACAAGATAATAAAACTAAAAAATAGGTAGATACAGCCGTTAGAAATGATTGTATGAAATTGTGCATAACTTACCCAAGTTTGACACTTATTACTTACTAGCTTCTGCCCGCGACTTCGTACGCGAATCCTGTCCCTTATGCCAGCGACTACGGGGTCTGCAAAATCAAAGATCTGAATAGTCTGATATTGAATTTTAAGGGCCCGTTGACTTGAAAACAACGGAATACGCATAACCAATAGAAACGTTCCATATATTAAATTTTTGTACTTTAACGGCAAAAGCACAGCAGACTAAACAAAACGCTGAGAACTGAACCGCAATAGACGTGACCATAGGGATAAAGTAGTGATTCTAATTAGTCCGCATTTAAGTTGTGTTTGGCAAAAATATTACACGTACTATTACGTAAAAAAACATTAAATAGATGACAAAGTCGTGGTGACTTAGTGGAAGTCGTGGAGGTTTAGTGGGTAGAGAACCAATCTCTCAAGTATGAGCGTGGGTCTTTGATTCCAGGTCAGGCAATTAGTGCCTGCCAATGTAACTTTTCTAAGTTCGTATGTACTTTCTACGTATATTTTGGATACCAATGACCGTTATTTGGAGGGGATGTTAAACTGTAGGTTCCGGCTGTCATTGAACATTCTTGGTAGTCGTTATGGGTAGTCAGAAGCCAGTAAGTCTTACCAAGAGGTGTTGGGTTGAGCGGATAACCGGCTTGTGGAGGTCAGATAGGCACTCGCTCCTAGTAAAACACTGGTACTCAGTTGCATCGTGACCCTAACATAATTGGAACAAAGGCTCTTGAGATAATAACGACAATAATAATGAGAATAGGCACCACAGGACATCTGAGGCTGATGACGGGGAGAAGCGACCCCGCGGGGCTATATATAGGATAATAATAATGGTTCCGAAAAACAAATTAATCTCCGGCGATCTGTGGCCGACTATTATTCTTATTAACCTGCGTTATATTGAATTACCGACAAAAAATCCAAAACATAAACGACAAAAAATATCAATTTTAACTACAAATATGAGCAGGTTCAAATAACTTTTTCTCCTAAAAAAAATTTGATCTTCGAGTAATAAAACTAAAGTTCCGACTAGAATACTGAACTTCCGACAAAATTACTAAGTTACCGACAACAGAAGTTTTGACAAAATAATCATATTTTTACAACTTGCATGAACTGTTTTAATTTCTATTGTTGGTTATTAAATTTATGTTTTAACTCTCAATAATAATGAAAATACCTCAACAGTTCAGCACGCGCGATCGCTTTCGGGTCGCGTTCGGCTGTTTTCGTGTGCGAGTTCGAAAGATCCGAGCGCAGTGCGTTTGCAACGACCGACGACCATGACTTGTTTGCATGTTACGTCTGTTTATGTTAAGAAAATAAATAGTTTTTGTTGCTTTTGCTTTCGTATTATCACTAATATAACTAACTAGCCGTTTTCCCGCGGTTTCACCCGCGTCCCGTGAGAGCTACTGCCCGCACCGGGATAAAATATAGCCTATGTTACTCGCAGATAATATAGCTTTCTAATGGTGAAAGAATATTTAAAATCGGTCCAGTAGTTTTTGAGTTTATCCATTACAACCAAACAAACAAAGTTTTCCTCTTTATAATATTAGTATAGATAAATGTAAGTAGGTACTAAAGAAACTACTAACTTACTATCTATTAAGGAAACTTAGTATTGTTACGAAATATGGATGAGGTACCCGTGTACGGTTCTGGATTAGAGGAGGAAGGAGAGGGAGCTGGTTCATCAATACCGGTGAAGAAGAATCGTCGAAATAAAAGTTGGGTGTTGATCAAATGCCTACAACTTTCGAAGGTTGCCCTCGATTTCTCAGGGTTTCCATCATCAGATCCTGACCTGATGACTATGGGACCAACTGGCAGCTATTCCGCGTCGAACAAAAAAGAATCACGTAAATCGGTTTATAAACCTCGGAGTAATCGACGTATATACATAGAAAAAAAAAAACATACCGGCCGAATTGAAAACCTCCTCCTTTTTGGGAAGTCGGGTAAAAATATTCTAGGAAACCAAAATCTACTTGGTTTTAGATTAAAGCGTAAATACTACTTTAATTCTAACTTTTTCCTGAACCTGAAATAAGTAACGATATCGAAGCCATGCCAGTACATTTTTATATTTTTTTTAAGTATTTTTTAACCACTGAGAATAATATTTTCAATATAATGTTATAGTTAAAATGGCACCAAGTCTATGAAATATGAAAGGTAATTTATGAATTAATAGTAGGCAAGTAAAGATTAAAAATTACAAAGCATAGTTTTTAGTAGAACGTAATTTATGCAGGTAGAAAAGTATTATAGCAACAAACAGTGATGTTTATTTTTCGAAGACATTAGTATCTCATTCGGTCGTTTCGTAATTTTTATTCGGAGAAAAGTAGTCGGAAAGTCAGTATTTTAGTCAGTAGCTTTAGAATTTTGAGTAAGGGCAATTCTTATTTTTTTGTCGGTGCTTTTATTACTAGCCCTGTAATATACTGAGTTCTCCAGGGAGAGTATACTGTCCCCCGTCTCCCGCCGGTCGGAGTGAACCATGACGGGGGTAGGTCTCACGCCTCTGGCTTGGCTTGGCCGTCCAGAGTGGAGTCGCTAGAGCAGGATTAGTAGCCCTGCTCGGAGGGTAGGTGCCTCATGGTAAGCACAGGGAGCGCGTAATCTACGTTTAAAGTCCGCCGAGGTATCCTCACCCTTCAGCCGCTCATGTACCTATTGCCCTCTTGTTGCTATTTAGTGACTGGTTCCCGGGGGCCCAGTATGTGAGGTAGCGAGTCTCCACCTGCCATTTTTACATGTACCTAATACATTGTCATCCACTAACATCCCATCACAATAGCCCAAGTAGTTTTCCTCCATAGTTAGCAATAGTTTAGCACAGAACCGGGGATTGTCTTTTTTTAACGACGTCCACCGGGTTCATTTCTATGTATAGTGTATAAAGGGATAATCGTCGGTTTTGTGTCACCATTTCATTAAAGTTGTCTCAAAAGGGCTTCAGCGTCTTGGCTTCGGCCCCACGTTTGCCTCCCAAAAATTCGGAACTCTGTAGTCCCGAGGTCTGGAAGAGACAAACAAAATAATAATGAGATATAACACAACAAAGTCGGAGAATGTGGGCTCGTGATGCCACGTTTAGGTATGTAAAATTTGTACTAAGCAGTGACTTAACACAAAATTCAAGCATGTTGTATCTTCGTTATTATTTGTTTGTGAGAGAGAGAAAAGAAAAATACGTGTCCATTATTTTAGGGTTATCTAAAAGACGGACTAATTACTTTTTTTGATTCACCATACCTATTTCATAACATTCATTTCTATACATTTCAAGTGTAGTATTTTGTTCTCAGGCGTTCCAGATCTTCGATGTTTATACGTCAATAGAGAGTGCTTATAAGATTGAACCACTTTTGCTAAAACGTCATATCTTCATATGCTATGGTCTAGCTGGGCTCCTGGAGGTTCACATCAGGTGTTTTACATCTTCAATTTTTATAAGTCAACAGAGAGTGCCTAATAGATTTAACAACTTTTGCTAAAACGTCATACCTCTATATGCTATAGTCTAGCTGGGCCCCTGGAGTTCTACATCAGGTGTTTTAGATCTTCAATTTGTATAAGTCAATAGAAAGTGCTAATCAAATTGAACAACTTTTGCTAAAACGTCATACCTGTATATGGTACAGAGAAGCTGGGCACTGATGAGATTTAAGTACTCGTATTTACTTTCTTAGTAAAATCGCGACAAGCTTTTGAAACATATAAATTGTGTCAAATATGTTAAATTTGAAATGTCGTTATAAGTTAACAGTAAAGTTACAGTAAAAGTTTATTTTTTTTCTTTTTAGCGCCTTTAAATAAAAGCTTGTTTTTAAAGATTTTTTTACCTCAATTTATTTGGATTTGTGCTCCATTACTGTTTCTAAACCCCACCCATAATTTTTTTAATATATTCAATGTACAGACACAGTTTTTTTACAGATTTATTATATGTATAGATAAGAACTATTGCAATAAAAGGATTTGGATACTAATTAACTGAATTTATTGTGATAATATTTAAAAGTGCGAGTGGTCGCTACATGTTCCACGGAGTAGAGAGTTAGCACACAGATTAAAAAGTCTATAGTTGGAAGGCGCATAATTTATAGTTCCACAGATAATAAAAATAAATTGAGGTAAAAAAATCTTTAAAAACAAGCTTTTATTTAAATGCGCTAAAAAGAAAAAATAAACTTTTACTGTAACTTTACTGTCAACTTACAACGACATTTCAAATTTAACATATTTGACACAATTTATACGTTTTAAAAGCTTGTCGCGAGATTTAAGTACTTACTCGTATTTACTTTCTTAGTAAAATCGCGACAAGCTTTTAAAACATATAAATTGTGTCAAATATGTTAGATTTGGTAAAGTGCACTTTATTCTACTTGTCAAGCCCTGTCATTGGATACCCATATGGATGGGATTGAAAAAAATAGGTTATTCACGATTTTGTAGCGGCGGCCATCTTGGATTTTTATTTCGTAAAGTGCAATGTGTTCTACTTGTCAATCCCTTTCATTTGATACCCATATTGTATATGTACCTTAAAAATAACTAGTCCGCCATCTTGTATATTTAGCCATGTTGGATTTAGGATGACGTTGCATAGCTTAACATGCATTGTCATCCAAATTAAACATGTATGCAAAATTTCAGCTCAATCGGTTGAGGGCAAGTGCCTTAAAATTGAGTTGTAAAATTCCACCCGAACACACATAGTTACATACATACATACATTGCAAGTTAAATAAAAGCTTGTAAAAATAGTTGCCAAAATAGTTCCATCATAAAGCACTCTCTGATGCAGCGCATTTAAATAAAAGCTTGTTTTTAAGATTTTTTTTACCTTAATTTATTTTATACTTTTTAGTTTTCACCTGGTAAGTTCCTAAGTCAAAATTTGTTAAATTTGATGTGTCAAATATGTTAAATTTGAAATGTTGTTATAAGTTGACAGTAAAGTTACAGTAAAAGTTTATTTTCTTCTTTTTAGCGCATTTAAATAAAAGCTTGTTTTTAAAGATTTTTTTACCTCAATTTATTTTATACTTTTTAGTTTTCACCTGGTAAGTTCCTAAGTCTAAATTCTGTAGCGGCGGTCATCTTAGATTTTGATTTGGTAAAATGCACTTTATTCTACTTGTCAAGCCCTGTCATTGGATACCCATATGGATGGGATTGAAAAAAATAGGTTATTCACCATTTTGTAGCGGCGGCCATCTTGGATTTTTATTTTGTAAAGTGCAATGTGTTCTACTTGTCAATCCCTTTCATTTGATACCCATATTGTATAGGTACCTTAAAAATAACTAGTCCGCCATCTTGTATATTTAGCCATGTTGGATTTAGGATGACGTCACATAGCTTAACATGCATTGTCATCCAAACTAAACATGTATGCAAAATTTCAGCTCAATCGGTTGAGGGCAAGTGCCTTAAAATTGAGTTGTAAAATTCCACCCGAACACACATAGTTACATACATACATACATACATTGCAAGTTAAATAAAAGCTTGTAAAAAGCGTGGGGTGCATGGTGTCAATAGTTATAAATATTTTATTGACAGATATGAGTAGAGTGATTATCATTTCGATAATATCTTAAAAAGCACCCCACGCTTTTTTCCTCCAGTTTCCACTAGCCCGTCGTTGATCTCGTCCACTGACACTAAGTTCTCGAGGCAAGCAAAGCGATTAGAGAGTTCGAGCTGAAAGCTTTCCGGGTTTTGAATATGGGACCGAGTAGGTCGGAGCGTAGACTTCATCAGACTGGACCTTTCAAGTTTAACATTGATATTCAGTGAGGCTCTTACGATTCGGTGATCGCTACCGGTTTTTACCGTGTTGATCACAGAGACATCACTGAATATTCGTTTCTTGTCGGTCATGAAGAAGTCTATCTCGTTTCTCGTAAAACCATCGGGACTCAACCAGGTCCATTTCCTGTGAGGCGGCTTCTGGAAGAAAGAGTTCATCATGAAGAGTTCCTCTTTCTCCAGAAAGTCGGCCAGCCTCTGTCCCCTAGGGTTCCGATGCCCATATCCAAATTGCCCCACTCTCAACTCATCACCGCCTTTCTTGCCCAACCTAGCGTTAAAGCCCCCCATAACGACAGTGAAGTGGCTTTTGGAACTATGTATGGCCCTACTTACGTCCTCATCATCGGAATGTGACGAGGTCGGTGCGTATACCTGAATGACCTTCAGCGAATATCTTTCGGATATTCTGAGTATTAGGTATATCACCCTGTTCGACACACTGTCGATGGTTATTACGCTGTTTACGAGGGACTTGTGAACGAGAAACTTTGTTTTTAGGGTTCCGTACCTCAAAAGGAAAAAACGGAACCCTTATAGGATCACTTTGTTGTCCGTCTGTCTGTCTGTCTGTCTGTCAAGACCCTTTATCTCAAGAACGCGTGGACGTATCAAGCTGAAATTCACATGAAATACTCAAGTCTATTGCCTCTTTAAGCTGTGAAAATATCAAACTTCTAAGCCAAGCCAATCAAAAGATACAGCCGATTATGTCGATATTTTCAACAAATTTTCGACACTCGCAAAGGAATCAAAACCTACAGGATACTTCCCGTAAACTCAGAATCTTGAAATTTGGCATGAAGCATTGTCATATAATGCAAATATAGGAAAAATTGCGAAAATCAAATTTTTTTAGTTATATAATATAATAATAATAATTTAATGAAATGAAACTTACTACCTTATTTCTCACGAACGAATAAAGATATCAAATTGAATTTATACCAAATACCTAGGTCTATTGTCCCTTTAAGCAGTGAAAAAATCAAATTTCTAAGTTAACGCGATCAAAAGATACAGCAGTTTATACCGACACCTTAACGAATTTCCGTCACACGCTAGGGAATCAAAACCTACAAGGTACTTCCCGTGAACTCAGAATCTTGAAATTCGGCACGAAGCAACGTTATATAGTACAGATAAAGGGAAAATTGCGAAAATGACAAATTTTAAGTTCCATAAAATATTTAAATATTATTTTTGCTTACATGACATAAAATACATATTTTTTTAATAATTATTAACTTACTACCTACGCTTTTTCACATAAACGCGTAGAGATGTTAAACTTGAAAGTCATATCAAACACTTCTTAAATCGAATTGCCTCTAAACTATGAAAAATTCTAAATCATTCAAAGGTCATTGGGCACCTTAGTATGGAAACCATACCCACGGCGGACACGAACGAAATATAGCACAGTATAATGATATAAGGCTCTGATTTACTATGGCATTAGTCGCATCAATGTGGACCATGGGAATCTAGAGAAAATCAGGTTTAAACATCAAATATTTTCCTCATTTCAATAGGGAATTTAAACGACCAAGTTTGACGGATTTGAGAAATCATTTCTTTGTAGTGAAAGAGTATACTCGCCGTTTATTTCCATTGTCATTAGGTCAGGATCTGATGATGGAAATCCTGAGAAATCGAGGGCAACTATCAGAAATTGTAGGCATGCATAGGGTTGAAACTTGATTCTCAGATGTATGTCTGATGATACTATCAAACAGTGAAGATTTAGAGCTTACCTGATAATGGAGACGTGAGAAAGTCGAGAGAACTCCTCAACGGTATGTTTTAGTTACGTCGTATTTGGGCTTATATTATTCGTATTGACGAGAACTTTTCACAAAAGTTAAAAATAAAGACTTTTTACGTAAAAAAACTTCTAAAAACAACAAGAAAACTGTTTATATGCATCGGTCTAGATCTCGGTGGTTAAATAAATATAAATGCATCCTCTAGACACCGACTTCTAGAACGATGCACCTTACAGCTTCCTTTCTTTCTTGTTTTTGTTTTCTTGTTGCTTTTTTATCCGTTTGAAGTTGGATTTGTTTGTAAAATGCTTTTTAAATTCATTTTGATAAAGACCATTATGACCATTACGACCCATCAGTACAAGTTACGACTGGGAATGTGGGTATTGAGATATATAAACTTAATGAGAACTATTTACAAAATAAAATAAAGCCGACTTTATAAAACAAAGAAAGGGACAGAATTAAACTTTTGTCAAAGCTCTAGAAACATAAAGCCAGCAGCCCCGAATCCTACTCTCTAGCAGTCGTTGTTACAATTCGACAGTTACAAGTCGTCAGGCGGTTTCGAAAAAATTCTTGCAATGGCTGCTTTAACCCAAGTTAGTAGTGAATTCTCATCACCTAAAATAAAATAAGCTTGTGTTGGACACAAGGTTACTGCTATAAATTGTAAAGGAGTTCCCATAACTATATCTGATCTTTGCTATCGATCCCGCAATGGCAGTCAAACCTATCTATGTGGAAAGTCTTTGCCAATACGAATTAAATAAGCCCAAACACGTGGTAGTTGCAACATACCGTTCAGGAGTTCCCTCGACTCTATGTGGTCTCCATAATCAAATCAGCTCCAAACCTTCACTGTTTACCAGTACCCTCAAAAATACACTCACATGTCTGGTTTTGACTTGATGCGTGCCTACAATATTCAAGAGTTGCCCTCGATTTATCAGGGTTTCCAGATCCTCATCAGATCCTGGTCATCCGAATTAGCATCTTCCTTCTTTATGAAAAGTCTTTAACAATAAAAACTAGCATTGCAACCTGTACAATCCTCTGAAACTGCTTGTCTTTTATATTTTTTAAACGATCCTGGACATTCGTCTCCATGGAATTTTAATAAAATATTTATACTCAAAGGAACGTCATACTATTCTCCACAATTTTAAACTACTTTGATTCATATTGATTTCTGACACTTACGCGAATATTAGACATTTAAATAAAACTACTTTTACGGATTTTATCGCGGTTATATTAATATTATTTAATCCCAACGTTCACGACGTACCACCTGTCAAGTGTCACATACCTCTACAAGATGCGGGTGTATACAAGCTTGAATGTGATTGTGGTCTCTCTTACATAGGCCAAACTAAAAGAAGCATAGGGACCCGCGTAAAAGAACACATCGCCGATGTCAAACACCGCCGTTCCAGACAGTCAGCAGTTTGTGAACACACACTAGACAAGGCCCAGCATTACATCAGATTTGATAAACCACAAGTCCTTGCAAAAGAAAACCGATTCCTACCTAGGATGATTCGCGAGGCTATTGAAATTAAAAAACATCCAAATTTCAATAGAGAAGATGGCTGGTGCATACCACCTGCTTGGAATCCCATCATAGAAACTATTAAATCAAAATCCAAGCCTACAACTGCTCGACCTAAGGATACAGTGAGCTCGTTTTGCGTGAATCGGATTGTCAATAATAATCAACAAAATGTAGGGTAGCTGTTTGTAACTAATATATCAAGACGACCAACACCTTAGTCTGCCCGTGACCATGGATGCTGTAAAGGATCCGAAACGTCGGGATTAAATAATATTAATATAACCGCGATAAAATCCGTATAAGTAGTTTTATTTAAATACTTTGATTCATGTTCGCCAATTTTTGCAAAGCGGGTCAGATATGCCCAATGACCTTTAAGGCATAATTAGTTATTTTTAATCAGATTTCTGAATGATGACTATAAAATGTTGTAAATAAATAACTTTAATAAAAGAACTTTTACAAGGTACTGGCCTACTATTTTAGTTATATTATAAAATAAAAAATATTAACTATTTTGACTCTCACGAAATTACCATAACTATGATTGTTCTAAACTGAACGGTTTGCGCTAGTCACTTTTTATCTATACAGGATTTGTACGGAACCCTCGGTGCGCGAGCCCGACTCGCACTTGGCCGGTTTTTTTTGTACTTTTTATTATTATATGTATGTCTTGTGTTGTGTCAATAAATATTTTTTTTTCTTTCTTTCTTGTCAGACTCACCCTCCACAGTGACCGGTATACTGGTTTTCGGGTTGAACTTTTTAACTTCCGTCCAAAAGCCAGCAAAATTTTTCGACGATGCATTACGCGCTAATATATTCATTTTAATCGTCTCTTGATTATTTTGAACATATTTCAAGGCAGATTTAAAGTCTTTACGCGCTGCACGCACTTGTATATCATCATAATAGTACCCTGAACTAGCCCTACCATATGCATTCCACTGTAAAAAAGCCTGGACGTGGTACTGTCTAACATAATAATTCCAACCAGTAATGTAACGCTTCCTATTAACTTTACATATATATGTGCATTCAGCATTTGTTTGTAAAACCTTAATTATATTACAATAAAGCCTGTCAATTATACTCCTATACAGTTACAGTTACAGCCTTTTTATCGTCCCACTGCTGGGCACAGGCCTCCTCTCACACGGAGAAGGATTGAGCATTAATCACCACGCTTGCTCAATGCGGGTTGGTGATTTCAGACTATATAGTCCAGGTTTCCTCAAGATGTTTTCCTTCACCTTTTTATCAGCCATTGGTGTCTAAGATATGCTTAGAAAGTACATACAAACTTAGAAAAGTTGCATTGGTACTTGCCTGACCTGGATTCGAACCCGCGCCCTCATACTCGAGAGGTTGGTTCTTTGCCCACTAGGCCACCACGACTTATACTCCTATGTTCTACATCATTACATATCATATTGCTATTACATGACAAGTTATACTCATCATATTGATATATTAAACCTCTCGTTGACTGCCTCGTTGGTCTAGTGGTCGCAAGCGCGGCTGCTGTTCTCGAGGTCTCGGGTTCGATTCCCGGGTCGGGCCGAAATCGCTTTGTGGGTTTTCTTGAACTTTCACAAAGCAGCCGGTAGTCTGGAAGGCGGTGATTGATTCACCCGTGCATCGGAGAGCACGTTAATGTCAGTCCTGCGCCTGATCTCTTTTCGGTCGTGTCGGATTGCCGTCCCATCGGGTTATGAGAGTGAAGGCAAATGCTCGTGCACTATAATATGTCCTGCGCAGCTGGCAGATCTCCTTAAATGAGAACAGCCACTGTGGCCGAAATCGGCCGTGGACGCCATTATTATATTAAACCTAGATTTTCAGTACATAGCTCACAGTATTCATCACATTGTTCTTTATTCCTAATACCCCACCTATATTTTAAATTGCAATCAGTCCCATTATCTTCTATCAATATTTTACAAATAATACTATTAAATCTTACCTTAATTACTAATAACTTCGAACGCATGGTATTCTTCCATCTGTTTCTGTCTCTGGCGGTGTGAAGGGCACTGTGTACCGTGGAGTCAAGAGCAGTGCGGATCTGGTCGGACCAACGTATGGGGCTGCGACCGCGAGGCTTTTTCCCATCCACTTTACCGGTCACGATTCTCTCGAGGTTTCCCCCGTCTTTCCGTGCGATGTGACCAAAGTATTGTAGAACCTTGCGTAGGCACTCTGTTGACAATCGCGAGGTAATTTTTAGTTCTCGCAGTATGGATACGTTAGTCCGAAATGCTGTCCAAGGGATTCGGAGCATTCTTCTCCAGTACCACGTCTCAAAAGCGTCAATGCGTTGGAGGTCTGCAGATTTTATCGTCCACGTCTCAGCGCCATACGAAAAGATCGATAAGACCAGGGTCCGTACCAATTTGGTTTTCGTCTTTACTGAAATGCTACGATCTTTCCAGATTTTGTCTAGCTGAGACGTAGCGCTCTTAGCCATGCCGATTCTCCTGCGAATTTCCTTTTCGCACGAGCCATCATTACTGATATCTCTAGGTTCAAAGCGCCTGTGAGCTCCAATTTCCCAGACCTGTCTAGCACCATGACCTTGGTTTTAGACCTCTTCATGGAAAGCCCCATCTCCTCGCTAAAACGTTCCAGTGGGTCCAGGAGTGCAAACATTTCCGACCGTGCAACCATTTGCAGCAAGAAGAGTAGTGTCGTCGGTGTAGCGTAGGTAGGTGATTTTTACGCCACCAACTGTGATGCCTCCCTCCCAATCCTCGCAGGTACGTCTCATAATATATTCTCCATAGATGTTAAAGAGGATAGGCGATAAGATACATCCCTGGCGCACGCCTTGGCAAAATTTAAACGGCTTTGAGGCTGTATTATCGACTCTCACTATTCCTCGGCTTGAGTCATACAGGGTACGAAGTAGGGCGATGAGATGATTCGGTACTCCAAGTTCATTTAGGACTTTCCACAAGTAATTCCAGTTGACACAGTCGAAAGCTTTGCTGTAGTCGACGAAGCACATTGTTGCAGGCGTATCAGCCTTACATTAAGAATTTGCTCTCGAGTACCCTTGCCCTTCACGAAACCCGCTTGCTCCTGCGGGATTTGCCAATCCAGGTAGTAGCGGATGCGATTGTTCAAAATATGGAGCAAAATTTTACTGGCATGCGAGATGAGGGATAAGGTTCGATAATTGCCGCAGTTCTTAGTTGGCCCTTTCTTGTGCAGCGGGAGTGTTACGGATTCCGACTTATCCTGCGGCCAGTCACCGTTATGCCAGATGTGTAAACAAATCTCGTGAAGTCTCTCTATACCCAAATCACCCATAGCCTCAAGAATTTCTGCAGTGATTTGGTCGGTTCCTGGTGCTTTTTAGGGTTCCGGACTGTAGTGTACGCTCACTTTATTATGTTAATCGACTCGCCAACGCACCACCACACAGGTCGACAGTCTGACAACGACTGCCTCCCCACCGCTCGGTCCGGTATTTATAACCGAGTGACGTATGCGCACGAGGCGTCATAATAACGACATAACATATAGAATGATGCACATGTACCTGCATACACTACATCTCTCCCTTGTTGTTTTGATTTTAACCTTGTTTCAAAAAGTCCAACAATCAAACCCATAAATATTTTGGTAATTTCTTAAAGATCTATCAAACACCTGCAGCACAACAAAACCACGCTATCAGATCAGTCCACCGATCACACTGCCATCAAACTGATTTACTTTGTTCCGTTTCCATTTCATTTCCCTTTCCATTCAAGGAGCATTCAAGGAGACGACAGATATCGGTGATAATGCAGGACACTACATCCCTTCCCTTGTGAAATAAAAATAAATAAAAATCCGTCCCTTTGCAGACGATAACATACCAGCATCTGCTTCAGGCTCAACAAGACAAATTCGTAGCAGTGATATCAGGCCGGCAAGTTTAACTTTCATGTACAGCAGGTTTTGTAGCCGCTGTCACGTGTATTATACCTACACTAGAGATGATCCGTCCTTTTGGCAGACATCCTGCCTATCAGTCTATGTGAAATCAAGCAAGTCTCAAATATTGCTGTACCTTCAGATAATGAGCACTCATCTTGCTTGGTTCGACTTCACTTAAAACTGATACAGAATGCATTGTTCCAAGGTAAAAGATCGGCATTTGGTTACCTCATCAATGCTTTGCATTTATCAACCGTACGAGCCGTACGAGGGAAGTAATCACATAAGATCGTCCCAATTGAATGGTGACCTAGATGGACTGTTTCCAATTTGATGATGACCATATACTTTGTCACCCATTTAATGGTGACCACATACTCTGTCTACAATTTAATGGTGAGCACATACTTTGTCTCCAATTTAATGGCGACCACATATTTTGTCACCTATTTAATGGTTTAAATTGTAGTTCTATGTACGAGTTCAGTACTTTGTGTGCCTTGTAAGCAAGAGAATGCTAACTCAACTAATTTTGGTAATATGTAGTTTTTTTTATTTGAGAGTGGAATATCAAAGCCTATCATTATCTCAGCAATGTGACAAACAATCTGGTCTTCAACCCTATTGATCAGCGCTGGTACTTCGCACGCTTCTGCTAGTACACTCGCTGAAATTCTGATATAAGCTTTAAATACCCTACATCAATGTATGTCCAATATCTAGTCAAGGAACTGTAAGCTTCTTAGCATTCAACACCCCACATATGAATACCTTACTGCATATAATAGTGCGATAGGACTACTTATATTTCGGTTAGGCATCCAAGAACACTATTATCACCGGAAATTGCGTTCTGTAATGTTTGTTTGCTTTTCCTAATGTGGTTTTCAAAAATTTAACTAGTCAAAGAATTATTATAGTTTGATGGTAAGCTTTTTAGTGTCATGGTTACATATTGATTATAACGAAGGTATAAAGTAACATTACGACTCAGATTTTAACTAATTAGAGCCATATTATGCAACGAACGCGCTTTAACATTCTGCATCACCATAAAATAGAAGAGTCCATGACCCTCAACTCATGCTCTTCTTCTTTTCAACAAGGTGGTAGCAGCTCACAAACAGTGTTCTAGTCGATGCAATTTTCCTTTTGCAAAACAACCGCTAACCTTTCTAAAACATCTGTCTACCCATAGATAGTTGTGGGATTTTAATTCTATATCTCAATTTAATGATCAGCTTTGCTGCTCTCATGTCATACATGACCTCATCAATTTGATGATCAGCTTTGTGCTGCTTCTATTTTTACAAGCTTTTATTTAACTTGCAATGTATGTATGTATGTATGTATGTATGTAACTATGTGTGTTCGGGTGGAATTTTACAACTCAATTTTAAGGCACTTGCCCTCAACCGATTGAGCTGAAATTTTGCATACATGTTTAGTTTGGATGACAATGCATGTTAAGCTATGTGACGTCATCCTAAATCCAACATGGCTAAATATACAAGATGGCGGACTAGTTATTTTTAAGGTACCTTTACAATATGGGTATCAAATGAAAGGGATTGACAAGTAGAACACATTGCACTTTACGAAATAAAAATCCAAGATGGCCGCCGCTACAAAATGGTGAATTACCTATTTTTTTTCAATCCCATTCATATGCGTATCCAATGACAGGGCTTGACAAGTAGAATAAAGTGCACTTTACCAAATCAAAATCTAAGATGACCGCCGCTACAGAATTTAAACTTAGGAACTTACCAGGTGAAAACTAAAAAGTATAAAATAAATTGAGGTAAAAAAAACTTTAAAAACAAGCTTTTATTTAAATGCTCTAAAAAGAAAAAAATAAACTTTTACTGTAACTGTACTGTCAACTTATAACGACATTTCAAAAACATATTTGACACAATTTATATGTTTTAAAAGCTTGTCGCGATTTTACTAAGAAAGTAAATACGAGTACTTAAATCTCGCGACAAACTTTTAAAACGTATAAATTGTGTCAAATATGTTTTTGAAATGTCGTTATAAGTTGACAGTAAAGTTACAGTAAAAGTTTATTTTTTTCTTTTTAGAGCATTTAAATAAAAGCTTGTTTTTTAAGTTTTTTTTACCTCAATTTATTAATATTTTACGCTTTTCCAATTTCATGACCGCGTATAGGTACCGTAATATTTTTTTATGTAAGTATAGTTGGCTGCATAAGTATGTTTATAGTTACGTTCAACAGCGCTGACCCTTTATTGCAGGTGACTGTACCTACGTTGTATTAGTTACGACAACCAGAATATAAAAATATTGTTATCTTTTATAGGTACAGCGCCCCAGTAAAATTTTAAACGATTTGGTGACTAAGGGCAATTTTACTTCCTATACTTTAAGGAACACTTACTCAGATATATTTTGCAGTAGGAGCACGACTTAGGAACTTAATAAGATTTTAGTTATTATTAACCAAATATCGACGCAACTGTGTAGTTTAATTAGCACAAAAAAGTAATAAATGTCGATAAATGTAAATAGTGATAAAGTTCTTTACCTCTCGTGCTAGTCCAATTGTCTTACGGTAACCTAAGATTGGTGTTTAAGATCAATTATTATTAACCCTAACGCTATGGACACAAGACATTATTTTGTTAATAGATATCCATCCCACCACCCATATGGATCTCATCTTATGGGATGGGTTGAGGAAATTACACAACTTAATATTACAAGTAGGTGTGCACTTCAAGGATATATTAATGTGATGATTTATTAACTTGAGATCAATAAATGGATTCTATTTCATATATGTTCATATATGGTTATGTTATTCGCCCCTATGAAAGCATATTCCTCCACAACTTTCAATGTAAGTTTATACTTATACTGCTTATTGGTACTGCAATACTGTAAAATATAATTTGCAAATAACAATATTATAATGAGGGCTACTCTGTTTAACTATTTGAAAACACTAATGTAAATCAATAAATAAGAGGCTAAGATACCTTGATATCTTGAAGGTTTTAAAAGCACACGCAATCATCGACTTTTGAGAACTTGATTGCAACAATCATCCATGAGCTAATCATCATTAGACAGTTCCCAGAGTAAGTATCTACATTGGAACTCCTTCCAGGTATCATCCTTGAAAGATTTTGTCACAGATGAGAAGGCCCAGTTGGGTAAATGATGATGATGTCCTCCTAGCCGATTATCGGCTACGGCGGCTGTACTCACGTAAGGGGATTAGCCAACTGCGCAGGACATATTATAGTGCACAAGCATTTGCGCAGACACAGGTGCACTCACTGTTCCTTCACTCTCATAACCCGATGGGACGGCAATCCGACACGACCGGAAAGAGATCAGGCGCAGGACCGACATTTACGTACTTTCCGATGCACGGGTGTATCAATCACCAACTTCCAGACCCCGACCCGGGAATCGAACCCGAGACCTCGCGCTCAGCAGCCGCGCTTGCGACAGCTAGACCAACGAGGCAATTGGGTAGATAAAGTAGCATTGTCAAATAAAGCACAGATTGCTCCATTGCTTAGTTCCATATTATTTTGATCTAAGAGTTTCATATTAACCTAAAGTACTGAAATTACAATTGTGAGCTAGCATGTTTACCAAAGATTCTATCTATTGAATACCAAAAATTTTGATCCACATTTTCCAGCTAGTATTGCTGCTTGATGCTGTTCTACTGTTCTGTGTCTTCTGGAATATCTCTGTTGTATAACAACCTCTTTAATACAGCAAAATAAAGTAAAAGTATTTAAATTATACCTAGGGTGACTGAGCAACTGTTATAATTAACACTATCATGGGTAGGCAACCCACTAGAGGTGTTGATGGGCTTGGATGTTGTGCATAGGTGAATACATACCAGTATAGCTGGGCGAGTTCTTCAACATACATGGCCCAACCTACTACGGTCCCTCAATGTGCTATTTGTTTAACTAGGTACCTAGCACATGTTTGTAATTTGTAGAACCGTTGAGTATATAACCCACCAGTTCTTGCAATATCCCCCATATTGCAAGCACTTGAATTAAGTTAGTACCAGAACAATATACCAGGTATAAGTTGTTGACTAGACTCTGAGAAGTTGAGGTTTCCGGCGACTCGGACCGCACTTAACTAGGACCGCGGTCCCGGTCGCCGGGTTCATAAAAATTAAATAATTTTCTTCCGGCGACTGGGACCACTCATCTGTAACTTAAAAAAAGTACAGTCAACAAATGAATGTATTCATTTTCTGTGTCACAAACATCATCGGCCACTGAACGTCCGCTTAGCAAACGCTTCAAACGCGAACATGGACTCCCAAACTACTTAGTACAAGTACTAGGAAATCATAAGTGCATTGAAGCCTGCATTAGCAACTTTTAATACTGAGTGCTTAGTGCGAGTTTTCGTGAATTTTTTTACGGACTCACATGAGAGCGCGTATACTAACATTTGTATGGAACATAAACAGGTCCGCCTAGTGTCAAAAATTGGAACCTAAAGTAGCGAGTGCCAGTTTACAAATTTTCAAAATCGAATCGCTCGCACTCTCAAGTGGACGTGACAGGCACGTGATTGGTTTATTTCAGCCGTGATGCGAGTGCGAGATTCAGATTTTGACAGATCGAATAGTAAATAAATACAAACGCGATCGAATTTTACCAAAAAGTTCTCACGAAGATTTTTGTGGTGAAAGTGAAGTGAGGAGATATTCGTATATCAACAATTAAGTTTTTATTTAGAGAAAATAATACCAAAAATATGGCAGGACGATTTTTCTTCGCTTGGAGGATGTTTGCGGTCGCAAAGGCCCATGATGAACGCAAAAAAAGCGCCAGAATTGGGGCAAGGGCTTACGCGTTTTTTAATCCGTTAGTTCACCTCATAGAGACGCAATTTAGACATAGATATAGATTGTCCAAGAAGATTTTTAAGTTCTTGTGCAGTGAACTGAGACAAAGCACAAATCTAAAATCCACTCTACGTGTTTCCTTGGAACATAAGGTACCTATTTATCAATTCATGTTAGTAACAATGTCAATTTCCAAAACAAAACTAGGTATGTATATGATTGAAGAAACTTTCTCCTTCTTTTATTTGCAGGTGCTTACCGCTTTATTCTTTTTTGCCACTGGATCCTATGGGAGAAGAAAAACATGTATCCCAAAAAATGTGCAGTGTTTATTTAGAACAAGTAACTGAGGTTCTGACTAATAGAAATATAATAATGAAATATATAAGATTCCCTAGCACTCCAGGTGCTAGACAAGAACTTGTCTTCATTTTAAATTAATTAATTTAAAACAAAACAAAAGTCGTGGTGGCCTAGTGGGTAAAAAACCAACCTCTCGAGTATGAGGGTGTGGGTTCGATTCCAGGTCAGGCAAGTACCAATGCAATTTTTCTAAGTTTGTATGTACTTTCTAGGTAAATCTTAGACACCAATGGCTGATAAAAAGGTGAAGGAAAACATCTTGAGGAAACCTGGACTATAAAGTCTGAAATCACCAACCCGCATTGAGCAAGCGTGGTGATTAACGCTTAATCCTTCTCCATGTGAGAGGAGGCCTGTGCCCAGCAGTGGGACGATAAAAAGGCTGTAACAGTAATTTAAAACAACTAAAAACTTTTTTTTGTCACGAGTACCTACTAGGGTAACAGAACCGAACAGAAGATATTCTATCTTCAATATTAATCGGATTGCTAAGTAATGCACATATTTGTTTTTCTGCAATTTATCGAAGAAGACTTTTCAAATACCTCCTGTAATATTTATTCATAATACTTTGTTTTTGTGTGTGCATTACTTAGTAATCCGATAGCGAATATCTTCTGTTAAGTTATGTCACCCTAGTACTTGTGACAAAATATGGCCGATGATGTTTGTGACACAGAAAATGAATACATTCATTTGTTGACTGTACTTTTTTTAAGTTACAGATGAGTGGTCCCAGTCGCCGGAAGAAAATTATTTAATTTTTATGAACCCGGCGACCGGGACCGCGGTCCTAGTTAAGTGCGGTCCGAGTCGCCGGAAGCCTCAGAAGTTAAGTTTGGAAGCTTTTTATGATCCAAATCACCGGCACAGAAAATATAAAAATTATCAAGATTTACTATTTCGTTGTTGCAGTGGTTGACAACTATCGCCAGATAATTATGTGCGTACAGTCAATTGAATGACCAGTAGACGTTCACTACCGTTAACTGTCAAGCTGCCAATTTAATAACCAGTAGATACACACTACTGCTAACAATCAAACTGTCAATTTAATGACCAGTAAATATACAGTACTGCTAACTGCCAAGCTGTCAATCTAATGACCAGTAGATACACACTACTGCCAACTGCCAAGCTGTCAATCTAATGACCAGTAGATATACACTTCTGCTAACCGTCAAGAATAGGTCTTTATTTGCTTAGAATGCAGGCACTTACAAAATAGGATGGTAAACAACATAATAAGATCCGTGTACATGCCGCCTTGTTGGCATGTAAGCACAACAAATTATTGTACACAATTGATTATAAGGCAAATAGGTTATTGTATTGTATCCTCTAGGAAATCCCACCACTGCTAAAGTCGTCTTGACGACAATTCAACAACCAGCAACTTTGTATTGCTTCCAATAAATGCCTATTATTGAATAAACTTTGATGTAGGTTTAAGAATGAGTAAACTGATCACCAAGTAATGATTTTGTATTATAAATTACTCATTTGATAAATATTAACACCTGCAATTAATATTGCTACTTCCATTAGAATTGTGACAAGGTAAACTTAAACAAAGAATTACGTAAAAAGGTTAAAATTTGTTTGCAATTCGGGTGATACATAAACACACGATACATACATGACCATAAAAGTTTTGTATACTTTGTCATTCTACCCTCTTCCCCTCCTTCTTTCCTTTTGCTCTTTTTTTTTTGGAAAATGATTGAATATATAACATCGGTCAGAGATTACTTGTTGTCAAAGCTTATTTAGCATAAGTACATTAATTTGGTATAGACATAAATTGGACAAATTATTTAGTATAACCTTGTATATCAAATATTTTTCTGGATTACAGAACTAATAGTTCAAAATTATAAAAATTAGATAATAGGTAACTGTTGGTTCAAACACTCACGGTTTTATCCTCGTCGCCAATGTATTGTACGCTCACTTTATTATGTTAATCGACTCGCCAACGCACCACCACACAGGTCGACAGTCTGACAACGACTGCCTCCCCACCGCTCGGTCCGGTATTTATAACCGAGTGACGTATGCGCACGAGGCGTCATAATAATGACATAACATATAGAATGATGCACATGTACCTGCATACACTACACGGACCCAAAGGGTAAAACGGGACCCTATTGTTTTCGCTCCTCTGTCCGTCCGTCCGTCCGTCCGTCTGTCACCAGGCAGTATCTCATGAACCGTGATAGTTAGAGAGTTGAAATTTTCACAGATGATGTATTTCTGTTGCCGCTTTAACAACAAATACTGAAAACTAGAATATAAAACATATTTCGGGGGGGCTCCCATACAACTAACGTGATTTTTTGCTCATTTTTGCTCAATATCCATAAATATATCGGGTGTGTCGTTCATAATCACATTAAATCCTATCACATATACTTAAACATATTCTATAACAAATTCCAAAAAAATTAACCAAATCCATTCAGTGGTTTAGCCACAAAAATTATTTTTCGTTTTTATAATTTTGAACATCATGTGTAAAGCAGAGATAAAGTTGGCAAGGGTCAATGACCCAGGCTAGCTATCAAAATAAAGGTTGCCGTTCTTAGCAAAACCTTTAGGTGAAAGAGGAAATAATATTTGACAAGGCAAAATCAAACTTATTTTAATAGTAGTAAGGTCCATAGTCATACGTTCACGTCATGAGCGAAAAGAAAAGAAATAGTTTATTGTGTCATTGCTGCCAACCTAGCACTTTAGATACTAATTTAGCACTATTTATGTTTTAAATGCTGTTTTCTACTCATTAATAATTACAATAAAATACTGTAATAACTATTTTATTTAACAGAGTTAAATAATGCGTAATTCTTACATTTTTATTTGATTTTTCCAGCCGACACATGTTTTAAAGGGTTTTAAAGCTTTCAATTGACTAAGATTTATTTTTTGCTAACTTCCGTGTTCGGGAACGTGTGTGTGAACTGTTTACGTTTAGTGCATGGCCGCCTCTCCCGCCGTTTTTTTTGAGAATATTGTTTTAGCGATAAAACGAATGAATGAATTTGTGATAGAATTATTTTTTTCTGCGAAAGTGAAGGCTATTTTATTGTTTTGTTTTTGTTTATTATTTGTTATCAGTGTAAATAAAACTTGTTTTAGTGAACGGTATATCGTGTATGCGAATGTGGACGCCATTTTAGTTTATTTGTGATTTGTTATCAGTGTAAATAAACAATGCCGCGAGTGAATTACACAGCCGCGGAATACACCGACACGGTGCTTATTTACGGTGAATGCCAACAAAACGCTATCAGCGTTGTATTGATGTCAACGGCGGACAAATCTACCTATTTGAAATTCATTTCAATAATACTTGAGTGCTATGTTGATAAGAGACAATTTAAATGAAAGTGAATTTAAATCTAGTGATTCATAACAATCATAATGAATAATCAAAATAAAAGTTTTGTGACGTGATTGTAAGACGATGCAGATGTTAAGTTTGCCTCGTTTGATTCGCCGCCATATTGTTGCGATGCGACATTGCCGCTCCTACAATACAGGTCAGTGCAATGTACTTACTAAAATGGTGTTCTGATTCTCGCACATTTTTATTCTATTTACTTTGTTCGAAAAAATCACTTTTTTATTTTTGCGAATTTTTCTTTTTTCTCTATGTTAATCGACATATACTAACCAGTATATTAACGCATTTCATTTAATGTGATTATGGACGACACACCCGATATATAGAATATTAGTTTGGATGGTACGGAACCCTACGTGCGCGAGTCCGACTCGCACTTGGCCGGTTTTTTTCTTCTTGAGGGACTGAAGTGAAGCGGATATTTCGGAACGGAGGATCATGGGTTCCAGTTCTAGTTCTTCCCAGTTCAGGACGGCTCTGGGCGTTGAAAAGGGATCTGAGTACAGCTGCTCACAGTACACACGCCATCTCTCGGCAATGGGGTCAAGCTCGTGTAGTACAGTGCTATCGACATCTTCAATGACCCACGATTTAGCCTTAAACTGTCTAGTGAGGACTCTAACTTTCTTAAAGAGGTCTGCAGTTTGTAACTTGCTAGAAAACCTCTCTATGTCGCTGCAAATGCCCTCGATGAAGCTGTTTCGGTCACGGCGACAACTGGTTTTGATAGATGTGCTGAGGTCAGAGTAATCAGCCATTACAGTATGGTTTTGCAGTCCCTTAGTTTTCCGGGGCTTTCTGCGCTGGATGAGTTCCCATGAATGATCGGAGATCCAGCATTTTTAGGGTTCCGTACCCAAAGGGTAAAACGGGACCCTATTGTTTTTGCTCCTCTGTCCGTCCGTCCGTCCGTCCGTCCGTCTGTCTGTCACCAGGCTGTATCTCATGAACCGTGACAGTTAGAGAGTTGAAATTTTCACTGATGATGTATTTCTGTTGCCGCTTTAACAACAAATACTGAAAACTAGAACAAAATAAATATTTCGGGGGGCTCCCATACAAAAAACGTGATTTTTTGCTCAATTTTGCTCGATATCCATAAATATGTATATAATGTAAATAATAATGTCAGGACACCTTTCCACACACGGTTGGTTAGCCCCATGCTAAGTTATTAATTAACTTGTGTTATGGGCGCTAACACAACTGATAAACTACATATAGCTACACATATACATATTGTAACACCCAGACCACGGCCAACAAGCATGCTCATCACACAAATGTCGACCGAACCGGGAATCGAACCCGGGACCTCAGGTTCGGCAGACCGGCATGGTGACCATTGCGCCATCAAGGTCGTCAAGATATATATATATAGAATATTAGTTTGGATGGTACGGAACCCTACGTGCGCGAGTCCGACTCGCACTTGGCCGGTTTTTTGCTTCTGTTCTGGCTTCCTCGACTTAGAGACTAGGTCCAGAGCATCGTTGATGTGACCTTTAAAATCTGACCACTGTTTGTCAGCGTTAGCAGGCTCCTTCGCTGGATAATCCTTTAATTTCCCTTCTAAAAACTCTCGGAAGGCAGATTTTTCGGCAGGATTCAAGTATCTAGGCTTAGGTGGTTGACGGCTAGGTGCTTTTGAACGCACGAAGTACGTTTTGGAAGTACGTGTTCATGACACTGAGATTTCTATCTATACAGAACTCGATCAGTTTTTCACCCCGTTAATTCCTAGTGCCAAGTCCGAATTTTCCAACAGTGCTTCTGATATGATCATCAGCAAGTGTACTACCGACCTTGGCATTGCAATCACCAAGAATCATTTTTATTTCCCGACCGGGAATCGAGTTCAGCGTTTCCTCTAGTTTCCCATAGAAGTTTTCTATTACCTCCTCCTGAGCTTCATAGTCAGGATTCTATCAAACACCGGGTTATAACCGAGTACGTATTTATTAATGTGTGCAATATGATTCCGACCCCATTCCTACTCGAGTCCTCGCAGCCCGAGAAGTACATGGTGTTCCCTGCCGCAGTGGTGAAATGGCCATTACCACGCATATGCGTTTCACTGACGCCTAGTATGGAAATCTTGTGTACTTCCATTTTCTTTTCCAGGATGGTGAGTTTGCCCGCCATTAGTAGACCTCGGACGTTCCAAGCGCCAATACGATGACTTGTTCGTATTGAGGTCTTCTCGCTCTCAAAAGTTGTGGTACCGACAGTAGTAATTCTTCCTCCTGAAGCCCGTCGGTATACCTCAGGGGAAGCTTCGGTCGCCAATTTCACACCATCCAACCCGGGTACTGGGTGGCGCCGATTGTTAGTCGGGTCGCTCAACATAAAATCTCTCACTGTTTCTGATTCCATAGAGGGTTTTCATGGGAAAAGTAATCGTAGTGGGTTCCCAAATCCTTCTAAGTCAGTCTTTTAGAGGGTATTTAGGGCCCAATGGTCACTGGTAAGCTGAGACCTCTCGGGGTTGTCGGGATAATTACCGCCACCCGATACTCGGCGTTGACTATTTTGTGGTATGGGTGGGTCTCTTCCATACCAACCCTCCTCCTTTCTCATTCGGGCTTGGGACCGACATCGGCGGAGTTATAAAGTTCCGATAGATATGCATCATATGTATAATACATACACGTCACTTACCGACGATTCGGCCGCTGCAGAGACAAGGCAGTGATCGAGACATCGCTGCGAACCCGACCCATCACCTACGTATGTATATGTGCTTATGTCTAGACGCTTAGAGTCTATACAAGATAACAACTCTTCAGAGCAATAGTCCATTAGTTTCTTGTAGAAACGCGTATCTGGATGCGCGTTAAAGTCCCCTAACACGAACACGCTTTCAACATCCGCACTGTCAATTACCGAACTTTTATTAGCTAGACACTGAGCCATTACCGGGAAATTTTCTTCACAGTCGGTAGGCATGTATACACTAAACACCAGAATACTCCGATCCTCCCTTACAAGTTTAACTGCAACCATACGCACATTGTTACACTGCACAATATCAGCACGAGGGAATACGTTTCGATCCCACAGGAGAGCTACTCCCCCGTATGGCCTCCCTCGCACCATTCCTAGCTCCGTGTTGACAGCAGATATACCATGACTTCCGAATTGATTATGAATTGTATTTAACAATCCAAGATCGTGGGGAAACAGCCACGTCTCCTGAAGCGCTATTAGGTGATGACTATTGCAAAAGTGAGCTACTTCCTGTAAAGATCTCTTGAGTGATCTATATGAGATAAGAGAGGGCGCTAGTGGCCTAGAGTAAACATCGACTCCGTATTTAAATATTTCAAAAAAATTGTAATTGTGCATATATAAACTGCAATTAAGTGTAATTGTATTAATAAAGTGACAGTCAACTCTAAAAAACGTTATCTCAACAAAACTTAAGTGCTAAGTGCTAATATCAACAACTTTAAGGTGCAGTGTATAACTCAAATTAATAACTCAAATAAATTACTTACCCGGACTTAACGAAAGTGCTTAACCAATTTAACAAAGCAATATCATCTACAACTGCAGGTACGGTAACCAAATGTTACTAAAAAGTCAATAATTACAAAATAAGCAAAAAATAAAATCGTTAATTTTCAATAATTTAAAAGAGCTGATTCATAGACACAATAAACATTAGTGACATCTAGCGACAAACATTAGTACTACGTACATAACCATGAGCGAAAGCAGTAACGTCACTGTGAGGCGCGGGCGAGTCCATTCAATTTATTTATTTGTCGGAGATAGTCAATAGTACGGTCACTGAACGAGACGCAAGCGCGCCCTCTGGTGGCGTATCCGGTGAAACAACGTTTTGGCGCGCTTGGCGGAGTCGTGGCGGTCAGCGTGGCGTCCGCGGAGCTCAGTCATAGTTTAGTCTTGATCGAGTCTTGCTTCGTCGAGTCTTCGTGTTGTCGCGTTACTGCCTTTCGTTACGTGTAGTGTACCTAGTGTTATTGCCTAGCGTTGTAGTACCTAAACTTATTGTAAAGTGTCTTATGATCTTTGTTTTGTAATGGTTCTTCTAACCTAACAGACAGACTTGTGTTGCTGGGGAGTTTGTTCCGCCACTTCTTCTCCCCAGCCAAAACACATAGGAAGTGGTGAAGGGCGGGCGTTTTGGGGGCTGTCTTTTGTTCTGACTAATTTGAATAAACGTTTGAGTTTTGAGTTTGTTTGAGTTTCTTTAGTTATCTCTTTGTACGATTACCCTAACTGATGTCGGACGATACTGCCATCCTCCTGATGATGACGCCTCCGACATATTTATTTTATTCAAAAGGAACTCCAACAAAGGATACACATCACATGCATAATTATAAAAAGTTATTTATAGATTTGTGCTCCTTCAGTTATAGGAGAACACATCATGCATACATCATCTTCAAAGTTAAAATCAAAGAAAGTTAAACAATATTAAATTAAACAACACATGAACTTACAAATTAAATTAAACATTTCAAATTAAAAATTAAATTAAATAGTAAATAATTAAAGAGAAACATTAAAAAAAATTAAACATTAAAATAATTAAAATTCTAAAACACAAATAATACAATGAAAAAGGTAACAATGAATAGGAACTATAGAGATCAATAAAATTATTAACAATATTTGGTAAATGTGTGTGACCTGTCGATAAGTCAACACAAAACAGGGTCTGAAAATCGTGCCCGAATTAAACGTTTGAATTTAGCAAGATTGTTAGAAAGGATGTCTATGTCTACCGAAGAGCTCGAAACAATATTGTATTCATAGGTCATCCTTGCAATGGGTGCATGTTTTGCTAAATTGGTGCGGCAGCGGGGAACCCTGAATAACGGACGAGGGTAACGTGAAATTCTAAGGGTCAATTCCCACTGAAAGAGCAGCGGCCGGCAGCGGCCGTAAGAGCACGGATAATGTAAGAGTGCGGCGCGGCGCGGCCCAGCGCGGCGCCGCGCGGCCCGCCGCGCTCGCGCTCAATCACTTGCATTTTCGGCCGCTGCCGGCCGCTGCCGGCCGCTGCTCTTTCAGTGGGAATTGACCCTAACAGGAACATTGATGTCGATTTTACTTAGGAGATCTGGACAGTCAATGTCATTATTAAACAGCTTGAATAGAAAAACTAGGTCAGAGATAGTACGACGAGTCTTAAGGGATGTAAGTTTAAAGTAAGTTAGTCTACTCTGATAAGTTCTTGCATTTCTGACCCTAAACCGGAAACCTAGATGTCTAACCAACCTTTTTTGGATATTTTCTATCCTGTTTATATGAACTTGGTATGTTGGGTTCCACACTGTGCTACAGTATTCCAGGTGACTTCTTACGTAGCTGTTATATAAGAGGAGCGTGGTAGAGGGCTTTTTAAAGTCTTTAGAGGACCGCAGCACAAAACCTAAAGCTCGATACGCTGAGTTAGTTATAGCATCATACCCAACTAGCAAAATTCTCCTATAGCAATTGACTAATAAGATTACACGCCTTATAGGAATCTAGTAGACGCATTAACTTAGGCCACTGATCCTGCTAAAGCATCTTCTAAAATGATTTGCACTACAAGTACTTTCGACCCTATAGTTTAGTTTTATAAATGTCAATAGGATTACTTTACACGTCTCTTACTAGAGCAGTCAGTCAGGATCAGTCTTATAAATGCAAGTTATAAAAGTTATTAGCAAAGTGTGACTTTTGATCCGATAATGGCATTTAGTAAGATTGTTTTATCTTGTTAACGTCTTGTTTCATTCTTCTACAAGACATGCACTTCCTATAAATGCCACAGATAAAGCTGCTAGAGGTAAAGATATTATAGGACAATTTTATCTTAGTCGTGACCCTTAACGGATTTTTAGCAGCAAGCTAGCATAGCCTCTGATTTTTATAAGTAAGGAACCTTGAAACTTAAATATGGTGGCGTAGGTATGTCATGTAAGCGTCTTGACTTAGATTAAAAAGTCATATAAAGGTTCTGATAAATGTAATATAATGGCACCCTATGTCGGACAGGTATTTATTAATTTATTACTGAATTAACAAATAATGAAAATGTTAAATTTTGAAGGCGTATGAAGATATGCTTATTATCGTCTAACATTTCATCAATAAAATTATTTTCGCAAGTTGTGTAGGCACTCTTTATGAAACAGGCACACGGCAAATGTTACATAATGACAAACCTTATTATAATGTGACTTTACTTATCTTTTGAAAATAAAAGAGGATTCAATGTCATGCACCAGCACAGTACAATGAATTAACGAAAAAAGAACGAATGATCGACTGAATGAATCTACTAATGATATTACGCTGATCACTGTAGGACCAATTACTCTAGTAGCGGCACGCGCCAGATCATAAAAGGACCAATCGCTCTTTTTGGATGCATTTACCGGATTTTTATAGGACAAATATATTTTGTTAAAGCACTTGATAAGGTAATTATAAAATCAAATAGCACTTTACTGGATTATAACAAAGCGACTATAGGGCGAAATAGTCCAATAAACTGCGCCCAAATGCGGCTATATTATCGTTTACAGGATTTCTATAGGATTAAAAAATACGTGCTCCTAGGATAATTACAGGGCTACATTTTGCTACTTGGGTAGTGTTGTATAAAGTTTAATTGGCTATCCAAACGTATACCTAAGTCTCTAATCGTGTTGACTTCAGTTAATTTATTTCCTTGAATATTGTACTCTGATAAGATTTTGTTATTTCGCTTTCTGGTAAATTTGATATGGTAGCATTTGGCGCAGTTAAGATACATTTTGTTAGTTAGACACCACTGATTTAATCTATCTATGTCTGATTGCAGTAGATTGACGTCCGATTCATCAAAAATTACAAGAGTTAACTTTAAATCATTTGCAAATAGATACGGTGTTGAATAAATAAACACTTGCGATATATCATTCAGAAATATATTAAAAAATAACGGTCCTAGATTTGATCCTGAGGTACACCGGATGTGGCAAAATACGGGTTTGATTCACTGCCGTTTACGGCCACTGAAGATGGTCTGTTATACAGATAGGATCTACACCAGTCTAGCATAGAATCTGTAATACCAAATGACTGAAGTTTAAGTAGCAATAGGTTGTGATTCACTTTATCAAAGGCTTTTGAAAAGTCAGTATATATAGCGTCTATTTGAAAACCTTTATCGACTGCACTCATTAATTCAGTGATATAAGTTACAAGGTTTGTATTTGTTGACTTTTTTGCAAAAACGAAAAAACGCCCAGTACTGGGACTGAAACTAAAGGGGGTTGTGTGTAATTTGTATAATCGTGATCAGCACTTGGAGGATCAAAAACTGACAGAAATTGCTCAGCAAATAGATTTGAAATAGAGACACTATCACATGCTGTTATGTTGCCTAGTTTCATTTTGGAGGGGTAAGAGTTATTATTTTTTCGGAGATTTTTTATATGGGTCCAGAAAAATTTTGGGTTACCTTTTATTTTACTTTCTATAAAGTCTATATAACTATTGTAGCATTTTTGAGTCGGCTTCTGACTGTCTTTTCTTAAATAGTTGAATTCTACCTCTAATACATCTAATGGATTATTAAACTTTTTTATTTTAATACGTAATTTAAGTTTCTGGTTGAGCAATATTTTCAGTTGAGGTGAGTACCAGGGCGGATATTTTCCGCGTGAATAGACTGATTCAGGTACATGTCTTTTTATAATATCTCTGACTATCATGTAAAAGTTATCCAACATAGCATTAACATCCTGACATGATGCAAACTCATCGGACCAATTAATGCTGTCGAGTTCGGAATTTATTGCCACATAGTCAGCCTTATAATAGTTTGGTTTAATGATTATTTTTGTTTCACTTTTAACACAAATAGGGATTAAGGGTAAAAACACCAATGCTGGATGATATTTATCTATATTACGTATAGGGTCAATACACTCCGTTACTTCTATTTGGTCTACGTCTGAAAGTATTAAGTCGAGTATTTTACTCTGGGAATTTCTAATACAGTTAAACTGCTTTAAATTATTCAAGGAAATGAAATCTAGTAAAAGATTTTTTAGGTTATTGGTACCTCCATCTGCTTTGCACGATCCATAATCATTGTCATATACCCAGTTAATACAACTTAAGTTAAAATCGCCAATTATCAGTGAGTAACTATCGTGATTGCCATCTATGACCGTATTACAGTTTTCTATGAAATGGTCCAAGATCTCTGTATGTACAGGTGGTGGTAAGTAAACGGCGCAAATTTTTAATGATTTAAACGCTGAGTTTGGTGGAGTTTCAACTGTAACCCACAAGTCCTCACAATCGCTTTCCCATTCAGTTCTACGGCATGAACATAGTTTATTAGACACTGCAATAAGTACGCCACCACCGGTTTTTTTGTTGTTACTAAAAGTAGCAGTTTCGCGGTCCCTTCTGTATACAATAAAATCATCGCTAAACAATTCGGAATCAAATATACCATTGCAGAGCCAAGTCTCTGTGTGTAAATATCTGTCTTTCTTGATGAAGACTCTTCCGTGACGAACCCATGTAAATTTATATCCTAATTCCTTTGCGCGAAAGCGCGCTGCAGCATGGATGGCTTTATTCTCAGGTGACAGATGCTCGACCACGTAAATAGGGGTTGGCTTATCCTTAGCTATGCCCAGATGACTCGTACACAGTTTATCCTTTTTATTGTTTTTGTTGTAGTTGATTGCTGCAGCAAGGAAAGTGTCACGCAGCCGGGGGTATTGAATTTAAACAATATCGATCTAGGTCGATTACTTTGCTTGTCAAGTTTCACAATTCGCGTGCAATGTTGAATGTCGTTGTCCTTTAATTCACATTTTATTACTTGGCCAAGATGGGTTACGGTGGAAAGTAAATTTTCAGACTTATGCTCAGGCACGCATTGTAATTCAATGTTGCTCGAGCGTGCTTGCTGTTCTAATTTATTCATTCGATCTGTAATATTTTTAAGGGAAGTTTGCAGATTTAAATTCTCGTGTTCTAAGTGTTGTATCCGAATAGCCTTCTCTTCAAGTGTCGATTTCATTTCCTCAAACTTGTCGTTAAAAAAGGATAAGGATTCTTGAAAACTAGTCACCAGGCTATTTATCTTGCTCAGTTGGTCCGCTACCATACTATTTATTGAGCTTGAAATGACGTGCTCCATTTCTTCTCGAATCAACTGGCGTAGAGACTCACTTGTAATGTTGGTCATTGTTGTATCACAATGTTTCTCTGGGTAGTGTGGACTTGGCTGTTGACTTTGCGATTGTTGTTGTCTGTTGTTACGAAGGGTCACGTTGTTATTGCTAGGTGATGGTGATTGCTGCGTTAAGGATCTTGTAGGGCTTTCTAGTGGAGATGGACGGACTGGGGTATTTGTGTTGCCCAATTTGGGAGTATTGCTCACGCATTCGGGGCACTTCCACGAACGTTTATTATCGGCGCTCATCAAACATATTCGTCTCTTGGTAATATTGGAGCAGAGGTGGTCGTACCATGCTTTGCACTTAGAGCATTGCAGACATTCTTTACTGTCGCATTCATTTTTGCAGCCACCACAGAGTTTGGTTTCATTAGGCATTATGTAGATATTTATTGAAGTACAACTGTTCGTTTTCTTGTTATATAATCTCCAAATACTTGCAGTACATCGGTATTTTATTTTAATGTGAGCATGTAAGTCTTATTTAAATTTTGTCGTGGTAGAAAAAAAAAACCAAATTCTACGAGATTTTTTAATTGCTATTATTATGCGCCCTCTGGTGCCGAGAGGTGAAGGTATTTTAGTTCGGCTATTCGACGCTTCTATGACCCGCGTGGCGCTGTAGGCGGGGTTTGATAGATTTAAATTCAAAACTTTTTTATATAAATAAATAAATAAATAAATAAATTTTTCATTTCACTTTCGAACAAATGAGTTAGAATTTCTTGTTGTTTGGCACAGATTGTTAACAGCACTGACGTATTATGTATGAGTATTGTTATTTGTTTATTAAAAACACTTGGAGTTATTGCACTTGTGTTTACCACTATGAAAGTATTGTTTATTAAACTTTACATAATTTAAGATTCACATAAAGTTCTGGATTCCAAAAACAGTAACACACCACAATAACATTTAACGTGATAGTTTTATACACTTATTATGTAGTTTAGGTGATAATTGTGAATAATTATGAATTTAAAATACTAAGCTGATGTTAACTAAATGAGTGTTGCCACTCGAACATCGATCAATGTCGGACATCGATGATAGCTTCGCTGATCAAACACTAGAGGGCACCACATATAGTGTACCTGATTTGTCAGATGATGACGATGATTTGGTTACTAAATTGAAGAAAAACATTCATGACCTCACAATTCAACTTAATAGTGCAAATGGAAAAATTGATTCGTTAAGTCTTGAAATTGTTAAACTTAAGAAAGAAAACGAAAATCTGATTTTGAAAAACTCCCTTAACATCTACTCCAATACAATCTCCCACTACGTCGCCAAAAAAAAGGAGGAAGAAAAACCCGAAACATACAGAATGTGTGAATAAGCAAACGCAGACTGATATGGATTTGAACAAAAAAGATGATGAGCAAAAATCACTACATCGCAGTCCACAACAAAGATGTCGCCACAACCTGCTAAAGAACAAAATATATTGCAAAATAGAAAAATCAACAAAGATAAATTGAGAAATAAGCTATGTATCTTAAGCACTAACAAAACTAACAAAAACATTTTAACACTAGCAAATGAATATTTTACAGAAAACTATCAAATTTGTCACTACCTAACACCAAACGTTGGTATTATGCATCTTCTGAGGAATATAGAGACACAACTTCAAGATTATACAAAAAAAGATTTCTGTATAATAATGATCGGAGAGGAAGATTTCCAAATCACTGAGTGTTACTTTGATATAATAACATTAATGAGAAACAAATTGCAGAATTTAAAGAACACAAATATTATCGCCTTACCAACATTCAAGTTCAATGATAACTATAACATTTTATACAATTCGAGACTGGAAACTTTTAACAACATGTTATATTTAGATAATTTTACGCATCAATACTCATATATCCTGGATTCTAATCTGAATTTAAGTTACCACCCTTCTGCATACACAAGGTCAGGAGCCTTAAAAGACAGCACCATGGAAATTATTTTTGAGGACCTATACAATCTCCAATTGGAGATTATAGAAGAAAATGAGCTTAACAAAATAAATGAACCAAAAGAACAGTTTTTTCTCCAGTAAATTTATCAATATATTACACCAAAATATAGCTGGTTTAATAAACAAATCGAATGCTCTTGCTGTCTGCTTAGACGAATTATCTGATAAAAATATTAATGTGGATGTCATATGTATTACTGAACACTTCATCATGAGGGGACACGAAAAACAACTATGTGTGCCAAATTACAGTTTAGCTGCATGTTACAGTAGACCAGAAAAGAAGAGAGGAGGAGCATGTATAATTGTTAATAACTGTCACCAGTGGAGGGAAATACCTCAAATATCAAAACTTTCTTCACCAGGAATCTTCGAGTGTTGCGCGGTCGAGCTCCTTAACTATAAAATTATAGTCGTATGTATATATAGAGTTCCAAATGTAAGGAATTTAAATGATTGTTTTGAAAAACTAGAAAATTTACTCACACTGATATCTAACAGA
The DNA here is from genome assembly GCA_963856015.1 of Helicoverpa assulta. Taxonomy (NCBI): domain Eukaryota; kingdom Metazoa; phylum Arthropoda; class Insecta; order Lepidoptera; family Noctuidae; genus Helicoverpa; species Helicoverpa assulta. The sequence continues at coordinate 15,655,806 of CAWLCW010000001.1, read as the reverse complement.
CGTTATAAAAATGTTGTAATTGCAGGCGATTTCAATATTGATATTTTGAAACCGAGTAATATTACGTCTACCCTTGAGTATCTCTTATTAAATTATAACTTAAAACTTGCTCTTAAACAGCCAACTAGAATGGCTAGCAGGACGTGCATAGATAATTTTGCGCATAATTTTAAGAAGGGTTGTAAAACGGACGTATTAGAGTTTGCATTATCAGACCATACAGCACAGCTGCTTCAATGTCCATTTCCTAATGTATTCCATATAAAATCCTGGTATATAACTCGAAGAGATTACAACAGTGAGAACATACTTAAATTTAAAAATAGCATAAAAAATCTAACATTTTCGGAGATATATCTTACTGATGACCCTAACGTAGCTTATGATGAATTTATCATTACATTTAAACTATTTTATGATTTATGTTTTCCCTACAAAAAAATTAAAATAAACATAATTAAAAAACCAAAATGGTTATCACAGGGCTTTAAATTATGCAGTAGAAAAAAAAAGGTATCTGTTATGGAAATCAAGATTAAAACCTAGCTATGAAAATAAAAAGAAGTTTACCAGTTATTCTAAACTATATAATAAAATAATTCACTTAACACAAAAAGCACAAAATAACTATAAAATACAGCAATCCAAAAATAAATCAAAGACTACATGGCAAGTAATTAATCAGACAAAATACAACATCCCTAAACAACGCATTGAGAAACTAAAAGTAGGTAACCAAATTTTACATGAACCATTAGATATAGCTAATGCTTTTAATGACTTTTTCGTTGACAAAATACGCCCAAAAATAGACGCTGATTGTAATCCGAAAGTATGCATGTCATCCTCACAAAATTCTATGTTTTTAGCCCCTAGCACGCCACAAGACTTGTATAAAATAATAATGTCATTAAAGAGTGTGATACGTGACTTAGAAAAGTGTAACACCGAATATCACGTCCCCGTAAGTTTACGAATACGAAACACTTAACAACGAATGCACGCTACCTCGAAAAACTTAACGCCGTAGCCATGTGAACTCGAATAACGAAATCTCTAATTCACCTAATACGAAACACTTAACAACGAATGCACGCTACCTCGAAAAACTTAACGCCGTAGCCATGTGATCTCGAATAACCATAGAGCAACACGGAGGGGAGTAGCCATTGCGTTTTTTACCGATACAAAACTGTCTGTCATTTTTTGCGGGGGGAAATCACACATTCTCAAATTCTCACACAAAAACATTCTATGTCACTACGAAACGCACACTCTGACAATTGAAAAATACACTAACAATTTCACACACACATTTAAACAATCCGTGTCATAATAGTATAATAATATGACGCAACTACACTAACAAGTCCTTACACCCATAGCTGTACAACTGTCGATACGCATTATCGATAAATTCAAAAACTCGGTTAGGGAAATTAGCTTTAAATTCAAAGGCAGATATTATTATTGACTTTATTTATTATGTATAATCAAATCACATATAACAAATAAAATTACCATTTTTTTTTAATAACATAAAACTAATCCTTTTTAAAAACTACTGATAAGATACTGATACGGAACTATCACTGGTTTTTAAAATGGATTAATTTTCTATAAATATGACGAATACATTTTTGGGGGTTTGTTTTTTTCATTAAGAAAGAAATTCTTGTATCAGCATATTTTTGCATTATTAATCTTGCTAATTCCAAGTTATGATTTGTAAAATCGTTTTCGTGTGAATGGTAACTGATTGAGGGAAACAAGTCTTTGCCAATAAATTGTTTTAAGGAACGTGTCACAACTTCATGTGTGGTACAAGATCGTGTAGGTTTATTGTCGTCACTTAAATGTCTTCTTATGTCTTTTTCACAAATCCGGCATAAAAGTATAACTTCTTTTGAGGCATACAGTAACTTTCCTTTGCTTTTCTGGTGAATTAAACTTTTTTCATCAATCGGCCCAAGCAAACCTTTAATGCACGTATTGCATTTAATTTTTTTTTTTGTTGAGAAAATAACATATCCCGCTATGTACTCCACAACTTTTTCCGCAAAAGGGGATAAAAAAGTTAGAGCTTCAATCTCATCAATTAAATCGTCAGTAAAATTATCAAAATTGTGTTCGTCAGTAGCGTCATTGCTATTGTATTGTCGTACTGTTGAAGCATTAATTTTTTCTAGTGCAGATGTGCAATTCAGTATCGTAATTTTTTCCAATGGAATGCAGTTCGTTCCGTTTCCCGTTTGTGTTAATTCTGTATTAACAAGAATTTTTTTATAAATTGCTTCAAACTGGGAGCTTGAGGGATTATCGCAATAACCACCATGACTCCTTACTATGGAAAAAAATAGTTCGAGGTGATCTTGGCTTATCCTATGTAGTGGCATATATTTGAGGCCATTTTGTTGGTTTTGTATTAAATCTCGAAAGATAGATTTGGTACTCTCAATGCAGATCAAAAATCCTAAAAAACCCGTGTATCGAGGAGAATCTACTAATTTAATTTTATGCGACTCCCCGTTGCGTTTCTTTACATGGGCTGATAAGCTCAACAAAAGCTTTTGAGCTTCATCCATTTTTCGAAAAGCTTTCTCAAAGTTTTCATGGTTTAATGCTCTTTTATAACCAGTTTGACGTGACCGGGAATCCAATATATCAAAAACGTCGTTTATCAGTGAAATAAACTTCGCAGTTGCAGTTGATCCATTAAACTCCGATAAATGTAATTCTTTTTCACAAAACAAAAGCGCATCAGCAACACTTCCGCTGAACAATTGTGCTGCAAGGCGAACATTCATTATTTTTGTTTTGTAATAAATGTGATTTGCTTTTAATTTGTTAGCCATGTAAAATAATTCTTCTTCCTGTATTTTATGTAATGCTTCCACAAATAACCATTGAATTTTATTTTCATTATCATCGTAAAAACATTTGTAGTCACAAAAAGTGTTTCTAATTAATTTTAACATGTGACTTGGATCTAAAAAAAAGTGAACTCGTTGCCCCGTTGTGGGATCTAATATAGTAGTTTGCAATTTATTTGCAACTAAGCAGCAACCCAGTTCCGTAGCCATCGCTAAATTTGCTTTTGCGCCGTCACACGTTAACGCTTTTATTTCTATTCCGGTTTCATGTACTAATTCAAACGCTTTAGTTACAAGTTGAGCTTTTAACTTAGCACTTGTACCTTTAACTAAAAAATATCCGATTGGGACTTTCCATGGAGTATTAATGCCTACTAATAGAAAAACTAGGACATCTGTAGCTTCATCTGTATTATCAGTTATTAAATCGAAACCATAATCAATATATCCGAATCGTCTGTCACCACTTGGATTGTCATGTGATTGTGTCTTTATTTTCATTTCATCGAAAACTAAAGTACAGTAAATTTTACTATGTGGATTGGCATCGGCTTTATATTTTAAGGCCGCCAAGGCTTCTTTGGTAAAACCGGGCCGTCCATCAATATTACTATACCATTTAGTTAAAGTACGCGGAGCAGGTAAACACGTCCCAAACGTTTTACGAACATACTTGTAAGCTTTGGGGGAATAAAAGTTGAGAGTTAGAGCAAAACACCTCAGTTCTGGTGAATACTTGGCTCGTGAGAGCTTTCCACTTTTACATTTCTTTAATTGACGCTTAATAAGCTCTGCTTCTTCAACGCCTATTTTTTCCAGGACCATCCTTTCCTCTTTATCTATCAAAGCTTTTTCATCTAAACTCTGAAGAATTTCTTCTAGCCCAGCAACTTTTTTCTTTAAGAAAAGATTTTTAGCTTGTAGCCTTTTAATTTTTTTTTTCTGACAATCTAATTGTTGCTGCATTTTTCTTTTTCTTGGTGTAAGTGCAGTAGTGGGAATTGAAGCAGATTTTTTAGATGTTTCCTTTGACTGAGTCTGAAAACAAATGAATAAATAATTATCTCTTATCATATCTTTACATAATTTACTTAATCTCAACAGTAAAATAGAAGGAATGACAAATTTATCAATATGCGATTCTACAATAAACGATTTAAAAACAACTCACATTTTGAGGAGTTGACGATCTACACGGTGATGTCAATGAATTAGGAATAGTCCGAGTGTCATTAATGGGCCCATTAGATGATAACCTCTCATCTGGTATATTTAATGATTGTCGATGATTCTGGAAAATTAGATTAAGTTTAAAAATGTAGGCTTCATTTCACCACTATGACTAACGTCAACGAGGTACATCATGTGGAATGTACTATTCGTTTACCTAAGCTAGTATTATATTATCTATGACCTTGCACATGAATAAAATAAAAACTTACGGAACAAATACAGTTGGCGGTTGGTTTGGCGCCATCGACTAATCTCCTCCTATTGTTCGCCAACACTTGAAAGTCAGAGGTCTTAAAATGATTTGAGCAAATGACACTATTTCTTGTGGGAATCCAGGTTGGTCTGTTATGAGAAAATGTCTTCCATATATTTCTTAAATTTGGATCTTTAGGAAACCTGCAATATATAAATAAAAACACATTATATGTAGTTGACGTTCTCACTCAGTAATTTTTATTTAAATCAGAAAACCTAATCTCAAAACTTTCTCCGATTTGACTTGACCTTTCTCATTTTCATCGATAACTATCTACAAACAAACCGGCAACAACACTCGCTCGGTGACAGCGAATTCTAGGAAAAAGACTCGGATCTGTCGCTCGACCGATCCGCGTTTTGTATGAAGACGCACGGCCTTAGTTGGTAAACAAATCCGAAACAACACGATTGATAATATTGCAGTTTTTAAGTTTATAAGAAGTAAATAGCAATAACGTAATTAAAAATTACTTACATATGAAAGGTAACGCCATCTTTTTGTAAATTTGACGTGGCAGATCTCTTTTTGCAGCAAAAAACAGAACAATTCGGCATTTTTTACGACGACGTCGATTCACTCACGCAACTAGATTTAGTCTAGCGAATAGTTTAGTTGCAACTAGTTTTATTGTACGCATAGGACCATTTGGACTTGTACTTTGACAGAGGGGAACGCCTGTGTATGGCTACTCCCCTCCGGTCCGCCGGTGGCCTGTGTTGCTCTATGCGAATAACTAAACCTCTAAAAATCATCGTAAAAAGTCTTTATTCATATAACAATCAACCAAATCAAACATTAAAAAAAAATGTCATATTAGGTATGTGTCAATCAACCAAATAATTATATTTTTCATGACAATATAACCAACCAAATTGAACATTAAAAAAAAAAAACTAAAAAAAAACAGTTAACGTTTAAAATAGCACAAGTATGCAAGACCATCTAAAAATGTGGTTAAGTCCATAGTTTCCTTTTTTTCCAAATGTTTTTTTATTTTTTCTTCCCTATTTTCTTTTTTCTTTGATCTTTTGGTTTCTTGAGACTGCGAATTTAATTTTTCAACTATTAATTCTGTATGTTTTTGTTCCTTGTTTAATTCTTCAATGGTCTTACATAAATTCCATTTCTTTCTGCCCAATAGGGTGTTCCAGCGGTGATGCCATGATTCCACCTCATTTTGTGTAATTGGAACAGTGGTTCCTATCGAGCTATTTACCGACCAGATGTCAGGCGGAAACAATGGAGGCACTTTGTGCAAGTTTGTTTTTAATGATCCGAGGTTTTGAGTAGTCCTTTTCTTATAAGTACCATTGACGTAGTATTTGGAAAACCAATCAATGACTTTCCTTGCATCCTTGGGTAATACTTTTTCTTTTAGTATTTCAAAAGCCTCAGGTATCTCATCTGGTTTTAAAAAGGCTAACGCGGCCAAATGACGCATTTTGTGAGCGAAAGATGTCGAGTATTGTTTGGAGAGACCAGTAGACTGGATATGCTTCCAAATATTTTGAGCCAGATGGAAATAACAACACTTGTGTTTAGTTTCAGGAAACACTTGCTTCACCGCATTTATTGACGCCTTCTCGAAGTCTGTAACTATGTCAGGTTGCAAATTGATTCCAAATTGAGATGCTCGCGACTTGAGAAGCTCAAAAAATAAACAATAAATTCTCTTATTTTTGTTGGACAGGAGCCCAAACACCAATGGTACCACCTTTTGCACGGTATCGTGCAATCCAATTAATCCGTGCACCGTATAAATTTGATAAAAAACTGTTGGACAGGTACGAAATGTACCATCTAAGATCCAAAATTGTGACAGCTGGAGAAGTCTTATATTTTCTGACGTACCAAACAATAAAATACAATCTTCTTCAGTACTGTAGTGAGCCAGCAGAAAATTACTGTATTTATTTGGAATGACTAGATTATGGAGCTTTTTTGGAGATGTAGGAACACCAGTCATTCTTGCTCTATTTACCACCATTCTCATCGCATTTATACTAGGTAAGTAGGGGGCACTTCCACTAGGAATATCTTGAATCGCTGCCTGTATTACCTGTGCCGGTCCGTCCATACTATTCTTCGCTCGTCTTTTATTTATTTATTTATTTAACTTTATGCAATTCTAAAATTACAAAGGCGGACTTAATGCCATAGGCATTCTCACTAGTCAATCTTAGGGTGATGCAGAGATAACATGGTAGGTGCATTAATTACTTAAAAAGACAAGGTATAGGACAAATAAAGAATAACAAAATTGGATACTAAATACACGTACTTATACATATTTAACATACAAATAATTTTAAAAAATAAATAATATTATATATACATACACATATATATATAAATAAATATATATACATATATAATATACCAATGATTATCATGATGAAGATTCTTCTAGCAATTTTTAAATAAAAACTTCCGTATGGCACTTTTAAATGACTGCTTGCTGGTGGACTTCCTGATTTCCAAGGGCAGCTCATTCCACAAAAGGATAGACTGAATATGAAAAGAAGAGTGGATAGTGTCGGAAGTATGGGAAGGACAGTGAAGAAGAAGGTTGTGAGAAGAGCGGAGATTTTTAGAATGACCAGAGCAGCGGTATTGAAAATGAGGAGTTAGATATGAAGGGGGAGTGGGAGAGTTAAGTAACGTGTAAAGGGTCGTCAAGGCACGCAGGGATCTTCTCTGGCGAATGGGCATCCATTTCAATTGCATCTTGTACTCAGAAACATGATCGTACTTCCGCAGGTTAAAGACAAATCTTATGCAGTTGTTGATAAGTCGATCAAGTTTATTGAGCAAGTCCGCATTGAGATCGTAGTAACACACGTCACCATAGTCAATTATAGGAAATATTAGGGACTGCACAAGCATTGCTTTGGTCTTCGGTGGCAAAAAGTTTCTTAACCGATTTAGATGACGTAAGGTTCCAGTTACACGCATACTCACACTAGCTACCTGAGTTTGCCAACCAAGTGTAGTGTCCAAATTTAGACCGAGGTTCTTGACATTGGGGCTAAGTGGAATAACAGCACCGTCCAGAACAATTGGAGGAGTGTTAGCTATATCCACCCTACCCAGCATCCGAGAACTACCCACAACTATAGCCTGACACTTTGTAGGATTAACAGAAACTCCAAATTGGTTAGACCATTGATTTATGATCGATAAATCCCCATTGAGTTTATCAATGGCTATATGCAAATCCTCAGGCCGAGCCTGAGTGTAAAGCTGAAGATCATCAGCATACAGATGATACGCACACCGAAGGTTATGAGTTATAAAGTTAATAAAGATAGAAAATAATAAAGGAGAAAGAATACCGCCTTGTGGAACACCAGCCACTAGATCACGCCAATTAGACAATGTCTCATCAACACGAACAGCTTGCTGGCGACCACGAAGATAAGACGAGAACCATTCCAGAGCCTTGGGTGAAATCATAAGATGGGAAAGGATGGATTCTAGGATTTCATGACTGACGGCATTAAAAGCATTAGAGAAGTCAATAAGGACCAAAGCTGTAACTTTGGTGTCCTGAATCCCCTCCCTAATGTCACCAGTCACCTTGAGGAGTGCCGTAGCAGTGCTGTGTCCTGGCCTGAACCCAGATTGCAACGGGCTAATGAGGTTGTGGCGGTGGATAAAACTCGAAAGTTGCTTATGGACACAGGCCTCCAGCACTTTGGAAAGGAAAGGAAGGATTGAAATAGGTCTGAAATGGGTGGGGAGGGAGGGATTGGTAATTTTCGGAAGAGGACGGACGTATGCAAAACGCCACAAGGAAGGGAAATGACCCGAGTATAAAGAGAAGTTAATTATGTTGCAGATGGATGGGAGAATATACTCAAGGATCGGGATGACCATACTACGGCTGATATCGTCATAGCCCACGGCCTTAGACTTTATGGAAAGGATGATCTTTTTGATATCACCCGTAGACACTGGAGAAAATTCAAAGGTGTCAGCGCAGGGATGTGGAAGACTGGCAATAAAGTTTACCGTCTCACGAGTGGTTTGACGATCCGATGATGATGATGGTTTGGTTCAATCTAGCGTATTCGACGAATACAGACGTGCTCATCAAAGCAACTTAAAAATAGCTTAATTAACATTTTTTTATTGTGACCTAGTTTTAGACACTTAGCGTTTTTGTTGTGTTATATACAATTATACAGTTTTTTATTACAAATATGGACAAAAAGTGATCATCTACAATTATGGATAGCAGCCCCTCCCACCGTGGCGGACTGCCACATCGCTCTTCACCATCAGCAGCAACACCTAGAAGTCACGCACAGGATGAAACAACGGAGGTTTTTTCTACTCCTGAAATTCAGTCCTGGATGTCTAGCATTGAGCAGTGCTTGAATGAGGTATCGACCACAGTTTCGGAAGGCAAGTTGAACTCCGAACAAAAACTTAGAGTGAGTAACCTTTGTCGCAAAGTGGGATACGGAGTTTCTCAAATGGCTGTGCAATATCAGTCATTGAAACATAAAGCCCTCCAGAACTACGCCACCCTACAAACGTTAAAGGAAAATCAAGACCTCGCGATTAGTTTGACTGAGATCAAGCAGAAACTACAGGACACTCTCATCAAACAAAATTCGGAAAGCACTACCTTTACAGACATGGTGAAGGGTACAAAAAGCCTTATCCGACCTCATGCAACTAGCTCAGTCGCTATATACCCTAGTGACCAAACCAAGACCAGTGAAGAGACCAAAACTTTAGTTCAAAAAATTGTGTGCCCTGAGGAAATGAAACTTAAGGTACGTGGCCTTCGCAAAATAAGAAACGGAGGTGTTATCATAAGCACGGAGACCAAGGATGACATCCTAAAATTGAAGCAGACTGTCGAGAGTTCCACTTCTGCACTTACTGTCGATGAACCTCGAAAGCGGAAGCCCCGTATTATAATTATTGGGGTACCTACTGACATGGCAGAGAAAGAAGTATTTAAAAGTATTTACGAACAAAACATTGCAGACAAACATCCAACATTGACCAAGGATACCTTTCTGACCTCAATTAAATTAAGCCACAAATCAGGGAAAAGGGAAGCTGACAGCTGCAACTACATTGTTGAAGTACCAGCCAGCGTCCGGAAAGCCCTAGTGAATCAGAACAGGCTTTACATAAACTGGACGTCATGCCCGGTACATGATTTCACCCTTGTGACTCGGTGCTTCAAGTGTCAGCAGTATGGTCATGCATCTAAGACTTGCAAATCCATCATCTCTACTTGTGGCCACTGTGGAGCAGACGGACACGCGACTCAAGAGTGCTCCTCTAAGGAAAACCCTCCAAACTGTGCAACCTGCAAGCGCTATAAAAAACCCTGCAACCATAAGACGGGAGATTTGGATTGCCCTGCTAGAAAAGCCGCAGAATATAGATATATCAACTCTATAGATTATGGAGGTGCCTGATAGCGCCAAACACTAGATTATATTTAGCTCTTAATCATCTTTACACGGTACATACTATTATGTTTTACTTTTAGATAGTTTGATTACTTATTCGTTTTCAAGGAAACTTTTGTACATTTTAATAAATTACTATACTCGATCTGTAAATTTAAATGACTATAGCTCTGTAAAAAAATAATGTTGAAATTATTTGCAAGGCTTGTTTTTGACCAGACCGCAGAATTGCCGACAGTAGTAAATCAAAATTACCTAGATATTATAATAGAAATAAATTAGTATGTAAGCATTAGAATAAATATGTATAATAACACTTTATTTGTCACAGTAACCTACTTTTTAATTACTATAGCAATTTATTGTGAAATGTTAATTTCGCTACTAGATATATTATAATAAGCACTTTTACGCCTGAGATACAGGTTTTTACCTAGTTCAGGCAAATCTTACATCAGCACTTTTTAGAATTAAGCGAAATATTGTAAAATTATGTACAAAGTGAAATAATAAACGATTGATTGATTGATTGATTGATTGATTGATTGATCCAGACTAAAAGTGGTGGCGAAATGGCAGTTGATGTCATCTAAACCAATCGTGTTAGGCAACTCCATATGACGAGACTTACCGATGCCAAGTGAACCAAGAAACTTCCAAATATCGGCTGCAGAGCTAGACGTGATGTTATCGAGAATGTGGCGGCGTTTAGCGTTACGTATCATCTGGTTACAACGATTTCTTGCTGTTTTATAAAGAACCCAATTCTCCTCTGAACGATCCTTTTTGAACTTGCGAAAGGCACGATTCCTCCGCCTCATCGCCATACGTACACCTCTCGACATCCATGGAGCTGGCGGACGCTTAACCCTCACAGACTTAATTGGTGCATGAATGTCATAGAGACTAGTCAATAACCGGTTCAACGTGGCGACTTTATCATCGACAGAGGAGGCATTGGCTACTTCAGCTTCCCACTCAAGCTTCGAAGCGTCATCACGTAACCTATCCATGTCCAATTTAGCAAAACAGCGCATGCGCAGTACCTTAGGAGTAGGTTTAGGAGGCTTAAGGAGGTAGGACAGATGAATCAGGTCATGATGGGAAAAACAAGGAGCAGGATATTGAGCATGAGAGGAAACGAAGGAGGGGTCAGAGGTAATCATCAAGTCTAGCCAAGTATCATCACCTGCAATATTGCAGTGAGTAGGTTGGAGTGGTAGGACATGAAGACTGGCAGACTCAATAATGTGGAGAAGTTTACGGGAACGATGGGAAGAGTGCAAAAGGTTAGTGTTGAAATCTCCCATGATGACGTGATGTTCATACTCAGACCCTATGGATTCAAAAGCCGTCTCAAGGTCAGAAAAGTAGTCCACCGAGGGAGGACAATAGACAACTCCGATCAGGACCTTGACCCCTTTAACACTTACCTCAAGGAAAATGTACTCAGCAGATGAACGGAAATCAGAGGGTGAGGTGGCACGTATTAAGTAGGGAAAGTTACTTTTAAGATAAATAGCGACACCACCACCACCCTTTCCGATTCTATCATTTCTGATGAGCACAAACCCCGGAAGAGAATAGCTGGTGGAGGGGAGATGAGGTTTGAGCCAACTCTCAGAAATCAGGACAGCATGAACGTTAGCACCAGAAAAAGCTTCATATAAATCATTGAAATGACTAGGCACACTCTGAGCATTCACATGACAAATATTAAGTAAATGACGATTATTATTATAAAAGGTCCGATGCATGTAGTCACCAAGTGTTTCCGTACAGGAACAAAAGCTGGTTTCAGATAAATCAGAACTATTGGCAGAAATAAAAGAATCATCATTGGATATCATTGGATAAAATAAATATACTATATACTAATAAAATATATAAAAAAGATACTGAAGAAAAAACAACAAACAAAAAAAAACTACCCAATTCAATCAGATGGCACAATATATCTCTGCACCACCCACCAGCTGTAACTTAATAAAACAAATTTTACACTGTATAACTAAAATCAACCACTTAAAAGTAAAACAAAAAAAAAACAAATACACAAACCGATGACAATAAAAAAAAAATAGATAAGTATGAAAATAGAGAAGAAAAATATATATAGGAACAATTAAATAACAAAAGCAAAAGTGTAACGGAACGTAATGTCAAACTTGTCAAAGTTAACTATGTCAGTGACATGCCGTAACAAAACTTATTATTGTTAGAACTAGGAGGTGAACAATGTGAACATAAAAACTAAAAACATAAATAGAAATTAAACAAGAGGGTACACTACTTTAATAAGTTTGTAAAAAGCAAAAGCGCATAAATTTACGTAAGTTACGTTACAAAAACCAAAGCGGATATAATGATATTGGCTAGAAAAGCGACATTGCTACAAGTAGGTGTAAGAATGTAAACATTACGCAAATCGTAAGCAGTTACCAAAAACTCCAAGCAAATATGATATTTTATGGCTTGCCCCGAGCAGCCGCTGTCGCTTCCGCAGAACCTTTGGGGTATTTCACCAGCAACGGCTCAAGTTCAGCCAGGGAAGATATTTTATGCCGACTGCCATCAGAAGATTTAATTACTATAGTCCCTTCTTGGGTCCAACAAAACCGCATACCAAAATGCAGACGCGCCCTGTTGAATACAAGCTGCCTAGTCCGAGTCAAGAACTCTTCTTCTTTTCAATCTAGCTCTCAATTTTAAGTCATCTATTACTTCTGGTTCAGGACTGTGACAATGCTCATTATTGTATTTTATTATTTCCTCAACCCCGCTGTTGTTTTCCTGCAATTAATTACTGATATTAATAAAATTACAATACAAAATTATAAAACCGGACTACCTTTACAAAACACTTAATGTATTTTTACTCAAGGTTTGCCAAAGAGTGATGGAGCGTAGCGTGTTGGGTATCAAACTCAGCGACCGAATACGCAACACCACAATACGCTCCAAAACAGGAATCACTGACGTGGGTTATAAGTCTGCTGAGCTTAAGTGGGATTGAGCGGGTCACGTATGTAGAATGCATTAGGACAGATGGACTAGAGTCGTCACGCAGTGGGTGCCGGAAGATGGGCGTCGTCACCGAGGGAGGCCTAGAAAACGCTGGCGGGACGACTTACAGGCTTTTACGGAAGATTGGCAAGAGAAGGCGCCACAAAGGGAACTGTGGAAGACTCTGAGGCTTTGCCCAGCAGTGGAACAATATAGGTTAGATAAAAAAAAAACTTGAATGTACAATACTTAATAAATAACTTCTTACCTGAGTTATTATTCGCGATCCACAACAGTATGCCCACTTTTTTACACACTGCCAATAACATTTTGTATTTAAACGTCTGTCTAAAGTAAACAAATATCCTTCGTGTAGCAATAGTCTTTTATTCTTTTTAGATATTAGAAATTGTAAGTGCGCCATCATCACTGACCGCAATTCCCATAACAAGTATTATAAGAACTGGTTATACAGCTAATATTGTATTCCATGTACCCTCTAAGGAAAAATATAATTGACTAGCTTTTGCCCGCGACTTCGTTCGCGTGGATTAGTGACTTCCGGCAGATTTTTGGTTTTACCCACATAGTTCCCGATCTCGCGGGATTTTTGAGAAGTTCCCGCTCAACAATACAATTTTTCCACGACGGTATCGAAGCGCTCGGCCGATACCCAACCAAATGCGTGTAACGAAACCATAGCGCGATCTATTTCGATCCCAACGCCATCTATCGAGCATCGTGACAACTCGGATTATTTATCTATACTCCGTTCGGGCATTTTCTTTGTACTAAAAGTAGTATTATATTGTTATTATTTTTTTCATACCTTTTTACTATTTATTTACTTTTTTCCGATGAATTAAAACAACATGAACCGAACTCGTGTAACGATCGACACCATTGCGCGTAGTACTAATAGAATTATCTATACTCCGTTAGAGCATTTTCTTTGTAGTAAAACTTTTATTATATTAATATTAATTTTTTACACCTTTTTACTGTTTATTTACATTTTTCTGATGGATTTTCCGATGAATTAAAACAATAACATGAACCGAACACGTGTAATGACACCATTGCGCGATTAACGCCATTTATCTACGGAGCATAGGAATAGCATTTCGACATTTGACCAATAGATGGCACTGTATGTCCGTAATAAATTTTATTTTTTATTTTTATTTTTTTGTAATAAAAACTATCCTATGTCCTTTCTCAAGTTTCAAACTATGTCTGTACCAAATTTCACACAAATCGGTTCAGTAGTTTAGGCGTGAAGAAAAGACAGACAGACAGACAGAAAGACAGACAGACAGACAGACAGACAGAGTTACTTTCGCATTTATAATATTAGTTTGGATTGACACATAATTTGACATTTATTTTTTAATGTTTGATTTGGTTGATTGTTATATGAATAAAGACTTTTTACGATGATTTTTAGAGGTTTAGTTATTCGAGATCACATGGCTACGGCGTTAAGTTTTTCGAGGTAGCGTGCATTCGTTGTTATGTGTTTCGTATTCGTAAACTTACGGGGACGTGATATTCGGTGTTACACTTTTCTAAGTCACGTATCACACTCGTCATTAAAAAAAACTAGCAGCGTAGGCAATGATGGTATTACCACACAAATATTAAAATCGGTTTCAGCTGAGATATACGGGCATCTCAGTCATATACTCAACCTTATCATTCTTGCGGGCGTATATCCAGATGGCTTAAAAACTTCAATAATTAAACCACTATGCAAAAAAGAAGACAAGGAATTGATGGAGTATTATAGACCAATATCACTTATACCGGTTATATCAAAGATATTTGAGAAATACATTTATGAAGAATTGTATAATTACATGGAGAAATACGATATACTTTGTGAAGAACAAAAAGGATTCAGACATCACCGAACCATTAACATGGCAATCTTTGACTTTTTGAATAATATTATTTGTACGAGTCATCGTACATTCTTTACGAAATATTTTATTATTGTAACTAATTGTGCAACGCCTTAAGTAGGTATTGCTGACATTGTGACACACTTTTCGTTACTATGAAGACTTTTGTACATAACATGATTTTATATAATTTAGTGTAAATAAATCGCTCATATGTGTCGGTAGTGTTTACATTTTCACCGTTCCCTGAAACACATCGGGATCACACCGATACCACTCACCAACTACACATAGCATCATAGGTACGAGAGCCTACAGCCCGTACATTATTGGTCCTTCGAGAAAACTATCACTGGCGAGGAAGACAATACATTCTCCTTGAAGTGAAACTGAACCACGACCGTGTTTGGACAAACAGCTCCACTTCGGAACATCCGTTCAGGTGACGAACTAATTTCAGTGATTTCTGCCATTGACATCGCACTTTGGTGATTTACAACTATCAAGATGCAAGAACTTATCGCAAGGCAAAAGGAAATCATCGACAACATCCAAAAGATTCACAGCAATTTTAATAAGGACTCAGCTAGTAGGAAGACTGATTCGTACATCAAGAAACGGGTGAGTAGTCTTGACTCGTTATGGGCAGAGTTCGACATAAACCACGCACAGTTGCTGCAATCTGATGATGATTACTCAGGGCTTGAGTACTTCAAGAAGAATATCTTCGAGGATACTCAAAAGCTCTTTGAAAGAATCAGAGGCTTGATTCAAAATTACAACCCTTCGGTGGAAGATGAGCCCAGTCCTCCTACAAGATCCGCGCTTAGCGATTTGATGAGTGAGCAAAGAACATACTTCCGAGCCTTACAAAGGCTCATCAATGGCATTGACATTACCAAAATTGTGGAGAAGCGGGAGTTGGAGGATGAACTAAAGCGCCTACAGTCGAGATGGCATGACATTGACAACCTTCACCTTAAGATTGACAATATCTCGCAAGGTAAGGATGAAGCTTACGAGCAAGAATTTTCTGTGTATGAGAAGAAATACAAAGATACTAGAAGAGTCTTAAACCAAAAGATATCTTCAACTACGCATCAGTACGAGTCGACTCCGAAGATGGACGTACCTACGTTTCATGGTGACTACGCTCAGTGGCCAACATTTTTGGATTTGTACAAGAGCAGCATCCATGACAACCCCACGTTAACATCCGCACAAAAAATGCAACACTTGAAAGGGAAGTTAAAGGGTGAAGCTCATCGTCTTATTCAACATCTGAACGTGTCGGCGGACAATTACAAGACCGCTTGGGATCTGTTATTTCATCGCTATAATAACGTACAAGTGTTATTCACTAAGAACATCGAATTATTTCTCAATCAGCGTGCTATTGAGAAACAAACTTCTAATGAGATCAAGCGAATTTATGATACAACGATGGAGACTATTCACGCGATACATAATTTGGGAGTAGATACGACCACCTGGGACCCTATCCTCGTGCATCTGTTGATGAAAAAACTGGACGCAGAGACAAGAACGGACTACATGGAATCACGGAAAGCACCACGAGAGCTACCAGAATTTGAGGAATTAATGGCGTTCCTTGATGGAAAGTTTACAGCTCTTGAACCTGTTGCAAAAAAGGAAAAAGATTGGTCACCGACAAACAACAAGGGAAAATCGTCTTTCGGTGTTGGAAATAAGACTTCATTTCCAAAGTTCGTACATGCTGCTTCATCAACAATAAATTGTTGCATTTGCAATACTGCAAATCACGCATTATATCACTGCAGGAAATTTGTAACTATGTCACCAGTACAAAAATTGCAAATAGTTACGAATCATCGACTCTGCAATAATTGTTTGTATGTTCATGACAAACGCGGTTGTAATTCTATGAAAACTTGTAGAATATGTAATGAGAAACATCATTCGTTGTTGCACGAATCGTATCATGGACCCGACGTAACAGGGAGTCATACAACCGAAAAATCCTCGCGTCAAAACAGCTCGAATAACGTGACAAGTGATGACGACGAGATTCTTTTGACAACAGTGCAGATACGCGTACGAGCTATTGATAACACATATATGATGTTTAGAGCACTTTTAGATCAGGGTTCACAAATAACCCTCATCAGTGAAAACGCCGCGCAACGCCTAGGATTACCCCGCCGGCAGTTGAATGCTTCAGTAACGGGCGTGGGTGCTTCGATGAAGAAAAGCAAGGGCATGGTCAAACTAGACTGCACGTCAATTCACGGAGGTTACGCGTTCTCGGCTGAAGCTTTGGTTTTACCAAAACTACTGAACAGCTTGCCACACAATACACTTGAAAGAAAACAATACCCTCACATTCAACACATTCAACTAGCGGATCCTGATTATTACGTTTCGAAACAAATTGATATTCTACTGGATGCCAAAGTTTATTCGGACATTATCATGAGCGGGTTGATCAAAGGATCGGATACAGAGCCAATCGCCCAACAAACAAAATTAGGTTGGATTTTATCCGGACGGGTGCAAACATTCCACTGCAATGTAGTACTCAATGGGATTGAGGACATCGCTAATTATTGGGAAATGGAAGAAATCTCAACGAAGTCGAATAAGATGACGGAACAGGAACAATTCTGTGAGGAACTGTACGCACACACAACTAGGAGATTACCAGACGGAAGATACGAGGTACGATTGCCAATGAAACAGGATTTCGAAAAACACCTCGGACATTCCAAAACACGTGCAGTGGCCCAGTTCAAACAGTTAGAAAATCGTCTACTCAGCAATGATAATCTGCGTCACAATTATCAAGAATTTATACACGAGTACGAGAAACTAGGACACATGAAAGAATGCTACGAACGCAAGGAGCCTCTGTGTTATTTGCCACATCATGGCGTAATAAGAGAATCTTCTACCACTACCAAGTTACGTGTTGTGTTCAACGCATCTTCCAAAACATCTACGGGAAGTAGTTTGAACGATTTGATGGAATGTGGCCCTAAACTACAACGTGATATACAAGAATTACTACTCAGATGGCGCACTTATGAATTCGTGTACACAGCAGATTGTGAGAAAATGTATAGATGTATTCTCCTGCAATCTGATCAACAACAGCTTCAGAAGATCGTATGGCGAGATCAGCCGCAAGATATTTTGAAAGAATACAACCTTTGCACTGTTACCTACGGCATGAAAGCTGCACCCTTCTTAGCTATGCGTACAATGCATCAACTTGCAAGTGACGACCAACATAAATACCCCTTGGCAGCTGAAGTACTCAGAAATGACTTCTACGTCGACGATCTCCTAGGCGGAAGCCATACTATCGAACAAGCACGAGAGATCCAACACCAGCTGATCGAGATGCTGAAAGGGGCAAAAATTAACCTAAGAAAATGGTGTAGTAACAACTGTGAATTATTATCATCGTTGTCGAATGAGCATATTAATCCGTCTACAATTGACTTCAAAAATGCTAACTCGACAAATGCGCTCGGATTACAGTGGAACCCGGCGACGGACATGTTTACTTTTCATCGATTTAAAGACTGCAACAAAATGTGCACGAAACGAAATATGTTATCAAACATTTCCAAAATATTTGATCCGTTAGGATGGCTTTCTCCACTAACAATCAGAGCCAAGTTACTGTTCCAAAAAATCTGGATGGTGCAAATGGAGTGGGACGACATAGTCCCTGAGGACATTCGTGGAGAATGGAACAAATTGTTAGGTGATTTACAGAACATCGACAAGATTATCATCCCACGATGGACCGGTAATCTACACTCAGCGCTAGAACTACACGGATTCTGTGATGCGTCTGAAAGAGCTTTTGCGGCGGTTATATACCTCAAGTCGATCAATGCTAAAGGAAACTCCACCGTAAGAATGATGGCATCCAAGACAAAACTCGCACCACGCAAGAATACAATGACGTTGCCACGGTTAGAGCTGTGCGGTGCTGTACTACTCTCTAAACTGCTAGAAAAGGTGATGAAAGCTTTGTCACAGACTGGCGTTCCAATATACTGCTGGACCGATTCCTTAGTTGTACTAGGATGGCTCAAAGGACATCCCTCTCGCTGGAAGACTTTCGTAGCGAATCGAACAAAGGAAATCCTTGACGTTGCTCCGTCATCATGCTGGCGGCATGTAAGCTCAAGTGATAACGCAGCTGATTGCGCAACTAGAGGTTTAACAACGTCACAGTTGTTACAACATACACTGTGGTGGGAAGGCCCTGCGTGGATCAAAGATGACATCCCTAGTGAAGTCATGAAACTTGACCTCCCCCAAATGGAGGTGAAAAGGAACGTACAGACATATACAGTTCAAAGATTATACTCGATCATTGAAGATATATTGAACAAACACAGTTCTATCACTTATGTCGTGCGAGTCATAGCGCGCGTCTTACGTTTCATAACAAACCTACGTCATCGCGGGACGAGACACCGGTCGTCACCGAGCATGAAACATAATACGCTGAGAATTGCTTGCGATGCACCTGATCGTAGTACGTATTTAAATGCCATTGACATTGAAAATGCTTATGAAGTGCTTATCAAAGCAGTTCAGAGTACAGAATTTCAAGCTGAAATTTTACGAATAAAACAAGGATGTACAGTGACTTCGAAGAGTAATCTACTGCCACTGGATCCATACTTGGATGATAAGAACATTTTGAGAGTGGGCGGAAGACTTCAACACGCAAAACTGAAAGAACACGCAAAACATCCGATGATTATTCCGAAAGATACACACTTGACAGGATTACTCATCCAACACGCACATCTCCAAACGCTACACGGTGGACCTAGTCTTACTTTGGCGTATCTAAGACAACGATACTGGGTACTCGGCGGCATTCGGACAGTTAAGAAATACCTTAGAAACTGTGTGAAATGTGTACGTTTCAATCGCCATAATCGCTATCAGAAGATGGCCGAGTTACCGGAGCCACGAGTGACACCTTCTAGGCCATTTACCCACACTGGTGTGGACTTCACAGGTCAAGTGGAGCTGAAGGCAAACAAAGGACGTGGAATAAAAACAACCCGAGGATATATCGCTGTATTTGTATGTTTTGCTACAAAAGCAATTCACCTCGAACTTGTCTCCGACCTGAGCACACCGGCGTTTTTAGCAGCCTTTAAGCGAATGTGCGCTAG
Source organism: Helicoverpa assulta (assembly GCA_963856015.1). NCBI lineage: Eukaryota > Metazoa > Arthropoda > Insecta > Lepidoptera > Noctuidae > Helicoverpa > Helicoverpa assulta. The sequence continues at coordinate 15,635,895 of CAWLCW010000001.1, read as the reverse complement.
AAGAGGAACACCTAAACACATGTATAGCGATAATGGCACGAACTTTGTAGGAGCCTCACGCATCCTCAGAAAGGAACACAAAGAAATGTTAGAGGTGATAAACCAAGACTGTTTATCCTCTCTTTCAAACATGGGCGTTACATGGCATTTTAACGCGCCTGCATGGCCGAGTGCTGGAGGCCTTTGGGAAGCTGCGGTAAAAAGCACTAAACATCATTTGAAACGGGTTCTAGGCGAGCAAAAGCTGACTTTCGAAGAGTTTACTACACTCCTTGCTCAAATAGAAGCGTGCCTGAATTCTCGACCACTGTGCGCACTGACAGAAGATGCAGAAGATTACTACTTGACGCCGGGACACTTTCTGACAGGAGGACCTCTGTTGTCTCCTCCAATGACGGATCTTGATCCGAGGTGCATTAGAACTCGATGGCAACTTACAGAGAAAATGCATCGTGATTTCTGGCGAAAATGGTCTGCAGATTACCTTCAGCATCTACAAACGAGAGCTAAATGGCATCATTCGAAGGAAAACTTGAAAATTGATGACGTCGTATTGATACGAGAAGATAATTTGCCACCAACCAAATGGGCATTAGGTCGCGTGAAAGAGGTACACCCTGGACTGGATGGTCATGTACGAGTCGCTACCGTGAAGACCAAGAGTGGTGAAACTAAGCGACCAATCATCAAGTTGATCCCATTACCTATACACACGAAGAATGACAATCCTGATACCAGTGCAGAAGACGTTCGCGTGGACGATTCTTTACCAAGGAAACGGAAACCTACAGCGAAAGTAAACCTCGTGATGGCAACTCTGCTGTTATTGTTAACATTCCTGGTTCCTGCAACTGAATCAGTCACAAAGATAAAACCGATTGACAATAACAACACACTGTACTTTGACACACTTTCCAATATTCGAATCGTACAAGACCACTGGAAAATGATCGCCTACTACAACATGACTACCTACTGGCATAATGTGAAAGCCGTAGAGAAATACATATACACTATAGGTAAAGCTTGCCAAAATGACAGCTTCTGCTTATCTGTAGTGACACAGTTTGAACACGAGCTTAACGAGATAAATCATTATAACGACTTATTAATGAACGACCATCATCTAGCACAGCGAAAGAAGAGAGGATTGATTAACGCGATTGGCAACGTGGCTAATTCATTGTTCGGAGTTCTAGATGACAAATTCGCTCAACAATACGAAAGGGACATCGACACGCTTACACATAGAGAAGATCATCTGCTTTCTTTGTACAAAAACCAGACATCAATTCTTGAAGCGGAAAATAACATATTGAAAAGGAATGAGGCTGTAATGAACAAACAGTTCGACAACATTTATAAAAACTTGAAAGTCCTGTCAACAGAGCTGAACCAAATTGCAAGTCAAAGCAACAAAATGACGGCATCTTGGATTTCCGCAGACGTGATTCTTTCCAACCTTCGCAGAACTCAAGAGACACTTCTCGACATTGTGACGGATATCTACCATGGGAGGTTAAACATACATTTACTTTCCCCTCAACAAATACAACAACAATTGAACGTGATATCTGGACAATTACAAGGTGACGTCATCGTACCTGCTGACAACGCTCGTGACCTTTATGGACTCCTACATGTACGAGTAACTGTGACAAGACGATATTTGATTATGGAGATCACCATACCACTTATCAATAGAGACTTATTTGAGCTCAGTAAGGTCATTGAACTTCCACAACGAGAAAGTAATCAGACATACATATACACGAAGACAGAAACGAAGTATTTAGCCATTAATGTTAAAAAGGACACTGTGATACCGATGACAGACAATGACATACAAGCTTGCAGACCTCACACAGATCAACAATTGCTTTGTCCATTGGGTCACCCTATATTCACTATGCAAGTCGGAGAATCCCTGTGTAACAAGAAATTATTTATAACTAATGAAAACAAACCGTACTGTCGACCAGAAATAAAACAATGTAGCGACAGATGGGTCAAATTACATACCCGTAACACTTGGCTCTACTCATGTTGCACCGTTTGCTCGATTCGAATCATATGTCCGAATGAAATCGTGACGGAAACATTGCGTCATAATAACCTGATAAGTCTTGAAAAAGGGTGTGTCATTAAAGGAGATGCCTTTTTGATATACGCTGAACACGACTATACAAATGAGATTTATATGAAACCAGAGAACACGATAGATCTGCCGAACTCATCGACATTGAACGAACTTATAAGTGTTCCACTTCCTGATAAGTTCGTCGCTGAAAACCACAACACGACGTTCGCAGAGATTCAACAAAAAATTGACGCTGCAAAACAAGTTGAACTAGAGACGTTCACTCATGATCACGTACACCATATAGTGATATACACGGTACTATTTCTCGTGTGTTCGCTGTTGCTGACAATTGTGATGTGTTACGCTAGATATCGGTGGAATAAGAGGAAGTCTAACGAGGGTAAACCTGGATCGACTACTACTAAGGATGAAACATCATCAATTGAGGTTAGAGTAGAACCCAAACCAGAGGATAATTCGAAACAAACAAGGAGGACTAACTTAGCACGACGCACTCAATCAAACGTGGACATCGCAACATCACCCGGACTTCCTAGAACCATCAAATTTAACCTTAGCGCTAGTACTAGTAACTTGTCCAATCAATAACTTCAAATTGTGTAACTTATGTAACTTTACTATAACTTTTAACTTCATTTATTTTATATACCTACATTCGATTATATCCATTTTAATTGTCTTTTCTCTGTTTAGTGGGAAATATGTACGAGTCATCGTACATTCTTTACGAAATATTTTATTATTGTAACTAATTGTGCAACGCCTTAAGTAGGTATTGCTGACATTGTGACACACTTTTCGTTACTATGAAGACTTTTGTACATAACATGATTTTATATAATTTAGTGTAAATAAATCGCTCATATGTGTCGGTAGTGTTTACATTTTCACCGTTCCCTGAAACACATCGGGATCACACCGATACCACTCACCAACTACACATAGCATCATAGGTACGAGAGCCTACAGCCCGTACATTATAACATGGATAACATGTAACATGGATAGACGAAACCCTATTTGTGCTTTATTCATGACTCAGGCTTTCGATTATGTCCATTATAATACGCTACTCAATAAATTAGAAAATTATGGTATTAGAGGTAATGTGCTCAAACTTATTAAGTCATATTTAGAAAACAGAACACAAATTACTGAAGTTAGCCGCATTAATGTAGTCAATAAGCATGAAGAGATAGTCAGATCAAGTGAACGTAAAATTTCATTCGGCGTACAACAGGGAAGCGTAATGGGACCTTTTTTGTTCATACTATATGTGAATGACATGCCGTTATCCCTTGAACAACCTATAACAATGCAGATGATAGCACAGTAACGATCCCTTGTAAAAGCATAAGCACATACGAAAATGATATTAACAACACACTTGACTTAATAATTAGATGGTTGGACAAAAATAATCCAAACTAATATTATAAATGCGAAAGTAACTCTGTCTGTCTGTCTGTCTGTCTGTCTTTCTGTCTGTCTGTCTGTCTTTTCTTCACGCCTAAACTACTGAACCGATTTGTGTGAAATTTGGTACAGACATAGTTTGAAACTTGAGAAAGGACATAGGATAGTTTTTATTACAAAAAATAAAAATAAAAAATAAAATTTATTACGGACATACAGTGCCATCTATTGGTCAAATGTCGAAATGCTGTTCCTATGCTCCGTAGATAGATGTCGTTAATCGCGCAATGGTGTCATTACACGTGTTCGGTTCATGTTATTGTTGTAATTCATCGGAAAATCCATCAGAAAAATGTAAATAAACAGTAAAAAGGTGTAAAAAAATTAATATTAATATAATAAAAGTTTTACTACAAAGAAAATGCTCTAACGGAGTATAGATAATTCTATTAGTACTACGCGCAATTGTGTCGATCGTTACACGAGTTCGGTTCATGTTGTTTTAATTCATCGGAAAAAAGTAAATAAATAGTAAAAAGGTATGAAAAAAATAATAACAATATAATACTACTTTTAGTACAAAGAAAATGCCCGAACGGAGTATAGATAAATAATCCGAGTTGTCACTATGCTCGATAGATGGCGTTGGGATCGAAATAGATCGCGCTATGGTTTCGTTACACGCATTTGGTTGGGTATCGGCCGAGCGCTTCGGTACCGTCGTGGAAAAATTGTATTGTCGGTTGTATGGTCGTTTATGTGGATTGGTCCTGTTTCGTAAAGTTCTAATTTGGTTCCGTTGTATTTGTTGATTTGGTACAGACATAGTTTGGAACTCGAGAAAGGACATAGGATAGTTTTTATCCCAAAAATCCTGCGGGAGCGGGAACGTCTCAAAAATCCCGCGAGATCGGGAACTATGTGGGTAAAACCAAAAATCTGCCGGAAGTCACTATTCCACGCGAACGAAGTCGCGGGCAAAAGCTAGTTTAAATATAAATTTAAGTAAGACAAAGGTAATGCACTTTAGACAGCGAACTCCTGGAGGAAGTACTCTACACATACATTACAAAAACAATAATATTGAGGAAGCGGGTGATACAAAATTTTTAGGACTACAAATAGATTTTAGTTTGAATTGGAAGGCACATGTAGATATGTTGTGTAAAAAACTGAGCTCTTCCGCCTTTGTTTTGTATAGATTGTCCTCCATAGTGAATGACAAAGCGCTACTTACGGCTTACTATGGAATAGTTGAGTCCCATTTACGGTACGGAGTCATTTTCTGGGGGAACTCAACTGATCGAGACATAGCTTTTAAGGCTCAGAAAAGGTGCCTTAGATCCATGTTTAAGCTCAAAAGTACAGACAGTTGTGTGCCCTATTTTAAGCAATACAAAATCCTGACACTTCTATGTATATATATCTTCGAAGTAGCTATGTTTGTTAACAGAGTTGGGCAAATCAACTAATTTATTCAATCAATTGATCAATCATGATTGATCTAATCATGATTAATTTAGTCATGACTAATTTAATCATAACTAACGAGATCAATCATTAGTCATGACTAAATTCGTTAATCGCAAATCATCAATCATTAGTTTTAATCATGAAATGTATGATTAAGCTCGATGCACAGGTGTTGGTACACTACACATACAGGGTGTAAGGATCAGCTGACCGAAGTCTCAGACCATCATCTTGAGTAAAGTACTGAAGGAATTAGGTTCGGAAATGAAAAAAATTTTTGACTCTGCATACAAAATACTAAAGTCGGCAGCTAATTTTGTATAGAAAGGCCAAAATTTTTCTTTTTCGAGAAAAAATTCCTTCGGTACGTTACTTAGGATGATGGTCTGAGTCCATGGTTTCAGTTTTCAGGGGCTGTACCTTACACCTGTATCAAACGATTGATTTTCTCTTAGTGCCTTACAAGTATTTTACTGACCACCAAAAAATACTGAATTTTACACTAAAACACTAAAGTCTAACCTAACCTACAGCACGGTAAAGATATGGACAGTATGGGAACTAAGCCTGTTTGCGGACATAACTACCTACGCTCCGTTGAAGCAATAGGGTTGTCACTTTTAATGATATTGGTGATGTTTTTTTTTTTCTTTTTTGTTCTGTAGTGATCAATCATCGAACTCAACAAAAACGATAGTTTGAACCCGAAAAACATATAATATTTACACAACAACTTGTTATTACTATATTATAACAATCTGTAACTATTATAATTGCGGTGGCGTAACCTTCGCAAGTTTTGGCGGGAGTGAGCGAGCCGAGGTTGGACGAAAATGTTTCGGGCGTTAGTCGGAGCGGGCGCGCGGGCGCGCGGACAAGGCTCAAGGACTTTTTACACAAATACATAATTATCAAACAAATAAACTAGGTACTGCTTAAAATAATCTTCCAATTGATTAAGTAATTGTTGTTATTGTATTTACATTTATTTTTAGCTGTTCTTTATTTATAAACTGAGTTTTTAAATTAAAAGTATTTAGTTAACTACCTAAACAGCTGGAGTAGGTATAGTAATTAAAAACCCATTACATAAAAAATACCTATTGTTCATTAATATCTACAAATTATCAGAAAAATATTTTCGTCTGCTACGACACGTTCGAAATTCTTTGTTTATTTATTATTACATTTTGACTGCACTATCGATTTAAGCACCCTCAAATACCATGAAAATGACACCCATGACGAAAAAAATGATACCTGTTGCAGCCGCCATCTTGGATTCACGTTTTGACTGCACTATCGTTTTAAGCACCCTCAAATACCATGAATATGACACCCATGACGAAAAAAATGATACCTGTTGCAGCCGCCATCTTGGATTCACGTTTTGACTGCACTATCGTTTTTTGCACCCTCAAATACCATGAAAATGACACCCATGACGAAAAAATTATACCTGTTGCAGCCGCCATCTTGGATTCACGTTTTGACTGCACTATCGTTTTTAGCACCCTCAAATACCATGAAAATAACACCCATGACGAAAAAAATTATACCTGTTGCAGCCGCCATCTTGGATTCACGTTTTGACTGCACTATCGTTTTTAGCACCCTCAAATACCATGAAAATGACACCCATGACGAAAATAATGATACCTGTTGCAGCCGCCATCTTGGATTCACGTTTTGACTGCACTATCATTTTTAGCACCCTCAAATACCATGAAAATGACACCCATGACGAAAAAAATGACACCTGTTACAGCCGCCATCTTGGATTTACGTTTTCACTGCACTATCGTTTTTAGCACCCTCAAATAATAATAATAATAATATCCGAGTGCTCCAGGGAGAGTATACTGTCCCCCATCTCCGGCCTGCCGGAGTGAAGCATGACGGGGGATAGGTCTCCCGCCTCTTGGCTTGCCTTCATCGGCCGGTCAGAGTGGAGTCGCTAGAGTAGGGTTAGCAGCCCGCTCGGAGGGTAGGTGCCTCGTGGTAAGTGGCGAGTGGGCCGGTGATGCTGGACCCACAGGGAGCGCGTGATCTGCGTTTAAAGTCCGCCGAGGTATCCTCACCCTTCAGCCGCTCATGTACCTGTTGCCCCCTAGTTGCGATTTAGCGACTGATTCCCGGGGGCCCAGTAAGTGAGTTGGCGAGTCTCCACCTGCCATTTTTACGTGTATTTATTACATTGTTATCGGCAGGTGCCATAGTTACCGTAGTTTCCCCATTCCTAGTCCACTAGCATCCCATCACAATAGCCCAAGTAGTTTTCATCCATAGTTAGCAATAGTTTAGCACAGAACCGGGGATAGTCCTTGGGTACATTTCTATAGTGTATACAGGGATAATCGTCGGTTTTGTGTCACCATTTCATTAAAGTTGTCTCAAAAGGGCTTCAGCGTGTTGGCTTCGGCCCCACGTTCGCCTCCCAAAAATCCGGGACTCTATAGTCCCGAGGTCTGGTAGAGACATACAAAATATAATAATAATAAGCCCCGCAGGGCATCTGAGGCGGATGACGGGGAGTAGCGACCCCGCGGGGCTATATATCCGAGTGCTCCAGGGAGAGTATACTGTCCCCCATCTCCGGCTTGCCGGAGTGAAGCATGACGGGGGATAGGTCTCCCGCCTCTTGGCTTGCCTTCATCGGCTGGTCAGAGTGGAGTCGCTAGAGCAGGGTTAGCAGCCCACTCGGAGGGTAGGTGCCTCGTGGTAAGTGGCGAGTGGGCCGGTGATGCTGGACCCACAGGGAGCGCGTGATCTGCGTTTAAAGTCCGCCGAGGTATCCTCACCCTTCAGCCGCTCATGTACCTGTTGCCCCCTTGTTGCGATTTAGCGACTGATTCCCGGGGGCCCAGTAAGTGAGGTGGCGAGTCTCCACCTGCCATTTTTACATGTATTGTCCTTCCACAGAACCGGGGATTGTCCTTGGGTACATTTCTATAGTGTATACAGGGATAATCGTCGGTTTTGTGTCGCCATTTCATTAAAGTTGTCTCAAAAGGGCTTCAGCGTGTTGGCTTCGGCCCCACGTTCGCCTCCCAAAAATCCGGGATCCTATAGTCCCGAGGTCTGGTAGAGACATACAAATAATAATAATAATGTTTATTGGGACCAAAAAACTATTTTTACAATATTGTGGTTACGGTAATAGCTACGATAGTTTAAAATAAACTGTGTTGCAGCTATTAACGCTCACCTCCAAGAGTTGAGTACATCAGTGGTCTTATTTTAAGTACATTACATGCATGCATATTTTAGTACTAGCTTTTGCCCGCGACTTCGTTCGCGTGTGTGTGTGTGTGTGTGCACTCAAACTTACGATACTAAAATTTCAATACTATCGTAAGTTTGAGTGGAATGCCATTTATCAGTTTGGGTTTTGCAATCTCGGGAACAAAGTGGATAGATATTGATAATTTTATTAATTTTGTTATAAATGACTGGGGCAAAGAATTTAAAATTTTGTCGTACAACTTGCAATTTGGTGGGGGTGATCTCGCACACTCTATCACTTCTGCGTTTTCTCGTATAGAGAGTGGGATCATAATTCAGCTCAGAATGCTTTCGAACAATGACACAAAGAACAAATGAGTGTCTTACTGTTGGAAGTTTCCACATTTTATATAAGTCTTCAGTCGGGAAGCGGATGGGTTTGTGTGCCATAACTTTAAGTACAGCTCTCTGAGCTCTTTCCAATCTCAAAAATAGACATTTGCCAGCATTCCCCTAGGCTGCAATGCAGTAAGTTATAATAGAGTGGGCCAGGGCAAAGTAGACAGTTTTGAGAGTGGAAAGATCTGCAGAGTTTCTAAGATTTTTAAAAACAAATATTAGTTTTCTCACTCGTGACACCAGTGCATTGATCTGCTCTTTCCATGTCAGAGCACTATCAATTTTGATACCGAGATATTGAATACAATCAGTACGCGAGATTGAGTTACAGTTGCAATTTGCTGCTGTCGGAAAACTGCAGTTGTGGGCTGTCAGGCAATCAAAAGAGGTTGGTTATGACATTTGTCTTGCGGCAAAAGTAATAAAATAGGTTTTATCTACATTCAAAGTAAGTAAGTTGCGCGCAAGCCATGTCATAGTTGCTTGAAGGGCTGATTCTGCAAAATAGCGAGCCTCGCTCCAATCATCACCACGGACCAAAATAACTGTGTCATCGGCATAGGAGATGACCTTCGCGTTAGGCAGTGGAAGCCGACAGAGGTCATTTATAAAAATAAGGAACAATGTCGGCCCGAGCACACTGCCCTGTGGAACGCCGTAAGTAAGGTACATCTCATTGCTAGTAAAATTATCTATTTTTACAACCTGAGAGCGATTCTCAAGGTAACTTCTGAAAAGTTCATATGGAAGCCCTCTAATTCCAATCAACTCTAGTTTGTTAAGTAAGAGGGGGACAGAGACAGTGTCAAACGCCTTGGAAAGATCAAGAAAGATAGCAAGCGTCTTGTCTTTGTTATTTAGATTATTAGCTACAGTGTCTAGAAGGTCTAAAACTGCATCTTCAGTTTTTTTACCAGACCTAAAACCATATTGGTTATTAGAAATAATGTTGTGGTAATTTAGGTACTTAAGTAGCCTGCTATTAATTATGTTTTCAAGCAATTTAGAAAGAATACTCAAAACCGAAATGGGTCTGTAGTTGTTTACACTGTCTCTGTCTCCCGTCTTGTAGACTGGGTGAACTACAGCTTTTTTGAAAGCTATTGGAAAGACACCAGAAGCCAAAGCAAGGTTAAATACGTAGCAGATGATAGGAACCAGGACCTCTCTGGCAGCTCTAATCAAGGTAGCAGGAACTCCATCCCAACCCACAGCACAAGTTAATTTTAAGTCGAGAATAAGCCGTTCAATCTCACTGGTGTCAGTGCTAAACATGGCCATTGAATGTAGATAACTACAACCATTGTCAGGAGTAGAGATACAATTTGTAGGAGTCTCAAATCTAGAAGCAAGATTTGCACCCACTTTGACAAAAAAGTCATTAACGCAGTCGACAGATACTGATGGAGTTTCCCTAATAGTTAATAGTTCACTGGCAGAGTTTTTATTGGTCGAGATATTTCCTATAGTTTTGATGAGATTCCAGGTGGCCTTGGGATTTTTACGGTGTTTATTAAATTCCGCACGTTCATACTCGCGTTTCACTTTTTTTAGCAATTTATTGCAGAAGATTTTATAACGGATGAATACTTGTTTCGCGATATCGTTAGTGGGATCTTTCTTACTTTTCCGGTACAGGTTGTCTCTATTTCGAATACATTTAAGTAAACCAGGGGTGATCCCGGGCTTAATGATGCGGCTTTTACTGGATATTGTACAAGTGCGAGTATTCTTATTAACAACCGATGACAAAATATTAACTAAAGTGGTGGCGGCACAATCAGCATCATTACAAAGTAGGATACTAGAGAAGTCGGTACTTTTAAGCTCTTCAACGCAGGTAGTGATATCCACACGCCGTGAAAGCATAGACGATTTATGACTATTTTTTGTACTTTCAATATTGCAGATGGCTATAACTGGCAAGTGGTCTGTAATAAAGGAATCAAGGATAAGAGATATTGAGGGCTTATGCGATTTTATAAATATATGATCTAAGCAATTGTCCCCGCGAGTTGGGAACAAATGCGCTGGTAGTAAGGAATCTGAAGCCATAGTATTTAAATAGAAGTCAGTGTTTAAGTCTGAACAGTTAGGAGCAATGTTTATGTTTAAATCACCCACTAGAACTACAGTTTTGAAGGTATTCAGCGATTGAAGTGTTGAATCTAGGCTAATCACAAAGTTATGAATGTTACGAACCGATGGTGATCTATATATAGCTAAAAGTGCAGTGTCTTTGCGATATTTGAGTATCAGACAGTTTGCATCTGCAATAAGTGAACATTTTTCGACAGTAAATTGCAAATCCTGTCGAGCATAAATAACTATCCCATCGTTTTGGTTAGTATGATCGGAGGCGAAAGTAATGTAGCCATTGATAGGTGGTAATTGTGAGCATTTACTAATCCAACACTCAGATAAAACCAAGATGTCAAACTGTGCCTTCACTCGCTGAAGTAAAATCAGAAGATTATTAAAATTTAACATACTACCAATACTCCTAATATTCATATGAAAAATTTTGAAGCTATGTTTAATATTACGTAAATGAGAGACAACCTGCTCCGGGGCGCATTGGTATGATTTTGTAGTAGATAAATTTTCAATTTCGTTACTTATTGTAACGTTGTTATTGTCCTCCATTTTTGTTTCTATAAGACAACATTGTTATAGCTACAATTGTATAAAACTGATAAAATGAGGTATATTTTTCTAGTATTTCCAATAACCCCAGAATAAATGAATGTTGAATTATAAAAGTTGAAACGATGGATGTTAATTTGTTTATTACGTACAGATAAAAATATTTTTCAATTTGATGTGTGTGAGTAAAGTTATGTAGTGTAAGTATGTAGTGAGAACATAATGTGTGAGTAAATGTTAAGATTAATAATAATAATACGAACAAATATTCAACTATTTTTTGATACACTAAAATTAAATGAAAATAACATATTGAGATAACAAATTTAAGTGCAAATATCTTCAGGACATGTAGCGTGCGGATTTGATTTTCTAGGAAGCTTAGTCATTTATCAGATATAATATTTTTCAAATCAGAATCATCTTTAATTATATAGTATCGGTCTCCATCTTTTTGTCTCAGAAATACTTTGCCATTTCTTATCCAACAGTATTTGTATTGATGCGTATTAGCGAAGTCACGAGCTAGGAAAAATACGCGTTTCATCTTTTGTGTGAGATTTTCCGATATGAAGACTGGTTTAGAAGTACCATTAAAGCCTAGAGTTTCAGTTGTTAACTTGTTTTGTCCTCTGTGAAATTTTTTAGACATCTCTATGAACTTTTCTTTGAGTATGTTACTAGTAAAGTCAACAATAATGGTCTTGATTTCGGGATCCTTTGAGCTAACTCGAAAGGTGTCTTTGACTTCGAATGGTTGAATCGGGACTTGTAGAGTAGAGCCAATGTTAATCACGGTTTTCAATAATGATTCTTTAGTTTCAGATTTGTTCACGGGAATGTTTTTAATTTCAATGCAGGAAGACCTTGCCCCACGCTCCAAAGTTTCAATTTTTGCTTCCAGGTTTTGAATATACATTGCAGTACTTTTCCTTTCAGATATAAGCTGCTCCTCCAACTTTCCAATTTTCCCCTTTAGTTCCTCGTTATCTTTCGATAAAAATGATACTGAGTCCTGAATAGTGTTGTTTTGACTTTTGATTTCCTGAATGGATTGACACAACTTTTCTATATGTTTACCTTGTTCTACTTTAAACTCCTCGAAAACATTCTTCATTTCCGCCATTAATAGTGACATAGTGACAATTGATCATCTTGGATTGTACGGGAATTGGAAAATTTGCGCTTATTACGTTGAGTAATATTGAGAAACTCGCCGTCAGTGCAAGATGCACTATCACTGGTTGTTATATTGGGTTCCGAGCTGGTGTGGTGAATCGTATGCATCAATAATGGCACATCTAGTGACCTAGATGCATTAGTAGGTGGTGGTGATCTATTTATCGGCATATTTGTGTACTTAATGCGTTATTAATTATTATGATACGATTATCAAAAACAAAAATCTTCGTGAGGGTAAAGGATCAAAATAATAATCACGTTGTTGTTGCGAGAGGTCAGCTGACTGGTTATCGATCGGGCAATCGGTACAATATGCCGAGCGGCCACTCCTACTTGACCTATGATCGTGGTGTCCTCTTCACTCTTACGTGTGCAGGTGCGACAGGGCGTTCCACGCTGAGTAGTGTGCGTAGCATGTGGCTGGTTGTCACCGTGGCGTCACAGTTAGAACGCTTGTGTGGATGTATATTGTATGTGATAAGTCACTCACTGCATATGTGTGTACGCTGCGCTGGAGCAAACTAGCTTCTCGGGCTCACTGCGCGCCTAGTACCTCGTAGTTAATTTATTGACTTTATTTGTTTAAATTAAATAAAAAATAAAATCACCGCAGTTCAAAGACACAACTGAACGCCTCAGGGGTCCGGGAGGAAGAGATACCATGAAATTAACACCCATGACGAAAAAAATTATACCTGTTGCAGCCGCCATCTTGGATTCACGTTTTGACTGCACTATCGTTTTTAGCACCCTCAAATACCATGAAAATGACACCCATGACGAAAATAATGATACCTGTTGCAGCCGCCATCTTGGATTCACGTTTTGACTGCACTATCATTTTTAGCACCCTCAAATACCATGAAAATGACACCCATGACGAAAAAAATGACACCTGTTACAGCCGCCATCTTGGATTTACGTTTTCACTGCACTATCGTTTTTAGCACCCTCAAATACCATGAAAATAACACCCATGACGAAAAAAATGATACCTGTTGCAGCCGCCATCTTGGATTCACGTTTTGACTGCACTATCGTTTTTAGCACCCTCGAATATCTTGAAAATGGGTGATGGGTGTCCTATGACGAAAAAAAATATACGTATTTCGGCCGCCATCTTTGATTTACATTTTCTACAACTATTACACTATCGGCTTTAAATATCCTCGTAACCGCCGCATCACAGTTAAATTAAAATATAATATAGATTTATAAGTATTTAAAAGATCACGAATTCATTATGATCGCGGCCTTAAATCGAATAATAACGATAAGTATAACAATTACAATAAATAAATCGTTCGCGCGTAGCATTTTCGGAGAAAAAATTAAATTAAACGCGACCACTCGTCTTGACACGCGTTACTGAAAGCACCGCGAGAGGCCCTTCGGAGCCTCGTCGGTGTGCATGTTTGTGTGAGTGAGCCGTTTCGAACGTTTGTTCGTAGTTTCATACATATATTTAAACTGTGCCTACAGTAACGTTTTGTGTGCAATTCAGTATTTTTTTAAGATGCAGAAAAATATTTTACTTTACGCGGTATTAAAAAATATCAATCATAATCATGATTATTTGATTGAGATTAAAACTAATCAATCATTAGTCATCACCTCGTGATTAAACTAAATAATCATTAGTCTTCAATCATGACTAACACATTCAATCATTAGTCATCAATCATTAGTTAACAAAATTTTGCCCAACTCTGTTTGTTAAACAAAATCCGTCTCGTTTCCAACGACTAGCTGATGTATGTCCTAGGAATAGACGAGACAATAGCAAATTATGCATTGTGTCGTGTCAAACGAGTCTGAAGCGCAACAGTATTTATTGCATGACCCCAATAATATACAATAAGTTACCAAATGCCTGGAAAGACTTAAGCACACCACTGTTTAAGAGTAAGTTACGCCAATTTTTAAATGATAAAATTTGTTATACCATATCAGATTTCTTAGCAGAAAAAATATAATTTATATGTATAAATGTATTAGTAGTAAGTTAATTCATCCTCCGAGCCTTTTCCCAACTATGTTGGGGTCGGCTTCCAGTCTAACCGGATTCAGCTGAGTACCAGTGCTTTACAAGAAGCGACTGCCTATCTGACCTCCTCAACCCAGTTACCCGGGCAACCCGATACCCCTTGGTTAGACTGGTGTCAGACTTACTGGCTTCTGACTACCCGTGACGACTGCCAAGGATGTTCAATGACAGCCGGGACCTACAGTTTAACGTGCCATCCGAAACACAGTCATTGATGTCTAAGATTTATTAAGAAAGTACATACAAACTTAGAAAAGTTGCATTGGTACTTGCCTGACCTGGAATCGAACCCGCGCCCTCATACTCGAGAGGTTGGTTCTTTGCCCACTAGGCCACCACGACTTAGTATTAGTAGTAAGTTAATTGATCTCATATAATATTGTGATTATAAATAATAGATTAATAGTAGGTAATAATGTTTATAATAGTAGGTAATAATGTTTATAATAGTAAGTAATAATGTTTGCATGCCGAATGGTAAAATATGGCTGAACTTTATAATTATAAGAACTTTTGTATACCCATATTTGCAAAATAAAAATATTCTATTGCAAAAAATAAAATAAGCTTGATATTCGAACAATCCATCTTAGTTTTTATTAAGCTCGGCGTTGGCTGCTGGCTTCTTATTACCGGCTTGATTACGTTCCCAGAACTTCCTGAAAACAATGTTCGCGGGCCAGAAACGATCACCATTATCGTTCAGGCACAGGTCAACACTGTTTAAAGGAACTATAACTTTGAAGGCATTGAACTCATTATTTACCTTGTTTATTTTATAAACTTGCACAGTAAGCTCAGTCTTATATTTAATCATTTCTTTCCTTTTGCTTATTTTGAAATTTAGTCCATATAATGTAATTCAATGTCTCTCTTGCTGTTGTAGTTCACGTTTTCTGTTTCAATCTTAGTTTACCCTCAAGTAAGCAATAGTTATTTGTTATACAAGAGTGCAAAGTTGCTTTTTAACCGCGGGCTCAATTTTGATGACCGAGCAAGCGAAGGATTCTAAAATTGAAACACGAGCGTAGCGAGTGTTTCAATAATTAGAATCCTGAGCGATAGCGAGGGAATTAAAAGAGCACAAGGTAAAAAATCTTTGCACTCGAGTGTGTCAGATTATTGTATATTTCTTGATTTTAACTATCTCTGTAAACGAACTTTAAATGACAAATTATTGAATATTTTTATTGAATATTTTTGAGAGTCGTGGTGGCCTAGTGGGCAAAGAACCAACCTCTCGAGTATGAGGGCGCGAGTTCGATTCCAGGTCAGGCAAGTACCAATGCAACTTTTCTAAGTTTGTATGTACTTTCTAAGTTAATCTTAGACATCAATGACTGTGTTTCGGATGGCACGTTAAACTGTAGGTCCCGGCTGTCATTGAACATCCTTGGCAGTCGTTACGGGTAGTCAGAAGCCAGTAAGTCTGACACCATTCTAACCAAGGGGTATCGGGTTGCCCGGGTAACTGGGTTGAGGAGGTCAGATAGGCAGTCGCTGCTTGTAAAGCACTGGTACTCAGCTGAATCCGGTTAGACTGGAAGCCGACCCCAACATAGTTGGGAAAAGGCTCGGAGGATGAGGATGATGATATTGAATATTTTTACTGTCTCTGTAAACGCACATGAAAACGAGGGTACCTTTGTGTAATTGTTTTATGTTCATTAAATTTGATATCTAAAATCTTACATGTCTAATGATTAAAATAAATATTAAAATTATCGTTATAAGTTTTAAATAAGATTTGGTGTGTTTAAATTAGTTTATTTCAATTGTGAATTTAGTTATTTCTGTATAAAGCTTACTTGTCTCTGATTGGTCAATTTTGGCGGGATAGTATGACTGTTCGAAATAATGTTTTAAAATAATCATGGCACTTTTCTGGTGGACGTTGAGGTGTAGACAACACACGAAAGTTAAGTATTCTTTCCGATTTACATTTTCTTACTGTGATGTGATTATTGTAATTGTTGTTTTATGTATTATGTTGTTTTATGTATTATTGTGCTGATGTTTAAAATGTATAGTGATCTATCGCTTTATACATGTCTTTAAGATATATTTATGCTGTACTGTGTATTACATTGGGTACCATATGGAATTATTTCTTTATGATTTATATGATTTATGTTCTAATGGTTTATAAGTATACAGACATAATTGTGTTGCTGGGGAGTTTGTTCCACCACTTCTTCTTCCCAGCAAAAACACATAGGAAGTGGTGAAGGGTGGGCGTTTTGGGGGTTGTCTATTGTAAATTCCTGAGGTTCTAAAAGTGCTGTCACAAAATACAACAGAAGTCAATCTCATGTATGTACTTCACTTTTCATGCCTAAACTCGGCGGTCGCGCTAGGGTCGTCAACTTTTTTATGCGCATAAAACTAACGTGGTAGTGGTACTCGTATCTAATTATTTGATTTATTGTTGAGAATAAAACAGGAAAAATGAAATCCTCATCATCCTCCGAGCCTTTTTCCCAACCATGTTGGGGTCGGCTTCCAGTCTAACCGGATTTAGCTGAGTACCAGTGCTTTACAAGAAGCGACTGCCTATCTGACCTCCTCAACCCAGTTACCCGGGCAACCCAATACCCCTTGGTTAGACTGGTGTCAGACTTACTGGCTTCTAACTACCCGTAACGACTGTCAAGGATGTTCAATGACAGCCGGGACCTACAGTTTAACGTGCCATCCGAAACACAGTCATTGGTGTCTAAGATATACTTAGAAAGTACATACAAACTTAGAAAAGTTGCATTGGTATTTGCCTGACGTGGAATCGAACCCGCGCCCTCATACTTGAGAGGTTGGTACTTTACCCACTAGACCACCACGACACGAAAACAGGAAAAATGAAATATAAACTAATAATAATAAAATATTGAATGTGGCATACATGAGGTTAATAAACACTTTCAACGGAAATTCGTTTGAACCAGATACCGAACTTTTTCAGAAACCGCAATTTATAATTTTGTTATTCATACATATATAGGTAGGCTTACAACATACTCTCGCCATGATCACAAAAATTATCAACTCCTACTAGTAATAATCTTTGAGGGAAGGTTGGGAGGTTCGCCTGGGTCGACACTAGCAAAACTTATTACGGCGTTGGGCCAGAGGCCGCCGGGGCGCTTACCTACCCACCTAACTGTACCTACCTACTGCGTTTATTAAAAGAACCATCGAAATATGAGAAAATAAGTAGGTCCTACTATAGGTATACGGCAGGCTAAAAAACGACAGTTCACTGTTTATTGTTGTATTAAAACAACCGTCCACTGAACAATTATAATACGACTTTTTTTGTTGCTCCATTATTACTTTTTCTTTTGTTATTAAAATTAAAAATATTACAGTCAAACAGTTAGGTAGGTATCACAACGCGTGCACATTTATCTACCTTGTGTGTGATGCGCGTATCTCAAGAAAACGGCAGCCCCGCTCGCACTGTTTTGAGTTGTTTTGAGACAGCGCGTCTGTGAACACGCACACATAGACACCTATGTCTGCGTGACTCGAACGCGCTTTATATGTAGATTGACTTCTGTACCTATGTATTTTGTGGTGCTGTCTTGCAGCCAAGTTTGAATAAATGATTTTTTATTTCGATTTGATTTTTGATTTTGATTATAGAAAATGTTTTATGAATTTTTTATACCTTAATGTTTTATTCCTTGCTTTTCTACACTTATTCTTGAGATTTCAATACTTAAATAATAAATTAAATTGTTCTATTCTGTATCAAAATCTAACATCAGAAGTGGGATCACCAGCGCCATATACTAATCCTATTATGTTTTGTAGGTATTTTGTCACGATCGACATGGAGAACGAAGTTCTTCAAGGGCTGCTGACTGCCATCAAGGACGCGTTGTCCAGTAAAAATCGTCAGGACGACGTAGCACTTCCGATCTTCGATCCAGCCACCGCAGACAGCGGAGCAGCATCATGGTGTGAAGATGTCGGCAGGCTCGGAGAAGAATTTCGTTGGAGTGGCCTGACCAAAGTTGCAAAGGCAGGTAAGGCCCTCAAGGGCTCTGCTTTGACATGGTACGAATCGTGGCAACCCCAAGAAGGTCGTTCTTGGGAAAATTTCTGTGCTGAGTTAATTTCACTTTACCCGGAAAAGAAAAACCTTTCCCAAAGACTTTATAAAGCTGTTAATTACTGTTCAGACTCTACCGACACGTATTGTGAATATGCAAGAGAGAAGATTAGGTTATTGAAAAACACTAAAATTGTCTTTTCGGAGTCTCAATTAATAGAATTAGTTTGTGGAGGTATTCGAGACAACAATGTAAAAATGGCATCTTTCAACAGTAGTGTCAAGACAACTTCTGAACTAATAGCTCTGTTTTCTGCCTACGTTAAACCTAAAAAACGGCCGTTAGACCATTCATCTGGTGATTCACCCGGGCCAAGTAAACGTTTTAAGCCTCTTCCTAAATTTGATGATAAGGTTCAGGAAAATAAATGTTTCATTTGCGGAGAGAAAGGGCATTTCCGTACACAGTGTACAAAGACTAGCGAGCCTAATCCCACACCCCAGATCATAAAAAAATGTACCATCTGAAAGAAGGTAGGACATGAGGCGACGACTTGTTTTTTTAATCATGTGAATTCGGTTAAAAATCGAACAGACTCGGAAAAACCATGACTAGATTCTCAGGTAGTTAATACTTTTTGTAGTTTTTCAAATTTAAAGTTTACTAACGTCACATTTCGAACTGCCTCCGTTTGCCGCTGTTTACTTAGCCAATGATTACCCACTTGATACGTTTAATGAACTTAAATTTGCTATAAATAATTTGGACCCTAAGTTACAAGACCGTATTCTAGAGATTTTCAAACAATACCCCAATGTATTGCCTACACCTATTAATATTGGTAATGTCCAAACAGGCCAATTAAATTTGAGACTAAAGAACAATGAAGTAGTAACTTACAGGCCGTATAGGTTAGCTCCCATTGAAAGACAAAAAGTAAGCATAATAATTACAGATTTGCTCGATAAACAGATTATTCGGGAAAGTCACTCTCCATATGCTAGCCCGATTTTACTAGTTAAGAAAAAGGGTGGTGATGATCGTTTATGTGTTGACTACCGCTCATTAAATAAATTATTAGAAAAAGATAGGTACCCCCTACCATTAATTGAAGACCAAATCGACCGTTTAGGTAATGCAAAATACTTTATATCTATAGATATGAAAAATGGCTTTTACCAGATACCTGTAGCCCCTGATTCAATTAAATATACAGCTTTCATTACTCCCGATGGACATTATGAGTTTTTAAAAATGCCATTTGGTATTTGTAATGGTCCAGCTGTTTTTCAACGGGCAATATCAAAAGCAGTTCAACATTTAAAGTTCTTACTTACATACATCGATGACCTGTTGATTCCGTTTACTAGTATTGAGGAATGTCTTTCATATTTAGAACTTACAATTGAAGCACTTTCTAAAGCCGGATTTACCATAAACTTAAAGAAATGTAAATTTTTTGTAAACGAAATCCAATATTTAGGCAGACATATTTCTGAGGAGGGAGTAAGACCAAGCGACGATAAAGTTTTAGCTCTAGTAAATTCTCCTGTACCTAAATCCGTTAAGCAAGTGCGCCAGTTTATGGGCCTTGCCAGCTATTTTCGTAAATTTATTCCTGAGTTTGCTTACCGTACTGCCTGTATCACAAAATTAACTAGTCACAGTCAAAAATGGGAATGGGTGTCTGAACAGGAGGCTGCCAGAAATTATGTAATTCAATGTTTAACGTCTAAACCCCTTTTAAGCATTTATAATCCCGATTTACCAACCGAATTACATACGGACGCTAGTTCCTTAGGATACGGTGCCATTCTATTGCAGAAAGATACTAATAATACCAGTAAAGTTGTAGCTTATTTTAGTAAACGCACTTCTGCCATTGAATCTAAATATAGTTCGTATGACTTAGAAACATTGGCCATTTACGACTCGTTAAAACAGTTCAGAGTTTACCTGCTAGGTATTAAATTTAAAATCATAACCGATTGCAATGCTATTAAGTCTACGGCAAGTAAGAAAGATTTATCCCCTCGAGTAGCACGTTGGTGGACGTATCTGCAAGACTTTGATTTTGAGATAATCTATAGAAAGGGCAAATTCATCAGTCATGTGGACTTTCTGAGTAGAAACCCTGCTGAGGTACCCATCACCTCTACCCCTGACTGTGCGTCCCATTCGGTGAACCTAATTTCAAATGATTCTCGATCTTGGCTAGAAATAGCTCAGCAGAATGACCCAGAAACCCTTTCCTTGATACAAAGGGTTGAGGCAGGAGACTTAGATGAAAATCAATACGTTGTATCAAATAATTTGCTGTATTACAAAGCGGACCCAAATGCTTCGCCTAAATTGTTTGTTCCCAAAAATAGTAGAATCCCTTTATTAAGATTATTTTATGACGAAAACTGCCATGTGGGTTTTTATAAAACTATAGATAAAATAAAAGAAAATTTTTGGTTTCCATCTATAGCAGCATTCGTCAAGAAATATTTATACCATTGTTTAAATTGTGTAGAGCGAAAAGGTCATTCAGGCCCAAAAGAAGGACTACTACATCCAATATATAAGTCAGCGGTGCCTTTTCATACTATTCACTTAGATTGCACAGGGCCTTTCCCGTTATCAACAGACGGTTATAAATATATTTTGTTAATTGTTGACGGTTTTACAAAATTTTGTATTTTGAAAAAGCTTAAGTCGTTAGGAGCCGCTGAGCTAGTACCTATGATTAGAGACACGATTACCCTATTTGGTACCCCATCATTAGTAATAACAGACCGTGGCACTAACTTTAGCTCAAATGTCATTTCTTCATTATTTAGAGACCTGGAAATAGAGCATCATATGATAGCTACCGGAACACCACGTGGTAACGGTCAAGCCGAAAGATACGTCTCAACTGTTATCAATATGTTAACTGCTAGGGGTAGTAATATGTCAGACTGGCCGAACGAACTATGGAAAGTACAGCAGTCCATAAATACCACAGTCCAAAAATCTACGGGTTTTTCCCCTATTCGACTACTAATTGGCAGTAATGCAAATATACCTTGTGTTCAGGCTCGCTTAAATGAAGTTTATGGTGATCATGCTGCGCAATGTGACTTTGACATTCAAGCAGATCGGGAACTTGCTCACAGACGTCTTATGTTAGTAGCTCAAAAATTTAAAGAACGTTTTGACGCAGTACGTCGTCATAAAAAAACTTATCATGTAGGCGACACTGTTTATGTTTATCAAGATCATAGGCGTCACGAAAAACTAAAACCAAAATTTAGGGGTCCATATGAAATTCACGAGATTTTAAGTAATGATCGTTACCGTTTACGAGGCAGGGGTCAAAGGAATCTTATAGTTTCTAAGGATAAGTTACGATTTTGGCCAGGTGAAATGGTCAATGATGATACTGATGATGCTAATGTTGATTATGCTAATATTGATGATGCTAATATTGATGATGCTAATGTTGATGATGCTAATGTTGATTATTCTAATGTTGATTATTCTAATGTTGATTATTCTAATGTTGATAATGCTAATATTGATAATGCTAATGTTGATAATGCTATTGTTGATGATGCTAATGTTGATTATTCTAATGTTGATAATGCTAATATTGATAATGCTAATGTTGATAATGCTATTGTTGATGATGCTAATGTTGATTATTCTAATGTTGATTATTCTAATGTTGATAATGCTAATGTTGATAATGCTATTGTTGATAATGCTATTGTTGATAATGCTATTGTTGATAATGTTATTGTTGATAATGCTATTGTTGACGATGATATTTAAACCCTGATTTGTCATATTGATATTGTGGCTGTGCCTGTGGCTGTGCCTGTGGCTGTGCCTGTGGCTGTGCCTGTGGCTGTGCCTGTGGCTGTGCCTGTGGCTGTGCCTGTGGCTGTGCCTGTGGCTGTGCCTGTGGCTGTGCCTGTGGCTGTGCCTGTGGCTGTGCCTGTGGCTGTGCCTGTGGCTGTGCCTGTGGCTGTGCCAATAATAATTTGTTTTATAAAAAAATGTACTTCGGGAACGAAGTACAGGTCAGTATGGCCGTGTCAGATTATTGTATATTTCTTGATTTTAACTATCTCTGTAAACGAACTTTAAATGACAAATTATTGAATATTTTTACTGTCTCTGTAAACGCACATGAAAACGAGGGTACCTTTGTGTAATTGTTTTATGTTCATTAAATTTGATATCTAAAATCTTACATGTCTAATGATTAAAATAAATATTAAAATTATCGTTATAAGTTTTAAATAAGATTTGGTGTGTTTAAATTAGTTTATTTCAATTGTGAATTTAGTTATTTCTGTATAAAGCTTACTTGTCTCTGATTGGTCAATTTTGGCGGGATAGTATGACTGTTCGAAATAATGTTTTAAAATAATCATGGCACTTTTCTGGTGGACGTTGAGGTGTAGACAACACACGAAAGTTAAGTATTCTTTCCGATTTATATTTTCTTACTGTGATGTGATTATTGTAATTGTTGTTTTATGTATTATGTTGTTTTATGTATTATTGTGCTGATGTTTAAAATGTATAGTGATCTATCGCTTTATACATGTCTTTAAGATATATTTATGCTGTACTGTGTATTACATTGGGTACCATATGGAATTATTTCTTTATGATTTATATGATTTATGTTCTAATGGGTTATAAGTATACAGACAGAATTGTGTTGCTGGGGAGTTTGTTCCACCACTTCTTCTTCCCAGCAAAAACACATAGGAAGTGGTGAAGGGTGGGCGTTTTGGGGGTTGTCTATTGTAAATTCCTGAGGTTCTAAAAGTGCTGTCTTGCAGCCAAGTTTGAATAAATGATTTTTTATTTCGATTTGATTTTTTATTTTGATTATAGAAAATGTTTTATATATTTTTTATACCTTAATGTTTTATTCCTTGCTTTTCTACACTTATTCTTGAGATTTCAATACTTAAATAATAAATTAAATTGTTCTATTCTGTATCAAAATCTAACAAGTGCAACACGTAACTTTTCATCCCACCTCATCGAGGAAATTTCTAAACTCAAAAAAAGAAAATGGCACGCACGTCACACATGGCAAATTAAAAATAGGTACATCCTACCTATTAAAATTTATTTATGCAAAAACTCAGTTTAAAAATGTAATGAGGTTTAAAATCGACCTCAAAACAATAAAAAAATATAATTTCATCCCACTTCATCGAGGAAATTACTAAATGCAAAAAAAAAACAAAATGGCGCGCACATATGAGTATCAAATTAAAAAGAAGTACCAATTAAACTTAATTTTTTGAAAACTCAGTTTAAAAATGAAACGAGGTTAAAAATCTCCGTAAAAACAATAATAAAAATTACTTAATTAATTGAATAATAATTTTAAGCAGTATTTTATTTGTTTAACATGTATTTGTTTGAAAAGTCTTATCAAGATTGTCACAAATGGAGTATTGCACACGATGTTCTAAATTCAAATCACTTTGCCGCTCTAGAGGATAAAAACGGCTTTTGCGCTCAGATATCAAAGGGTAAAACTGCTCTTTCCGAGATGGTGGGATGAAATAGTTATTTGTTATACAAGAGTGCAAAGTTGCTTTTTAACCGCGGGCTCAATTTTGATGACCGAGCAAGCGAAGGATTCTAAAATTGAGACACGAGCGTAGCGAGTGTTTCAATAATTAGAATCCTGAGCGATAGCGAGGGAATCAAAAGCACAAGGTGAAAAATCCTTGCACTCGAGTGCAACACGTAACTTTTCATCCCACCTCATCGAGGAAATTTCTAAACTCAAAAAAAGAAAATGGCACGCACGTCACACGTGGCAAATTAAAAAGATATACTTATTAAAATTTATTTATGCAAAACTCAGTTTAAAAATGTAATGAGGTTTAAAAGCGACCTCAAAACAATAAAAAATAATAATTTCATCCCACTTGATCGAGGAAATTACTAAATGCAAAAAAACAAAATGGCGCGCACATATTATGAGTATCAAATTAAAAAGTACCTATTAAAGTTCATTTATTTGAAAACTCAGTTTGAAATTGAAACGAGGTTAAAAATCTATGTAAAAACAATAATAAAAATGACTTAATAAATTGAATAATTATTTTAGGCAGTATTTTATTTGTTTAATATGTATTTGTTTGAAAAGTCTTATCAAGATTGTTGCAAATGGAGTATTGCACACGATTTTCTAAATTCAAATCACTTTGCCGCTCTAGAGGATAAAAACGGCTTTTGCGCTCAGATATCAAAGGGTAAATAAATCTACTCTTTCCGAGATGGTGGGATGAAATAGTTATTTGTTATACAAGAGTGCAAAGTTGATTTTTAACCGCGGGCTCAATTTTGATGACCGAGCAAGCGAAGGATTCTAAAATTGAAACACGAGCGTAGCGAGTGTTTCAATAATTAGAATCCTGAGCGATAGCGAGGGAATCAAAAGAGCACAAGGTGAAAAATCTTTGCACTCGAGTGCAACACGTAACTTTTCATCCCACCTCATCGAGGAAATTTCTAAACTCAAAATAAGAAAATGGCACGCACGTCACACATGGCAAATTAAAAAGATGTACCTATTAAAATTTATCTATGCAAAAACTCCGTTTAAAAATGTAATGAGGTTTAAAATCGACCTCAAAACAATAAAAAATAATAATTTCATCCCACTTGTCTTCATCGACGAAATTACTAAATGCAAAAAAAACAAAATGGCGCGCACATATGAGTATCAAACTAAAAAGAAGTACCTATTAAAGTTCATTTATTTGAAAACTCAGTTTAAAAATGAAACGAGGTTAAGAATCTATGTAAAAACAATAATAAAAATTACTTAATTAATTGAATTATATATTTTAAGCAGTATTTTATTTGTTTAATATGTATTTGTTTGAAAAGTCTTATCAAGATTGTCACAAATGGAGTATTGAACACGATGTTCTAAATTCAAATCACTTTGCCGCTCTAGAGAATAAAAACGGCTTTTGCGCTCAGATATCAAAGGGTAAAACTATTCTTTCCGAGATGGTGGGATGAAAATATTATTTATATCATATTCTTTCATATTAAATTGAATGTCATGTCAAACAAATGTCAGATGTCAGCCGTGTGTCAAACATGCACAGATAAAAATTATGTGCGTTTAATCATTTTATTCAAGGCAGTTTTATCTTTTTGTTACTAATTGTGTAAAAATTCCGTGTGTCTTTTTCTTGTGTATTTTGTTATCATTGCTTTCTTCGACGGTTTAGTGTATTTTTATTACAAGCTTTTATTATTACAAGCTTTTTTACAAGCTTTTATTTAGCTTGCACTGTATGTATGTATGTATGTATGTACGTATGTATGTATGTAACTATGTGTGTTCGGGTGGAATTTTACAACTCAATTTTAAGGCACTTTCCCTCAACCGATTGAGCTGAAATTTTGCATACATGTTTAGTTTGGATGACAATGCATGTTAAGCTATGTGACGTCCTAAATAACCTATTTTTTTCAATCCCATCCATATGGGTATCCAATGACAGGGCTTGACAAGTAGAATAAAGTGCACTTTACCAAATCAAAATCTAAGATGACCGCCGCTACAGAATTGCGGATAACCTTTATATATATATGTATGGGCGGCGGAGATGACTTACCATCAGGGGACCCGCTTGCTCGTTTGCCAACCTCTCACATAAATTACGAGGAGAAAACTAAAAAGTATAAAATAAATTGAGGTAAAAAAATCTTTAAAAACACACAATTTACCTCTATATGTTTTAAAAGCTTGTCGCGATTTTCTAAGAAAGTAAATACGAGTACTTAAATCTCGCGACAAGCTTTTAAAACGTATAAATTGTGTCAAATATGTTAAATTTGAAATGTTAAGTTGACAGTAAAGTTACAGTAAAAGTTTATTTTTTTCTTTTTAGCGCATTTAAATAAAAGCTTGTTTTTAAAGATTTTTTTACCTCCATTTTTTTTCCTGTTCTTGATATATTTTTATTGTTATTTTTTTTTTACAAGCTTTTATTTAATGAAAAAAAAAATGAAAAATGAAAAATGAAAAATGTTTTATTCGATAACAAGGTTGGTGTTAACAATACTGAGGTTGACCTCTCCTTTTAAGTGTGAGAACACCTGTGCCAGGAGGGGCCGCTCTCCCTTATCTTGATTACATTTATGTATCTTAACAACTAAGATTTATTTGATATCTATGAATTAGCAGTTTAAGTAACAAAAACAAAAAGTAACAAAAAATAAAATAAAATAACCAAAAGTAAAAGTAACAATATCTATGTGTGCAAGCGTGAGTTGTGTGTGTGCGTGCGTGTGTGTATGTGTGTGTGTATGAGTGTGTGAGTGCGACAGAATTTTTGAGTGTTTGTTTGTGTGGGTCCAAGAAAGTGAGCGTGAGTAAGGTAGAATATGAAATGAGTGTTTCATTTGAAAATGCAAACAATTGTACCAGTACATGAAATACTAAAATTTATTCTTAATAATATGGATAATCATATTTTCTGTATCCTCATAGTTTAGAGTCTTTAACCACTCTGTCACTATACGTTTACATTCCAAGGTAGGTTTTGTATATATTTTCAGAATTTTATTAATGGCATTATATATGTGGGAAGATTGTTTTAAATATTGGTGTCCAGCGAAGTAAGTTCTACATGTGTGTGTTTTAGTAACTATGTCATTCCGTCTTTTTGCTAGTACAGTGCGACTTACTGGAAGCGACTTATGCTTTTTTAGAGTGACATATAGGATATATAATTTACGGATGGTTAATACGTTAGCCATTGAGTAAAGAGTTGCTGTTGGAAATCTAAGTTTTTTAAAAAACATAACTTTTAAAAAACATAATTTAACTTGCAATGGATGTATGTAACTATGTGTGTTCGGGTGGAATTTTACAACTCAATTTTAAGGCACTTGCCCTCAACCGATTAAACTGAAATTTTGCGTACATGTTTAGTTTGGATGACAATGCATGTTAAGCTATGTGACGTCATCCTAAATCCAACATGGCTAAATATACAATATGGCGGACTAGTTATTTTTAAGGTACCTATACAATATAGGTATCAAATGAAAGGGATCGACAAGTAGAACACATTGCACTTTACGAAATAAAAATCCAAGATGGCCGCCGCTACAAAATGGTGAATAACCAATTTTTTTCAATCCCATCAATATGGGTATCCAATGACATGGCTTGACAAGTAGAATAAAGTGCACTTTACCAAATCAAAATCTATCCTATACTTACCAGGTGTAAACTAAAAAGTATAAAATAAATTGAGGTAAAAAAATCTTTAAAAACAAGCTTTTATTTTTAAAGATACCAATAACCAGACTGGCACCTCAGGAGTACGATTTCTTAAAGAAGAAAACGGAACCCGAGTTTTTTGAGTCTTTCCCAACTAATGAACATTTAGACACTGACACAAGATGGCTTCAGTTTAAATTTGCACCACTCTGAAAGCAATGGCCAGAAGACCAGAAGAAAAGAAAGATTGGATGTCGGATGAGGTTTGGTCGAACGTAAAAGCGCGTAAAGACCTAAAGAGTGGAGTGAGGAAGGAAAACTTTGAGGGAGAATACTCCCAGCTCTCTAGTTTAATTCAAAGGCAATGCAGAAGGGATAAGAACCAACACCTAGAAAACATCTACATCGAAATTGAACGCCATGCAGATAAATATCAGACTGCCGACTAATTCAGAAAGGTTAAACAAATAACGCGTAAACCCAAACCTTTATCGTGGGTAATTGACGACAGAGATGGCAACCCGATTCACGAAGTAGCTCAAATCTCGGAAAGATGGAGAGAATACTGTGAAGAGCTCTACCGGGAAGAATCTCAGATGCCCTCTCCGGTGGAAGTCGTTACGGAAGAAGAACCCAACATACTCCGCTCTGAAGTCGAAGATGCGATTCGCAAGTTGAAGAGAAACAAAGCACCAGGACCCGATACAATTACAGCATAAGTCTTAAAAGGTTTAGGACCAAACGGAATAACCCGTCTGCTCGAAATCTGCAATAAGATATGGCATACCAGAAAATGGCCCTCAGACTGGGTGCACTCGTCCATCCTTCCTCTTCACAAAAAAGGTTCAATAAGAAGTTGTAATAACTACAGAACTATATCTCTGATATCACACGCGAGCAAAATCCTCCTACATGTCATCAACGGGAGATTAAGATCATATCTCGATTGGCAAATACCTCAGGAACAGGCAGGTTTTGTCAAAGGAAGAGGAACCAGAGAGCAAATATTGAACATCCGACTCATTGTGGAGAAATGCTACGAATATAACAACCCAACTTTCATGTGCTTCGTGGATTATCAAAAAGCCTTTGATTGCGTAAAGTGGGTAAAACTTTGGCAAATATTGACTGAAGTAGGAGTTCCCAACCACCTGGTATCGCTGATTCGGAGTCTGTATGAATCGGGGTATGTATGAAGCCTGATTGTTGGCAGTAGTCTATATCTACTACACTACTGCACACTGCAAATCTGTCAATCTAATGACCAGTAGGTACACAGTACTGCCAACTGTCAAGCTGTCAATTTAATGACCAGTAGATATAGACTACTGCCAACTGTCAAGCTGTCAATTCAATGACCAGTAGATATAGACTACTGCTAACCGTTAAGAATAGGTCTTTATTTGCTTAGAATGCAGGCACTTACAAAATAGGATGGTAAACAACATAATAAGATCCGTGTACATGCCGGCTTGTTGGCATGCAAGCACAACAAATTATTGTACACAATTGATTATAAGGCAAATAGGTTATTGTATTGTATCCTCTAGGAAATCCCACCACTGCTAAAGTCGTCTTGACGACAATTCAACAACCAGCAACTTTGTATTGCTTCCAATAAATGCCTATTATTGAATAAACTTTGATGTAGGTTTAAGAATGAGTAAACTGATCACCAAGTAATGATTTTGTATTATAAATTACTCATTTGATAAATATTAACACCTGCAATTAATATTGCTACTTCCATTAGAATTGTGACAAGGTAAACTTAAACAAAGAATTACGTAAAAAGGTTAAAATTTGTTTGCAATTCGGGTGATACATAAACACACGATACATACATGAACATAAAAGTTATGTATACTTTGTCATTCTACCCTCTTCCCCTCCTTCTTTCCTTTTGCTCTTTTTTTTTTTTTTTTTTGGAAAATGATTGAATATATAACATCGGTCAGAGATTATTTGTTGTCAAAGCTTATTTAGCATACATTAATTTGGTATAGACATAAATTGGACAAATTATTTAGTATAACCTTGTATATCAAATATTTTTCTGGATTACAGAACTAATAGTTCAAAATTATAAAATTAGAAAATAGGTAACTGTTGGTTTAAACACTCACGGTTTTATCCTCGTGGCCAATATATTGTACGCTCACATTATTATGTTAATCGACTCGCCAACGCACCACCACACAGGTCGACAGTCTGACAACGACTGTCTCCCCACCGCTCGGTCCGGTATTTATAACCGAGTGACGTATGTGCACGAGGCGTCATAATAATGACATAACATATAGAATGATGCACATGTACCTGCATATACTACAGTATGCTTCATACAAAACTTAATGAGTTTGTCGCGCTTCATGCGAACCAGTTCGGGTTTCGACCAGGATTATCAACAGAAAGCGCCGTGTTGTGTGTTAAGCATCTTCTTAGTCGTTTCCCTCACTGCTGAGGATCGTGACTCCTTCTGATCTTGTCCACTAGATGTCGCCATTTATTGCGTTCTGTTGCTTGATGCATTGCAACATTCATAGGCATCTCCAGCTCTTTAGTTACTTGGTCAGACCACCGTATGGGACTTCGGCCTCTCGGTCTCCTTCCTTCTACTTTTCCGGTCACTATCAGGCGCTCTAAATTATTGGCATCTCTGCGAGCAATATGGCCAAAATATCTCACGATCCTTTGCAAGCAGTCTGTGGACAGGCGCTGAGTTTTGTCTATTTTTAGCTCTTTCAGTATAGAAACGTTTGTGCGGTAGGCTGTCCATGGTATCCTCAGCATTCTGCGCCAGCACCACATTTCAAAGGCGTCGATTTTCTGCCTGAGGGTGGCCTTGATTGTCCACGTTTCTACACCATAGAAGGCAATGGGGAAGACAAGTATGCGAACGAGGTGCATTTTGGTCCGATTTGTGATATTCCTGTCTTTCCACACCTTACTCAGTTCGGTCATTGCTGTCCTAGCCAATCCAATGCGCCTTCTAATCTCAGGTTCACTACTGCCTTTGTTCGTGATTGTAGATCCAAGGTACTGAAATTGATCCACAGTCTCATATTCTTGTAGGAGGTTGGTACGTTGGATCGTTGCAAAACGGTCAATCACCATGAGTTTGGTCTTGGATTTATTGATAGCAAGACCCATTTGTAGACTGACCGTCTCGAGACGGTTAAGTAGTTCCGCCATTTCTGCTTCCGATGATGCTAGGAGGGTGGTATCATCCGCATACCGGAGATTAGATATTCTGACTCCGTTTATCTTGGTACCGCCTCGCCAGTTTTCCAGTGTTTTCCGCATTATATATTCTCCATATATGTTAAATAAGATAGGAGAGATGACGCATCCCTGGCGAACACTTTTTCGGAACTTAAACTGACTTGATGTAGCTCCTCCTACGGTGACTGTACCATACCCCGATTCATACAGACTCCGAATCAGCGATACCAGGTGGTTGGGAACTCCTACTTCAGTCAATATTTGCCAAAGTTTTACCCACTTTACGCAATCAAAGGCTTTTTGATAATCCACGAAGCACATGAAAGTTGGGTTGTTATATTCGTAGCATTTCTCCACAATGAGTCGGATGTTCAATATTTGCTCTCTGGTTCCTCTTCCTTTGACAAAACCTGCCTGTTCCTGAGGTATTTGCCAATCGAGATATGATCTTAATCTCCCGTTGATGACATGTAGGAGGATTTTGCTCGCGTGTGATATCAGAGATATAGTTCTGTAGTTATTACAACTTCTTATTGAACCTTTTTTGTGAAGAGGAAGGATGGACGAGTGCACCCAGTCTGAGGGCCATTTTCTGGTATGCCATATCTTATTGCAGATTTCGAGCAGACGGGTTATTCCGTTTGGTCCTAAACCTTTTAAGACTTATGCTGTAATTGTATCGGGTCCTGGTGCTTTGTTTCTCTTCAACTTGCGAATCGCATCTTCGACTTCAGAGCGGAGTATGTTGGGTTCTTCTTCCGTAATGACTTCCACCGGAGAGGGCATCTGAGATTCTTCCCGGTAGAGCTCTTCACAGTATTCTCTCCATCTTTCCGAGATTTGAGCTACTTCGTGAATCGGGTTGCCATCTCTGTCGTCAATTACCCACGATGAAGGTTTGGGTTTACGCGTTATTTGTTTAACCTTTCTGAATAGGTCGGCAGTCTGATCACAACTCCTTTGAACGAAGTTGATCAGACAGAAATACAAGAGGTTAGTAAATATTACTTTATTCATCATCGTTAGACAAAGTTCAGACAAAGAAACTGCAACAAAGACTTGTTAAAAAAAAATTGAATAGCCCTTTCCACTTTTCTAGGGTAGGCGCGTGTTGAACTTTGATGGAGCCTATTAGTCCGTCAGTGTAGTTATGAACTTTTCCAGAATACCCTAGATAGTATTCAGCTTCTAATGTATTTATTTATGTTACTATTTTAGATGTTAATAAATTGTATTTTCACAGCCCAATTCTGAGGATCTACAGGAGGCAAACTACAAAACGTATTTTGAAAACTTAACAAATCAGCAACATTTACCAGTTAAAGACTCTCAGAATAATCAAGCTCAAAGTTCCAAGAAGACTAAAAAAAGGAAGCTGGACACATCTTTGTCTTATGTTATTCGAAATGAACCAGGAAAATGTCATCATTTGATAAATATAGCAGTTTATGATCTGAGTGGTGACACTGTTTCAGGAATTAATTGCTGTGAAAATAATAATGCTCGTGTAAGTGTTCAGTACCTAGTGAAAGACTATTGTGATGATATTATGGATGAAATTGAATATTTGATAGGTAAAATAGTAAAAAAAATTAGCTTGTCTAATCAACAGTAAATCTTATTTCGGCAAGAGTGTAAGCTGCTTATTACTTATTGTTGAATATAAAATGTCGCAAAATTTATCTTGTTTTATTTACCTTTCCGTAAACAATATATTTATATGGTATACTTTTTTATTTATAAATGAAAGAAAGAAAGAAAATCAGTTTTATTGCGCAAAATATAAGACGCATAAATGCCCCTAACAAAATGAGCATAACATGGATAAAAAGATAAAAAGAACATAACACAAATTTAAGGGAAAATATGCGTCCTAAAGCGCGCAATACGGCCCTCGCTAAATAAATAAATAATACCTACTTAACTTTGCATGAATATTGTGATTTGTGTTGTGATATGAACATATTATGTGAAATTGTGTAGTGGGTGGATGCATAGTGTGTTTTCGGAAGAGGAGATTGACAGTGTATATTAGACCACAGATAATACATATAATACGGGTTTGACCATAGTAATATAGGTTTTGACAATGACAGATGACAGTAAGTGAAAAGTCAACAAGAAAAAAAAAACAATATGAACAACATTTGGAAATTAATATAATCTTAAAAACCAGAAGCAGGTTTGTTTAACGAGGAAATTACAAGAAATAGTTTTAACATGAAAATCAACTAAGATTAGTCAAGAACGCGGCAAAATCTTATTCTGTCAAACTATAACATGTCTTGATACAATGACGTTCGAAAAAAGAATCCTCCAAGCATAGATGCACGGCTGAATGGCGAGGTGTCTATGGTCGCTCGTCTCTGCTGCCCTCTTTGTAACTACTGGCAGCTAACACGGCCTCTCCTGACACCCTGACGTCCTCGGCAGGATCTGGGTGAGTCTGGTTGAGTCTCGGAACACCTGCACATGCAATAAGCGAGTTGGACCTGGCTCAATTTCGTCATATTTAAATCACGATTGGTTATCGTGGTCATCATCGGTTTTCTGAGCACATGACACTTTCAGAATAAAAATTATTGGAGGATTTACAAACCTCAAACAAAGTACTGATCCATTTAAACAAAGAAAAATAAATAACATCAACTTTCAATCAAATATCAGGTACAAAATTAATAACAGAACACTGGTATACCACCCAGCGACTGGAAAATAAATAACATCAACTTTAAATCAAATATCAGGTACAAAATTAACAACAGAACACTGGTATACCACCCAGTGTAAGTGTGTCGAGTGTAAGGCTGAAACATATTAGTTGTACACATATACACACACAAGATACAAAGAAATCATGTAAATTATTAACCTGGTTTC
This sequence comes from Helicoverpa assulta, assembly GCA_963856015.1. NCBI lineage: Eukaryota > Metazoa > Arthropoda > Insecta > Lepidoptera > Noctuidae > Helicoverpa > Helicoverpa assulta. Next base: position 15,601,978 of record CAWLCW010000001.1, on the reverse strand, counting down.
GAGTGTAAGGCTGAAACATATTAGTTGTACACATATACACACACAACATACAGAGAAATCATGTAAATTATTAACCTGGTTTCGAGTGTAAGGCTGAAGCATATTAGTTGTAAGAAGAAATCATGGAAGAAGATGTTATCAAGAACAAATATTCGAACTATACGGAAGTCATAGTCAAGTCAAGTCATAGTCAAGCCAGGGGCTCAGTCTATACGGAAGCCATAAGCCAGAGGCTCAGACTATTCGGAAGCCATAAGCCAGGGGCTCAGACTATACAGAAGTCATAAGCCAGGGGCTCAGACCATACGGAAGTCATAAGCCAGGGGCTCAGACCATACGGAAGTCATAAGCCAGGGGCTCAGACCATACGGAAGTCATAAGCCAGGGGCTCAGACCATACGGAAGTCATAAGCCAGGGGCTCAGACCATACGGAAGTCATAAGCCAGGGGCTCAGACCATACGGAAGTCATAAGCCAGGGGCTCAGACCATATGCAAGTCATAAGCCAGGGGCTCAGACTATACGGAAGTCATAAGCCATGGGCTCAGACCATACAGAAGTCATAAGCCAGGGGCTCAGACCATACGAAAGTCATAAGCCAGGGGCTCAGACTATACGGAAGTCATAAGCCATGGGCTCAGACCATACAGAAGCCATAAGCCAGAGGCTCAGACTATTCGGAAGGCATAAGCCAACAGAACCAGCAGGAGCACCAGCACAGCAGCGCTCGTGCCGCAATCAGCAGCACCGGCACAGCAACGCTTGTGCCGCGACCAGGAGCACCGGCAGAGCAGCGCTCGTGCCGCAATCAGCAGCACCAGCATAGAAGCGCTTGGGCCACGACATGGCCGTTACACATTCTCGTGTACAAGTCTGCGAACAAGCACTTACGACATACATTTCGTTCGGCCACTTCTGACCATCCAAATCTGGAAAGCTTTTCGCTCTCAAAGAAATAAATTCAAGGCATGACTTTGAAACTATGTCTCAGAAATATCATTATTACTAATCATGTGTCAGCAACGCTGAAAACACAACTACCATTACGGTTTGATAAGTTACGTGTAGTTAACTTCACTTCAGCTTTTGCTACACAGAATACTTATAGGTGACAATACCAATGGTTGGTACAATATTACACATTTTTCCACTTAATACAGCTAAGAGCATAATTACTTCCGATATGTAATCAAAACAATAGAACAGATCACCTGACCTCAAAGCATTGTCATGTTACAGATTTGAACATTAGTTAACATCAAAAATTAATGCACCCAAATTACATAATCAGTAAAAGAAAATAAAAACTAAGGTCTGAAAACAGACTTTCAATTTGTAAATTGTAAAATGGCACCAAAAATCTAGAGCCTGATGCACAATTTTAACTATTCCATTTCAATGAAAACAAATTGAGTAAGTCAAAATCAAATCAGTGTGCATTTATATCACAAAAGCAGTAAACTTATATTTCTGTGTGGGTACTTGTTGAAACTCTCATGAGCAGAAAGATTAGAAATAAATATTATTGAGCTCATTTACATAGTAAGCCTGTTACTTATCCAATTTCATGGGACAAAAAGATTTCAAATGCAACCAAAAGATGCACATTATTGTTCCAGCTTGTATAACACCTTGTTCAGGCTTTAAAACATTTATCTAACCTTTTGTATAAAAAAACAACCCGTTGGTCACTAGCGATGGCACCTGAGAATATGTATAACTCTCATACACTTTCAGATGTCTTTAACCAATAAACCACCAAGATGGATTACAAGACATGTATTACATAAAGGCTAAATAAAATCGGATTGATCTCACCATTTACATACAGGTAGGTACATTACAGGATTCTTCCCGTAACATCTCAAGCATAGTAGGAGCAAGGCATGTTGTTCACGGACACCACAGAAACTCATTCCACCCGAAACACACGAGTGCAGCATCAGCGTACTAAGCTCGAGCAATTCTCGAGCTGCCTGCATAGCATCTTGAATATACCGTTGCGCAGATTGCAACGCACTGCAATCCATTACAAAATTAAAATAGAACAGCAAAAACTTCGGTAATGGCGGATATCCTTACACCGCGTCGTACTTAATAAAAGTGCCAATAAATCTAAACTGAAATCAAAAACTTTATAGTGGGAGTGAGACTATCCCACTTCTGATCTTAAAAACCAGAAGCAGGTTTGTTTAACGAGGAAATTACAAGAAATAGTTTTAACATGAAAATCAACTAAGATTAGTCAAGAACGCGGCAAAATCTTATTCTGTCAAACTATAACATGTCTTGACACAATGACGTTCGAAAAAAGAATCCTCCAAGCATAGATGCACGGCTGAATGGCGAGGTGTCTATGGTCGCTCGTCTCTGCTGCCCTCTTTGTAACTACTGGCAGCTAACAATAAATTATATTCATATAATATGTGGGTTGGGAGTATTATATAATAATTATAACCTGGAGAAATTCTCATAATTTGAGAAGGTGAGAAGCAGAGGAAGATACATCAAGCCCAGACACAGCAGCTTCACTCTAACAGAAGATTGGATTTCAAAGCAGCCCACACTGAAGAAGATTCCTGAACCAGAGCAAGTATGCCATGACCCATGAGGTATGAAATAATTTTCATGTGCTATGATTGATTTGTTCTAATAATAGTGTTTTTTTTTAGTTGATATTTAAATAAGCCTTTTGTTTTCAGGCATCGCAATGGCGGAGGGAGGTCATTCCAACAGTGTGTGGTCGCAAACTTGAAAGACCCTCTGAAAGCTGTAGTACGATGCATCGGAACAACAAGAGGACAAACAATGGAGCGGATACCATGCTTTAGCTGGTTATGTTTCCATGTTAGCTTTTTGTAGAGATAATTCGGTTTTTCCGTTCTAATTGTGCCGAACAGTAAACTAGCCAAATGTAGCCTCCTCCTAGCAGCCATTTTTAACAAGTTAAGTTCGTTAATGAATGGTGTTACATGACTTCTGCGAGGAATATTTATACAGAAACGAGCACAAGCATTTTGGATCCGCTGGATGACATGTACAGTTTTTGAAAGAAGGCATGGTCCATATACTACATCACCAGGTATCTTATTCCATATAAAACCTTCAACCTATAAAAACAGTTACGAAGGACATTGTTAATATGAGACTCAATAAATAATAAATTGAGGTAAAAAAATCTTTAAAAACAAGCTTTTATTTAAATGCGCTAAAAAGAAAAAAATAAACTTTTACTGTAACTTTACTGTCAACTTATAACGACATTTCAAATTTAACATATTTGACACAATTTATATGTTTTAAAAGCTTGTCGCGATTTTACTAAGAAAGTAAATACGAGTACTTAAATCTCGCGACAAACTAGACAACTAAAAATAACTAGTCCGCCATCTTGTATATTCAGCCATGTTGGATTAAGGATGACGTCACATAGCTTAACATGCATTGTCATCCAAACTAAACATGTACGCAAAATTTCAGCTCAATCGGTTGAGGGCAAGTGCCTTAAAATTGAGTTGTAAAATTTCACCCGAACACACACATAGTTACATACATACATACATACATACATACATTGCAAGTTAAATAAAAGCTTGTAAAAATAAAAAAAACAACAAAGTACTTTATAATATTTATTTGGCATACAAGTAGATATACATGTTATCAACACGATGTGTTTTACATTCACATAATAGTAAATTATGATATACACAAAACATAATAATTACAAAACATAAACAAAACATACCTAAATACGAATTCTTATTAAAGTATTGTACCATAATGTCCCCAAGGCACAGTTTCAAAACTGTTTTTTATCATTTGCCGTTTATTGTCATCTCTGTTAAGAATTAACTTATTCAATTTTTGTGTAAAAATGCAATGATTTTTTGACCGTATTATATACGTATATCTCTTATATTTTAAAGCTCTTTTATATTTTTCAATATCTAATTTTTTTGTTACCGGCTTTGTAACCCCTTTTGCCTTTTTTATGGTATTTTTCTCTGACTGTATACAATATAATTTAGCACGTAAACCAACGAATTCTGAGATCACATCTCCTCCCATTTCGTCTTTGAAATAACCCGGTAATTGCATGTTAGCTTTTGGCATACTATATATATTATTTTCTACGAAATTGCTTGTATCATGTCAGTGTAAAACTCATCAGTTTTTATGTGATATAGAAGGCTATCAGTGTCCGTATAACACAGTTTTATGTTATCTCCATAGATCTTTTTCATAACCGAATAATGAAAATTATATAAATGTGTTTTAGATATTTCGAGTATAGAAAATCCAATACAAATGGGGCGATCTAAAACTACTTTTATTTAACTGTATAGCCACCAAATTTTTGTCTAAAATTGTCAAGTCTTTAAAGTTTGGAGCACTTATATATTTTTCAGCCCCATGTAATTTGTTAGTTGTATTTAATTTATCTTTCCATACCTGAACTAGTCGAACATCAAGTTGTTTGCGCTTGTATTTAATCGTTTTCCCAAAAATAGAGTTGTTTTGTTTTTTGAAAAAATCTCTTTCAAAATCTGACTTAGCTTTTTGTCTTAGAGATGTATTTAATGAAATATATGGCTCTAAAAAATTATCTTGGAAGAATGTTAGTATTCTATGTATTTTAAGTAATATTAAACCATTTTTTAAACACTCTTGTAAATGTAAATAATGGATTACAAAACGATATTTGTTATACAGATTTGCTATTAATTTTTTACATTGCCTTTGCAAAGGAGAAAACTTTTCGGCTGCAAAAGGCAAATCTGAATGGGAATTATGAATGCTAGTTGGATAATGTAAATCTACTTCAAGAATATAACCTTGTTTGCTCTTTTTAGATACATTCATGACATTGAAATTGACTATTTCATTTTCGTTCATAAATTTAAAATTACGCATAGGCAGTTTTTGCATCATAGCAAATCCATATAAGTTAACACAGTCTAGGTAAATTAGATAGGAGCTTGGCTCTTTATTATTATAAGAGGATAGATATTTATTATTAGCTTTAGCATATCTCAGTGAACACTGGGCAAGACCACCTCGAATTCCATCTTCTAACATTTGGTACATATCAACATCCGAAATTAATTCCAGCTCAACTTTAGTGTGTAACAGCATAGCATCCCAACTTAATGATGGGGATGAAACATAGAAACACGGATCCAAACTATAATAATTTAAACTCATATCTCTAAATTTTTCAAAAATATCACATAGTAAAAGTACGTCGCATTTCAAATATAGGTCCGTATACTCTCCCAAATTTTTTATTTTGAAACTGTCCCACACTTTTTTAGCATGTTGATAATCATCTGTTGAAATATGTTCCCCGGTAAGTTTGTTAAAAAATTTAGATCGCTCAGGCAGTTGAGTTTCGTTATATTTTTCCCATGTATCTATGTAGTCGTAACAGTACACCCCTTTTCTACGAACTAATTGAAATAAGTTTTCATTAGGAAAATACAATTGCATGTGATGAAAATCGTTTGAATGTAAAGTTTTTGCCAATTTATCTAAACTAGTACTCAAAAAATTAAATGAATCTATAAATTTTAACTGAGCGGTATTTGTTTTATCAATCGGTATGAACTTAGTAAACGAGATATATTTTTCTTTTGATTTAGGAATCAAATTGATTCTACCAAGGATACCAGATAATTCTTTAATAAATAAATGAGAATCATATCCAGAGAGATTATGAAAAATTATTGGTATAAATTGACATTTTTTTAAATTTAAATTGCAGTTATTATGTGCGGGACCTCTATATTTACCTGTGAAATGATCATGGTCTTTAACAATTTTATCGTTTTTAACAAATTGAGTTTTACATATGTGACATGTTGTAGCTTCATTATGAACAGTTAACTCCTCAGGGGTAAGAGGTAACATAGGCCTATCTTCTTGTAAAATATTATAAAGCCTTTTGACATCATTTATTATTGTTTTAACAAATGTTTGGCTGCAATTTGGGCCTCTATAACTTACAAAATCATTCAGGTCGGGTTTAGCCTTGCAGCAAATATAGTAAGCAAATGAGGATGCTTTATGTGCTTGTACACTTTCAGTAAAAATGGATTTATTTTTGTCCGAGTATTCACATAATAAACTTTCAAAATCACCATATATCACAATAGGTATACTTTGAGTTCTTTCAAAGTTCACAAAATGTAATTTGCTATGTTCTTCAGGTAAAATGGTTTGTTTTCTACCGCAGTTGTGATTCATCAATTTATTTATTGTGCCATAGTATAAAAAACATTCATCGCATAAAAATACTTTAGACTTGTGTTTAGTTAATTGACGATGCAAAAGGCGACTAAAGTCTTTTATTAAACAAAAATGTGCTTTTCCATTTTGAAATATGTATAACAGATTAGCATGGATAAGCTTGCGTTTACATGTCAAATATAAAGGACCTGTTACATGATTATTAGAGTCCAGACCATAAACATTCACACTTATTAATGTCACATAAAAACTGATGACTTTTACACTGACATGAAAAATAATATTACTTATTTTGATACAAGCAATTTCGTAGAAAATAATATATATAGTATGCCAAAAGCTAACATGCAATTACCGGGTTATTTCAAAGACGAAATGGGAGGAGATGTGATCTCAGAATTCGTTGGTTTACGTGCTAAATTATATTGTATACAGTCAGAGAAAAATACCATAAAAAAGGCAAAAGGGGTTACAAAGCCGGTAACAAAAAAATTAGATATTGAAAAATATAAAAGAGCTTTAAAATATAAGAGATATACGTATATAATACGGTCAAAAAATCATTGCATTTTTACACAAAAATTGAATAAGTTAATTCTTAACAGAGATGACAATAAACGGCAAATGATAAAAAACAGTTTTGAAACTGTGCCTTGGGGACATTATGGTACAATACTTTAATAAGAATTCGTATTTAGGTATGTTTTGTTTATGTTTTGTAATTATTATGTTTTGTGTATATCATAATTTACTATTATGTGAATGTAAAACACATCGTGTTGATAACATGTATATCTACTTGTATGCCAAATAAATATTATAAAGTACTTTGTTGTTTTTTTTATTTTTACAAGCTTTTATTTAACTTGCAATGTATGTATGTATGTATGTATGTATGTATGTATGTAACTATGTGTGTGTTCGGGTGAAATTTTACAACTCAATTTTAAGGCACTTGCCCTCAACCGATTGAGCTGAAATTTTGCGTACATGTTTAGTTTGGATGACAATGCATGTTAAGCTATGTGACGTCATCCTTAATCCAACATGGCTGAATATACAAGATGGCGGACTAGTTATTTTTAGTTGTCTAGTTTGTCGCGAGATTTAAGTACTCGTATTTACTTTCTCAGTAAAATCGCGACAAGCTTTTAAAACATATAAATTGTGTCAAATATGTTAAATTTGAAATCCAAACTAATATTATAAATGCGAAAGTAACTCTGTCTGTCTGTCTGTCTGTCTTTCTGTCTGTCTGTCTGTCTTTTCTTCACGCCTAAACTACTGAACCGATTTGTGTGAAATTTGGTACAGACATAGTTTGAAACTTGAGAAAGGACATAGGATAGTTTTTATTACAAAAAATAAAAATAAAAAATAAAATTTATTACGGACATACAGTGCCATCTATTGGTCAAATGTCGAAATGCTGTTCCTATGCTCCGTAGATAGATGTCGTTAATCGCGCAATGGTGTCATTACACGTGTTCGGTTCATGTTATTGTTGTAATTCATCGGAAAATCCATCAGAAAAATGTAAATAAACAGTAAAAAGGTGTAAAAAAATTAATATTAATATAATAAAAGTTTTACTACAAAGAAAATGCTCTAACGGAGTATAGATAATTCTATTAGTACTACGCGCAATTGTGTCGATCGTTACACGAGTTCGGTTCATGTTGTTTTAATTCATCGGAAAAAAGTAAATAAATAGTAAAAAGGTATGAAAAAAATAATAACAATATAATACTACTTTTAGTACAAAGAAAATGCCCGAACGGAGTATAGATAAATAATCCGAGTTGTCACTATGCTCGATAGATGGCGTTGGGATCGAAATAGATCGCGCTATGGTTTCGTTACACGCATTTGGTTGGGTATCGGCCGAGCGCTTCGGTACCGTCGTGGAAAAATTGTATTGTCGGTTGTATGGTCGTTTATGTGGATTGGTCCTGTTTCGTAAAGTTCTAATTTGGTTCCGTTGTATTTGTCGATTTGGTACAGACATAGTTTGGAACTCGAGAAAGGACATAGGATAGTTTTTATCCCAAAAATCCTGCGGGAGCGGGAACGTCTCAAAAATCCCGCGAGATCGGGAACTATGTGGGTAAAACCAAAAATCTGCCGGAAGTCACTATTCCACGCGAACGAAGTCGCGGGCAAAAGCTAGTGTCGTTATAAGTTGACAGTAAAGTTACAGTAAAAGTTTATTTTTTTCTTTTTAGCGCATTTAAATAAAAGCTTGTTTTTAAAGATTTTTTTACCTCAATTTATTATTTATTGAGTCTCATATTAACAATGTCTTTCGTAACTGTTTTTATAGGTTGAAGGTTTTATATGGAATAAGAAGATACCTGGTGATGTAGTATATGGACCATGCCTTCTTTCAAAAACTGTACATGTCATCCAGCGGATCCAAAATGCTTGTGCTCGTTTCTGTATAAATATTCCTCGCAGAAGTCATGTAACACCATTCATAAACGAACTTAACTTGTTAAAAATGGCTGCTAGGAGGAGGCTACATTTGGCTAGTTTACTGTTCGGCACAATTAGAACGGAAAAACCGAATTATCTCTACAAAAAGCTAACATGGAAACATAACCAGCTAAAGCATGGTATCCGCTCCATTGTTTGTCCTCTTGTTGTTCCGATGCATCGTACTACAGCTTTCAGAGGGTCTTTCAAGTTTGCGACCACACACTGTTGGAATGACCTCCCTCCGCCATTGCGATGCCTGAAAACAAAAGGCTTATTTAAATATCAACTAAAAAAAAACACTATTATTAGAACAAATCAATCATAGCACATGAAAATTATTTCATACCTCATGGGTCATGGCATACTTGCTCTGGTTCAGGAATCTTCTTCAGTGTGGGCTGCTTTGAAATCCAATCTTCTGTTAGAGTGAAGCTGCTGTGTCTGGGCTTGATGTATCTTCCTCTGCTTCTCACCTTCTCAAATTATGAGAATTTCTCCAGGTTATAATTATTATATAATACTCCCAACCCACATATTATATGAATATAATTTATATTAATTTCCAAATATTGTTCATATTGTTTTTTTTTTCTTGTTGACTTTTCATTTACTGTCATCTGTCATTGTCAAAACCTATATTACTATGGTCAAACCCGTATTATATGTATTATCTGTGGTCAAATATACACTGTCAATCTCCTCTTCCGAAAACACACTATGCATCCACCCACTACACAATTTCACATAATATGTTCATATCACAACACAAATCACAATATTCATGCAAAGTTAAGTAGGTATTATTTATTTATTTAGCGAGGGCCGTATTGCGCGCTTTAGGACGCATATTTTCCCTTAAATTTGTGTTATGTTCTTTTTATCTTTTTATCCATGTTATGCTCATTTTGTTAGGGGCATTTATGCGTCTTATATTTTGCGCAATAAAACTGATTTTCTTTCTTTCTTTCATTTATAAATAAAAAAGTATACCATATAAATATATTGTTTACGGAAAGGTAAATAAAACAAGATAAATTTTGCGACATTTTATATTCAACAATAAGTAATAAGCAGCTTACACTCTTGCCGAAATAAGATTTACTGTTGATTAGACAAGCTAATTTTTTTTACTATTTTACCTATCAAATATTCAATTTCATCCATAATATCATCACAATAGTCTTTCACTAGGTACTGAACACTTACACGAGCATTATTATTTTCACAGCAATTAATTCCTGAAACAGTGTCACCACTCAGATCATAAACTGCTATATTTATCAAATGATGACATTTTCCTGGTTCATTTCGAATAACATAAGACAAAGATGTGTCCAGCTTCCTTTTTTTAGTCTTCTTGGAACTTTGAGCTTGATTATTCTGAGAGTCTTTAACTGGTAAATGTTGCTGATTTGTTAAGTTTTCAAAATACGTTTTGTAGTTTGCCTCCTGTAGATCCTCAGAATTGGGCTGTGAAAATACAATTTATTAACATCTAAAATAGTAACATAAATAAATACATTAGAAGCTGAATACTATCTAGGGTATTCTGGAAAAGTTCATAACTACACTGACGGACTAATAGGCTCCATCAAAGTTCAACACGCGCCTACCCTAGAAAAGTGGAAAGGGCTATTCAATTTTTTTTTAACAAGTCTTTGTTGCAGTTTCTTTGTCTGAACTTTGTCTAACGATGATGAATAAAGTAATATTTACTAACCTCTTGTATTTCTGTCTGATCAACTTCGTTCAAAGGAGTTGTGATCAGACTGCCGACCTATTCAGAAAGGTTAAACAAATAACGCGTAAACCCAAACCTTCATCGTGGGTAATTGACGACAGAGATGGCAACCCGATTCACGAAGTAGCTCAAATCTCGGAAAGATGGAGAGAATACTGTGAAGAGCTCTACCGGGAAGAATCTCAGATGCCCTCTCCGGTGGAAGTCATTACGGAAGAAGAACCCAACATACTCCGCTCTGAAGTCGAAGATGCGATTCGCAAGTTGAAGAGAAACAAAGCACCAGGACCCGATACAATTACAGCATAAGTCTTAAAAGGTTTAGGACCAAACGGAATAACCCGTCTGCTCGAAATCTGCAATAAGATATGGCATACCAGAAAATGGCCCTCAGACTGGGTGCACTCGTCCATCCTTCCTCTTCACAAAAAAGGTTCAATAAGAAGTTGTAATAACTACAGAACTATATCTCTGATATCACACGCGAGCAAAATCCTCCTACATGTCATCAACGGGAGATTAAGATCATATCTCGATTGGCAAATACCTCAGGAACAGGCAGGTTTTGTCAAAGGAAGAGGAACCAGAGAGCAAATATTGAACATCCGACTCATTGTGGAGAAATGCTACGAATATAACAACCCAACTTTCATGTGCTTCGTGGATTATCAAAAAGCCTTTGATTGCGTAAAGTGGGTAAAACTTTGGCAAATATTGACTGAAGTAGGAGTTCCCAACCACCTGGTATCGCTGATTCGGAGTCTGTATGAATCGGGGTATGGTACAGTCACCGTAGGAGGAGCTACATCAAGTCAGTTTAAGTTCCGAAAAAGTGTTCGCCAGGGATGCGTCATCTCTCCTATCTTATTTAACATATATGGAGAATATATAATGCGGAAAACACTGGAAAACTGGCGAGGCGGTACCAAGATAAACGGAGTCAGAATATCTAATCTCCGGTATGCGGATGATACCACCCTCCTAGCATCATCGGAAGCAGAAATGGCGGAACTACTTAACCGTCTCGAGACGGTCAGTCTACAAATGGGTCTTGCTATCAATAAATCCAAGACCAAACTCATGGTGATTGACCGTTTTGCAACGATCCAACGTACCAACCTCCTACAAGAATATGAGACTGTGGATCAATTTCAGTACCTTGGATCTACAATCACGAACAAAGGCAGTAGTGAACCTGAGATTAGAAGGCGCATTGGATTGGCTAGGACAGCAATGACCGAACTGAGTAAGGTGTGGAAAGACAGGAATATCACAAATCGGACCAAAATGCACCTCGTTCGCATACTTGTCTTCCCCATTGCCTTCTATGGTGTAGAAACGTGGACAATCAAGGCCACCCTCAGGCAGAAAATCGACGCCTTTGAAATGTGGTGCTGGCGCAGAATGCTGAGGATACCATGGACAGCCTACCGCACAAACGTTTCTATACTGAAAGAGCTAAAAATAGACAAAACTCAGCGCCTGTCCACAGACTGCTTGCAAAGGATCGTGAGATATTTTGGCCATATTGCTCGCAGAGATGCCAATAATTTAGAGCGCCTGATAGTGACCGGAAAAGTAGAAGGAAGGAGACCGAGAGGCCGAAGTCCCATACGGTGGTCTGACCAAGTAACTAAAGAGCTGGAGATGCCTATGAATGTTGCAATTTATTAACATCTAAAATAGTAACATAAATAAATACATTAGAAGCTGAATACTATCTAGGGTATTCTGGAAAAGTTCATAACTACACTGACGGACTAATAGGCTCCATCAAAGTTCAACACGCGCCTACCTTAGAAAAGTGGAAAGGGCTATTCAATTTTTTTTTAACAAGTCTTTGTTGCAGTTTCTTTGTCTGAACTTTGTCTAACGATGATGAATAAAGTAATACTTACTAACCTCTTGTATTTCTGTCTGATCAACTTCGTTCAAAGGAGTTGTGATTTGAGAATCAACATTATCAAATACAAATCTGTTAAGTCCTCCAATGTCGAGAATGCTGGGGCTGTATGACATGATTCTGAAAATAAAACTTAAGTGAGATATCTAATTATCCACATTAAAAATATAGTGATAATTTTTTGTACATTAAAAACTTACCAATAAAACTTAATTTATCCGCTAAAAACAGGTCCTGCTTCGACTAACTATGGCAGCATAATGAAATATGACGCAACATGAAATTAAATCAATTAGGTATTAAAAATATAATATTGTATACCTAATACAAGAATACAAAAATTAACTTAAACAAACATGTTAAATCCTGTATTTATGTTTTATGTAATATATCTTATTTAGTGTTAAAGGTATAGCTGCCTATAAATATGTGTGTTAGACACTCATTACAGTAATTGTCAAAATGAAGTTGATCAAGCAACCCATATCTTTGAAAGTTAACAATATAGATTTAAATGAATCTTCTCATCAGATCAGACATAGTCCTTTATTGCCGAATACGATTCGATGTGCGGTCCATCGAACTGTGGTAAAACTAACGTTATGATTAGTTTGTTGTTACATGAAAATGGTCTAAAATTTAAAAATCTTTATCTTTATTCCAAAACTTCATTTCAACCAAAATATCGTTTCTCGAGTCAAGTATTAAGAAGAGTGCCACAGATGAACTTCTATAAGTTTAACGATGATAAAGAGGTCATTTCTCCGACTGAAGCTTTACCAAATTCTGTATTTATATTTGATGATGTTGCATGTGAAAATCAAATAAACATCCGCAATTATTTCTGCATGGGTAGACACAAACAAATAGATTGTTTCTATTTATCTCAAACCTATTCGAAAATTCCGAAACAACTATTACGTGACAATGTGAATTTTCTTATTAGAGGTATATTCAAACAAGATGATGTGAATTTAAAACATATTTATGAAGAACATGTTAGTTCTGATTTACAGTGGAAAGAGTTCAGAAATCTATGTCAAACTGTTTGGAGTAAACCTTATAATTTTCTACTTATTAATAAAGAATCGTCATTAAATAACGGAAGGTACAGACAGAATTTGATATGTTTTTTAAATTTGACTGACTGTTTATATATCTGCATGTAAGTAATTAACATGCAAAATCAAATTCAGTATAATTTGTTCTTTAGCTTAATACAGTTGTGATAACACGTATTACAACATGGAAAAAAATATTAAAATAGAATTAATTAAATCTGTTGACTCCATAAAAAATAAAATAAAACAAATGAAAAACCAGGAACATTCTATGAACTTGTCACTTGATAAAATGTTAAAACTTGTTACAGATCCCCTTAAAACCCTAGTTGATTCGAACAAAACAATAGAAAAAAAACCAAATTTTGAAAATACATGCTTTAATTTTGAAGATATGGAATTGGGTGACAATAATACTAGCTCATCTACAAAGTTTGAAGAATGCTGCGATCCAGAACTGAATTCTATGCAGTTCGTTAAAAAGTCTCCCCAGACAAAATTACTGGAAGATCTAGAAATATCATTAGAGGGCTATGACATCCATGATATTTATGATGGGATAAATATACCTTTTGGAATTAGGAGTGCAAACAAAAAATTATTAATGGGTAATTCAATAGTTTCATTTTCTAAAATTGATAGTGTGAATGATGATAATGTCATTTTAATTAAAGTTGGTGACAAAAGCTACAATTTAACTCTTGGTTTAAAAGAACTTTTACTTCGAAAAAAACCTGATTTAAAACTAATATCGAGCAAAGATAAACTTGTCTATAAAGATATGTTGCATTATACAAATGCACATAAGAGAGATTTCAATCCTAATGCACAAATTAGAGGCGATAAAGGTATAAAATATCGTGAAATAATCAAACCATTGTTTTCTGAATCGTTAAACAGTAATATTGTTACTAAATTTGGAGGAAGCTTACCAACGCTAAAGAAATACAAAAAAGATGCTGACTTGGTATATTGGGACGATCCTAACAAACTCGTTGAGAGATTGAAACTATTAATTGCTTCCCGAGATGCTGGTAATACAAACCATGATAATGAAATTTTATCAATAATTGAGGAATTAAAAGAAGCTGGCATAATTAAATAATAAATAGTTGTAATACTATGCTTTTTATTCAGTATTAAAGCTGAATTCAATACAAATATACTGAACTGTGAGCAAAGCTGACGTAGTAAACGAAATTCATAAAAATGCAAGGGTGAACTATCCACGAAGACATGTTATCATGAAAGATATAGATGACTTGTGGCAAGCAGACTTAATTGATATGCAATCAATTTCAAAAGAAAATAAAAATTACGGATATATTCTTGCTGTTATTGACACATTTTCGAAATATGCTTGGGCCTTTCCTATGAGAAGTAAAACCAAAGAAGATGTGTGTAACTCTTTCAAAACTTTATTGAATAAAGGGCGTGTTCCTAAAAATCTGCAAACGGATAATGGAGCAGAATTTTATAATAACAAATTTCAGAAGCTTATGGCATCGTATCATATTAACCATTATTCAACCTTCTCAACAAAAAAGGCTTCAATAGTTGAACGATTTATCAAAACATTGAAATCTAAAGTCTATAAGGAATTTAGTTTAAAAGGCAATTACAATTGGGTAAATAGTACCCTCAACGAGGTTATTTACAAATACAATCACACTCACCATCGCACCATAAATGAAATCCCCGCTAATGTGGACAACAATAATAAAAAACTGATATTAGAAAGGTATTTAAAGTTGCTAAAAAATGATAATTTAAAAAGCAAGTATAAAGTAGGTGATTATGTGCGTATCAGTAAATACAAAGGAACATTTGAAAAAGGTTATACTCCCAACTGGTCAACAGAAATATTTAAAATTCGTAAAATACAAAATACAACTCCTATAACTTACATAATAGAAGATACTTACTATCAGAGGTCAGCCTATTTTAGGTGCATTTTATACACAAGAACTTCAAAAAACAAAACATCCCAATGTATATCTAGTTGAGAAAGTTCTTAGAAGAAAAGGTAGCAGGGTTTTGGTAAAATGGCTAGGTTTGTCTTCAGCTGAAAACAGTTGGATTGATAAATCGAATGTTATATTATAAATAAAATAATATTAACAACAAAATCGAATCGCATAACTATTTATTAAAGTATTCAAACCGGAATCATCAGTCTTATAATGTGTTTTGGAGAGAGCAGTCTTCTCAATTGGCTTATTAATAATTTACCATTTGAATTACACTTACCCGGATATAATTGCTGTGGTTCTGGTACTAAATTAATAAAAGGACTTGCACAAGGAGATAACGGTGTAAATAAGTTGGACGAATATTGCAAAGATCACGATATTGCATATCACAAGTGATCAAACTTGAAAGAGCGACATAAGGCTGATTTAATTTTGTTAAAAATGGCAAAACAGCGAGCGGTTGCTTCCGATGCCAGTACAGGTGAAAAACTTGCGGCACGCTTAGTAAGAAAGGCTATGTCGGCAAAAATTAAAACTGGTTCTGGTTTGAGGAAAAAACGTTCTTCAAAAGTTACATCCGGAAAAGGATTAAAAAGTAAATTAAAAACTGTTATTACAAAAGCAAAAAGACACATAAAAAAATTAAAACCTAAGAGCAAGAAAATGGCTATAGAATTAGCTATTGCCGCTACCAGAGAATTAGCTGACGATTCATCGATTAAGCTCCCCCGTGTTATTCCTATTCCAAAAACTGGGGGAGTACTACCTCTGATTCCTATTTTTGCTGGGTTATCAGCGGCGGGAGCTTTAGCAGGCAGTGCAGCTGGTATTGCTAAAACCATAAATGAATACAAAATGGCTAAAAAGCTGTATGAGGAATCGAGGAGACACAATGAAAAATGGAAGCTCTATGTATTGGGAAAGGACTACACCTTAAACCACGTAAAGATGGCCTTGGAATTTTCGTATCAAAAGAAAAAAACTAAGATATCGGCTACCCAAACGGGCCTTAACTAACTTTGACATTTTAAAGTATGGAAATAGAATTCCTCATTTTAGAGGTGTTTTTATGAGAGATGAGCTCCCTAAATACAAGGGCGGATCCACCGTTGTGGGCACGATGGGCATGCCCACAACCTTAATAGACTTGTGACGTCACACTTTTACGGTCTTTTGACATCGATAGGCTGATGATAACACAAGGGAACAAAATAATATTTTTTTGCATGAAATTTTATGACTGTTGTTTATTAATTCGAGGTCACCATATTTTTTTTCAAACAGCTTTAGCTTTTGAGGTACTTTTTTGTCCCAAAACTCAAAAAAATTCGCGATCGCTACGCTCGCGGCTTCTTCACTTTGCAGTGGTGTAACCGTGATTTGCACAAAGCTCCATTAAAATTAAAGCTTCATTAAATCTACTGCTGACACTTATTATCTTGTTGACAAAGAAAGAGTCAGCAATAGATTTAAAGAAGCTTTAACTTTAATGGAGCTTTGTGCAACTGACGTCAAGTCCAATGTCGAAAACGTTACATTAGTTTAAGTTAAAATTGAAAGTAAAAAAGGACAGCACCCCCATAACGCCCTCTTTTAGCACTTTCTGGTTAAGAAGAAGCGGTGAAGAACAAACTTCCCAGCAACACAGCTGTCTATTACAATAAAATTATTATTAGGTATTTACCATAGGCACTATTTTGCATTTTTTAGTTGTTTTGGTACATTTTTTTGTTCCAAAACTCAAAAAATTTCGCGCTCGCTGCGCTCGCGATTTTTTCACTTGGCAGTGACTGTTTTTTACTTGTTTGCATGATTTCGTGTCCCAAGACTCCAAAATTTTGCGCTCGCTACGCTCACAGCTTCTTAATTTCACAGTACTTCTCTTATAATTTCTTTAGGTATGTTTGTGGCACAGAACTCAAAAATTTCGCGCTCGCCTCGCTCGCGCAACTTTACACGGTTTTGTACTACGTCTTCGCTTTTGGTTTTATAACTTGGTAACTACAACAAAATCTAAAAATGTTCGGGCTTGCTACGCTCGCGCAAAAAAAACTACTCACAATCTTTCCATACATAGGGGTGCTTGAGAAATAATTGCACCCGGTACATAACACGCGTTTTTAGCACTATTAGATTTGTTCGTAATTTTATTTGAACGTTTTTTTTGGGGTGCTCAATAGGTAGCCGCCGCGGGTGCCACGCGATGCTACGCCGCCACTGGTAAAAGTTGCCAAAACCAAATACGTCAAACTCTCCCTATATTGGCTTACTGGCTACTAGAAAAAAATATAAGTTATTGATTGAAATAGGTTTGGATCGAAACTGACTCTATTTTTTTTAAATCGGGTCCGACTTCCTCCTAAGTTTATTTTCATTCGTAATGCCAATGTCCTGATGCTCAGAAAAAAGGAAATAATGTAATTCAAAAGTTCATAAACGACTTGCATAATTATTGTTAATGAGCATGTTCCGACTCGTACTTTCGCCGATTTTCTAGTAGCTGTGACCACAACCTTTTTTGAGGGCTGGATCCGCGCTTGCCTAAATATCCGTATAAAAAAGAATGTGGAGTTATTAATTTAGATAGTTCTAAAAATCCTGGTTCTCATTGGGTAGCCTATGCAAAACATAATGATTATGTTGAATATTTCGACAGTTATGGAAATCTTAAACCTCCAAAGGAATTTATAAAATATGTAGGTTCTAACATTCAATATAATTATGAAAATTTACAACGTGATCACCCCTTCAATTGTGGACATCTATGTTTAAATTTTTTAAAGAATTTTTGGTATAATCAAGAAATAAAATAAACCGGATCATTGTAAAGAGTTCAGTATACAAGCATGTCTACTACGGTTACCATCTCTGGAAATAAATCAGAACTGGTCTCGTATTTTCAACCACCTCTTCATTTATCTGATCAATACGAGTGCGGTTTGCTATACTTTTCAGTATTCAAAACAAGACCGAATGTGTCCGCTATTAACAGCAGTTCAACAGCTGTAATCAGAATCGAATGTGATCTTGTGCACGGTTCATATTAGAACGGATTACCGACTCATTTTATTCACGAATTCATATCTGATACTGCTTCAAGTCACGGCTACATAGAAATACCCCAGAACATTATTTACTTCCCAGTGAACAAAAATATAATTTCATCCATATCTGTCAGAATTGTCGATCAGTTTGGTTACTGTATTGATTTTGGTGAAGAACATATTCAATTACGTCTTCATTTAAGAAAAGCAAAATGATAGTATATGATAAAAACCCTCCAGTGAAAATAAAACGTCCTATTCCGTCAACAACCGTTAAGGTGCACAGACGTAAGAAAAACGTGAAGAAATTGACTAAATCAAATAAAGATTTCCTTAAAGCTTTAGGGTTTAAAGTATGAGTATACTACAGATTACTGATTTACCACACTTCGATAGTTCAATCGAGAGTTATGAAGTCCATTCATACAATCCCTACAATAACAGCTTTAGAGAAAACGATGAAATCAGAATCCCCATACATCAGCAAGATATATACGTGCTACCATCAGCCAGTTCAATCTACATCGAAGGTCAGGCAAAGCTGTTCGGTAAGGATGGGCACCCGATCAAAAAAACTGTTACGTTCACTAATAACCCTATTATGCATTTGTTTCAAGACATCAGATACGAAATGAATGGAATTGAAATAGATCGTATAAAAAATTCCGGAATAACATCAACAATAAAGTCTTACATCTCATTAAATGAAGCAGAAAGTAAAGTTGCTGCATTATGGGGTTGGAATTTAAACGGGTTCCAAAGTGATGGGCATTTTAGTGCTGTGGTACCATTAAATAAGATTTTAGGGTTTGCCGAGGATTACAATAAAATTGTGATAAATTGTAAACACGAACTTATATTGAATAGGAGTAATTCTAACTTAAATAGCGTTATTCTTACTGATGAAGTCGTTCAGTTTCAAATAGATATACAAAGGGTGCAATGGAGAGTGCCACACATAAAAGTTTCAGATCGAGAACGTTTAATCATCATCATCAGCCTATCGCAGTCCACTGTTGGACATAGGCCTCTCCAAGTGCACGCCACTGAGATCGATTTTCGGCTTCTCGCATCCAGCTCCTGCCAGCCGTCTTGCGCAAGTCATCACTCCACCGTGCCTGAGGACGTCCTACACTACGCTTGCCGAGGCGCGGTCTCCACTCTACCTCTAGAACTCGTTTACCCCAACGGTTATCGGTTCTTCGGCTAATATGGCCAGCCCACTGCCACTTCAGCTTGCTGATTCGGTGGGCTATGTCGATGACCTTGGTTCTCTGCTAATATGGCCAGCCCACTGCCACTTCAGCTTGCTGATTCGGTGGGCTATGTCGATGACCTTGGTTCTCTGACGGATTACCTCATTTCTGATGCGATCCCTCAGAGAAATGCCGAGCATAGCCCTTTCCATAGCCCGCTGAGCGACTTTAAACTTGTGAACCAGCCGTACCGACAGTGTCCACGTTTCGGCTCCGTAAGTCATGACAGGTAGGACGCACTGATTGAAGACTTTTGTCTTTAGGCACTGTGGGATCGACGATGTTAGGACTCGACGTAGCTTCCCAAATGCAGCCCAACCCAACTGAATTCTCCTATTCACCTCGTCCTCAAAGTTGTTTCTACCTAACTGCAATGTCTGCCCGAGGTATACATATTTCCGAACAACTTCGAGAACGGCGCCGTGTATCGCAATCGGTTCCGGTAGAACATGTTCATTGAACATGACCTTGGTTTTGTCCAAGTTCATCCGTAGGCCGATGCGTAGAGA
This sequence comes from Helicoverpa assulta, assembly GCA_963856015.1. Taxonomy (NCBI): domain Eukaryota; kingdom Metazoa; phylum Arthropoda; class Insecta; order Lepidoptera; family Noctuidae; genus Helicoverpa; species Helicoverpa assulta. The sequence continues at coordinate 15,581,761 of CAWLCW010000001.1, read as the reverse complement.
AGATTCAGCCAGGTCGTTCAGCATCTGTTGTAGGTCCTGCAGCGTTTCCGCCATGATGACGATATCGTCAGCAAATCGCAAGTGAGAGATGTGTTCGCCATTGATGTTGATGCCTCGCCCTTTCCAGTTCAGCGTCTTGAACATATCCTCCATTGCATTAGTGAACAGTTTCGGGGAAATAACATCCCCTTGTCTCACTCCTCGATGCAACGGTATGGGCCTTGTTTGCTGATTCTGTACTTGGACGGACATTGTAGCGGCTTCGTAGAGACATCTCATCACTTGGATGTATCGCCAATCTACTTGACAACGCTGCAGGGACTCCAGAACAGACCAGATTTCAACCGAGTCAAAGGCCTTCTCATAGTCCACAAATGCTAGACACAGGGGCTGATTATACTCTTCGGTCTTCTGTATAATCTGCCGCACTGTGTGGATGTGGTCTATGGTGCCGTATCCGCTCCGAAACCCGGCCTGCTCCGGTGGTTGGAATTCGTCGAGTCTTCGCGCAAGTCGGTTCGTGATCACTCTTGAGAACAGCTTATAGACGTGGCTTAGGAGGGAAATGGGTCGATAGTTCTTCAGCTGGGTTTTGTCTCCCTTCTTGAAGAACAGGACGACAACACTCCTACTCCACGCCCCTGGAGTTCTCCCTTCAAACAGGACGGCATTAAAAAGCTTCTGGAGCTCCCCCAGTACGGGCTTCCCTCCTGCTTTTAAAAGCTCTGTTGTAATGCCATCCTCGCCAGGGGCTTTTCCATTTTTGAGCTGTCTCAGAGCGATCTCGATTTCGTCACTGCTGACTTCTGGCAGGTCTTCGGTGAAATGGCGTGTTAATGTGGCTCTAGAATCCTCATTTCCGGGATCAGGTCGAGATGCATGCGATGCGTATAGCCGGCCATAGAAATTTTCCACTTCCGAAAGGACTGCCGGCACCGAAGAAACGACTTCTCCACTTGTTGTGGTCAACTTCGTCAAGTGGCTTCTTCCAAGAGATTGTACGAACACCTTTGACCCCCGATTTAGCTCAATTGCTCTTTCAATGTCAAGAGTATTGGAGCACCGGAGGTCGCGTCGTACGTGCTTGTTGATCTCTTGGTTTAGAGCCCGCTTAGCTGACGAAGTGACAGGCGGGTTTTCACGTCGTTTCTTCATAAGCCCTAATGTCTCTTCCGAAAGCTTTGATTTCTTGCCCTTACGCTGCATGTTACAGAATCTCGAACCTTCCTCCCTGAGGATCCGAACCACATATTCGTGGTTCTGGTTAACGTCTGTTGTGGTTTCCACGGCGGCAAATCGGTTCTCCAAATTTGATTGGAACGTTTCAGATCCTGTCATGGTTTGGAGCAGTGTTGGTCGGAGCCTGGCCTTCATCAGACGGAAACGTTCGGCCTTGAAGTTGATATTCAGAGAGCCTCGGACAAGTCGGTGATCGCTACCGGTATTAAACCTATTGATCACGGAGACGTCTCTGAATATGTGCTTCTTGTTCGTCATGATGAAGTCAATCTCATTTTTAGTCATAGTGTCGGGGCTTTGCCAAGTCCACTTCCTTTGGGGCTGCTTTTTGAAAAAAGAGTTCATCAAAAAGAGCCCCTCGCGTTCGAGGAAGTTGACGAGCATTTGCCCCCTATGATTCCTGCTTCCAAATCCATGGGATCCTACTGCCGATTCGCCGCAAATCTGTACTCCCACTTTAGCGTTAAAGTCCCCCATGACAACGGTGTAATGGGTCTTTGTAGTGAAGTGGAGGGCCCTTGATATATCATCAAACATATCCTCCACTTCATCGTCTGAATGTGTCGAGGTCGGTGCGTACACTTGCACTACCTTGAGGCTATACCTGTCGGTGAGCTTTAAGATAAGGTACGCTACCCTGTTCGACACACTAGACACCTCCACAACGTTATCAGCTAGGGACTTATTAACCAGAAACCCAACGCCACCTTGGGATTGTTGGTCTCCCTCTCGGAAGTACATTAGGTGACCTGATTCGAGGGTTATGGTGTCCTCCCCCTCTCTTCGAACTTCACATAACCCTAATATGTGCCACCTAATCTTCCCAAGTTCCACCTCGAGTTGCGCCAGATGCGAGTCAAGCCGTAGCGTGCGGCCGTTGTACGTCGCAAGAGTCAGTTTAGTTTGGTGGCCTCCCGTAACCTAACGTAACGTTTAATACTTTTAAAGTATTTAGAAAGAGATAAACCTATTCAGATAGCTTTTAGAAATTGGGATTTATATGAGTATCCTTTACTACCTAAAACTACAAAGCATTCTTGGTCAGTAAAGACTGCTTCTCAATTAGAAAAGCCTCGGTATGTAATTTTTTGCTTGCAGACTAATAGAAAAAATAATAGAACTAAAGACAGTTCAGTGTTTGATCATTGTGAGGTGACAAACGTGACGCTCTTTTTAAATTCGCAATATTATCCTTATGAGCCTTTATCTTTAAAGTTTTGTGAGAACAAATATAGTATATTATATGAAATGTATGTGAAATTTCGTCAGTCGTATTACAACTCTCCGGTTGACCCATTGCTTGATCTACAAGACTTCAAAGAAAAAGCCCCAGTCTTTATTTTAGACTGCTCGAGGCAAAACGATAGTTTAAAAACTGGTCCAGTGGATGTACGATTGGAATTTGAATGTTCAACACAAATACCAGATAAGACAACTACATATTGTTTGATTATAAATGATCGACTTGTGGAATACAAACCTCTCAGCAACATAGTGCGCAGATTATCATGAATGCTATTGTTGATATTCAAGGCTTTAAAACCGAAACAAATGAATTTATAATAAAAGAAATCGCTATAATGTATAATAAAAAATTACAAGTATTTTTAATTAAGCCACCCTTTGCATTTAAAAAATTAACCAAACAAGAAAAAAAACAAGTTAGTTGGATTGAAAGTAACAGAAAGATACACTGGCATGGAGGATTTGTTATTCTAATTATCAGAATTTGGTTATAGATTTGTTAAGAGATAAATATATTTATGTCAAAGGTTCAGAAAAAGTGTTATGGTTAAAGCATATTTTAAAAAATAGTAATTTTAGTATATTCAATTTAGAAGATGAAGGTTGTCCTAGTTTGATAAGTTTATACGATCAATATAAATATTCTCAAGATTTATATAACTGTATTTATCATGACTCTGTATGTGCTTTAAAAAATGTATTGTGCTTAAATAAATGGTGTATTAATAATATTTTTTTTTAATAATTATTTTCTTGTTTAATTTTCAAATCTTCTATCCCCCACAGTAGGATATTATTGGGCATTCTAATCCACCTTCCGTTCCTACGGCTCACTCCGTTCGCCTCCGTCACTCTCGGTGGATTAGAATGCCCAATAATATAAATGGATTGCCTTGTTCGATCAGCAAACGGATTGGGCGCCATTCCACTATTTCAGTTCACACACACTTTACTTACACGTTAACAAACAAGGTATTTCGCTGTATGAACCGCTAGCCTAAAATTCAGGACAGATTGTCTCATGTCTCTCCACAAAGTTAGAGATTGTGCATCACTACAGGTTACACATACTCCGTTTTCTGTGACCAGATTGGCTCGAGGACATCTGATCTTTAGGATACCGTATATATTAAAGTAAAATTTGGGACAGATTGTCTCATGTCTCTCCACAAAAATAAGAAATAGCGTATACTCATAGGCACACACACACATTCTATTTTCTGTGACCAGATTGGCTCAAGGACATCCAAATTTTAATTTAATTCATTCATACAGACGACACACACTTTACTTACACGTTAACAAATAAGGTATTTCGCTGTATGAATCGCTAGCCTAAAATTCAGGACAGATTGTCTCATGTCTCTCCACAAAGTTAGAGATTGTGCATCACTACAGGTTACACATACTCCGTTTTCTGTGACCAGATTGGCTCGAGGACATCTGAACTTTAGGATACCGTATATATTAAACTAAAATTTGGGACAGATTGTCTCATGTCTCTCCACAAAAATAAGAAATAGCGTATACTCATAGGCACACACACACATTCTATTTTCTGTGACCAGATTGGCTCAAGGACATCCAAATTTTAATTTAATTCATTCATACAGACGACACACACTTTACATTACACTTTAAGAAATAAGACATAATGGTCATCTGAACTCCGAGCGTTGAAATAGATTATGGTGCTTTTACACTTGCCGCCGACAAAACGGTACATGAGCCATTCGACGCGACGGCGCGGCGGGGCGGTCAGCCGGTGCGACGTACTATATCATAAACCGCTTGTCGATGAAGTCGGAAACGATTTTATTATGCAGTCGATGAGTAAGTGTAAATGGGCTCTTAACATCTGCAAAACTGCAGAATTGGATCATGAAATAACTTGCAGTGTAAGAACTTTATAGTGTGGGTAATTTCCATAAATATGTTAAGCAATCATATTACAAGAAAGAGGACCGTTGTGCATGTTGCGGCTATAATTCAAATTAGTATTTTATTAGAATTCCCCATGATCAATTAAAATAAATATTATTTCCATACGATCAATTAAGATAATAGATTCGATTAGCCCAAAGTACTCCTACTTGTGCTGACGTTACTTTGTTTATGGTATGATGTTTTTCATAACTAACATTAATAGTGATCATAAAAAAATGTCTTATAATTAGGTACCTACTAACATAGATTTTAAGAAAATTTTACTGACACTTATATGGATTATGTCTGAAATAAATGGTTAATAATAATAATAACCAGTTGTCAGTTCTAGTTAAGGAATTGTTTATAAGATATTCTTAATCATATCATTACCTATTGAATTGAATAGCGTTTTTTTTATTCGAATTCCAATTACATGAATTTAATGTTTTATAAAAAATGTTCTAGTAGTTTGATTTGATTATTTTATTTCAATTTTAAGTTAAGCTGTAGCATTATTGTAACCAAAATTTTTGACGTGAATTTCATTATAATATAATAATTTCATATTATGAAATGTTTAAAAAAAAAATGTTCTAGTATTTTGGTTATTTTATTTTAATTTTGAGTTATACTACAACATGGTTGTAAACTAAATTTTTAACGCGACTTTCGTTACTTACATGAAATGTTTTATAAAAATTAGTAGTTAGGTTATTTTAATTTTGAGTTAAACTACAAAATTGTTGTAAACTAAATTTTTACCGCGACTTTCGTTACATGAAATGTTTTATTAAAAAGTTCTAGCAGGGGGTTACTTTACACCAATTTTGAGGATAATTGTAATATATTTTTTTGAAATATTCGTATAATGTCATATGAAGTTTTATATTAGCGTTTATTAAACAAACAAACTTACATAATTTTATTATCATACCTATAATGATTAGCGGCAGCCAGGTAAGTAGCTATCGGTTCCACCTTTGTCGGCGTTGGTGGTTTTATATTTCATTTCTCACGATAAAATTGCAATTTGACAGTATTGGTATGCAAGCAATACGATTTAATTTGACGTAAGTGACATAAATTGGTAATACAACTGTAATACATATTATTTAAGGATTCATTTTGTGATTAGGTAAATTTTGCTGAAATTGTATTTTTTTATGAATATAAACCGATGGATTGTATCGAAAATCACATTTGCTCCAGTATTTCCAAGTGCTCATCGCTGTCTACCTTACGTTATAATCACGTGAATCTCTCTTCATAAAATGTAAGTAAGTACTACTCAAAATTAATTTAATTAAGAAGGTTAGATATTTCAGTGCGTTCTTTACATCATAATTGTTTTATAAAAAATAATCTTTGTATTCGATTGCAGGTCTGACTCCGAAGTTGAATACCAGTCGCTGCCGGGGTGCTCAGCAGTAACCGAGGCTACGAAAAACGTGCAGCCGAAGAAAAAGGCATCGAAGCGCAAAACTTCTGGTAGCGGCACCACGCCTTCGGAATCAACATCGAGGTAATTTTTGACTTTATTACTTACTTGTCGTGTATGTTATGTCCATTAGAGTTTTATTCACAAATCGAAACTAAACTCTAGTTCAGTAACGCAGAGAGCACTATCATAAATGTTAGATACGATATCTTTCATACATCACGTTTAGTTGGTCATATTTAGGAATTTTTTTCTGTATCGTGGGTGCGTTTACAGACATAAATCTCACATGCACACACACCTAGACCCCGAACAACTATCTGTAGATTATACAAATATTTGTTCCGTGCGGGAATCGAACCGCGACACGCAATGCAGCAGTCGATCGCTCGACCACTGCGCCAACCGTGCCGTCGACTTTGAAGGTATTATTATCGTAATAATCATAAATAAAATGTTTTATTTTGTTTCAGTAAATACAAACATCATAGCTCGGACCTCTTCGGCTTAGAGAACGACAAGCTTCTCCCAGCGACATCGTGCGGAGACCTTGGATCGTCCCTCGTGAGCCGCGTCGCCAACGGGAAAGTACGGCGGACAGCCGACTTAACGGGGGACTTCTATGTTGAGGTGAAGGTCTACCATAAGGCTGAAGCCGCTTCCACTCCTAGAGAGGATCGGTGGAAGAAGGCGTCGGTTGCACTGAAACTGCAACTTAATAGAGGCTCCTCGACGTGGGACGCCTTACAAATATTTATGAGACGGGCTCATGAGCTATTTGATAACTCGGAGCCCATCTTTTATAGTGATAATATTAATATAAAATAATTTTTTATATTAATATTATCATTGAAAATTCAATATTTTTTCACACATTTTTAATATTTAATTATAGTTTCGACACCAGTCTCTTTCATCATAGCCCCTATTGTGTATACCTAATGTGTTTTGGATATATTGCTTTTTACCTAAGTAAATAATTTCTTTCTACTTATACTTTATTTTTGTACCTTTTGCTGCCTTATATTAACACATAGCAGCATCTTCAGTAATTTATAGCTTGTTCTAACTTTAAAGTACAAGGTAATTAGCATAATAATAAAATGCCTTTCTGTACTGTTTGTAACACATCTGTTGAGCGCAATCACTGGGTAGGTCATTTACGCAGTAACGATCATAAAAATAAAAATATTTCACATTTTTGCGAAGGCGTTGAAATTATACATTCTGCATTTCGTAATCGTATAGCTTCTTATAGAATTACCGATTCGTTTGAAAATTGTTCTTTAGAATCATTTTTAAATAATATTCAGGATAAAATTCAAATGTTAATAGATATGTCTCTTAAAGAACATACTTGTTTGAAAGTAAACTTTGAATATTTTGCTTTGTTTTTATTGGTTAAAAACGAGTCTCAGGAGATGAAATCATTTTGTACGAAAAATTTCAGTCTTTATCAGAATTATGATTATGTCACTTTGATATCTCAAGTTGAAAATACTTTAAAGAAAAAGATTGAAGAATTCCAAGACCGTGATAGTGGTTGGACTTTATTAAGTAGTTCTCATTTGGAAATTAACATTAACAAATATCAACCTTTGCGCGGCTCCGGTTTTATTGAGTTACCGGCAGCAATTAAATCAAAAAGAGCGTGTGTTAATATTCATAATAATGACGAATATTGCTTTTTGTGGTCAGTAGTTGCTGCTTTATATCCAGCTAAATCTCACCCTGAAAGAGTTTTATCATACCCACATTTCAGAAACGTGTTAAACATAGAAGGTTTGTCTTTTCCATTGAGTTTCTCTGACATAGCGCAGTTTGAAGTAAATAACCCCGAAATTTGTATTTATATTTATGGTTTAAAAAATAATACCGTGGTGAGACCGCTTTACAAACCAAAATCCTTGAATAATAAAAAGGTGATCCATTTACTTTATTTACAAAATGACAATCTGTCACATTACTGCCTCATTAAAGATTTACCGCGACTTGTTAAGAATCAAATAACGAAACATCACAGTAAATTGTACTTTTGTGAGGAATGTTTAATGTTTTTTGATTCATGTGATGATCTTAGTTCACACAGTTGTGGAGGAATTGCCACTGTGCTGCCTCCAAAGGGCTCATTCATACAGTTTGAAAATTATAATAGAAAGCAAACTGTTCCATTTGTTATATACGCTGACTTTGAAACAATGCTGGAAAGGTACCAATCTTGTGACCCTGATCCAACAACTGCGAGTACTGTAACACGTCAGCGACATGTACCTATAGCCTTCGCATATCATATAACGTGCACATTAGATGACAGCCATAATCGTTACGTTTCGTATCGCGGTTTGGATTGTGTATCTAAATTTGTTAAATCTATTTATAACGATGCACAAAAAATTTATGGTATTTTAAAAAGTAACGTTCCCATTATTTTTACTGATGATCATGCTCATGACTTTGAAAATGCAGCAACGTGTCATATTTGTGAGCACTTTTTGTTCGGTGACAAAGTCCGTGATCATTGTCACTTGACTGGTAAATATCGCGGCGCAGCTCATAGTTATTGTAACATACAATACAAAGTACCATCATTTATACCAGTATTTTTTCATAATTTATCTGGTTATGACTGTCACCTTTTTATAAAAGAATTAGGAGAAGCTCCAGGATCTCTTAAAGTGATACCTAAAACGAAAGAAAACTATATTTCTTTTACAAAATTTATTCCGATTTCCCCTAAGGAAAGCATTCAGGTTCGGTATGTAGATTCTTTCAAATTTTTGGGAACTAGCTTAGAAAAGTTAACTAGTACAATGAAAATACAAGAATTTCAACAGTTAAAATCACATTTTCCTATTGAAACACAATTCAGTTTGTTAACCCGAAAAGGAGTGTATCCATATGACTATATGTCTCAATGGGAACGTTATGAAGATACATGTTTGCCATCTAAAAATCATTTTTATAACTCTTTGACTAATGAATTAATTTCCGACGAAGACTATGAACATGCTCAATCTGTTTGGTCAGTATTTAATATTCAAAATATGGGTATGTACACAGATTTATATCTTAAAACGGACGTTCTATTGCTAACAGATATATTTGAAAGTTTTAGAAAAACTTGTAAACGATATTATAATCTCGATCCTGCGTTTTATCTTACAGCACCAAGCCTATCGTTTGATGCAATGCTTTTGAAAACAGGAGTTAAATTAGAATTAATTAGTGATGTTGAAATTTTTAGAATGATACAAAAAGGTATCCGCGGAGGTGTTTGTATGTGTTCCAGAAGACATGCCAAAGCTAATAATAAATATTTGGATTCTTATGATACGTCCAGTCCAAATTCATTCATTATTTATTTAGACTGTAACAATCTATACGGTTATAGCATGTGTCAGGCACTACCCTATTCCGATTTCAGATTTATGAACAGAAAAGAAATAGATGATTTACAATTGAATTTAACAAATATTAGTGATACCGCGGAAAAAGGTTATATTCTTGAAGTTGATTTAATGTACCCTAGGCATTTGCACATTGATCACAATGACTTCCCATTCTGTCCTGAAAAATGCTTACCACCTGGTGGTAATAATAAAAAACTAATACCAAATTTGTATGATAAATACCAGTACGTTATTCATTACGCACATTTAAAAAAATGTCTACAGCACGGTTTATTGTTGAAAAAAATCCATCGAGCTATAGAATTTAAACAAAGTTGTTTTTTAAAGCAATATATTGATCTTAACACCCTGCTACGTCAGAAAGCAGAGTCGACCTTCGAACAAGATTTTTTTAAATTACTGAACAATAGTATTTTTGGGAAGACGCTGGAAAATAATGAACAAAGAATAGATGTAAAATTAGTAAACAAGTGGTGTGATTCGAACAATAAAACAAAAAAGACAACTTGTGCTGAGAAATTAATAGCCAGCCCTTATTTTCATAGCGCGTCTGTCTTTTCTGATAATTTAGTAGCAATCCAAATGAAGCCTTCGCGTGTTATTCTAAACAAACCAATATATATAGGGTTTGCTGTATTAGAATTGTCTAAGAGTCACATGTACGATTTCCACTATTCCACTATAAAGCCTTTTTATGGTAACCGAATTCAATTGTGCTACACTGACACAGACAGCCTGGTTTATAAAGTTGAAACGAATGACATTTATAAAGATTTCAAGATGCATTTCCTAAAATACTTAGATACCAGCAACTATGATTCGAATAACGAATTTGAGTTACCAATTATTAATAAAAAGATTCCAGGGCTATTTAAGGACGAAATGGGTGGTAAAATCATTAAAGAGTTCGTTGGACTGCGCTCAAAGCTTTATTGTATTAAAACGTTAGATAAAACTATAAAGAAGGCAAAAGGTACTAAAAAATGTATTACGAAGCAGTTAAAAATGATCGATTATAAAAGTGTTTTGTACAACTGCAATGTCATTCGCAAAAAAAATATTTTGTTTAGGTCAATAAAACATGAAATATTCACACAAAATGTAAATAAAGTGGCACTTTCAAGCAATGATGACAAACGATTGCTATTATTTGATAAAGTGTCAACTTTAGCCTGGGGAAATGCAACCATTTTTATGTAATGTGTAATAAATAGGTATTTTCAATCCATTTTTACCTTGTAACTTCATTAATGTTGCAAAATATATGTAATTAGCTACCTAAACTTAATCAATGACTATAACTCCATACCTACTATCTATGATGTAAGTACCTACCTAGGTACATGGTAAAAAAATATGTAATTTTGCATGACTGGTGTCCTAAATAGGCATAAGCTTTTTGTAATCCATAATTGTAAGTACTAATATTAGTTTGTAAGAATTATGTATACTAACCAAAATATTTTTATAAATAAATATATTATGTTAATTATATCTGTGTTTTAATTCCTGATTGCACTCGCAAGTTGCAAAGGTATAAAGAAGTCTGTTGTAAAAAAATTAAATGGTCTTGATTATGAAAACGTATAATTGTAATGTTATCCGCAAAAAAATGTGTTGTTTAAATCAATAAAACATGAAATATTTACACAAAGTATAAATAAAATAGCACTGTCAAGTAATGATGATAAACGGATGCTAAATATTGATATTATATATTTTTAAAATATTATGTAAAACATACAATAATATATTTTATTTCCAAGCAAGCATACAAGATCAGACTTGTGAAAACATTAGTTTCATGTTCATTCCTGTCTATTGCGCTTACACGTATCTGATGTTAAATATGACACCACACAGGTGCGCTCGTATAAAGTATACAGGTTTAAACTTGTTAAAACATGACATTGTTTTCTTTTTTTTTACGGATTAGTTCCGTCAATGTAACTCCTCATCCATACCAGTTCTCGCAATACATTCCTCTCGTACTTTCATTCTTCATTCTGTGTCTTACATCCTTTTCCATATTTTTTTTTTATTTTTTTTGTATTGTATTTTTTTATGAATATGCAATGTAATGCTGCCTTACTAACTTTAAATTAGCTACACTAAAATATTTTTGTTTCAAATTATAGTTTTTAATTAATACATTTTTAACCATATTAGGGTAATTTATAAATTAAAAAAACGGTAAATACAATTTTACTGTAGCTTATTTAAATGCCAGTGATTAATTATAATAGAAAATGAAACATAATATAAATTTAAACTTTACACTATTTATTTATATAACAGTAACTTATTGTATGTAAATTATCAAACTACAAACTAATCTAGAATAAGTTTAAACATTACTTTTTTCACAATATTACTATAAACTAACTTTATATCTCTTCCTGCGCAAATATAATATTACCAGAATAATTGGTTACTTACACTACAATACTAACACAGCTAATTATGGCTAGGTACAATTATTTTTATAAACTTATATTAAAATGTGATTTCCTTATATATTTAATATAATGATTACAATTAAACATGTGATGTGTTTAGACAAAATAATAGAAATATCCTAAAGTTAATAAATAAAATCTACCTATATTATTCACATGCAACATATTTACATACATACAAATAATCATACTTAATTATAACTATAGTCTTCACAATGTTTCCTTACATATATATAAAGATTACAATTAAACATGTGATGTGTGTAGACAAAATAATAGAAATATCCTAAAGTTAATAACTAAAATCTACCTATATTATTCACATGCAACATATTTACATACATATCTACAAATAATCATACTTAACTTATAACTATAGTCTTCACAAAGTTTTTTGGATATTTTATTTATTAATGCCTGTGTCTCGTCCATTATATAGTCCACAGGCTCAGTCACAACGTATTGCGCACTCATCACTAGCACTTCTCCGTCAGGGGTTGCAGGTTTTTGTTGTTCATTAATGTCCAAAACTTGTACTTGAATGAGCCGTACACCTTTTTTCTTCTCATTGTTGATGACGAACGATTGGTACACTGGAGTCTGCTTTTGCTTTTGACGTCTCACTCTAGGCTTCTTACTCGCACGAGGTTGTGGCTCTGGTGTATGCCAGCTCAAACTTGGAGTAGGAAAACCTTGAGCGTATTGTGAGAAACGAATGTCAGGAGAATCACACATTATTGATGATCTGAAACAAATAAAACAATAAGTAAGTTTTAAATCAAAATGAAGTAATAAAGATATACGGATAGAAAGATATAGGGTCAATACTTACAATGTTTTATTTTTTGATGAGATGTTACCACTTCGACAACGGACAGCGCAATGACGAAGGAAGTGAAATAGTTTAATGTAACAGTACTCAATAAAGACTCGTATGCTTTGAATCAATGTCATGTTTTAACAAGTTTAAACCTGTATTCTTTATACGAGTGCACCTGTGTGGTGTCATATTTAGCACCAGATACGTGTAAGTGCAATAGACAGGAATGAACATGAAACGAATGTTTTTCATAATATAAGTATGTATAATGGTATTTTATGACACATTATTAACAATCCACTTCATCATTTCCAAACTTTTTGCTGAATAAATTAAACACAGACATGTTATTATCAAAATACCATTTTCTTATACACACAGCATTATTTAATGCACAGTTAATTTTATGATGCACACAGTTAAAGTCTCTTTTATTTTTTAAAAACATTCTTTTTAATGTTGAAAGATTAGGACATCCCTTTTCACCAAGATCAATCACTTTACAGTTCGTGCATAATTCTTTAATCCACTGTATTTTTTCCAAACCCTTGGTCATTATTTTCTTATTCTCGAGATATAATACTACGATGCGTTGAAATTCTTTATAATCGATATAGCCCTCACTCCAGTAAATTCCTCGATTTCTTTCTAACCATCTCACTCGCTTCTTTTCTTCTTTAGACAAATAATGAAACGGATATGGTGGTTTTACTAAGAATGTTTGGGTAAGTTCCTGACTTACAATGGCCACTTCCTTCACGATAAAATTATTTTGATTATCTTTAAATCCTTGGAGGTCAACTATGATGGTATCTGCGTTCATAATATCTTCTTTACGATGTTACTTAATGGCTTGTATTCAACAATGCAGTCATTCAGAATGAGACAATAAGCTGCAGTTTGATCTGGTAGTTCCGAATCACTCTCAATTTCTACTCTTACATCTACGACAGGACCCGCCTTTAGATTATCTGCTTGTCTAGAGCAATCGACTACAAACAGCGGTGCTAAATCTTTAAACTGTTTCTCACTTAACAAGGGTTCTGGACGGCGTCCGTAATACGACTGTTGAAATCTAACGTATTGCTCATATAATAATGCAATTCTGTTATTAGCGAAGTTCACATTAAGACTTTCATATGGAAAATAAGTTGAATTTAGGTACACTTTTACGTCACGAACATTGCAGTGATCGAATTGAGACATGTCAGAACTTGCACTATTTTTCCTATTTGTCTGTAAGCCTATAATGACGTATCTTGGTTTTTCAATTTGAGATGCAGTTTTGATAGACCACGTATGCTTTGTAGTTTTAGGTAAAGCTGGATATTCGTAGAGATCCCAATTTCTGTAAATCATCTGAAGCGGACGATCTTTTTCTAACAGTTTTAGCAAAGAAATTTTTTCTTTATCTGATACTTTAACATGTGGTACGCGCCATATGATTTTGTTGATGTGAACGTCATCCACTACTTCGCCGGTGCTAAGTTTTACAGCGTTCAAATTAGTGTTACTTCGTAACAGTACCAGTTCGTGTCTACTATTTATGATGACTTTTTTAAAATCTTCAGCGAAACCGAGGATATTGCGAAGTGGGATAGAAGCAGAAAAACTTCCTCCATGATTATTTTTTATTCCATCGATATTCCAACCCCAGGCGTTAGACATCTTTGATTCGCCCTCATTCATTGATATTAACGATTTTATGGTTGTAGTTATACCAGCATTTTTTATTTTATCTATCTCTACTCCATTTAGCTCATACCTAATATCTTGAAATAAGTAAAGTAGAGCATTGTTGGTGAAATGGACACTAGTAGCTTTGTCTTTCGTATCCTTCTTGCTAACTATAACGGTTCCTTCCAAATATAAAGTGCTAGCTGATGGTAATATGTACAGGTCCTGTTGATTGATAGGTATGCGTATTTCATCATTTCTATTCAAACTTGTTACGTAGGGTTTGTAAGAATGAAATTCAATTCCTTCTATTGTAGTGTCGTAAGTCGGAGTGGATAAAACGTCTAATATATTCATTTTAGTAATCCGATTGCTTTAAGGAATGCCTTATTATCTTTAGTTAATTTTATTTTCTTCTTAGAGCGTGGTCTTGTATGGTGAGTAGCTCGAGTAGAACTGATATTATTAACTTGTTGAGGTACATATTTATTGAAAGTATATTGCGTTCTTCGGTATTTCTATGATCCTATATCCAGGTGGCACGTTGAGTGCAAATTCGTGTATAATGTGACTTGGTTCACCGTTTATAAACGAGCCGCTTACAATATCACATTCAACCCTGATCACAGTCGTAGGTAAAATGTTGACTGGAAACTGTGATACATGCCATTTATTACCTTTTAAAATCTGCTTATTAAATCCTAACAGTCTTCTGAAAGAGCTTTCTTTGCTAAAATCAATGTCTTTTGTACAGAAAATAGTAGTTTTTAACGTATTATTATTGCACAGTAGTTTTATTGTTGCATCCTTAATTTTAGATTTTAAATAATCACTGATATCTTGCAATTCATATGTACCTTCCGGTATTTCAATAACTTCGTTGGAACCGTAGTAGAACTTGTTATTCGTTTTGTCAATGTTGGGAATAGAATTAAATGTTGAAAAATGCAATAAGGCGCACTCATAAGCTCCATCTAGTTGCAACGTATTTGGATAGTATGTAGATAAATTTGACGAATTTCCAGTTATTGACAAAGTGAGTGACATTGTGGAAATGATTAAAATTAAAGAAAAACATACATTTTATATTTTTTTATTCCAAAAAGTCATCAAATACTCTAAACATAAGTGACCACAATTTACTGCATTGAATCTTTGATATCTTGTGTAGTTATAATAAACATAACAATTCTTAAAATATCGCATTAATTCTGTTGGAGGTTTTAAATCTCCATAGCTATCAAAATATTCACAATGCTTGTATAATTTAACATAAGCTACCCAATGAGTTCCTTCGTTCTTAGAATCGTCTAAGTTTACGATAGCGCATTCAATTTTTTTCGGCTTCCTTGGTAACTGATCCTTCATGTAGATTCCCCGGAAATATGGGATGTCTTTTGCATACTTTTGAATATCTACATTAGTCAGAGGACGATTGGGTAGCATACTTTTTAGTTTTTTGATGGTTTTATAAACAAACCTTTGCCATTTTTGTACGGCTTAATGTATAAACCCTTGCCCACCACTAAACCTTCCATAACCTTATTGTGTCGTTCTGTTTCTCGTAAATTTTGCTGAGCTGCTTTGTAATCATTCACAGTTTTTGCAATACCAGCGGCACCACCAGCTAAAGTTCCTAAAGCTGATAAACCAGCGAAAATAGGGATTAGAGGCAAAACTCCTCCAGTCTTTGGCAAAGGTATTACTCGCGGTACTCGAATTCGATTAATTCCTGGAAACATTTTTTTTGCTGCTAAATAAGCAACTTTAATCAAAGTTTTACTATTCTTGGGTTTCATTTTTTTAATTTTTGATCTAATTTTTGAAACCAAGCTTCTAAATGTTTTTACACCGGAACCAGACTTCAGTTTTGCTTTCATAACCTTGCTCACTAGCCATGAGCTTAACTTTTCACCTTTTCCCGCATCTTTTGATTTAAGTCTTTGTTTAGCCATGTTGAGTAATTGTAAGTCAGCTTTGTGACGATGGGATAGATCTGTATGATTTGCGTAAGTAATGTCGTGGTGCATACAAGCTTCGTCTAGCTTATTCACGCCTCGATCACCTCGCAACAATCGTTTTTGAAGTTTAGTTCCTGGTCCGGAATAATTGTATCCGGGCAAATGAACTTCGAACGGTAGATTATTAATTATGTTATTTACTAGTCCACCACCTTGCATTACTTTAAGTGTACTGATACAAATATTACATCTGTATTATTTATATATTTTAACTCATTATTGCAGCTTTATCAATCCAACTGTTTTCTTCATCATTCAGACCTAACCACTTCACGAACAGTTTACGTCCTCTTCTTTTTAAAACTTTTTCTATCAAATAAACATCAGAATAATTAGATTTCTGAAGTTCTTGCTCATAAAATGCCCCCAATATTATTTTTTTTCGCTGATCTTCTATGTGGTATGTTACTGGTATGGTTTTATTCATCTTTTTAATAGTAAATACTTCAGTTGACCAATTGGGGGTGTAACCTTTCTCGAAATTGTGTTTGTATTTACTGATGCGTACATAATCGCCTACTTTAAACTTAGGTTTCTTTGTATGGAGAGAAGATATTTTCTTTAATGTTCTGTTAATATTTTCTTTTATATCGTGTTCATTATATTTATTTACTTCAGCTGGTTTATATTTAATTGTCTGATGCTTTGTATTATTATATGTCTTCAATATTACTTCTAACGGTTGTCCTAACCATTTGTAGTTTCCGTTATAGCTAAAAGATTTATATAACTTATTTTTAATAGTTCTTATTAGTCTTTCAACAATCGAAGCTTTTTTGGTTGAAAACGTTGAGTAATGGTTAATATTGTTCGTCTTCATAAGATTCTGAAACGTATTGTTATAAAACTCGGTCCCCATATCCGTTTGTAAATTAACAGGTCTGCGATTACTATCAATCAATATCCTTTCAAATGCATGAGTAACATCTTGTTTATTTTTTGATTTCAATGGTTCCGCCCAAGCATACTTTGAGAAGCAATCAATAACCACTAGCACATAATTGTAACTTTTATTATACTTTTTCAAGTTTTGCATGTCCATCAGATCGGCTTGCCACAAATCATCGATTCCTTTTAAAATAACTGAACGCCTCAGGAAATTTCTTCGTGCGGCTTTATGTATTTCATTAACTATTTGCTGTTTTGCCATTAGGGAAATTTTTAATTAACTTATCTACCTCTGCTTTAGTATAAAACTTGTCTTCGAAATGAGTCAAAACGTCTGATGACTTTGTTTTTAAATAAGACTTAACTGCATTTTGCCCATCTAATATAATTTGAGAACGTAATGAAGAAATCAGTCTATTGAATTCTTGTACTGTCTGAGCATTCATTCGATCTACATAATCCTTGTTCACAGCTTCGTCTCCTTCTACGGGAGATCTTATTCCTTTCAATCTAATTGTTTTTAAATCATAGTCTCCCGTTTCTGACTTGCACAGGGCGTTCTCATTAAAGTCAAGTAACTCTGTTAAACGTAATCTTTTATGAACGTGATGTCCAAATTTGTCTACGTTCATATTTAGGTGTATATTGATGAAAGGTTAACAATAAAATGAATACATTTTTTTAAATCATTTATTTATAATTTTATTTTCACGCAATTCTTCAATGATAGATATAATTTCATTGTTAACTCCAGTGTTACCAGCATCTCGAGAAGCTATCAGTAATTTTAACCTATCCACTAGTTCATTTGGATCATCCCAATATACAAAATCTGTGTTCTTTTTCCACATTTTTGTCAATGACAGTCCTTTTCCCTTCGGAATACTGTCTTGGATGGTACTTTGTAGTTTAAAAAGTGGCTTAATAACTTGTAAATATTTCTGCCCCTTATTACTTTTTATTGGTTTACCGGAATCATAGTCTCGTCGATGAGCATTTGTATCGAGTAGCATTGACTTATAATGTTGCATATCCCTGTCGGTCACCAAACTTAAATCTACATCTTTCTTTAGCAACAACTGTTTTAAACCAGGTGTATTTTGATATTTGTGTCCAGACACATTATTATTAATATATTAAAAAGTCGTGGTGGCCTAGTGGGCAAAGAACCAACCTCTCGAGTACGAGGGCGCGGGTTCGATTCCAGGTCAGGCAAGTACCAATGCAACTTTTCTAAGTTTGTATGTACTTTCTAAGTAAATCTTAGACATCAATGACTGTGTTTCGGATGGCACGTTAAACTGTAGGTCCCGGCTGTCATTGAACATCCTTGGCAGTCGTTACGGGTAGTCAGAAGCCAGTAAGTCTGACGCCAGTCTAACCACGGGGTATCGGGTTGCCCGGGTAACTGGGTTGAGGAGGTCAGATAGGCAGTCGCTTCTTGTAAAGCACTGGTACTCAGCTGAATCCGGTTAGACTGGAAGCCGACCCCAACATAGTTGGGAAAAGGCTCGGAGGATGATGACACATTAATATATTCATCGCTGATTGTTATGCGAGCTGAACCTAGCATCAAGTTCCCATCCACCACTCTGACACCATATGGGACCCCGGCAAGTGCTTCTGAGGTTATTGACCAAGATGATGTATCACCCTGTTTATTTTCAACCAATGATTGAAACGAACAATCACTGTCCTTGTCGGATTCATAGTCACCGTCGACTTTACTCAGGTTTTCTTTCTGAGAAGCTGAATCAATAAATGAAATATCTGCTTCTTCATTTCCCGTAGCATATAAACGAGGAGGTTGCATGCTTGCATTTGCAATTAGGTTGAGAGGTTCTGTTACAGGCTTGAACATTGACTCTAGTGTCTGATTATTATCAATCTCAATGTCTTTCATCTTTCGTATTTTTTTCTTAACAGCTTCTGCAGCATCAACAATTTGTTTTTTTAATGTTTTTTCCATTTTTATATCTTGATAGGTTAAGCGTTGTTTAACGAATAATAATATTTCTGTGGTAAGATACTTAAATATTTATGATCTTAATCAAAGACTACAAAAGTGTCAAATTTATTTCTGTAACATCCTTTATTTTTGGAACAATCCTTATTAATGACTATATAATTGAAAGGTTCACTCCATATTTTTGAACACATTTCACGGAATTCGCTCCATGACATATCAGTGTTGACATGTTCTTCATAAATATGTTTCAAATTAATTTCATCTTGTTTAAAAAGTATAATTAAGTTAGCATTGTCCCGAACTAACTGTTTAGGAATTTTAGTATATGTTTGGTTAAGATAAAAACAATCAATACATTTATGTCTTCCCATCGCAAAGTAATCACGCATATTGTTTTGGTTTTCGCAAGCAACATCATCAAATATGATCACAGAATTAGGTTTTGCCTCCCGGACACTCAGTACTTCCTCATTACCATTATATTTCTGGAATGATACACCAGGAACTCGTTGCAAAACTTGTTCTAAAAAAATGTATTTGGGTTGATGCAGAGTTTTCGAATAAACATAAACATTTTGAAATCTTAATCCATTCTCATGTATGAGAAGACCTATTAACAAATTAGTTTTTCCAGAATTGGAAGGCCCGCAAATAATGCAACGTACATCAAAGGTCATTGTCATCATTCAAAGGTCATTGGGCACCTTAGTATGGAAACCATACCCACGGCGGACACGAACGAAATATAGCACAGTATAATGATATAAGGCTCTGATTTACTATGGTATTAGTCGCATCAATGTGAACCATGGGAATCTAGAGAAAATCAGGTTTAAACATCAAATATTTTCCTCATTTCAATAGGGAATTTAAACGATCAAGTTTGACGGATTTGAAAAATCATTTCTTTGTAGTGAAAGAGTATACTCGCCGTTTATTTCCATTGTCATTAGGTCAGGATCTGATGATGGAAATCCTGAGAAATCGAGGGCAACTATCAGAAATTGTAGGCATGCATAGGGTTGAAACTTGATTCTCAGATGTATGTCTGATGATACTATCAAACAGTGAAGATTTAGAGCTTACCTGATAATGGAGTCGTGAGAAAGTCGAGAGAACTCCTCAACGGTATGTTTTAGTTACGTGGTATTTGGGCTTATATTATTCGTATTGACGAGAACTTTTCACAAAAGTTAAAAATAAAGACTTTTTACGAAAAAAAACTTCTAAAAACAACAAGAAAACTGTTTATATGCATCGGTCTAGATCTCGGTGGTTAAATAAATATAAATGCATCCTCTAGACACCGACTTCTAGAACGATGCACCTAACATCTCCTTCCTTTCTTTCTTGTTGCTTTTTTATACGTTTGAAGTTGGATTTGTTTGTAAAATGCTTTTTAAATTCATTTTGATAAAGACCATTATGACCATTACGACCCACCAGTACAAGTTACGACTGGGAATGTGGGTATTGAGATAAATAAACTTAATGAGAACTATTTACAAAATAAAATAAAGCCGACTTTATAAAACAAAGAAAGGGACAGAATTAAACTTTTGTCAAAGCTCTAGAAACATAAAGCCAGCAGCCCCGAATCCTACTCTCTAGCAGTCGTTGTTACAATTCGACAGTTACAAGTCGTCAGGCGGTTTCGAAAAAATTCCTGCAATGGCTGCTTTAACCCAAGTTAGTAGTGAATTCTCATCACCTAAAATAAAATAAGCTTGTGTTGGACACAAGGTTACTGCTATAAATTGTAAAGGAGTTCCCATAACTATATCTGATATTTGCTATCGATCCCGCAATGGCAGTCAAAGCTATCTATGTGGAAAGTCTTTGCCAATACGAATTAAATAAGCCCAAACACGTGGTAGTTGCAACATACCGTTCAGGAGTTCTCTCGACTCTATGTGGTCTCCATAATCAAATCAGCTCCAAACCTTCACTGTTTACCAGTACCCTCAAAAATACACTCACATGTCTGGTTTTGACTTGATGCGTGCCTACAATATTCAAGAGTTGCCCTCGATTTATCAGGGTTTCCAGATCCTCATCAGATCCTGGTCATCCGAATTGGCATCTTCCTTCTTTATGAAAAGTCTTTAACAATAAAAACTAGCATTGCAACCTGTACAATCCTCTGAAACTGCTTGTCTTTTATATTTTTTAAACGATCCTGGACATTCGTCTCCATAGAATTTTAATAAAATATTTATACTCAAAGGAACGTCATACTATTCTCCACAATTTTAAACTACTTTGATTCATGTTCGCCACTTTTTGCAAAGCGGGTCAGATATGCCCAGTGACCTTTAAGGCATAATTAGTTATTTTTAATCAGATTTCTGAATGATGACTATAAAATGTTGTAAATAAATAACTTTAATAAAAGAACTTTTACAAGGTACTGGCCTACTATTTTAGTTATATTATAAAATAAAAAATATTAACTATTTTGACTCTCACGAAATTACCATAACTATGATTGTTCTAAACTGAACGGTTTGCGCTAGAGTCACTTTTTATCTATACAGGATTTGTACGGAACCCTCGGTGCGCGAGCCCGACTCGCACTTGGCCGGTTTTTTTTTAATATTACGTTATAAGTCGCTTGATTTGCCGCCCCCTAGGACGTGCCTCCCGCGTGCGGTGCACGCCTTGCACGCCCGCTTGCGGCGGGCCTGGTATAAGCCCAAACACGACGTAGCTAAAACATACCGTTGAGGAGTTCCCTCGACTTTATCTCGTCTCCACCAGCAGGTCAGCTCTAAACCATCACTGTTTGACAGGGTAATCAGACATAAATCTGAGAATCAAGTTTTAACCCTATGCGTGCCTACAATTTCAGAAAGTTGCCCTCGATTTCTCAAGATTTCCATCATCAGATTCTGACCTGATGACAATGGGCATAAACGGCGAGTATACTCTTTTACTATAAAGAAATAATTACTCGAATCCATCCCATTTGGTTGTTTAAATTCACCATTGAAGTGGGGAAAATATTTGATATTTAAACCTGATTTTCTCTAGGGTAAATCAGGTATACGTGCCCCAGTCGATAATGTGCCCCACTCGCAGAACTGACAGATGCATTTTGAATTTGGCGCTAATTTGGTCCGTGCGGGTTAGTGACAGAAGTATGGCGTCGATGTAAACAACTCAGTGCTGTTATTAATTTGTTTTAATGAAGAAAAAGTGGTCACAAGGTATGTATCATAGTCTGAAAATGTTTTGTGTCTTATGTAACATTGACTTAAAGTGTTTGTTTCATGTTTTTCTCCGTTTTTTAAGTTTTATTCTAAAGCTAGCCTCTTTGAACTATTGTGTACCTACAATTGCGTTTCATTTTTCTTAAACTTCTTTGTTGAAATCAAGTGAGGCACGTTATACTGAACATTGGCTAATGCGCCCCGATATTCTTTCGGGGAATGTGCCCCACGTCTGTATTAGTTTTATATTTTTATTTATAAGTATTTCTGATCGGTTATTTTATTCTAGGAAATAGGGAAGGAAAAGCTACAGATCCAAGAAAATGGACCAAAGAAAATATGAAAAAAGCTATAGAAGATGTCATAAGCATGTATTTTGATATGTATTCTGAGATGTTGTTGAAAGTGTTGACTGAAAATGATTAAATTGGTAAGCCTGAAATAATTTTCAACATGGACGAAAGTGGTATTCAAAATAACATTAAAACTGATATCGAAGAAAAGGAAAGAAGACTAAAAAATGAGAGGCTGTATAGGGGCACATATGACTGATGTATCCGTGGAATGTGCCCCACCCTAGACTTTAAGAAATCGTTGATTTCAGCTATTTTAATTACTTTCAAGAAGTTGTTTTTTGTTATTGTTATACCTATTGAGTCAGAGGTTAAGACTAATTACTTTAATAAACATGTTTTAAATAGCACCGTTTATTATTTCAATTTTTCGAATGGTGGGGCACAATTGCCAGGTTTACCCTAGATTCCCATGGCTCACGTTGATGCGACTAACGCCATAGTAAATCAGAGCCTTATATCATTATACTATGCTATATTTCGTTCGTGTCCGCCGTGGGTATGGTTTCCATACTAAGGTGCCCAATGACCATTGAATGATTTAGAATTTTTCACAGTTTAGAGGCAATTAGATTTAAGAAGTGTTTGATATGAATTTCAACTTTAATATCTCTACGCGTCCATGTGAAAAAGGGTAGGTACTTTTACGTCATGTAAGCAAAGATAATATTTTATGTAACTTCAAATTTATCATTTTCGCAATTTTTCCTATATCTGTACTATATAACGTTGCTTCGTGCCGAATTTCAAGATTCTGAGTTCACGGGAAGTACGTTGTAGGTTTTTCAAGGAAGGCTATAGGCTACTTTTTGTCCCGGTACGGGAAGTAGTTCCCACGGGATGCGGGTGAAACCGCTGGCAGAAGCTAGGCATAATTAGCTAGGAATAAGGCACCTAATTTTTTCTTCAGCCATAACCTATTACAAAGTAGTGGGTACACATGAAATATACAGGGTGTAACTGAAATAACATACCTACCAGTACAAAAACCCTTTTTTTTTTTTTTTCCGACGTCAAAAATCATCAAATGACCCCTCCCGCTGTGGGTTAGCAGCGGTGAGGGAGTGTCAGACTCTTACTGACTAAAAACCGTCGTGTTCCGTCATAGGCCTTTTATGTACCAGGGCCGCGGTATCTCTTTCGAACAACCCGCAGCCCCGGCAGGCCTTGACCCTGCTGGGCCCCGCTGGGGTTGCTGACATCTCTTTGAGGAGCGCGTGGAACAACGCGCGCCGTCGACACGGGTCTGTCGTCTAAAAAGACAGAGGGACGATGAGCCACCCGAACTCACCGCCCACAGACCCACGCCTACGGTGGCCGGGAGTCATCTCGCGACACCCGGCGCCCGTGGTGTCTACCTGGTCCAGCGCGGTGGCCGGGATGAGAGGTGCGAACTCTCTGGCGTTCTGCCTCCTCCTTCTCGAGCATGACCGCTTCGCAGAAGGAGACAACGGCATCCCATTCCCTCTCGCCCCGGACCATGGCTTGAACCAGGGCCGGGCGCAAGAGGTCGCCACCGCCCAAAGCCTCGACGAGGACCCGGCGGTGCCCTTCCCATGCGGGGCACACCTGGACTGTGTGGTCCACCGTGTCCTCGGGGCTGTCCGCACAATGGTGACACCCGGGCGCCTCCTCACGACCGATTCGGTGCAGGTACCTCCCGAAACAACCGTGTCCGGTGAGGACCTGCGTCATGCGGTACGTGAGGGCGCCATGACTCCTCCCGAGCCACTCCTCAAAGAGGGGACTTACCGCCACGATGGTGGCGTGCCCTAGTACAAAAACCCTGAGAGGAGCTTATTCATTTATAATATTATAAAAAGGTTATTCATTTATAATAGTCAGCATTCAAAAAATAACAATACTCCATAAAAAAAGCTGACTTAGACTTAGACTAACTTTAAGATAGAAAAGATGCTTAAAGCCAATGCTCTTCAGTCTACATTACACCACACTCTGTCTATTCATCTCATCATCTCCCGAGCATTTTGCAACCTAGTTACCCGGGCAACCCAATACCCCTTGGTTATGGTTAGAATGGTGTCCGACTTACCGGCTTCTGACTACCCGTAACGACTGCCAAGGACGTTAAATGACAGCTGGGACCTACAGTTTAACGTGCCATCCGAAACACAGTCATTGGTGTCTAAGATATACTTAGAAAGTACATACAAACTTAGAAAAGTTGCATTGGTACTTGCCTGACCTGGAATCGAACCCATGCGTTCATACTTGAGAGGTTGGCTCTTTACCCACTAGGCCACCACGACTTGACGACACCACACTCTGTCTATTATTATCAGCAAATATCAAAATATTTTTTGGCTTGGCTTACTTAACGAAATAATCAGGTAATCAGTGAACTATTCGGTATCAGTATACTAATATTCCTAATATTTTTTTCTAATAAGTAACATAAATGCTAAAGCTGGGATTTTCGCAAGGAATTTTTAATTTCCAAAGTGAAATATGCTCATCTTTGCGTTGGTGACTGAAAGGAGATGGCTAAAATAACACCCAGAGTCGACAGAAACTTCGTATGTATGATTGGATTCAGTATAATGTGTGGATTAAACAAAGTATTCAATATCATCTAAAAACCATGGGATTCTCTTTTTATAACGGTTTTTTTATGAAGAATTTAGGTCACGAAGAAGTTTACCTTTACAGTTTCATTTCAGCTGTTCATAAGAAGTTTGCGATTTGCAAAATTATTTTTTTGTTGGATAGGGTTCCCAGGTGGTCCCATAGTCATCGGTTCAGGATCTGATGATGGAAACCCTGATCGATGGCAACTTAAGAAAGTTGTAGGCGTCATAGCGAAAAAAATTGACACTTAGGTATATGTCTGCTAGCACTATACAAAATTGGAGGTTTAGCAGATAAGATCGGTGCTTAATCATATCTGGAGGGGTTCATGTCAATAGTGCAATGGGTAGGGATCAAACTCAAGACTTTTTAATCACCATGCAAACTCTGTAACTATGGGGATATTTCTATTGGCTTGTATAATGTTAGTGTTCCTTGGTTTTTTATGTTCCTTGATGTACGTACATAATCTTTAAAATCAAAATAAATTCAACATAACCTATTTTTGTGATAATATGATAAAGCTCTTATACTATCATAATTAACCCATTGGTAAGTATTTCATTGCTGTTGATTCTGGTTTTTTTTTACTATGAAAACTTAGCCATCTCCTTTACCCACTAGTACTCTTAAAACGGAAAGGTTTTTTAGTAAAGTTTTTGAGACATCCTGTATTACAATAATAATTACATAGCCACCCACATCGCAACAAAACAAGGTAGTAAATGTTATAAGACTAACAATATTAACACCCATTGTTGAGAACATCACTACGCCCGGGCGACCGCGGGCGGAGCCGCGGGCGCGGAGGGGCGCTCGATCAGCTGGCGCGCGCGCCGGCCGTCACAAGAAGCACTGCGTCATCGTCCACCGTACCGAGCGCGCACTTACTTCATTTCTTATAATTGTTAATTCCGTCATTCCTAAGTGTTGTAATTTATACAGTCCACTATTATACTTATTAGCTACGAAGTTACTGGAGTTTTGTTCTACCAACACCCGTAGGATATACCACAATTTCCGTTTATGGTCCTTCGAAATAACGACAGAAGAAGTAACGGCCAGTTCCAGCCACGTAGGAGTGACAAGCGGATTTTCAAATTTAAGAAAAATAACGGCCGTTGGAAAAATACTGGTGATCAAGAGGTCTTCTCGCCCTTCGTGCGTGCCTGGTTCCAGTTTACGGTCATCATAAGCGCCGCCTTTCGGGAAGATAAAACTTGTCGGAGCGAATACAGTTCGTCAGTGGTCATCATAGCTGGGTCATCGCAACATAGCAGCCGAGCAGAGCCCAAGAACATCGCGAGCAAGAAGACGTTCGGTTTGGAATCGCAGTCAAAGGATTTCGTGAGATATTTCCATATTCTTATTAACATTATTTTTCATGCTAACATCATCTAAATTTCCAGTAGTGTTCAGAGAGTGCATTAGATCATAGAATCATACATAATTATCTAGTGAATATTATTAAAATCGACGCCTCCTACGCATAAGGTCGTAAGGCTAAAAAATCGTTTTTACAGGAGAGCGTTTTTTGTATACGGTGATGATAAAATTTATTCTGAAAGATTTTCAACAGAGATTTTTGCATTATGCTGTCAATTAACAATTAAATAATTTATTCCCAGGTGCTGGATATTATAAAAAATTGTAATTACCGAAAAAAACCCGTTTTACTTACTTACGACCTTATACTTGATTGAAAAAGGTCGTATCTTCTTGTTACGACTGTATGCGTTCATAAACTTGATTAAAACAACACGAATAACGACGTAAGTTTTGAATTACGACTATATGCGACGAGCAAACTGTCGAAATCCATATAAATAACAAGTTTAAAGCTAGAGAAATGAAGTCAAATGGTAAGAAAGAAGCATTAGAAAGTGGAGGAAAAATAGTATCAGCGAGTTTCTAATATTCCACATGAACAGTCACTTAATAAAGTGTATTTACCCAGTAGTGGGAATAGTTGAAATAGGTTATTTACTTAACTCTTAACACGAAATTAAAATATTTTTGAAATCGGTCCCAGGGGCCCCGAGGAAAACCAGTTCAAATGTTCTTCTTACATAGTCACTCCGCAAATTCTTTATTTCACTCATAACACGAAATTAAAATATTTTAGATATTGGTTCCGAGAGTCCTCATGAAAACCAGTTGTTGTAAATAAATATTCCACATGAAAAATCAATATACAAAGCCTGAGCCCTTTGCCCAGTAAATCGGAGTGGTTAAATAGGATCTTTACTTCACTTTAACACGAAATTCAAATATTTTTAAAATCGCTTCGAGTGGTCCTGACAAATTAATCGGACAAGACTTTTCTGACAAATAAGTCTTGTTCATATTCATTATCATTCATCTCAGGATCTGGCTGTCAGGATCCAGTACTGTAAAAAGTTAGAATGAGTATTTTTTTTACTGTGATTTTAAAAATAAATTCTAAAAGCATTAGTTTCTAATAAAAACTGACCCTGATTTCCTGAAAAATAAGGCAATTACCGCAATATATTTGAATTCTCGGTTAAAATTTACAAGACAACTGCGCTATGGGCTACCTACTGAAAAAATCTTATCAAGAACTCTCTCTCGAAAACGAGCTAGATAGTAGACACCGTTGAGGAATTCCCTCGTTTCTCTGTCGTCTTCATCTTCAGGTCAGATCTTAACCTCTACTGTTTTGTGGTATCTGAGACATCTACCCGAATGAGAAGTTTTCCTCAAAATGTGTCTATAATTTTCGAGAGTTGCACCCGATTTATTTTAGGGTTTCCATATCTAGACCGGATGACAAAGGAACCACTAAGGAAGTAAACCCTTTCAAACAATAAAATATTTGTTTAAATCGTTTTGGGAAGTCGATTAAAAAAAAGTTGTCGTATACTATAACTCGTATTTATCAATTAATATAATTCAGTTAAGGTAATAAAAGTGGAATAGTTAAGACTTCGTTTGTAAGCATATTTTTCAGAATATTGAATAAGAGTGAAACCAGTTTATCTCAGGACTCCTCGGTTAGATTTCGAAATGCTTTGGTCTGGGACCTAATATAAGCCTATGGAACATTATACACTATGCAGTTACTGTGGGCAAAACTTGAGCCCGACTACTATACAAAGAATAGCATTGTCCTTTACACATGTTACAAATACATAGACAGAGACTTAGAAAATTAACATAATTCAAACATAGCATCACGACTTTTATTCCCCAAAGGGGTAAGCATAGGTTAGAGAAGTAAAAGACAGGAGAATATTACAGTCCACACAGTTATTAATCCCATTGTTATGCCTGTTGTCGAACATTAGGCACTATTCCAGACTCCGTGTTATGAGAATTTCGAAATTGAAAAACCCAATAATTATTGCCCGATACGGGAATCAAACCCAATACCTTGTGGCGGGCAGTCATACTCGCGGCCCCTAGACCAACGAAGCAGTTCGAACGTTAATTTTAATGATTTTTCAACTATAATTGAAAAGCAGAGAATCGTATCTTATTTTGTTAACGGAGCGTACAGCCGTATGTCTATGATACGTCTTTATACTTTTATTTATTGTTATATTTAAACCTCGCATATGGTCTTAAGAATAAGTTACGACTCCTAGAATTAAATTATTGAGTAGTATAAAGTCGTAACTGACCACAGTACACGTATGATTACAGCGCATAAAGTCGTAACATAAACGTTTCGACGTTTTGCGTGGGACGGCTAGAATACGACGATTGACATACGACGTCGGTACTGCGCTCTGATTGGCCGTCCTCGCTCCAATCGATCGGAGCATACAGTCGGAACTATCCGCGCGACTTTATGCGCTGGAGAACATTGTTGTTAAGACCATTATCCATTAAAAAACTCAGTATTTATAGAAGAGATTAAAATTTGGATTTTAGTTATACGTAATAATAATTAAGATTATTGTAATGGTGCAAAAAAACGATTTTTGTAAAAAAATGTGTTCCGACCTTCTGCGTGGGAGGCGTCGAAATAGCAGTTGCATGACTAGTTACATAGTTGTGTTTTGTTTTTTCTCGTTTACCCACTTAAAATGAAAATAAAATCATTGTCATTATTGAGTAGTTTTCCATAATTATAGAATATTGTGATTCATGTTTATTTATTGTTTACAGTAGTTAACGCATGGGTAGGCACTAATGTGATCGTTATTATATTTTCAACTTTCAAACGCCTAATGGTTGGTGATTAGCAACGCTCGTTCGAACAGCTGTGCTTGGCAATTGATTACAGGCGCATTTACATTAAAATAGTTAACAGCTTTGTCCCGTTCTTCAACACTTATTTGCTATTCTGTTTTCGGTATCTTTATTCTTCTTCTGTACCTTCTTTAGTGCATAAGGCTTGCCTCCGATTTAGCCATGACTGAAGAAGTTAAAATTAAAGAGCTTACGCGCCTCAATTAAATCACAGCTTACTCAGTTCACATCCTTCTTAAATGTCTCTAAGTCTTGCGACCAGCTTAGTGAGGAATAGCTTGTTGAGTTGGAGCTTAGAATTGACAAAATGGTTACAGTATATGCTACCTATGATCAATTACAGGGTCAATTGGAGTGCCTGTCGGCAAAGCCAGACGAGCAATTCACCGAACGGGAGCAATTTGAGGCGATCTACTACAAGCAACTAGCATCTGCTCGTGCCCTTCTGACACAGCACCGCACACAACTCGCGAATAAGGTAAGCTCCAATGATCTTTCTGTGGTTGCTAGACGTAGTAATGTTAGGTTACCTAAAATTAATTTACCTCACTTTAGCGGCGCACATACGGGTATTTTGCTAATCTACGCGGCCAAAAGTGGAATTTACAAACCGTAGATAATGTTGAATAAGACAACAACTTGGGGTAGGCGACAAGTCCGAGAACTATAACCCGCCCTCCCCGCTCCGCTACCTGCACTAGTCGCGTCATACATTTAGTCGGAATTCGATCATTCAACTAGTTGTTTGTATCTGTTCTCGGCACTCATACAAAATCATTAACTTTGAAGTTAAATATTTAATATATTGCGTAAATTTAAGTAAGTGTTTGTGATGGATCCTGATATAGCAGGTAATTATGCTGTATTTTATTAAGTACTTAATTTTCTTCACCATTACAAAGGTAGGATATAATGATTTGAAAGTATCGACATGTTAGGACGATTTTTTATTGTAAATATTTTATTTCGTCGTCTATTAGTTATACTATCAAGTAAGATCCTGTTATAATTCCTTATAGAAATCAAAGTTTAAAGTTTTGAGTAGTAAAAAATAAAAGAAACTGCCGCGGATAAGCGCGGATACGTTATGTTTTGATAATTTGAACTTATTTTGAGTAATGTACAAAAAATGCAATAATTATTTATAATTCTAAGATTAAATGTTTCTTTGTTTTAGGTTCACGGGGTACCTCGGGGGTAAGAGTAGTGACCCGTAAATACATGTTTGATCGTGTGCAGAGTTATGATTTGCCAAGCTTGGATGAAAAACTCGATTCCTTCAGAAGCCATCTATTGTCTAGTGAAGATTACACAGAAGAACAAATTGACACCCTGAAACATAACTTTTCGCACTTCAAATTACAAATTAAGCAAAGATGGTTAAAAGCACATAAGAAGGAGGCCGTATTTCTCAAAGCTAACCACTCATGGCTTGAAGGAACGTTTGAGATACCCGCTATTTCACAAAATCGACCAGGACGGCCAACTAAGTTATTTAGCGAATCGAGTAAACGGACCAAGAGGAGAAAAACTGAAGAGATTTGTTCTGTTGTAGCACAAGATGTTATCATTCATGCAGCTCAGGTTGAGTTGCGGAAATCCGGAAAAAGAGATGCTTCAAAAGTTCTTAAAGAAATTACTAGTACTCCAACTCGAGCAACGAAATATAAAAAGGCTTTTTCTAAGTCAACAAGAGAAAATACATGCTCACTTACTCCAATACAAGCATTGTCGATGTTTGTCGAAGCCGATTTAACTCGACGACAATACGAAATAGTAAGAAATACTAACAAGAAGTTCTTTCCTTGTTATAGTCTGTTGCAGAAAGCGAAACAAGAGTGTTACCCGCCCCCAGAATCGTGCAGGGTGACGAGCACCTATGCTGAAATCGAAATACAGCCTTTGATTGACCATACAGTTAGGCGTTTATCTATTTACCTAGAAGAGGTTCTAACAACATTAAAAGAACAAGAGCGAGAGAGCTTAAAATTAATTACTAAATGGGGATGTGCCGGCTCACACCAATCACAGTTCAAACAAAAGTTTGCAAATGATGCAGATTCTGATGCTAACCTATTTCAAAGTAGTTTCGTGCCTCTACGATTAGTTTCTGGCTGTGAAGGTGAAAAACTTATATGGGAAAACCCGACACCTTCTTCTTCGCGGTTTTGCCGCCCTATAAGATTCCGATTTGTTAAAGAAAATACAGATGTAACGGAAGAAGAAATCAACTTTGTGAAAAATTCTTCTGATTCGCTAAGCAAAACAGAAGTTATCATGAATGGGAACAAGTACTTGGTCTCTCATGCCTTTGTTATGACAATGGTGGATGGCAAGGTCTGCAACGCGGCCACTGGTACTAAATCTACAAGTCGATGCTACATATGTGGTGCAACTTCCAAGGACTTCAACAAGATTGCTATTCAAAGAGAAATAAGTTTCGAGGCTATTGAGTTTGGACTCTCAATTTTACATGCTCGGATTCGCCTATTTGAAAGCATTCTCCATTTGGCATATAAATTGCCAGTAAAGAAATATAGAGAGAGAAAGACAGAATCCGAAAAAAAATTGGAACACGAAAAAAAGCTATATATCCAGAAAAGATTTCGTGAAGAAACTGGATTATTAGTGGACATACCAAAGGCGAATTTTGGCAATACCAATGATGGTAACACCAGTAGGAGATTTTTTGAAGATCCAAAATTGGCATCTGACATAACAGGCATAAATTATGACCTAATATACAGATTTAAGGTCATACTCGAAGCTATTTCGAGCGGCCATATAATTAATTCAGAAAAATACGACCAGTACGCTTTAGACACTGCCCGCTTATATGTCGATTTATATCCTTGGCACCCAATGTCCCCAACAATGCACAAAATTTTAGTACATGGTGCAGTGATCATAAAAAACGCGCTGTTACCTATTGGGCAGCTATCAGAAGAGGCCGCAGAAGCGCGTAATAAACATTTTAGATTATATCGCCAGGAGTTTGCCCGAAAATTTTCAAGAGAAAACTGCAATAGAGATATTTTAAATCGCTTGCTTTTGACATCAGATCCCCTTATAAGTAGTATGAGAAGCTTAAAAAGAAGAAAAACGCAGTGTTTTTTGAAAGAAACCATCGCACTTCTCATGCCTGGGGAACCTAATGTTAATTCTTCAGAGAGCGACGAAGAAAACTAATAATAATTAAAAGTAAACTTAGCAGATTAATATTTTTTTTACATTTGCTTCTAGAAAATATTATATAGTGAATATTTAATAATAAAACTTCTTTTTAAATATCAAAATGTATTTTTTCTACTAAGTTATATCCTTTAGAAAAGCATAGGAACATAAAATAATTTTGGCCGCGTAGATTGTCAAAATACCCGTATGTGCGGCGGCTACAAGGATTGGCTGGAGTTTAAAGATATTTATGTCTCGCTAATTCATGAGGACAATACTATTGATAATATAAATAAATTTCATTATTTACGTTCGTCACTTAGCGGCACTGCATCACTTGTAATTAAAAGTCTAGATTTTAGGGGAGACAATTACAATACTGCTTGGCAATTACTGTGTGAGAGGTTCGATAACAAACAAATGTTAGTAGACAAGCATATTCAGGCTTTGTTCAACGTGGAAACTCTTCAAAAAGAAAGTAGTCAGGGCTTGCGACAAGTTGTCGATATCTATATCTATACATATAATAAATCTGTAAAAAAACTGTGTCTGTACATTGAATATATTAAAAAAATAATAATTGGGTGGGGTTTAGAAACAGTAATGGAGCACAAATCCAAAAAAAAAATCTGTCTGTTTGTCTGTATGTCTGTATGTCTGTATGTCTGTTTGTTTGTACACGCTAATCTTCCGAACTACTGAACGGATTCCAATGATTTTTTCTTTGTTGTATCAGTATTAAGCCTGGTCAACATATAGGCTATAATTTATCTTCGAAACTTGAAGACCTGATGCAGAACTCCAACAGACCAACAAAACTATAAGAGATACAAAAATGGTGCCGTAGCAAAAATTGTTTCATGTGATGAGCATTTTCAGCTGAGATAATAAATTTTAAGATCTGGAACACCTGATGTGGGGTTCCACATCAGTGCCCAGCTTCTCTGTACCATATACAGGTATGACGTTTTAGCAAAAGTTGTTCAATTTGATAAGCACTTTCTACTGACTTATACAAATTGAAGATCTAAAACACCTGATGTGGAACTCCAGGGGCCCAGCTAGACTATAGCATATAGAGGTATGACGTTTTAGCAAAAGTTGTTCAATCTATTAGGCACTCTCTGTTGACTTATAAAAATTGAAGATGTAAAACACCTGATGTGGAACTCCAGGAGCCCAGCTAGATCATAGCATATGAAGATATGATGTTTTAGCAAAAGTGGTTCAATCTGATAAGCACTCTCTATTGACGTATAAACATCGAAGATCTGGAACGCCTGATGTGGAACTTCAAGAGCAAAATACTACACTTGAAATGTATAGAAATGAATGTTATGAAATAGGTATGGTGAATCAAAAAAAGTAATTAGTCCGTCTTTTAGATAACCCTAAAATAATGGACACGTATTTTTCTTTTCTCTCTCTCACAAACAAATAATACCGAAGATACAACAAGGCTTAAATTTCGTGTTAAGTCACTGCTTAGTACAAATTTTACATACCTAGACGTGGCGTCACGAGCCCCCACTCTCCGACTTTGTTGCGTTATATCTCATTATTATTTTCAACCGACTTCAAAAAAAGGAGGAGGTTCTCAATTCGGCTGTATTTTTTTTTTTTTTTTTATGTTTGTTACTCGATTTCTCAAAGACGCCTGGACCTATTTCAAAAATTCTTTTTTTATTTGAAAGGGTATGCTTGTCATTTGGTCCCATCGTCATCAGATCAGGATCTGATGGTGGAAACCCTGAGAAATCGAGGGCATCTCTTGAAAATTGTAGGCGAGCATGGGGTAAAAACTTGACACTCAGGTGTATGCCTCAAAGCACTATTCAATAGTGAAGGTTTGAAGCTGACCTGATGATGGAGACCAGAGAGGGTCGAGGGAACTCAACAACTGAATATGTAAATTACCTCGTGTTTGAGCTTATATTATTGGTATTGACGAGACCTTTGCAACAGTGAAGGTTTGGAGCTGACCTGATGATGGAGACCAGAGAGGGTCGAGGGAACTCAACAACTGAATATGTAAATTACCTCGTGTTTGGGCTTATATTATTGGTATTTATTTATTCCTTTACATCAGGCAACTAAGGCCCATAGAAAATACGATACTTACATAAATAGTTAACATAACAATACTTATAAACTAATACATATGAAAAATAAAAAACAATACATAAATAATCAAACAAAATAATAACTATAAACTAATACATAAACAATTCTATTTGTTGTTGACACGAATAGGCGGTGTCGTGTTGCACTGCGTGGTGTCGCGTAGCCTCCCGCGGAATCGCCGGAAAACGACACCTTTCGGCCAAAACTGTTCTTGGAACATGTCGAGATGCTGAGTCGGCACACGTACCACAAACGATTTGAAATTTGTATTGTGTCTCGGCTCCAACCTCTCGACTCTTAAGGTCCAGTTAAATTGACGAGACCTTTGCAACAGTGAAGGTTTGGAGCTGACCTGATGATGAAGACCAGAGAAGGTCGAGGAAACTCAACAACTGAATATTTACATATTATATTATATAATACCTCGTATTTGGGCTTAAATTATTTGTATTGATGAGAACTTTCCACTGATACGGATAGTGACAGCTATTCCTATCACTGAAAAGCTGTAAATAAAAAACTTTTTTACAAAAAAATTAAACCGATGCACCTAAAATTAGTTTTTTTTTGGCTTTTTAGTGTTTTGGGAAGTCGGTTTAATTTTTTTGTAAAAAAGTTTTTTTGTATGTCTCTTCCAGACCTCGGGACTACAGAGTTCCGAATTTTTGGGAGGCAAACGTGGGGCCGAAGCCAACACGCTGAAGCCCTTTTGAGACAACTTTAATGAAATGGTGACACAAAACCGACGATTATCCCTTTATACACTATAGAAATGAACCCGGTGGACGTCGTTAAAAAAAGACAATCCCCGGTTCTGTGCTAAACTATTGCTAACTATGGAGGAAAACTACTTGGGCTATTGTGATGGGATGTTAGTGGATGACAATGTATTAGGTACATGTATAAATGGCAGGTGGAGACTCGCCACCTCACATACTGGGCCCCCGGGAACCAGTCACTAAATAGCAACAAGAGGGCAATAGGGACATGAGCGGCTGAAGGGTGAGGATACCTCGGCGGACTTTAAACGTAGATTACGCGCTCCCTGTGCTTACCATGAGGCACCTACCCTCCGAGCAGGGCTACTAATCCTGCTCTAGCGACTCCACTCTGGACGGTCAAGCCAAGCCAAGTCAGAGGCGTGAGACCTACCCCCGTCATGGTTCACTCCGACCGGCGGGAGACGGGGGACAGTATACTCTCCCTGGAGAACTCAGTATATATATATAGCCCCGCGGGGTCGCTACTCCCCGTCATCAGCCTCAGATATCCTGCGGTGCCTATTCTCATTATTATTGTCGTTATTATTTATCTCAAGAGCCTTTGTCCCAATTATGTTAGGGTCACGATGCAACTGAGTACCAGTGTTTTACAAGGAGCGAGTGCCTATCTGACCTCCACAAGCCGGTTATCCGCTCAACTCAACACCCCTTGGTAAGACTTACTGGCTTCTGACTCCCCCCCGCCCGGACGCCGTATCGAGTGGACGTGCTTTTTGTACTCGCGCACATTCTATTGCAAACAAAATGATAAAAGTGTAATGAACTGATTTAAAGTTATTCCAATGTGTGCATGGCAATTGTAAGAACAATCAGTGAAAAAACCAAATCAGTGTGTTTACTATTACGCAAGAAAACAATAATAAATCAAGTGTTTAAAAGTGATCGTTAAAATTGTCTTTGTGGCGTGGTGAATGACCTTTGCACACTTGCTAAGGACACACGTCTACGTCACGTCACGTCGTGTTGGTAACACATCACTTAATTCGCACTCTAAACACAAAGCTTCGATAGCCCAGTGGTGTGAGCGTTCCACTCTCCGCCGTAAGCTAGCTGAGTCGGGAGTTCGAACCTCACAAACCGCAATACTTTTTGAGACTCCTAGGAGGATATTAAAACGAAACTTGTAAATAATGATCCGCCATTCACCTCCTTCAACACCGACAACGGTTGAACAAAATCCAATAGAGGCTGCCAGCCCATCAAAAAATGAAGTGGAATCGCAGGTAAAAGCTACCACACTTCAAAAACCAAAAAGTTACCAAAGTGGGTCGACACCAAACTTAGCTACTGATACGATACGTAAGCGAAAACACGACGACGAAAATGAGCGGATTATAAATAATATGCAAAAATTGATCGATTCTCATTGCAAGAATTATGAATCACATAGTACCAAAACAGATGCTTCTTTAAACGCTCTGCACCATATGATGGCCGAGTTATTAAAACAAAACTCCGAAATTAAAGAATCTATAGCCTTTGTATCAAACCAGTATGAGGATATGAGGAGCCGACTAGACTCTTTAGAATCGGAGAAGAAAACGGATCGTGAGTATATTTACCAACTTGAGGGAAGAATTGAAAACTTGGAACGTATGCTGTACAGTAGAAAGTTGGAAATTAAAAATATTCCCCTATCCTCAAATAAGAGTGAAGAAGAGCTCAGTTCTATTGTGTTGAGCATAGCAAAAGCTGTCGGCGCTCCACTTCAACGATCGGAAATCAAAGAAGTCTATAGTACAATCAAAGAGAATAAACCTTCAAAGATTACTGTGGATTTAGCCAGCACTCTTACTAGGGATGACATTGTCAAGAAGGCGAGACAGTTCAACTCAAATAACAAACAGAATAAGCTCAACTCTAAACACCTAAATATGGACGGACCGGCGACAGCCATCTACGTATCTGACTTCCTGTCTCCTCAAACCCAACATCTCTTCTTTATTGCTAGAAAATTCTCAAAGGAGCATAATTATTCATACTGCTGGACATCAGCTGGTCGAGTTTTCCTGCGCAAAAGTGAAACAGAAAAACCGATACTAATCAAACGTGAAGCCGATCTCGTAAAACTATCACCAAAACTTTGACTATGTAATACTTATGGAAATTGTAATACATTAATGAGGGATTTGCACGCCCCACTTGTTTCTTATATAAATTTTCTATGTACTCACACACATTTCCATTCGAATACACACATTTATATAACTACAACTATAGGTATCTTAAAACTCATAACTTGCTATCAACATATAACAAACAACAACTACTCTGTCTTCCACACTGACGATTGCAAATCACAATCGGTCAACATTCACCGCTATCGCAGCTCATTTACATTTACACTTATACATCATACACACTTAACACTATGTGCCAAATTCGTTCGTTTAAGCTTTCTTAAATATAAATGGCTACTATAAATAATATTAGAGATATAGACAAAATTGAGATTGCTAAAGTAATTGAATGTGATAGCTCTGAGCTCAAGAAACATGTTCATGTAAACAAAAATGACTTAACCATTATTTCACAAAACATAAGAAGTATATATCGTAATTTTGATGACTTCTTGCTAACATTATCTACAATTAAATTTGAAGCAGATATCATTATTTTGACTGAGTGTAGGTTAAATGCAAATAAACCTATTCCACAATTAATTAACTACCAGTCGTTCATGACTACACGGCAGCTGAACCAAAATGATGGTGTAGTAGTCTATGTTAAAAGTACACTAAAAACCCGAGTTAAGGAAATATCATTGTCACAAGCTTCTTGCCTACAGCTGGACGTATTAAATAACACTATCTTATGTATCTATCGATCGCCATCAAACACAAATACTGACAGTTTCATAGACTCACTCAGTACTACTCTTGATTCTATAACATCACACAAAACTATTATTATCACGGGTGACATAAACATTAATATTATAAAGAAGCCGGCCGAACAATCTCATGAACAAAAAAATAGAACAAACTACCTCAATATGCTAGCTCTTCATGGTATCCTACCTGGGCACTTGTTACCGACTAGAGATAAAACGTGTCTGGATCACTTCATGTTAAAAATAAACAAAATTAAGTTTTCTGCTACCATTGCTATCTTACATACTACCATCACAGATCACTTCACGACACTTTTAGTTTTGAGTAAGCAAAAACATAAACAAGTAATAGCTAAAACTACTACTTCACTTAATTATGAACAAGCTCTAAAACATTTACAAGAGAAGAACTTAGGCGATTTGCTATTTTGCCCTGATGCGGATTATTTGTGTAAACTCTTGCTTGATTCTCTTACCGATACTATTAACTCCAACACTATCATAATAAATATTCCAAGCAGCAAACGCATCATCAAACCATGGATCACTAAAGGAATCTTGCGCTGTATACAAAACCGCAATAAACTTCAAAAGAAGCTTCGCCTTGACCCAGAAAATTTAATTCTAAAAATAACTTATACGCGATATAGGAATTATTGTAAAAAAATACTAAAAAAGCTAAAAAGAAAGTACGAAAAAGGACTTCTATCAAATTCATTAAAAAATTCTAAGCTGCTTTGGAAAAATATCAAATCTATAACATACACTAATAAAATAAACAATCAAAATACAGAGCTGTTACATTTGAAGTCATCACCTTCTGAATCTACAACCTTCATCAATAATTATTTTGCTAATATAGGCTATGAGCTAGCTCAGCAAATTGATAGAACTAACAATAAAAATACTCCTTTAAGCGACGCACCCACACAAGCTAATACTTTCGTGCTTCTTGAAACAGACTGTGATGAGGTATACAGAACTCTAATGAACCTTAAGTCTGGCAGTGCTGCGGGTTGCGATAACATCCCCACTAAGTTCTTAAAATATACCAACTCAGTAATGGTCCCCATCATCACACACCTTGCAAATCTTTGCTTTATGAAAGGTATCTTCCCGGCCCCGCTAAAAGAAGCCATAATCACCCCAGTTCACAAGGGTGGAGATAGAGGCGATATCAGCAATTACAGACCAATATCAGTCTTAACTGCATTATCAAAAATTATTGAAAAATTAATAAACACTAGACTACTAAATTATTTGAATAAATTTAATATATTATCTGATTCGCAGTACGGCTTTAGAAGAAATATATCTACTGAGGATGCTGTTAGTGATTTATCCTCTCTGATAGCAAAACATTTAGATAATGGAGAAAAAAGCCTGGCGGTCTTCTTAGACCTAAAAAAAGCATTTGATACCGTCTCTACCTCTATTCTCGTCAACAAACTGGAAAAGGTTGGAATTCGGGGTATAGCTCTTGAACTTCTAAAGGATTACCTTTCAAACAGAAAGCAAAGAGTGAAGATTGGGCAGTATGTCAGTGACGCCGCGGCTGTATTATACGGTGTTCCCCAGGGAAGTGTACTGGGCCCTACCCTCTTTTTGATATACATTAATGACCTTTGCAGCATGAAAATACCTAATGCTAAGGTTTTCTCCTACGCCGATGATACAGCCCTAGTCTTCTATGGCAGCTCTTGGCACGATGTCAAACATCTTGCTGAGACTGGTCTTTCTCGTGTTGCTGATTGGCTGCAATCCAATCTCCTAACATTAAACACATCTAAAACCAATTTCATATGTTTTAGTATCTCCAAACGCAGTGAACCGATTGATGAGTTTAAAATAATCATACATACGTGTAATAATGAATACGGCAATAATTGTAACTGCCCGAGCGTTCGCAAAGTGACGGAATACAAGTATTTGGGTGTAATAGTTGACAATAGACTATCTTGGTACCCCCACGTAGAGCAAGTCACCGCCAGAATTAGGAAGTTAAGCTGGATATTCAAAACCCTTAGGCATGTAGCACCTATCGTAAAAGCTAACAACAAAGGCCCATCTAGAAATTTACTCATACAAATTTACCTTGCCCTGGTACAATCTGTACTCGTATACTGTATTCCGGTTTGGGGAGGTACAGCAAAGACCAAATTGATAAATTTAGAACGAGCACAACGCGCTCTCTTAAAGTTAATACTTTTTAAAAACTTAAGATTTCCTACTGCGGACCTTTATCGTATCAGTGATGTACTCTCTGTCAGAAAACTGTACATTATACCTACAAACCATCTTAAAGAGGCACAAGTCTCTGCCTCCTACTGTGGGAAATACATCGAAAAGAAGGAACTTCAGCATAGCCCATATACCTTCAACTAAAACCAAATTTGGATGTAAACAGTACAATAAACGATCAGCTCAGCTATATAATAAAATAAATGAAAAGATTCGTATACACACTAAAAATAATCATGACCTTAAAGATGTACTAGTTAAGTGGATAAAAACGCTTACATATGAAGACACTGAAGCATTGTTATTATAACACTGAATGACTTACATAGACATTCAGGTTCAAACACACACATACACGCACGCACGCAAACACACACACACACAAACACTCTCACACACACAAACACACCCACACACACACACACACACACACACACACACACACACCGACACACGCATACACACACACACAGAATTATGTTCTCTTTTTAATTTTTTGAAATTGTTCCTTAGTTTTTTATTTTTTGTATTTTTATTATTTTCTTAGTTTATTGTGTTAATTATCAAACTATGCAAATAGGGAGGGGCAGAGTCTTCTACTACAGGCATATTGTTTTTGTCTAAAAGAGGATTCTGTACACACTACTGTAAACAAATTATTGTCACAATAAATTATTCTTATTCTTATTCTTATTCTTATTCTTATAACGACTACCAAGAATGTTCAATGACAGCCGGAACCTACAGTTTAATATCCCCTCCAAATAACGGTCATTGGTATCCAAAATATACGTAGAAAGTACATACGAACTTAGAAAAGTTGCATTGGCAGGCACTAATTGTCTGACCTGGAATCAAAGACGCACGCTCATACTTGAGAGATTGGTTCTCTACCCACTAAACCTCCACGACTTCCACTAAGTCACCACGACTTTGTCATCTATTTAATGTTTTTTTACGTAATAGTGTTAGGTTTGGATATATTTTAGATATCTAATTTCATATTTTATAATTTTTAATAGTAAAATAATTTGTTCAATTGATTCACCAAACGAAATAATTTAAAAATGACATTTCCGGTTGGATGTAGCAGCTAGCAACACTTGGCAAATGGCGGCATTCTGAGCGGAGCACCGTACCGTGCGGTCGTGTAAGCGAGATGGTGTTGAAAAAGAATAAAGATTGATAGTCTGTTGAAAGTGTTGACGTTTTCTTGTAGAGGAATCCTGTACCTTGGAGTGGAGTTCTTACATTTCAGAAGTGGGATACAGCGCAAATACTGCGTAAGTACACGTCTTCTATTTTTGTTTAGATTATGCGTTAGCCATTTGAATTTGGAATTGATGCATTGGATATTTTAAATAAATTATTATTTTTTTACCAATTTGGTGGGCAAAAGGTTTATTTATTTCAAGGCACACCAACAACTTATTTACAATTGCTTACGCATATATAAGTTTACAGTTGTTAGTCCTGTGTTAATAAGTAAGTTACAGGTGTGCACAACGCTCACAGAGAATAGCGTGGTCGGTTGCCAAAAAAAGCCTAGCCCTTAAGCCAATAGGTTGGCATAGAATTAATTTAATTTCAATGTTTTTGTGTCTAAGTTATTATTTGTTTGGTGGTTAAAATACAGATGCCATGCCGTTCTCTAAGATGATTTTTTGGTTAAACCACGTTTTTACGGAAGTACCCTCAAATAATTTTAATCCTCGTTTTTATAAAACCACCCAAAAAAAAATTATATATATATCTCAATAGATAGCTAATTTGGCACAACAGGGTTCATAAAAGGGTGTGATTTTTCAGTTATTTTTACGATCAGAGATACCGTTTCCAAGATATTTACGATTTTGTCTATTCATCTAAGTATCCTATTATTTTGCTATTGTGAATAGATCTAACGTGAGTTATTTTTATGTGAGTTGCCAGACCAGACCATGGATGCCACCGGCAGCTGGACTCTGCACAGGCTGGAGATGCTGGAAAGAGAGTCGCCGCGAAGCAACCACACTGGCAGTCGAAGCAGAAGTCGCAGTCGACGTCTGGGAGATTAAGAGAGGAGCGCGAGCCAGCAAAGATCAGCGCCGCACTGCCACGATGGGCACCAGGATGTCAACCAGGAACAGCAACCATCACGAAGGTTATGTAGTCCAGTTTTTACTACTAACGATCTTTTAAAGCTACTAAATTCCGTTAAACGTGTACCGTCGCGTCGCCGTCTCAACCCATGTTTCAAGGCGCACCATCGAAACATTTCGATTTTAAAAACATACCTACTTATTGCTACTAAAAATCAACGCATGGATATTTGGCTTAGAAAGGTGAACGAGTGCGCCTCGGCCGATGGTTGGGACGACAAAATGACCATACTTTTTGCTATGCAGGAGCTGCAGGGATTGGCCAAACTTGATATGAGAGTTTAAACTCTATACTATTTACGTGGCGGGAGTGTCAGGAGAAATTACTTAGTGCATTCCTTGTGAACAAATTATGGTCAATCCCTGGAGGACATGCTTAATAACTTCCCTGTCCCATGAGTCATATGTGATACACACCGATTGTCTTACTATTGTGTCTGCTTCGTGGACAGTGAAGTGGTTAAACGTAGAAGTAGATGCTACGAACCTATCGAGGTTTATTG
Organism: Helicoverpa assulta; assembly: GCA_963856015.1. Classification (NCBI taxonomy): domain Eukaryota; kingdom Metazoa; phylum Arthropoda; class Insecta; order Lepidoptera; family Noctuidae; genus Helicoverpa; species Helicoverpa assulta. The sequence goes on along the minus strand of CAWLCW010000001.1, from coordinate 15,538,496 downwards.
TTATGAAAAAACTTGTTTATTATTTATGATTTATCATTATGAAAAACTTGCTGAATCAGTGCGATATCACGGGAAAACGAGCTGTAGATTGCATTAGCATTACCCACAGAATCAGTGATCGTACTATGAAATCTAATGCACTTGCTTTGCGAGATGCTTGACCAGTTACTTCAGTCCTTGATTAGCAATAAAGAATTCTACGCAATTTTCCCGCAAAAGAAAAAAAATATAATTCGGATGTAGGTAATCAGGGAAATAAATCATAGGAGAAGACTAGCAGCGAGCACAGTGTTCTGTTTTAGTTGTAAGCAGAAGAAGGACATCCTTACCTTCAATGTCCTAAGCCTTTTATCCGATGCGATAAATGGAAAAGTAGGTCACAAAACCGACAACTGTTTCAGTAAACAGGATGGATCTAACGACAAAGTAGATTCCATCCAGAACACTGTGCGCATGACCAACCACAGCTGATAGTAGGTAGGTAACTCGAGATTTATCAAGCCTGTACAAATCAATGTAGTGCAAAAGGGATGCATTTATTGACTTGTTGGCGATGTTACTCTCACTAAAGAGTTTTCCTTATCGAATTTAATAATTCCACATGATAAAAGGTCAACTAAAACGGGAATAATAAATAAATAGTTTATTGTCTCAAAAAGATACACACAAGGGAAAACACACATCAGTGATTACAATTTTCACATGTACAATAATTTTGTTGAACACTGGTACCCAAAGTAAGATTTAACTTGTGGTATGGGTACAAGGGCTCTCGTTATTAATTTCCACAGATTGTTAACGTATTATTACCCTTTTGAATATTTTAACGGATTGTACCCTTCCTTATTCGTATCTGGCATGGTGGACATTGAAACGTTGAAATTCAGAAGGGCAATGTCTCAGGTCATGCAATATCTGTCCATAATTCACAACAAGATCGATAGTCCACAAATACTAGAGCGTGTCCGTATCTTGGTTCCTAGGAACGTGTCAGCAAACTCGCAGGGACAGGTAGCGCCGCGGCGCCGCCCGCGACTGCTGGAGCCCCCCCGCGCACGTACCGAGCGCGCTCGGCAAGCGCCCACCAACCGCGCACTCCGCATTATTGGGGACATACTTGCACAGCACCATGATTTAGACTTATTTGCCGATGGATTAGGACATTTGTATAAAGAATTCAAAAGAATTCTAAATAACTGCTAGCCATCAAGTTTCCATAGATTTATTTCATAATTAATTATTATAATTGACAGTTGCGTATTGCTTTAATTATTTTCTATTATTATTGGTATTTTATTCTAATATTAATGTTATTTATGGACTCAGATCGTTTTTTTATTATTATTATTTATGTTAATTAGTATTACCATGCCAATTCCTGACAATATAATGTGTGTAATAATGTAATGTAATGTGTGTACCTACTAATTCTACTACTACCTACATAATGACGAGGTTGTGTAATACCTGCCGATGTTTAGTCTTATAAGCGTTTTGGATGTATCATCTGTTAGCTTGTAAGATTAAATGAAATAAATAAATAAATAAAACGTGAAAGTTAATCGTAGTGAATCGTAGATTAGATGTAGAAATGGTATGGTGGGATCGCTGGGTTCCGTTGATCTACGTTTAACATTAGATGAGGTAAACGTGGTTGTTTCTTGTAAGGTCGTTAACGGTAATTTGTTAGACACACCAATTCTTATCGGGCAGACGTTTACCAAGCAGCCACTTCTAGTTATTTAGAAGGATTTTAATGAGCTTAAATTCTCAAACCGCCGAAATGTTCGGATGATAGCAATAATGATAAAACGGTTACAGTCAGTAACTCTGGACATGCTACACTTTACGTAACAACAAGCATTAGGGCGGCAACTGTTTTTGGTGTCTCAGGTTCGATGTTGTTAGAAACCAAGACCATAGGGAAGCCTAGTGACAGATACATTGTGGTGGTGGGGTCTACGAAATCAGACAGGACATGTTAATGGCGACCGTTACTCCCTTTTCAACTCCTTGTGTCATTTATGATAATGCTATATTTCCTCGAGGTGGACGAATTGATGTTGTGAATAGGATCTCGGTTATGTACTCTGAGTCTACAAATATAGTGAATGATATCGATAACTGTTTTGACATCAGCAATATTAGAGTGGGTGAGTTGTTCTCAGAAAATTATAGGAACAGATTGATTGAATTGATCTGTTTCGCCGTTTCAGACACATTTTGGAAAGAATTTAAGTTAAAGTTTTGTATTTATTGTTAGGGATACAATTCCGAGTCGTTACGGACTGCAGTGCGCTACGTTCGACATTTGTGAAAAGAGACCTTATTCCCCGTATTGCGCGTAGGTGGTTGACATTGCAGGAGTTCGATTGTTCGGTTGAATATCGGGCAGGAACTAAAATAGCGCATATAGATGCCTTGTCTAGAAATCCAGCTGCTGAAACAGATTAAGATGACGAACCAATTGTTATTGTAATGTCAATAGGTAGCGATGGTTAGTCGCTTACTATGCAACTGAGAGATCCAGAGTTGGCTCGAATCAGGGACATTCTCAGTAGTAATTTGTTTGGTCATTCTAAGTGGATTCTAAGGAATTAACTTACATAAAGGAGAATTATGTCATCCGCAATAATAGCCTGTGTGGGTGTGTCGACGGTGATGTGGGGAGCATCCGATGGGTAGTGCCCAGGGTGCTCGAAGGCAATTATGTGGGCTTAGTCGCGATGAGATGGGGCGCTTGGGGTTGGGGAAAACACTGGATCAGATTGGGAAGAACTACTGGTTTTCCAAGATGTCTCGATTTGTAAAAGAATATGTAGAAGCATGTATGGAGTGTGCGTGTTCGGGGAGAGACTGTTCTAAAGAGGGATTTTTTTTGCATCCCATAGCCAAAGTAGAGTCACCGTTTCATGCACTCCATTTAGACCACTTGGGGCCTTTTGTGAAGTCAACATTGGGGTATACTCACATACTGGTGGTAGCTGATGTTTTAACAAAGTTCGTATTTAGAGCCGTTAGGAACACTAATACACAGAATGTTATCAAGGTCTTAAATTATATATTTGATACTTTTAGGACGCCCATCGTTTTACTTCGCATTTAAAAGGTTTTGTCTGGATAAGGGCGTGAAAAATGTTTGAACGCGTTTGCTTATCCGCGCTCAAACGGACGAGTGGAGCGATATGGTCGCGCCAAATTGGAGGCATTAAAGGCGCAAAACGTGGGCAGTGACGAAAGAGAATGGGATAGTAAGATGGGAAAAATCCAGTGGGGTCATAATGATAGCTTGCAGAAGACCATAGGTAGGACACCCGCGGAGGTGAATGAATGGTGAAATAAATCCCATATTAAACGAAGTAGCCCGGGCTAATGATGTTGATCATGATATTGAATTAGTATTATGATAAAAGTGGGAAACAACAGGAGTATTATGATAAGAGTGGAAAGCAGGCTGGAATTTATAGAAAAGGATTTGGTCAAGTTACTAAAGTGAATTTGTAGAGTGACGGTAAAAGTTTAAAACTTTTAGAGTTACAACGGTCTTAGGCAACGACAGGTAGAGACTGGTTCCTGTCCTAGTACTTCAGGGCATGAAGAGTGGGCGCAACACTGCCGTGGCTGTGGATTGAATGCGTCTTTTGATTCATGCGGAGTGACTGGGGGTGAACGATGACGGCATTGATTGCGTGTATAAATCGAGCAATGATGGTAGTGGTGATGAAATGTAGATAAACGTTGTAAAAGACATAATATCATGTGATTATTTATTGCGAAACAGATGTATATTAGATTAAATTATTTCTCCTTCAGAAATGAAGGGTTGAAGGAGTTCTAGTTCTACTTCAGAAATGAAGGGTTGAAGGAGTTCTAGTTTCTCCTTCAGAAATGAAGGGTTGAAGGAGTTCTAGTTCTACTTCAGAAATGAAGGGTTGAGGGAGTTCTAGTTTCTCCTTCAGAAATGAAGGGTTGAAGGAGTTCTAGTTCTTCAGAAATGAAGGGTTGAAGGAGTTAGTATTAGTGTTCTGACTGTGGTGTCTCAATATATTTATGCCAATATAATATATGTAAGGCTTATTAATGTTAATGATTATTTCACAGATACAGTGTTTTTTGTTTTTAATTTTTTTTTTATTATTTGTGAATATAATTTGAAACGATGTTGAATTGTATAAGTTGTAATTTAATTATTATTAAATTGTAATAGACAGCTGTGTTGCTGGGAAGTTTGTTCTTCACCACTTCTTCTTCCCAGCCATAACACTAGGAAGTGGTGAAAGGGGGGCGTTTTGGGGGTGCTGTCCTTTTGTAAATTTGACGTGAAAAAGTGCTAAAAACTAGCCTAGTTTCAGTAAACGTTTTTAACTTTGACCTTGTCTAGTTGAAACTCTCAGAAATGATTGGTTGAGGGATAGGAACTCCTCGAGAATTGATTGGTTCGAGGCACATGATGAGTTTATGTTGTAATTCCTTCAGAAATGAATGGTTGAAGGAATACACGCAGATGGCAGATCTGAATTGAACAAAAGTGTTTTTTTTTTTAAATTGTAATAGACAGCTGTGTTGCTGGGAAGTTTGTTCTTCACCACTTCTTCTTCCCAGCCATAACACTAGGAAGTGGTGAAAGGGGGGCGTTTTGGGGGTGCTGTCCTTTTATGAATTTTGTAAAATACCGCTATTGGCCAAGTGTAAGGTTAGCCCACCTCGTACGTGTATGGGGACATACACGATGTCAGGATGGACGAGTGTAAGGTTTGGATATATTTTAGATATCTAATTTCATATTTTATAATTTTTAATAGTAAAATAATTTGTTCAATTGATTCACCAAACGAAATAATTTAAAAATGACATTTCCGGTTGGAGGTAGCAGCTAGCAACACTTGGCAAATGGCGGCATTCTGAGCGGAGCACCGTACCGTGCGGTCGTGTAAGCGAGATGGTGTTGAAAAAGAATAAAGATTGATAGTCTGTTGAAAGTGTTGACGTTTTCTTGTAGAGGAATCCTGTACCTTGGAGTGGAGTTCTTACAATAGTACGTGTAATATTTTTGCCAAACACAATTTAAATGCGGATTAATTAGAATCACTACTTTATCCCTATGGTCACGTCTATTGCGGTTCAGTTCTCAGAGTTTTGTTTAGTCTGCTGTGCTTTTGCCGTTAAATTTAATATATGGAACGTTTCTATTGGTTATGCGTATTCCGTTGTTTTCAAGTCAACGGGCCCTTAAAATTCAATATCAGACTATTCAGATCTTTGATTTTGCTGACCCCGTAGTCGCTGGCATAAGGGACAGGATCCGCGTACGAAGTCGCGGGCAGAAGCTAGTAACTAATAAAAATTTGCGTTCACTGGCAACACTGGGATTAAAAGTTGATTATTGGGATCAATTAATTATTTATTTGATGGCATCAAAATTGGATTCAGTCACAAGCAGGGAGTGGGGAGAGCATAAAAACTCTCTAACAGAGTTACCCACTTTAGAAACATTTACAAAATTTATTTCTAACCGTTGCAATTTTTTAGAAACTCTGGAGGAAACAAATCGTTTAAAACAGAAACCAGAACATACGCATGGTAAGGCAAAGAGCTTCTCTGTAATGACAAGTAAGGTTAAATTTAATATTTCATGTCCTCTTTGTAAAAAAAATCACTACATATTTAACTGTGAACAGTTTAAGGCGCTTCCAGTCACCGCACGCTTAACTAAAGCAAAGGAATTTAAATTATGTTTAAATTGTTTACGTCCAGGCCATTTGGAGGCTGGTTGTCCACTTGCTCATTGCAAATACTGTAAGACTAGGCATAATACTATGTTGCATTCACATGATAATGATTCTGGTACCTTTAAAAAACACATAACTTTAGCTGGCACTAAGCATGAAATTTCATCTTGTCCTGTATTGCTTTTCACAGCGTTGGTAAGAGTCACGGACCATTTCGGGACGCCGCACAGCGCCAGAGTCTTACTCGACAATGGAAGTACGGCAAACTTCATTACCAAGGATCTTTGTGGTATGCTACATTTACCTATTCGTAGTGTAAGCTCACATGTGGCAGGAATTAACAGTCAAGTCTCTGCTGTCACACAGACTTGTACTTTGCATTTACAATCGTGTGATGAATCTTATAACGTCGACATTGATTGTTTTCAACCGACTTCAAAAAAAGGAGGAGGTTCTCAATTCGGCTGTATTTTTTTTTTTTTTATGTTTGTTACTCGATTTCTCAAAGACGCCTGGACCTATTTCAAAAATTCTTTTTTTATTTGAAAGGGTATGCTTGTCATTTGGTCCCATCGTCATCAGATCAGGATCTGATGGTGGAAACCCTGAGAAATCGAGGGCATCTCTTAAAAATTGTAGGCGAGCATGGGGTAAAAACTTGACACTCAGGTGTATGCCTCAAAGCACTATTCAATAGTGAAGGTTTGAAGCTGACCTGATGATGGAGACCAGAGAGGGTCGAGGGAACTCAACAACTGAATATGTAAATTACCTCGTGTTTGAGCTTATATTATTGGTATTGACGAGACCTTTGCAACAGTGAAGGTTTGGAGCTGACCTGATGATGGAGACCAGAGAGGGTCGAGGGAACTCAACAACTGAATATGTAAATTACCTCGTGTTTGGGCTTATACACCGTGACTTTTTAGTCGTCTTACAACGGCAGCCAACTTCATGTATCCAATGACTAGTAAACGTTCATAGAAAAAAAATGTTATTTATGAGATTTGAATAATTAAAAAATTAAATTAAATTCATTATTATGACGCATGACGTAGATAATTTTGTCTCGTAAAAATGGAGATGGAACGATTACTCGACTCGAGCGCTTTGAAGGTACTTATCTACTTTCTACCGTTTGATACGTAAACATTATTAACAGGATGTTTCTTACTTCTAATGTATTATTTATTTTTCTTTGCACCTATTATCTTAATTAATGCTATAAAATTAATAATCATGTCTAGTGGTATTTTATGTCGGATACATTGAGTGGACCACCTTTGTAAGACGACTAAAAAGTCACGGTGTATTATTGGTATTGACGAGACCTTTGCAACAGTGAAGGTTTGGAGCTGACCTGATGATGAAGACAAGAGAAGGTCGAGGAAACTCAACAACTGAATATTTACATATTATATTATATAATACCTCGTATTTGGGCTTAAATTATTTGTATTGATGAGAACTTTCCACTGATATGGATAGTGACAGCTATTCGTATCACTGAAAAGCTGTAAATAAAAAACTTTTTTACAAAAAAATTAAACCGACTTCCCAAAACACTAAAAAGCCAAAAAAAAACTAATTTTAGGTGCATCGGCCTAGAATTCGGTGGCAAAATTAACTGAGGAACATCCATAAGACACTGTAAAAAAGTTTTTGTCTTGCCCAACATTACAACTCATATACCTCAAACATACATAGACTTAACTGACTTACAGCTACCGGCTGGCATTAGCCTAGCTGACCCAACCTTTAACATACCGTCCTCCATCGACATATTGGTGGGGGCCGACATATTTTGGAACGTGGTTGGTCGTAATCGCATACAGTTAGGCAGACATATGCCGACGCTCTTCGAGACTAAGCTCGGATGGCTCATATCTGGTGCCATTCCGCAAGCAAGCACGAATCACTCCATGTGTATGGTCACACACGACATGCATACTTCACACATAGATAACCCTACAGATTTATCAAGGTTCTGGGAACTTGACACTATTTCACCGAAGTTTAACTTCACGTCAGAGGAACGAGCATGTGAACAGAATTTCAACAAAACTACAAGGCGTAAGGCTGATGGTCGTTTTGTAGTCACCATTCCGTTGAAGGAATCACCTGAAGCGTTAGGTAGCTCCTATGAAATGGCTAAACGTCGGTTCCTTTCGTTAGAGCGTAGACTCGATAGAGACCCGATACTTAAGGGTCGCTACATAGAGTTCATGCAAGAGTATGAAGCATTAGGGCATATGAGCGAAATATCTCAGCCTTCTTCATGCCCTTCTTACTTTCTCCCGCATCATGGCGTAGTTAGAGAGTCCAGTACAACGACGAAGCTACGAGTTGTCTTTGACGCGTCAGCCGTCACAACTTCCGGTAAATCGTTTAACGTCATTCAAGCCATAGGCCCTCGGGTTCAGGATGACTTATTATCCATCTTATTGAGGTTTCTTCAGCACCAGTATGTCGTTACGTCAGACATCGAAAAGTTCTTTAGACAGATTGAGCTCGATAGGTCACAACGGTCGCTACAGCAAATACTATGGCGTTCTGATCCGTCATTGCCTCTTAAAACATACACATTAAACACCGTCACTTACGGTACAGCATCTTCGCCATATGTCAGTACACGATGTTTGTCTCGATTAGCAAAGGAGGCAAAGTGCACACGTACACAACACTCAATACAACATGATCTTTACGTAGATGATTATTTATCAGGCGGCGACTCTATAGAGAGCACTATAGCTCTATGTAGAGACGTCACCAGCACACTTAAATCGGCACAGCTAAATTTACGGAAATGGCAGTCTAACAATGCACAAATATTGCAGGCAATAACTACAAGCACACATAGTCACACCTCCGCACAATCCACATCCACACAATCCACATCCACACAATCCACATCCACACAATCCACATCTACACAACCCACATCTACACAATCCATTTCCACACAACCACATTCAGGCACACATAATACAGTAAACTTAAGTATTGATGAACCAAGTAAAACTCTAGGTGTAAATTGGAATTATCAGCACGATTCACTTACATTCTCCATTCACATACCTGAGCATACTAATATCACGATCACAAAACGACACATTCTATCCACAATCGCGCAAATATTCGATCCGTTAGGAGTCATTACACCATGTATCATAGAAGCTAAGATAGTACTGCAAAGGTTGTGGATAGATAAGTGTTCATGGGATGATGAAGTTAACATAGATATAAAAAAACAATGGTTAAAATTCATACAAACATTACCGCAACTTAATCACCTAAGCATACCACGTTGGGTGATATGCATCAATTCAACATCAATTGAAATACATATTTTTACAGATGCTTCAGAAAAGGCATACGGAGCTTGCATATACATTCGTTCTGTGGCTAGTGATGGTCGCATACATACACATCTTCTCACATCTAAGAGTAAAGTCTCACCAATAAAGTCGACCACAATTCCAAGGTTAAAACTTTGTGGTGCCTTGCTAGGCACTCGTTTGTGCACAAAGGTATTAGAATCATTAACACTTAAACCTAATCGATGCATATTATGGTGCGATTCTATGATTGTCTTGGGTTGGCTGTCTGCGTCACCTGCCGCACTTAAGCCGTTTGTCAGGCATAGAGTTTCGGAGATACGGGAAGGTTTTGGTGACTATACTTGGCGCTACGTGCCCACCAAAGACAACCCGGCAGATCTCGTCTCCCGCGGACTGAGTGCAGACCTTATAAGTCAATCTTCCATGTGGTGGTCAGGTCCTGCCTTCTTGCAAACAGAGTCGGCTCTTTGGCCTTCCATGCCTAACACAGATGTAAACGTAGTACTACCTGAACTAGTAAAATCACACAATAATTACAATTCATTACATATCTATAATCTTAATTCTAATAACCTATTTCTAATCTTAATTAATAATTCATCTAACTATTCACAATTAAAGCGACTATTCGCATACATATTTAGATTCATAAACCGTTGTAGAGGGGTACATAATCATAGCACTACTCTTACTAATTCGGAGTTATCTTTCAGTGCTAACTTTATTATTCAAACAGTTCAAAAAGAAATGTTTCCTGAGGAGTATGAGATACTTTCATCTGGTAAAGATTTACCTACTAAAAATCGCCTTAAAAAATTGACACCTTTTATCGAGTCTGGTATTATTCGAGTTGGGGGAAGACTGGATAACTCCTGCTACGATTATAATGTCAAACACCCTATCATTATTTGCAGCAAGAGTCATTTTACTAAACTTATCTTTAACACTTTCCACCTACGCCTATTTCACGCTGGTCCTCAGTTACTCTTAGCCACGGTGCGACATGAATATTGGCCTTTAGGTGGGAGAAACCTTGCCAAATCTACAGTACATAAATGTGTAAAATGTCAGAGATTTTGTGGCAGAACAGTTCAGCCTATCATGGGCAACTTGCCTAAGGAGCGAGTTCAACTAGAGTTTCCCAATCTAGAAACTGGCACAGACTATGCTGGGCCCATCCTTCTAGCTGACCGCAAAGGTAGAGGGTGTAGGTTAATTAAATCTTATATATGTGTTTTTGTTTGCCTAGCCACACGGGCAGTTCATCTGGAGCTTGTCTCCGACTTAACGAAACATGCATTTATTGCAGCACTGAACAGGTTATTTGCTCGGCGTGGTAAACCAAAAACCATCTTTTCCGACAACGGTACAACGTTTATTGGCACCTGTAATGAATTAGCTGACATACTTAGGCAGGACTTTTCTTCAGTCATGGCAAATACAGGTATCAACTTTTCATTTATTCCAGCGTACACCCCGCACTTCGGTGGGCTGTGGGAGTCCGCCGTCAAATCAGTTAAGTATCATTTAAGACGTATTTTAGGCTTAGCACATCTCACTTACGAAGAGATGTCAACTTGTTTGATTCAGATCGAAGCAATACTGAACTCTCGTCCCCTTACTCCTCTCTCCACAGACCCGTCAGACCTATACCCTTTAACTCCTGCTCATTTCCTTATTGGGAGGTCTCTCACATCCTTGCCGCATCCGGATCTCGTCCATCAGAACATCTCAAGCCTTAAACGCTTTCAGCGCATAGAACACCTGAAGCAACAGTTCTGGAATAGATTCTCTAACGAGTATATTTTCTACCTCCAACAGAAAACGAAGTGGACTGACTCCGACGGGGTTCTTGAGGAAGGAGCCATGGTGGTACTCAAGGAGCAACAGACTCCACCATTGATGTGGCCACTCGGTCGTATCGTACGGCTGATAGCTGGGAGAGACGGCATAAGCCGAGTAGCGGACGTGAAGACGAAGAGAGGCATAGTGCGACGCGCTTATAACACCATATGTCCTCTTCCAGTTTAATCCTTGAAGATCGTCCATCTTCAACGCCGGGAGCATGTTGAGAACATCACTACGCCCGGGCGACCGCGGGCGGAGCCGCGGGCGCGAAGGAGCGCTCGATCAGCTGGCGCGCGCGCCGGCCGTCACAAGAAGCACTGCGTCATCGTCCACCGTACCGAGCGCGCACTTACTTCATTTCTTAGAATTGTTAATTCCGTCATTTCTAAGTGTTGTAATTTATACAGTCCACTATTATACTTATTAGCTACGAAGTTACTGGAGTTTTGTTCTACCAACACCCGTAGGATATACCACAATTTCCGTTTACCCATAACATAGGTACTCTATTCAGGTACTCTTATTTTCAATTTAACCACGTCTATAAATAGTTTTTGTAATGTGACTAGTAACAAAGTATAGATACGACAAAATATGTTTCTTCAAATAACTATGAAAGTGGCAGATACAAGTTGAACTCCTAGTTTGATTTTCGGTGTAAAACTCCGTAACTAGCCACATACGGCTTTCTTAGGCGGAAAACAGGAATGCGTTTGATTCAGTATGATTCCATGGACGGTAATAACAAAATCTGCTCCCATTCTATAGTATTACTAAGTAGATGCATATTTCAGTTAAATCTTATAAGCATCCTTATCAGATTCAGTAATATAGAAAACTAACCTTATACGAAAAGTAAACAAACAAACTTACCTCGACAATTATCATTTTTATTTGTCCTTTGTCCAGTTCCCGCGTACAACTAAGCAACTGTCATATACGCGTGGTAGATATTTCTCCGTTGCCGCGTAATAGTGCGTAAGTGACGGATAGGTACTTTTACGTCGGACTTCTTTTTCCTATTTTGCAGTTATTGAGTTATACGCCTCGCATAAATCGGTCGGAGACAAACTTTTGAAAAATTTTTTTTGCCAAGTTATAGATTCGGATACGTAGATTACGAAAATGATATAGTCGTATAACTACGTATCTACCCGATACGGACTTATACGTAGGATGTGTCGTTTTGTGGTCATTGTAAGATTATATTTCAAATCCAGTGAAAGATTCTTTTCAGAAATTTATTTCAAATACAATTTATTGAACAATTGAATAAATACATTCATTTTCAACTGATATTAAGAAAAAAAATATACCCTCAACAACTCTTAATTTTCATTATTATATTTTATTTTTTTTCTCTTTTCTTAAAACATAATTAACTTGCTTCAGAATCCAACAATACAGAGTACTCTTTTCCATATAATTAGCTTTAGCATCTTTTACTCTGTATTAAGTCATCATCCTCCGAGTCTTTTCCCAACTATGTTGGGGTCGGCTTCCAGTCTAACCGGATTCAGCTGAGTACCAGTGCTTTACAAGAAGCGACTGCCTATCTGACCTCCTCAACCCAGTTACCCGGGCAACCCGATATCCCTTGGTTAGACTGGCGTCAGACTTAATGGCTTCGGACTACCCGTAACGACTGTCAAGGATGTTCAATGACAGCTGGGACCTACAGTTTAACGTGCCATCCGAAACACAGTCATTGGTGTCTAAGATATTCTTAGAAAGTACATACCAACTTAGAAAAGTTGCATTGGTACTTGCCTGACCTGGAATCGAACCCGCGCCCTCATACTTGAGAGGTTGGTTCTTTACCCACTAGGCCACCATGACTCTCTTACTCTGTATTAAGTATTAAATCATCAAACAATTATCCTCTAGTCTTTTGTTTCTAAACTTAACTTTACTTTTAACCTCCTTCCTTCTTTCACTTAGCTATCTCTTCTCAGATTCCAGGGTGCCTCAGGGTTAGCTATTCATCATGTTAACCCGTAGAGCTGCATTCTTTGAGGAAAAGTTGAGGGCTACATTGAAAGAGTTGGAAACCAGCAAAGATCTGTGCAAACAGCTGTTACAAGAACGGGATGACAGCGAAGTAGAAGTTAAGGTCATTGTAGACAAGAACACTGAACTTAAGAACCAGTTAGCTGAACTACATATAGAACATATGGATATACTTGACCAAAATCAACATCTGAATCGACTAGTGTCAAACATGCAAGAGTGCAGCGACACACATGAACTGGCTTTAAGAAGGATCTCTGAGCTTGAACATGAGCTAAGCAGAGCCCACACACACACACTATCACACAGTTGGAGTCTGCAAAGTCCAGTGAGCGGTCTGCGAACACCTGCAGCCTGTTCGATGAGCTTGTTGGTAGTGCGTCCGGTTCTTATAGTAATCAGCCTATAATAACAATTGACTTGACCAACGATACTCTAGTTAAGAATAAAATTACATGTAATACACACAACAAAATTTAAAAAATATTTAATAAATTGAGGTACAAAAATCTTTAAAAACAAGCTTTTATTTAAATGCGCTAAAAAGAAAAAAATAAACTTTTACTGTCAACTTATAACGACATTTCAAATTTAACATATTTGACACAATTTATTCGTTTTAAAAGCTTGTCGCGAGATTTAAGTACTCGTATTTACTTTCTTAGTAAAATCGCGACAAGCTTTTAAAACATATAAATTGTGTCAAATATGTTAAATTTGAAATGTTGTTATAAGTTGACAGTAAAAGTTTATTTTTTTCTTTTTAGCGCATTTAAATAAAAGCTTGTTTTTAAAGATTTTTTTACCTCAATTTATTTTATACTTCTTAGTTTTCACCTGGTAAGATCCTAAGTCTAAATTCTGTAGCGGCGGTCATCTTAGATTTTGATTTAGTAAAGTGCACTTTATTCTACTTGTCAAGCCCTGTCATTGGATACCCTTATGGATGGGATTGAAAAAAACCGGCCAAGGGCGAGTCGGGCTCGCACACCGAGGGTTCCGTACAAATCCCGTATAAATAAAAAGTGACTCTCGCGAAAACCGTTCAGTTTAGAACAATCATAGTTATGGTAATTTCGTGAGAGTCAAAATAGTTGATATTTTTTATTTTATAATATAACTAAAATAGTAGGTGAGTACCTTGTAAAAGTTCTTTTAAAGTTATTTATTTACAACATTTTATAGTCATCATTCAGAAATCTGAATGAAAGTAACTAATTATGTCTTAAATTTGAACCAAATCTGTATATGGTGACTGAAAAAGGTGTGAATTGTATCACATTGAACATTAAAGTTCGAAAAAACGTTATCTATAATTGTATTACTTCGTGTAGTGCTAGTGTTTATTAACGGAACCAAGTTTATGGATGAAAAATATGTGGAAAATAAATTCTGGGGATTCATTCTAAAATCGATATTGAGACATCAATATCGATTTTAGAATAATGGGAGACATCCCACAACAATCAGACGGGAACATGAATTATACCTATTGAAGTTGTTGCCGTATACAGGAATGAATTTTATCCAGTGCGCAAACTTTGTCAACTTATAGTTAAATAAGTTTTATAGATACGTATATTTTTATTTTGTAGTGTTTTAGTACAAAAAAGAAAAGTTATTGATATCGAAAGATGTTGATTTTGTAACCGATAGTACGGTCACAGTCGTCATACTATGCACGGCGACAACGCGAAACCGGTTTACTGACGGAGCTCCGCTCGGCGCGCGTAAGAATAGTTGGTATCCCTATTTTGCTGATTTTAGGGCGGACAAAAGAATTAAAAATTTTTTTTTACTGATGATGCAGATATGTTCTGTTAACGATTCTGGACCACCAGTTTTTCTTTGCGCACTGCTTAAAATTCATTCCTGTATTACTGTATTTATGCACTCTATTGCAACATTAATTTGACATTATAGTGACTTATATACAGTTATCACTCTGACATTAAAGATTTCAAAATGCAAGCATCCACAATGGCCGTTTGCAGCGTCTAGGTTATTTAAATAATATCTTTCATAAGATCCGTCTCTAACGGCATCCTTAAGATTGCGACGTACATACGCGATAGATCCCCAACCTGGATTTGCATTAGACATGGCTGGACCATCTAATTTACACACCTCATTAAAACCATCAAGTTCAAAAGTGTCTCAACGACATCCCCAGGTTTCAACAAACAATGCTGCATGTGAGGAATGAATAATAGGATCCACTATGACATCTGAAAAATGTTTGCGCAATGATTCATCATCATCATCATCATCATCATCAGCCTATCGCAGTCCACTGCTGGACATAGGCCTCTCCAAGTGCACGCCACTGAGATCGATTTTCGGCTTCTCGCATCCAGCTCCTGCCAGCCGTCTTGCGCAAGTCATCACTCCACCGTGCCTGAGGACGTCCTACACTACGTTTGCCGAGGCGTGGTCTCCACTCTAGAACTCGTTTACCCCAACGGTTATCGGTTCTTCGGCTAATATGGCCAGCCCACTGCCACTTCAGCTTGCTGATTCGGTGGGCTATGTCGATGATCTTGGTTCTCTGACGGATTACCTCATTTCTGATGCGATCCCTCAGAGAAATGCCGAGAATAGCCCTTTCCATAGCCCGCTGAGCGACTTTAAACTTGTGAACCAGCCGTACCGACAGTGTCCACGTTTCGGCTCCGTAAGTCATGACAGATAGGACGCACACGGTAGGAGATTGCACATTATGAAATACAATTTGAACTTAGGTAGGTACCTACCTCAGCGTTTTGAATTTTTGCGTTGATTTAGAATTTTTCACAGTTTAGAGGCAATTAGATTTAGTGTTTGATATGAATTTCAACTTTAATACTTATCTCTACGCGTTAATGTGAAACAGGGTAGGTAGTAAGTTTATAATTATTAAAAAAATATTTTATGTTATGTAAGCAAAAATAATATTTTAATATTGATATGAATTTCATCTTTAATACTTATCTCTACGCGTTCATGTGAAAAAGGGTAGGTAGTAAGTTTATAATAATTTGAAAAATATTTTATGTTATGTAAGCAAAAATAATATTTTAATATTTTATGTAACTTCAAATTTATCATTTTCGCAATTTTTCCTTTATCTATACTATATAACGTTGCTTCGTGCCGAATTTCAAGATTCTGAGTTCACGGGAAGTACCTTGTAGGTTTTGATTCTCTAGCGTGTGACGGAAATTCGTCTAAGGTGTCAGTATAAACTGCTGTATTTTTTGATCGCGATAACTTAGAAGTTTGATTTTTTCACTGCTTAAAGGGACAATAGACCTAGGTATTTGGTATAAATTTCAATTTGATACCTTTATTCGTTCGTGAGAAATAAGGTAGTAAGTTTCATTTTATTAAAATATTTTTATTATATTATATAACTAAAAAAATGTGATTTTCGCAATTTTTCCTATATTTGCATTATATGACAATGCTTCATGCCAAATTTCAAGATTCTGAGTTTACGGGAAGTATCCTGTAGGTTTTGATTCCTTTGCGAGTGTCGAAAATTTGTTGAAAATATCGACATAATCGGCTGTATCTTTTGATTGGCTTGGCTTAGAAGTTTGATATTTTCACAGCTTAAAGGGACAATAGACCTGAGTATTTCTTGTGAATTCAGCTTGATACGTCCACGGGTTCTTGAGATAAAGGGTCTTGACAGACAGATAGACAGACAGACAGACAGACGGACAACAAAGTGATCCTATAAGGGTTCCGTTTTTTCCTTTTGAGGTACGGAACCCTAAAAATAGGTTATTCACCATTTTGTAGCGGCGGCCATCTTGGATTTTTATTTCGTAAAGTGCAATGTGTTCTACTTGTCAATCCCTTTCATTTGATACCCATATTGTATAGGTACCTTAAAAATTACTAGTCCGCCATCTTGTATATTTAGCCATGTTGGATTTAGGATGACGTCACATAGCTTAACATGCATTGTCATCCAAACTAAACATGTATGCAAAATTTCAGCTCAATCGGTTGAGGGCAAGTGCCTTAAAATTGAGTTGTAAAATTCCACCCGAACACACATAGTTACATACATACATCGACGGCTTCTAAGTATACTGCGTCAACTATACATTTAGTAACTTTACAGGAGGGCGATAAGAAGATCAAATGGTTATATTTAAATTGTTAATACAACCATTAAAAAATAACTAATCGTAGTGAATTAAATATAATAAAGCCTCTCATCTGTACACAATAAATTTCATATTATTTTATTAATTTATGAGATATTGTAGATATACTAGTATACGGCGATTATTTGTCTCTTAAAAATGGATCAAGTACCACTTATATTTTTATACGTCGCATTATTGAATCTACGTTATGAACAAAAATTACTTTACAAGTGTGGCAAAAAATATTTTTATTTACTTATTGGATTTTTTATATCCACTTGAACGTCCACGCCGCGAACTGTCAATGCACAGAAACGTCACGATGCGAGTGTCAAATTTTGCGCTATAAATTGCGCACTACCTCTTCCGATAAAAACGTTTACCAAAAGAAAATTAGACGAGCTATATTAAAATTAAAAATACCGTAGCATAGCCTAATGTATGCACAATATGATTATTTAAAAGTATATGCTCTAAACCCTGATCAAATTACTTAAAATAAATAGAGAATCTCAAACAGCACAAATTTTTCTATCATATTCCGAAATTATTGTTTACTAGCTGTTGCCCGCAACTTCGTCTGCGTGGGCAATATAGAATAGTCAAAATACTACTTATCCCGTAGGTGCATTATTTCACGTGACAGTATAATTAGGATTAGCACTTAGCAGTCGCATAGATTCAATGATCAAGGTTGTGTTGTGGATGTGACCATTTATCTAAACAAAAGAAGTAAAGTTTGTGACGTTGTGAATATCTCTGGATCTAGTCAGCCAATTTGGAAAATTATTACGTATAGTGCGTAAGTAATTTTCACAGGAAACAGCTATAATCTATGTCTATATGCTTTGAGTCTGACAAAGCTGTCATTTGTACATTTTCTGCAGCTGCTGTGACTAATCAGAAGCCAGAAAGTCTGTCAGTCTTACCATGGATAATGTCTTGTAATGTGACTGGATTGAAGAGAACAGATAGGTAGTCGCTCCAAGCAAAACATTGGTACTCGAACAGATTCGGCGACTGGAAGCCAACACCAACATAGTTGGGGAATAGCTGGATGGATGATGAAATGAGTCATCATCATCAGCAGGCGCATAGGGTAGGATAGTTTCACTTACTCACTATGGTAAGGCTGACCCCAAATTAGGCGTGCGCGATCCTCGGGCGTGTGAGTAGCGCGGGCGTCGCGAGCGCGCTGCGTGAACATCGCGTTTTGCTGCCCTGCGGCATGTGTGAAGAGTGCAAGCGACGCGCTCGCGGCGAGCACGCGGCGCTCGAGTTGCGTTCTTACCCCTTCGCCCGCTATCCCCACCGCCCGCTAAACGCCTTAGCAGTTAAACGTCAAGGAGAGCGGCGCGTGCGCGCCGCGAGCGCGCTACAAATGCCGCAGGGCAGCAAAACGCGACGCTCACTCAACGCGCTCGCGACGCACGCGCGGCGCCCGCGCTACTCACACGCCCGAGGATCGCGCACGCCTAATGTGGTGGCCTAAGCCGGGACTCCACCGAAATGTTTGCATTAGTTCACGAATAGGCAAAATGTACGTATCTGAGAGAGTCCACTTCATGTGTTCGTACTTGAAACCTGCAGTTTTGCCAAGATTTTCAAAATGTACGCTCGCAATTTGTCATTTCTTGGTGGAGCCAGCAAATCAAAAGAAACATAAGTGTTGTAGGTATACTGTGCGTCACTACCGCACACTGCGAAAATTTCGCTCTTGCGGAGGACGTTTATATACCATATTTTGTGTCACACGTAAACAGGACGACAGTAAGTATCCACCGAAACACTTTCAAAGATCTGATGAACGAACAAATCAGACCTGACTTGGTCACCTGGGGCCAATCAGAGCTCTATGAAGCGATAATACGCTTTGGCTCCTACTGTTATTGTGGTTTCTGAAAATTTATTCACCTCATTCAACGATGAATGTAATTCTGATGGTACTATTAAGAACACTTGCTTAGCGCAGAAGCTGACGTTGGCAGGTCAACTCTTTTGACTTCTCGAATAGGATACCATTGGTTTTTGTGCAATGCACACCTGCAATGCATTCTGGATTAGGATAGGATATAGGTGGATAGGATTTGCAACAGAGAACAATTCTGTCTTTGTAATTGAATTATATCAAAAGTCGTGGTGGCCTAGTGGGCAAAAAACCAACCTCTCGAGTATGAGGGCGCGGGTTCGATTCCAGGTCAGTCAAGTACCAATGCAACTTTTCTAAGTTTGTATGTACTTTCTAAGTATATCTTAGGCACCAATGACTGTGTTTCGGATAGCACGTTAAACTGTAGGTCCCGGCTGTCATTTAACATCCTTGGCAGTCGTCACGGGTAGTCAGAAGCCAGCTAGTCTGACACCAGTCTAACCAAGGGGTATTGGGTTGCCCGGGTAACTGGGTTGAGGAGGTCAGATAGGCAGTCGCTTCTTGTAAAGCACTGGTACTCAGCTGAATCCGGTTAGACTGGAAGCCGACCCCAACATAGTTTGGGAAAAAGGCTCGGAGGATGATGATGATATCAAACGTAGTTTTATATAAAAGGTTTTTTTTTAGACTTGGCTCGCGTCTAACTGAGACTGTTCGTAATCGTGAACAGTGTATTAATTGCGATCGGAAGTTGAAAGTAAGCATGTCTCAGGTATGCGACGCGTATTTTGTACGTTTTCAGACGCGATAAGGCAGCTCCCATTTCTTATCTGCACTTTGTATCTGGGCTGGTTTTTAAAGCTACAGAAGCCTACATTATCTCACGCTTAGCAGCGCTTGCGAGAGATAGATCCTGATTTCTTCTAGGATTAAGTTTTCATATTTTGCATCAGGAAAAATAATACTACTCACTCAAAGTAATTTGTTTAAGGCCACCACATTAGTGGAAGATAAGCTAAACTATGTTTATGAAAAAATCCTGATATGAACTCCATCTGTAACTTTAAATTATAATTAACTAGCTTTTGCCCGCGACTTCGTTCGCGTGGAATAGTGACTTCCGGCAGATTTTTGGTTTTACCCACATAGTTCCCGATCTCGCGGGATTTTTGAGACGTTCCCGCTCCCGCAGGATTTTTGGGATAAAAACTATCCTATGTCCTTTCTCGAGTTCCAAACTATGTCTGTACCAAATCGACAAATACAACGGAACCAAATTAGAATTTACGAAACAGGACCAATCCACATACATAAACGACCATACAACCGACAATACAATTTTTCCACGACGGTACCGAAGCGCTCGGCCGATACCCAACCAAATGCGTGTAACGAAACCATAGCGCGATCTATTTCGATCCCAACGCCATCTATCGAGCATAGTGACAACTCGGATTATTTATCTATACTCCGTTCGGGCATTTTCTTTGTACTAAAAGAAGTATTATATTGTTATTATTTTTTTCATACCTTTTTACTATTTATTTACTTTTTTCCGATGAATTAAAACAACATGAACCGAACTCGTGTAACGATCGACACAATTGCGCGTAGTACTAATAGAATTATCTATACTCCGTTAGAGCATTTTCTTTGTAGTAAAACTTTTATTATCATCCTCCGAGCCTTTTTCCCAAACTATGTTGGGGTCGGCTTCCAGTCTAACCGGATTCAGCTGAGTACCAGTGCTTTACAAGAAGCGACTGCCTATCTGACCTCCTCAACCCAGTTACCCGGGCAACCCGATACCCCTTGGTTAGACTGGTGTCAGGCTTACTGGCTTCTGACTACCCGTAACGACTGCCAAGGATGTTCAATGACAGCCGGGACCTACAGTTTAACGTGCCATCCGAAACACAGTCATTGGTGTCTAAGATATACTTAGAAAGTACATACAAACTTAGAAAAGTTGCATTGGTACTTGCCTGACCTGGAATCGAACCCGCGCCCTCATACTCGAGAGGTTGGTTCTTTGCCCACTAGGCCACCACGGCAAACTTTTATTATATGAATATTAATTTTTTTACACCTTTTTACTGTTTATTTACATTTTTCTGATGGATTTTCCGATGAATTAAAACAATAACATGAACCGAACACGTGTAATGACACCATTGCGCGATTAACGCCATCTATCTACGGAGCATAGGAACAGCATTTCGACATTTGACCAATAGATGGCACTGTATGTCCGTAATAAATTTTATTTTTTATTTTTATTTTTTGTAATAAAAACTATCCTATGTCCTTTCTCAAGTTTCAAACTATGTCTGTACCAAATTTCACACAAATCGGTTCAGTAGTTTAGGCGTGAAGAAAAGACAGACAGACAGACAGAAAGACAGACAGACAGACAGACAGACAGACAGAGTTACTTTCGCATTTATAATATTAGTTTGGATTGTTATACTAAAGTCATCATTTTTGACATAATGTTCAAAAAATAATTTAGATGGCACCGTTTTAAATTTGGCTGAGATCTATTAATTTTCCTTTCATCAAGGTAATAATTATAGTTGGATTTTGATGTGGCACGGCAAACTGACAAACACTATTGAAATGTCTATCGAAAAATTACACTACGTGTTAAAATATGGTGAATTACGGAAAATACACAACTCCATCTATTGAAATAATAGTATATAAAGAATGTAAATGGTAATTCATTGTTATTTACCACCTCGCTTCTTGATGTATTTTATTTACCACAGATGGAGCTACTTTAACCTGTACTGTTTTGTCAAACAGGTTGCGTGTCGTAATATTTTACATCTTGAATTCACTAAATTAATCATATCTTTTGATAGAGTGAACCGATTTCGATGAAACAAAGCCTAAGTAATACCCCAAGTTACGTAGAACTTTTGTATATAAGCATTGTCTGCATTAAATTCGTAGATTTTACGTGAATCCCGAACAAACAATCACTTTCTACAGATTTATTATATGTATATTGTTTATTTATAACTAGCTTCTGCCAGCGACTTCGTCCGCGTTAGATTCGGACTTTGTGCAAAGAGAGGAAGAAATAATAATCACCAGCCTATGCAATTATCTAAATCTATGCGTACCTAGCCTATTACTACTTATCTTCAACCACACGCGACGGAAGCTTAAAAAATGGAGTAACTTCTCCCGATTTCCCAACATTTCCCATCACTGCTCTGCTCCTATTGATCGTAGCGTGATGAAAAGTATCCTATAACCTGCCCAGGAGTATGAAGAATATTTGTGCCAAGTTTCATTAAAATCCGTCGAGTAGTTTTTGTTTCCATAACGAACATACAGACAGACAGACAGACAGACAGACAGACAGACAGAAAGACAGACAGACAGACAGACAAAAATTTTACTGATTGCATTTTTGGCATCAGTATCGATCACTAATCACCCCCTGATAGATATTTTAGAAATATATATAATGTACAGAATTGACCTCTCTACAGATTTATTATAAGTATAGATATAGATAATTCCAGGCAATTTGTAAAAGTTAGAAATACGGTGAAATAAACTAGATTATATTTCCATGAAAACGATACCAAAATATTAGTATTTGATGCATCATAACTATTTTTAATTAATGAAAGAAAAGAGGCCTGGTTATCGCGATTTTCGGAGCAAGCGCAAGACCTTGAATGAGCAAAATGGCCGCCCGGGGCTGTGCAGACGAGATGCTTTTTTGATTAAGTACCTACCTAGTTTGTCACTTATTTGATTTTGCAGTTTTATTTTTCTATATTAGTGAATTAAATTAACACTTTAATTAATGTTCTTTAAAAACATCTTTTTTTATTTTTTAACGTAAAATAACCTCATATGTTAAAAGTTTCGGAAGTCGGTGACAAAAAAAAAATGAAATCGGAACCTATTAGCTACTTAATTGAATTTCAAGTGATATCATATATCAGTGGAATAAGGGTACAGATAGGTAAATGAAAAGCAATAATAATTAATAGTATATTTTTTAATCTTTAGTTTGTGGTACAAAACTTTGTTAAATAATATAAAAAAGAATCAAGGCTTGTGAAAGTCTCTAAAACAGCCAATTATGCACAGGTAGACCCTACACTCGATACATTGCCAGACTGTTCGGGTTAGGACCTTTTTTTTATTGGAACACCACCAGCAGCGGCCTCTTTTGGCAGTTGTTCGCATGGGGAAGTGGTTTCCATCGACGATCGGTCGGTTCATCAGTGTAAATTTTGTATTTCGTCTTATTGTTGTGGTTGTCGTTGTTGTGGTTGTCGTCGTCATTGTCGTCATCATGTTTGTCATTTGTCTGCCACATGGTCTTGTGATGAGTCTGGATTCCGTCGTCAAGTCGATATGTCTGTACGTCTTCAGTAATCCTTCGGCCAGTATTGTTCTGAACTGCCGGTGTGACATTTTTGGGTGTTTGGTGTGATATATAACGTAACAATTAAAAACTGCAACGTTAAAAAAAGGGCGGAATAATTTTTTATACCACATACGAGTTCTCACTCTTTCTATGTTTTGGGCGGATAAATATTGATCTTTTCGATCAACTCCTCCCATATTTTTGTTATAGTCCAGAACAATACTGGGCTTGCATGTCATTCGGTTGTACTTATTGCTTGTTCCGATTTGAAGTGAATGATATGTAGAGATCATACTTACTAAATTCTCGCCACACAATCAGCGACAAATCGGGACAGTAAGTAGCCACCAACTCTCCGTGTCGTAAGTCAGTCTTGGAAATGGTTCGTAGTGAAGCGGGAATAAATTCACGGTTTAGTCTTTGCGTCCCGTAACTGTCAGTCTGTCGTAGTTTTAAGCATCGCGCTAATAATGGACAATTATAAAAATTGACCATTATAAGGGTATGACCTCGATGTAAAAGTGGCTGTACCAAATCAAAAACTATTTTTGCTGTAGCATTCGTAGGTTGAAAGTCAGACAAAGTTTGTTCCGTCCCGTCGTTTTGTTCAGTCTGTTCAATGCTATTGTCATCATCGTAGTCGTTATTGTCATTATTGATTGTCGTCTTGGATTTGCCAGCATATACCATAAACTTCCAAAGATATCCCGTCGATGATTCGCATAATTCGTAACTTTTGACGCCAACTTGAGCCGCTTTGGTATTGATCTTCTGAGCAAAGCTCAATCGGCCATGCCACTTCAAAAGTGACTCGTCAATGGCTATTTCTTGCTGCGGGTAATAAAGACTGGCAAATTTGCGATTGAAATAGTCAAGTATGGGCTGTATTTTGAAAAGTCTTGTCTTTGTCGGTAAGTCAGTATTATTGTCAACAAAGTGCAACATGGATTTGAGGAGAAGGTATCTATTATAGGTCATTATTCGATTAAAATAGGGCATGGTACCAAAGCCATTAAAAGAAAAGTACGACACTCTCTTCACTAGGTAAAGGATATAATCCCTGCAGAAGCATCAGAGCTAGGAAACTAATCATTTCTTGTCGGTCAGTTGGTGTCCAGCGGTGCAATCGTGAAGTCGGCGTCGTGTTGTCTTTTATGGAGTCCAATTTCTGTCTAGCGTATCTGTTTGTTTCATCACAGAGTGAGTCAATAAACTCTACGTCGAACATCTTTTCGAACATGTCTATTGGTGTTGTGTCAGTTACGTCAAACGTAGGTCCCGGAATTCCAGTAAAAGTCTCCCGTTTGGCTTTAAAAGTAGATTTGTCCTTAGTCCAGTCAAATGTAAAACAGTCATTGGGTAAAAGATCCTGTATTGCCCTATCATTTGCCCTGTCTTCTGCTTGTAAAATTTGGAGCTGGTGGGGAGTTAAGTTGTCGTCAGTCGTTGTTTCCATCTGTCGTGTAGTCGCTGTAGGGTATACTTCGTCGTCAGGCTCGTTGTAATTGTCTAAATCACTGTCAGAGTCTAACCAGTCACAAACTGTGTCTTGAAACGTGTTATCGTTGATACCTGGAAAATTTACATAAATCTAAGACAAAATATTAATAATATTTATTTATTTTATTTATTTATTTATTTATTTTATTAAGGTCAGCCAACAACTGTTTACACATTACATTTTTACAAACTTGAGTAATACATATAAAAGTACGTGTAACAATTTCTTAAAGGCTAACACCACATGCAAAGAAAACGGTTATAAAATTGTGAATTAAAAAAAATGAAATAAAAAGAAGTAATTTGGTTACAAAAATTAATAATTAAGCACAAACAGACAATTATACCTTCAAGACCAATTAAAAATGATTACAATAAAATAAAATTAAAATAAGATCAAAATAACATCATTAACAATTGAATAAATATTGAATATTGAATCATTAAAACAAAATAAAAAATAATAATAAACAATAAACGTACAATAAAATTAGCAATTCATGATTTATGTTCTAACAATTGGGTTATCCACAATTACTCGACAAAGTCCACTGGCACTATTCGACTTGAGTGAGCCAATGATTGAGTGAGTCAAGAATTTTTTTTTTATCTACAATACACAGAAAACAAATAGTCAGTCAGTCTGTAAATAAACTATTTGCATAACGGAGCCCAGTTTTAATATTAAATAGAAATATTTACATTCCAGTTCCGCTGGAACAACAATAAGTCTGTCTTCGAGTGGTGATGACAGCCTCGGCGCCGATGTCGATGGCTGTGGTGATGGCTCCGACGTATCGACAAAGGTAAAGGTAAAGGTAAAGTAGCGGTGATGGCATTGACGTCGATGGCTGCGGAGATGGAAGTCTCGATGCCGACGTCAATGCCTGTGATATAAAATCACATTCCTCCCGCTCTGGAGATGGTTTTCTGTTCATAACCAAAAGAAATACACTTTATTCTGTTCGGGAAACTTACAGCTAGCACATAGAGAGAAGCTTAGTAATAAGATGGCTAGTTAAAAGATTTCACTAATAAGTAACATCGAGGTTTTATAATATAGGTGAGATTTTAAATACATACTGCGTTCGTCTCTTCCGCGGAGGCGCGTCGGGTAAAAGAACGCGCTGTAATTCAGCCAGCGGTTTCCGCTCCTGGTACTCTGTTTTTTTAGCTGGCGGCAATCCTGCAATTCGCTTTTGCGTAATTTGCCGCTCAGCTCTTATAATCTGCAGCAAATTATGGCTGCAAAAATAATCAGTATTTGAATTATACTAGCAAAAGGTTGCGTAAAAGAGATCACTCTCATGGTGAGGTGTGCAATGATGATCAGAAGGTACAAAGATAAGTAAATACTGACGGATCTGCAGATTTCCCCTTCCCTCTTCCTCTACCTCTTCCTCGCCCTCTTCCTCTCTCTCTACCACCACCCTCAGCCTGAAGGCCTGAAGTCGATTGCTCGTTTGATCTAAAATATATGCATAGCACTTAAGTTGTATGTAATACATACTTTTCATGGTGAAATAATATTTGCATCACAATACACCATTCCGCATGCCAATACTTACTAAGCAGTAAAGCTTAAAAGTGATTTTAGTGCTATAATGAAAAAAAAAATGAAAAGTCGATTAAAGTAAAAAAGTGTGTTAATTACGTGCATGTATATGCGAAAAATAATAAAACATTCATGCGTTAATATAAACAGCCCTGTAAAACAAATTAAGTAATTTGGAAAAAAAAATCCGACACCGATAATATCTCGTCTGCACAGACCTTGTAAATATAAGGTGCTTTAATATTACCTGCCAGGACTTGAATGGGGGGTAGTATTGCGTTTATAGATTACAATAGTAAAGAAATTTCGTTCCCCGGAACAGTCAATTCAATTTGGGACATTAAACAACTTAAATTAACATTGGCTCTACTCTGCATAACGTGGTTCACAAATTACGTTCGTAGTATCGCTTCGTCAATGAAAACAACTGCTATCTCTTTCTATCTGTTCTGTGAATGAAAACTGAAATCAGCTGACTAGTTTCGACTCTACCTAAGAAGTGTTTAAAATGTGTAATTACTTACCAGATAACGCATTCTTCCAAAAAACTGACGTAAATAAGATGATAAACTTCCCATCACACTTAAAACAGGCTTTGGACTGACAAGTTAGTGTAAGTGTAAACTATCGATAACGATTATTATCAAATGACGATAAATTACAATTAAAGACGCCACACGTAATTGTCGCTCACATTGAAGACACGAGCTGCATCCCTGGTACTCGCAAGAGGATGACGCCGGAAGAAATCCAGCACTTGCTCTTCAAGATGGGCAGAATATGGAGGCCTGCCTACGTCAACGGGTGGCGGGTCAAAGCGGCCGTGTTCACTGAACCTGTACACGGCATTCAAAATGGTGTGATGGCTCACTCGCACACCAAACCTCAACTGAAACAAGTTCACTGCATGCGCAGATACGGAGTTAGACTCGCGGTAGCACAATACCATTTCAAGGTATTCTTGGTTGGAATACCGTCTCGGAGGCATTTTAAAAGGTAGCCGCAAACCGAAACCGCTAAAAAGATACTTCCGAGCGGGCGGGCGGCGGGCCGCGACTAGCGAGCGGTCGCGAGCGGTCGACTGACGCGTGCGACGAATTGACGACGCGTTGACGACAGTCTGTCTAGCCGCAGCCCCGCGCGCCCCCACCCTCACCCGCACTACCCCGTTCGTCGCATGCGCCCCGGCGCCAGCGCCAGCGCCAGGCTGGCGGGGCTGCGCGTTGACGACAGTCTGTCTAGCCGCCGCGCGCCGGCGCCGTCTGATAAGTATGGCAACAGTGTATGAAAGGCGCCGCCGTGCTTTTTGCGAAATAAATTGAAAAGAATTCGGTGCGGAGCGGCAACGCGGTAACTCTACTGGATGGTTTTATACTAATAAATCAAGTCAAATTTATACTATTTTGTTTTTGTATGAAAAAAAATATGACAAATAATCAATTATTTATGTTTACTATTGTGATCTATAAACGCAATACTATCCCCCATTCAAGTCCTGGCAGGTAATATTAAAGCACCTTATATAAACGTTAAAGTACACTCCAGTGTCCGCAGCGTGAGCGCGTGCCGTCGCCGTGTTTACTTACTTTGAATTTGCATGTAATCACTGTGTAATATATTAATTGTATTAAAAGTATGTATTTATACTAAACTAGCTGCCCGCCCCGGCTTCGCCCGTGGTACTTACATGTATTATACATACAAACCTTCCTTAAGAATCACTCTATCTATTAAAAAAAACTGCATCAAAATCCGTTGCGTAGTTTTAAAGATCTAAGCATACATACGGACATACAGCGAAAGCGACTTTGTTTTATACTATGTATTGATCTAGATAGAATAATTAAACGAATGACATAGATTTAATCATAAAATATGTGTTCACTTATGTTTTATAGCTTAATATTTGCAGCCATATTGATATACGACGGACCATCTCGCAAGTAATACAACATTTTTTAAACCATGACTCCAATGAAACTATGATTATTTTATATCATGGACACGAGCAAATCTTAAGGAATATCTTGATATAATACACTATACGATCTAACTAATAAGAAAAAAGAACTTACGACATAACTGCGGACAAGCCTCGCCGTGACGCACACGCAAAATCACTCGAACTTCAAACTGAAGTATACACACAGATTAAAAAGATTTAAACTGTTTACACATGTCAGTGCCAACTACGTTTAGTTCCGCGTCCGAAACGCCAGTAATATTGCAAAAAGGAGCTTTATTAAAGCCCAATAAAGCTGATTTTCATTAACTCGTATAGTCGACACTGTAGTGTTCCGTAACGTAAGATGACAAAAACTTTTTGGTCACTCAAGTATCTCCTGACGTTCAAGTGGATTATATTGTCTGTCGTGAATTTATTTTTTGTTAAAATATAATAAGTTGACTCACTGTACATGGGCATAATTTCAAAAGTGAACCATACTTAAATTGAGTCAAGTGTGGTACAAAATAGTTAATTTATCAAAAACGCCTTTCATATTTAATATTTTAATCAAAGAAAAATTCAAAACGGTATTGGCAAGATAAGCACAACTTTAGGATATCTATAAAATTAACAAAAAATTACAAAAATCAACAACAATCCTTAATCAATAATCCTTATCCTTAGTATTTATTGCTGAGAATAAAATCAGTCTCAAAAATTAACTTATGAGCTAAGTACTTAATTATTAATTATTTTATTATTCTTAAATATTTGTGTTTTTTCTTTGCCTAGATTGTTTTTTTTTTTCCTAGATAATTATTAAGTACTTAGCTCATAAGTTAATTTTTGAAACTGATTTTATTCTCAGCAATAAATACTAAGAATAAGGTTAATTATGTACAGTCATGCATGTAAAGCGAGGGGAAATTGTGGAATCTGAGGGAGTACAACTCTCAGATTCATATAAATACGTGGGTATGGCGGAGGGTTTAGGCATCAATGTGGCTGTCATGAAACAGTCATTACGGGAGCGTTTCTTTGGCCACCTGAATAAGTTTCAAAAAGTTCCTTATCGGGCGGCAACAAGGTTTGCGCCTTTAATGGTTGGGTCATGCCAGTCCTGATGTACCCCTTCGGAATACTCAAATGGACCCAAACTGAATTGAATGCCCTGGATAGGAGAGTCCGCACACTGCTGACCGAAGAACGAATGCATCACCCACGATCGTCGGTGATGAGACTATACATCCCACGGAAATGTGGAGGACGAGGCTTTTTAAATGCAAAGACGCTCCACAACCGTGAGGTGTGCAGTCTCAGAGAATATTTTCTCAAAAGCGACGTGGGTATGCACCGTGATATGGTAGCAGTGGACAGAGGACTCACCCCACTATCGTTGATAAAAGAGAACTGGCGCAAACCTGTTGTACTAGCTAACTATACCCATGATCGCAAGGAGGTATGGCAGAGCAAACAGCTACATGGACGCTTCTTCGGGGCTCTTCATGGCCCCGATGTAGACTTCAAAGCATCCGTATCTTGACTACGCTTCGGTGACCTTTTTGGAGAAACCGAAGGGTTTGTATGTGCAATTATGGACGAAGTTATCCTGACGAATAACTACCGGAGATATATCATGAAAGACGGGACGGTTGACATATTTCGGGCATGTCACCATCCGGGTGAGTCTATCAGACATATTATATCTGGTTGTTCTCGTTTGGCTAACGGTGAATATTTGCACAGACATAACCAAGTGGCCAAGATCATCCACCAGCAGCTTGCCCTGCAATACAACCTTGTAGGTACCGTACTACAAGTATGCGCCCGACCTAGTTCTCGAAAAGGACCATATCACGTTGTACTGGGATCGATCTATCATCACTGACAGGACTGTTGTAGCCAATAAGCCTGATATAGTGGTGATAGATCGCCTAGCGCGCCGCGCGATGATGATCGATGTCTCCGTTCCTCATGACGAGAACCTCGTGAAAGCTGAGAAAGAGAAACAAATAAAGTATCTCGACTTAGCGCATGAGGTTGTCGCCATGTGGAATGTCGACACGGCTGTTATCGTGCCGATTGTCGTTACGGCCAATGGTCTACTAGCCAAGAGCCTCGACCAACACCTCATGAGGCTCTCGTTAGGCGGCTGCATCAAGGGACTGATTCAGAAGGCAGAACTCCTTGATACGGCGCGTATTGTGAGGAGGTTTCTGTCTCTGGGACCCTAACCACCGGTACCTTGGACCCAGTGCCCGATATCGGTGGCAACCTATTTTTAAACGTTTTTTTATTTTTTAATCAATATTTAAAAATGTAACTTATATGTTTAAAAATAAATAAATGAAGGATAGTAAGTATTAATAATTATGATTTTCTTTAAAAAAGATTAATGAACATTATCACAAGCTTCAGAAGTATTTTCTTTATTAACGTCAGAATTAGGTATCATATTTTTCATTCATTAAATTAATGATTTTTCGAGACCTACTACTCATCACCCCTTTCTATACAATTATGACTCTAAATTTAAATAAGAATAACACAGAAAAGCAACTATTTCTTGATAACAAAAAGCACATAATAACGTCCGCACACCCCGCTGTTTCGCCGTATACTGAGTCAGTTTGAACTTGCACCAAAGCGAGCGCATTCGCGTCCCGCGTATATTGGTAGCAAACACTTGACTCAGTTTACTAAGTGCAAAATAAATAAATTACTATACTTGATCGAGTATACGCTATTTTTTCTAAGTTATTTATAAATAATATAATAATAATAATAATGCATTTATTTCATGACTACATGGTCCAATTGTTAGTAACTTATCAACTATAACTTATCGACTAAGGGTTAGTAATACCTAAAAGCTAAACGTTTGCCTAACAAGCAGCTCCATCCAATGTCTAAGCACCGGAGCATCATGCTTGTCGGCCAAGACTTGTATGATGCTGTTAGCGCTGGACCTAGATCTGCTTAGCAACGAGGCAGCCTTCTTCCTCATGAGCGCATAAAAATCATCCACCCGTGCTTCAGCGAACATGCCCGACGCACTGCAGTATCTAGGCAGCCCCAACAGCACCCGGAAACCATTATTATACTGTACCCGCAGGGCGTCTAGAGCCTTCCGCGTACAGTTAACCCACAGACCTCCCGTGTAGAACGAGGTACAAAAAGCTTTGAACAAAGTGATCTTAACTCCTCTGCTACAACGAGCAAATCTCTGAGCCAACATGTTGCATCTAACTGCAAGAGCCCTGCGTTCACGTTCAATGTCTACTTGATCTTTGAGGTCCACGGTCAGATAGTGACCTAGATATTTAAAGAGTTTAACCCTATTGAGTGGTCTCCCATTTAGAGAGATTACAGGTTCGTACGTCACACACCTCCCGGGGGCCTCAAAGATCAAGTATTCACTTTTACCCTCATTATATTGCAGGCCGTGAGTGGCTGCATACCTCTCGCACGTCTGCAGCATCTCTCTGATTGAGCCAGCCGTTGGACCCAGCAGCACCATGTCATCAGCATAGCTAATGTTATTGACACTAGTGCCATCAATCTTGCACCCGACCTGTTTACTGCTGAGCTCGACGATCAACTCATTCACATACAGGTTGAAGAGCTTAGGCGAGGTTAACCCCCCCTGCCTCACCCCGCACTCCAACCTGTACGACTCAGAGAGAGTGCTACCCCAACGCACCTGATTACATTGGTTCGAGTACCAATACTGGAACAGGCTCGTCAACTCCGATGGTACGCCCGCTTCCCTGACCTTCTCCCAAAGTATATCATATGACACCAGGTCGAACGCCTTTGAGAGGTCAAGGAAGCAAGCATATACCGGAGTATTCCTATCCTTATAGTATTGGACCGTCTGTTTCAGACAAAGAATAGCGCTCTCGGTAGAGAGTCCAGGCCGGAACCCAAACTGTGCATCATGCAACGTGATCCACTTATCCAGCTGTCTATCAAGCAGACGGTCCAACACCTTAGCCATGACAGTGGCCAATGATATTGGTCTGTAGTTCGCCTTATCCGATACATCCCCGGTTTTATTTTTAACTATTGGTAACCACTATAGTTCGCAACATATCGGACGGTAGGTACGAGTGGCTAACACAAAGCGAGTAAAATGTCGCTAGTACTCTGGGTAGATGAACCGGCATGTTTGAGGTGCTCGATGCTGAGACCGTCGTGACCAGGAGACTTTCCCCCGACCATACTTAATATTTGTCTCCTTACCTCCTTAGCCGTGAAACGAACCGGTTCATAATCACGACTGATCTCATCAACGATTCCCCCATTAGCCGGCCCCAGCTGAGAAGACACCATAAAACGCTCTCTAAACATATTAGCAATATCTTGAGGCGAACTACATTCCCCCACGCTCACAGGGCGGCCCGGCCCAGAACTCAGCTTTTTGGTGGCCTTCCAAAACTGAGAAAAGTTTTTACTATCTTTGTGTGAGGCTATTATGTCCATCTTAATCTGGTCTTGATGGTTTTGACACCACTTAAGTCTACTTCTAAAGATTTTTTGACTAGACCTCATTTCCTCCCATATTCTCCCAGATTTGGGCTTGTTGTGAAGCAACCAAATTTGATACCTAGACCGAGCCTCCCCATGAGCTCCCTGTACATGCCTATTCCAACCCGGCACACGCTTAACCCCTCGAGGCTGCTTGCCTTCCCACGTCTCTCTCGCCGCCATTGTCAACGAATCCACAATCTCACTATACATACAGTCCAGAGCACGCCTATGTTCCACATTACTACACATTCTATCCCCACACTCTTGAAATAATTGAGGATAGCAAAGGCTTCTTAATTTACTGTTACATAGGTCACGATACCCACTGATCTGCCTGTCATCCCGGTCTCGCCAAATAACTTTATTAAAGTGATTGGTTTCCCGTATCACCTTTGGTACAATTATATTTAAGTTGCACTCTAATATCACGGGGAAATGATCAGACCAGTAGGTATCCTGACCCACGCTGACATTTCTCACCGTTTGCCAAGCCGATTGCGTCACGATACAATGATCCAACCATCTTAAGCCACCATTTATGTCACTTATATATGTAACCACATCCGCATTGATGCCCAGTTTTTCAACGTCAGCACACACCCATTGATTATCATCACAATAATTACTTAGCTCGTACCAAAATGTCTGATATGGATGAGCATTAAAATCGCCCAACACATATATAGCTTCAGTATCACTATTCTCTATAATGGCACTGACTTCACCCAAGCAATTAGAGAATTCCATTAGATTGTCTGTGCTGTCCGTCGGCATATATATACTAAATATTATTATAGAGCGGTTATCATTTAAAGTAGCTCTTATCGCTACTAGACGGTCACTTTGACAGCTAACAGCACTCACCATCCTAAATAAGCCCTTCCTCCATAAGATAGCTACCCCACCATAGGGACGCCCCTTCAAAAGTCCAGCAGACGTGTCAACGGCAGACTTCCCAACGTACTGAAAATCTGTATGTATAGTGTCAAGAAAATGAACATCATGAGGAAGAAGCCATGTCTCCTGAAGAGCTATGACATCCGCCCACTGACACATATCTCTAATATTATCAACAGATCTCTTTACAGACTTACAATTAAATGTTACAAACTTATTTATTAAATTACATTGAGGCAACATTATGATTGCTTTTGATTGATCCCGAGTCAGAATTTACTCTGTCTTTACTCCTAACAAATACAAATTGCCTAAAATGTATACCTTCTGGCCAGAAAGCATCATTCAAAAACAATGATAACTTGCTTTTATCAACGTAAACCTTATATGCATTATAACTACGTTCAAATTTTGACGTTAGTTTTTCTAATGCTACAGTTGTTTGCGTTTTATCACGAATATAGTTTATAATGTCCTCATCACTAGTCTCCTTGCATATATTAGAAATGTAAAGGGGTACCTTTGTCCACGCCGCCCTAAACTTCATATTACAGTCATATGCAGCACTTCCCGTATTACTAAAAAACTTATTTCGTAGCCTCTTTTTATTTGTCACAACAATCCATTCATCATTTTTGTTCCCTACCACATTACTAGAAATCACTACGTTTTCACTCGATTCACGACTTTCACTTACTATTTGCGGCTCAGGTACGGCGATAACGCCAGTCACTGCATTAGCGTACAACTCATGCGCACACGTAGTAGTGGTCTCGATGGGGACCGCGCGCGGGAGGGGGCGGTCAGCAACCGGTCTCCTGCGAGTGTTCGAAACCGCGGTTGCGGCCTCCACGCGCCTGCCTGTTAATGCCCCATCTTTCTTTGTCCTTGCCTCTTCGCTTAGCAAATCCTTCGAAACCGAGGTGCGCGCCTCCACGTGTCCGTCATCTTGACCTTGCGCACTCACGACAGCGGTGTCCATTCCCTTGTTTATACATTGCAGGCTTATATCACCCTGATTTAGTTCAGCATTATTGAATAAATATAGATTTATTCAATAGATTTTATTTTCTTTTACAGGTAAATAGAAAATGATTTAATTATTGTTAATACACAAAAAAGTGCAATTCGCAAAATTTGTTAGTTGACTCAGTATACTTAGGAGCCGTCGACATACATACATGCATTGCAAGTTAAATAAAAGCTTGTAAAAATGAGTAAGGTTGTTAAAAAACTTAAGAAAACTTTGAGAAAGTACACAGTTTTTAAATCAAATAATATATTAAGAAGAAAGAACATTAATTTAGTCAAAGACTTAAATAGTTATGAACATCAATTGGACATTTGTAGGACCTTGTATGACAGTGACATCCAACGTTTGCAGGAAGAACTTTGTATTAAAGAAAATTCCATTAAGGACATTTTCCATAAGTATGAAGCTTCACATCAGGACTTGACAAAGCGTTTGCAGGAAGCCTGTGAGCTGGTTGACTTAGTCATACATAATACAGAGAAGTATGACTTGCTTACAAATATCTCTTGTAACTGTTGTAGAATGCTCGATAATACACTCACTGATCTGACTGACCGAATCACTACGCACACACAATAAGCGTTGACACGCGTCCACTCGCTATGACGGTTGGTGCTGGAATACCCCCACTTTTCGCTGTATACTACATCCCTTCCTTATTTTAAGAAAACAACTATTGTAAATAATCAGATTGTAATTATAATCAAACAAATTATTTTAACTTAAGAGAAATCAATCTTCAACGTCAGGATTTGTTTCACTATTCTCATCTTGATTATTAACAACTTGCCAATTATTATTCTCTACCCTTTTCAAATGAATTATATTTCTTCGATATTCTTTCCCCGTTAGATCGTTCCTTACTCTCACGTCTCCGCCATGTACATCAGTTACCGTATGCGCTTCTGGGTTAAAGTTTGGTGTAAGTTTGTTTTCCTTAGTCATGTTTTTTAAATAAACCTTTTCACCGATTTCCAAATTGCTGTCCATGGCTTTCCTTTTCATATTCGCGTATTCCTTTCCTTTATCTTTCTTTTCTTTATCTCTATCCCTTACTTCTGAATCTGCTATTTTATGTTCAATATCAGCAATAGCAGCTCCTGGTATTTTATCACGAAATTGTCGACGAAAGAACAATTCTGCTGGTGTTTTTCCAGTTGTAGTATGCGGTGTACTAATCATATATTCTAATAATTCTTCTTTCCAATCTTTCTTTTCTATCTGGCTAATTCTTAATCGTTTAAGTATATCTCTATTCTGGCGTTCAACTTCGCCATTCATTTGTGGAAAATAGGGTATGGTGTTATTTATTGTAATACCACATTCCTTACAAAATTCCTTAAAATTCTCACTAGTGAATTGGTTCCCGTTGTCACATGTCAGTGTCGTGGGGTATCCAAGACGGGAGAATATTTCTTTGAGTACGTTAATCGTTCCTGTGGCTGTAATATTCTTCATGACTTTTATCTCCTTATACCGACTAAAGTAGTCTACAATAACAAGTAAATAATCATTTGAGGGCAATGGTCCTAAGAAATCGACCGCCACGTCAATCCAAGGCTCAGCTGGGGGAGCTCTTCTTTTAATGGGATGAGGTGGATTTGGTGCCGAAACAAGTGTACATCCTTTGCAAGCTTTAACCCTATTTTCAGCATCCCTGTCAATCTTTGGCCACCATACTTTGGTTCTAAGGCGTGTCTTCATCGCTACTATGCCGGGATGACCTTGATGAGCAGCTTCGAGAACTCGAGCACGAAGTTTTTCGGGGACTATTATCTTATTTCCACGCAATGCTATATTGCCTTGGAAACAAATCTCTGTTTGAAAGGGTTTATAAGCATTGACAGATTCGTCCCACTTATTATCGAAAACTCCATTTTTTAATGCTATCATCTCAACGTCTAGTGCACTGGCTGAATCGATCTCATTCAGGGGTACTGCAACTGGCCTGCTATATTCAATAATTGAGTTTATATAGTTTTCACTGTCAAATGGTACTGGTTTATTTGACTGGCAAAGCCGAGAAATAGAGTCTGCGATATTATCTTTACCTGGCCGGTAGACAACTTTGTACTTATAAGCCTGCATCCGTAGTACCCAGCGCTCAATTCGCGCACAAGGCTTAGATCGGGGTCCAAAGATGATCTCCAAGGGTTTGTGGTCACTAATAAGATCAAACTCTTTACCTAACAGGTATATTTTAAAGTGTTCCACAGCCCATACTAATGCCAAAGCCTCCTTCTCGGTTTGGCAATATCTTTTCTCACAGTCTGTAAGGCTCTTATTACCAAACGCTATCACACGAGGGCCTTTGCTATCAATTTGTATGAGCACCGCCCCTAATCCAACTGGAGAAGCATCTGCTATGACTTGAGTCTTGTCCGCTGGATTGTAATAGCCTAATGTCTTTATCTCCAACAGCTGTTGCTTAAGACTTCCAAAAGATCTTTCTTGAATATTTGTCCAATACTTTTGAATATTAGCAGATTTGTTCAATTTTAGTCGGATTAATTGTCGAAGGGGTTCTGTAAGCGATGCCAGCTTGGGTATCCATTTTCCTACGTAATTGACAAGACCGAGAAAGCTCTGTATTTCCTCAACAGTAGATGGCCTTCGCGCAGACCGAATCGCCTGGATATATTTAGCTAACGGTTTTATCCCTTCAGCTGTTAATTCATGTCCAAGAAATTCTATTTTATTTGTTTTATAAATGCACTTAGCTTCATTAAGGAGAACATTATTATCTTTAAGTACTTGTAGAACTTTATTAAGCCGTTTGTCGTGTTCCTGTCCATCAGACCCATAGATGATAATATCATCTATGAAGTTTGCAGTACCTGTACAACCCAACAATAATCTCTCTAGTACTTTTTGAAACATTTCAGGTGCGCACGACACGCCAAACATTAGTCTTTTATAACGAAACAATCCTTTACTGGTGCTAAAGGTGGTTATATATCTGCTGCTTTCATCAATTTCCAATTGATGAAAAGCGTTTTTTATATCAAGTCGAGAAAAGTACTTAGCATGCCTAAAATTTGGTAAGAGTTCATCCATTGTAGGGAGTGGATGATTCTCCCTAATTATTGCCTCATTTGCTCGTCTCATGTCGATACAAATCCGAATCTCACCATTATCTTTTAACACTGGTACCATTGGAGATACCCATGGTGATGGTCCTTTAACCTCTTCAATAATATCAGCTTCTTTAAGTTCAACAAGCTTCCTATTTACCTTTTCTTCTAAGGGAATCGGTATTCTCCTATATGGCTGGATAACTGGTAGTACTTCTTTGTTAATAGGAATGTGGATAGTGACATCTTTAAATTTCGGGAAAGTGCTGATATTATTGACGGAGATACCAATTCGGAGCGCATTAAGTTGTATCGCACTGACTTTTCCTAGAAGATTACGGGTACCATTTCGAATTACGTAAAAAGTTGCAGTTTTAATAATTACATCATTAATAGTTATATTGGCGTCAAATGCACCTAAAATATCCAAGGGCTTTTGGCTCCCGTAAGGCAATAATATTTTATCAGGACTCTTTATTTGATTAGTGACCTTTACTTTATGATTTTTTAGATATTCCCACGTCCTATCTGTGATAATGTTACATTTACTGCCCGAGTCAATCAGCATTTCGATAACAACACCACCGACTTTGCAGTTAACAGTTTCATCCTCATCTAAATGAAATATGTAATCCACTTCCTCTGTATTTTTATGTGATTTGTCAATTCTTCGTCTCTTTGTTCTATCCGTCTTCTCATCGTTCTTTGATTGTATTTTCCTTTTCTGTAATTTAGTCCTACAATAGTCTTTGTAATGTCCGATAATCCCACATCTTACGCATTTCTTCTCTCTGGCTGGACACTTGTCGTCAAAGGACAGGTGTCTACTACTACCACACCTGTAGCAAGTCTTTGAAAAACTCTGATTTGTAGAGGTAGGCTTCCGAGTATCCAATTTATTAATGTCTGATTTAATGGCGTCATTTATTTTACTTGAACCTGGTTTGTCAAACGTGTCAAGTTGCCTGTTGACGGTTTCAAGCGTGATAGCGATCGTAATAACCTGCTGAAGAGTTACACTGTCGCCCGCTGATAAAATTTTCTTCCGTAGTTCTGCACTCCGGCTTTTTTCGACGATTTGATCTATTAGATTTTCATCTTTATCCGCATATTGGCATTTATCAGCTTGGTTTCGCAGTCTTAATAAAAATGCTTCGAATCTTTCCCCTTCCTCCTGCTTCATCAGTCGAAACATATACCTTTCAAAGTATCGGCTTTGTTTAGGGGAGAAGTATTGGTCTAATTTCTCTATTGCTACTTTATAAACGTCTACGTTATCAATTTCTTCCACATGAGCTCCGGGAAGATTGTAGTATACTTCTTGGAGAGCAAGGCCACCAATGTGCAAGAGGGTTGCTCGTTTTTTCCCACCTTTGTCAATGTTAGCCGCTAAGAAATATATCTCAAGGGCCCTTTTCCATTTTTCCCATCTGACTCCTACTGAAACTGGGTCACCTTCGCAATCGAAGTGCTCAAGACCTGGAAGCGCTGATGTTATCTGAGCCATAATGGTGCGATCTGTAACAATCGCATAACTACTTATAACTTGTTTGGTTAGTTACATTCAGGCTCACATAACCCAACCATACAACCTTTTCGCTCAACCAGTACGGTCTATCTTATTGACCGTCTTAGTCTCTCATATTGACTATATTAACCGTAACAATCTTTTAAAGATCTTCCAATAATACAATATCATAGCCTTTCTTATTGACTATTTATTCACCACAATGTCTCTCATATTGACCTTTCACCAATAATCTTTTAACACTTCGTTGCAAGCCTGTCTTATTGACTTTCTTTCACATAGGGCCATTCTCATATTGACCTCACAATCACAGTCCTTAAAAGACTTTCATAACACTTATATTTGCTAGTGACCTGTCATATTGATCTTTCAAAAAAACACATACCGATCTTTCCTTTTATATGTACTGATACTTATTCATATACCTGCTTCTTTACATTCGTGCCTAATGCATAATTATGATTACGATATTTATTGCATCTAAATCAATAGTCGAAGCAGATGTATTCAGTATACACAAATCGGTACAAACTTTCTGTTAAAGTTGGATTTTATTATAATAAATCATAGCAATTAATTTGTAGTGATAGGATAGATAAAATCGGATACATTATCGTCTATTGAATACGTTCGTCAATTTACACATTCATTCCTTTATTCAAACTTGTTATTTAATATTAGTTAACCTCATTAGGAATGCACAATGCAATTTGGTAAACAACATGACTCAGCGCGGGTCGACCGAACCGCACGTGGTTACTTAAAGAGATAAGAAAAATATTTGCCTTTTTTATTTTTGTTGTTTACCCCCAATTACATTATGCCATTACCATAACCCTATTCTATCTTTTGTCTTTTTTTTTTTTTTTTTTTGTTTTTAACAAATTATTTGTGCATTAGGACTTACATTTTTTCTCGTCGCCACTTGTAGAATGCTCGATAATACACTCACTGATCTGACTGACCGAATCACTACGCACACACAATAAGCGTTGACACGCGTCCACTCGCTATGACGGTTGGTGCTGGAATAC
Source organism: Helicoverpa assulta (assembly GCA_963856015.1). Taxonomy (NCBI): domain Eukaryota; kingdom Metazoa; phylum Arthropoda; class Insecta; order Lepidoptera; family Noctuidae; genus Helicoverpa; species Helicoverpa assulta. Next base: position 15,498,052 of record CAWLCW010000001.1, on the reverse strand, counting down.
CCCCACTTTTCGCTGTATACTACAACTGTTCTTGCCTCCCAACATCTGAGGCCCACCGTGTAACACCCACACAAGTGTCACAGTGTGTGTCACCCTCACAAGAGCCCCAGTCTGTCACAACCCTGGCCACTCAATGTGAAGAATGTTCTGACAAGGCTACAAGTGTGAGTAATAGCAATATAACATATATTTTTTCAGATAAGTTTGGTCAAGGCATTGGTAGTATTTTCAGTCAGTGTTCGCAGCAATATGTTTTAAATCACTGTGTACCTGGTGCCAGTTTTAGTCACTTAGTTCAAAACATTAAGTTGTCTAAGCTTATCCCAGGTTCAACTGTTATATAAATTTATGGTGATAGCTTGGCAGTAACTAAAAAAGAGATATTAGACTATGTAAATTTGATAGTAAATTTAAATGAAATTAATTTCATATTATGTGCACTACCTTATTCTTATAGGTTATCGACTGAACAAAGTAGGCACATATTTGATTTGAATATGCTCCTTTATAATAGAACTTCACAACTAGTTAACGCTATTTTATATTTTGACATAAACGAGTATATCTTTGATTTTAAATTGACTGAGTACTCAATGTATATACCAGCTAGGTGTAGGAGACTCATTGCTAATCTTTTAGCATATATTATACAAACTGACACAGGTACGTCTAATGTATCTACGGATATTGTTAGTAGTAATAGTAACTAACATAATTATTGATTCGCCCAGTAGTTTAAACTATTAGGCGCGACAAAGGATGCGCCTCATTCATTGAATGTTGTACATCAAAATATGCAGGGCTTGTCGGGCAAAGAATTAGAGTTAACACTTTCGATGCCCAGCACCCGGGATTCGAGTCGAACCATAGTTCATTCCTTATGCCCGCAACCCGAATACCGAGTCGTCGCTATGTGTAGCTATAGATGCATGTGCTCATGCCCAGGACCCGAATAGCGAGTCCATAGCTAAGTAAGCTGTAAGGGTTGTCAAAAGTAAATAAATGAAATCAATTGAAAAAACATCGCTTTAGTTTATAACGGATTAGAAAACGTAAATTGGTATTATTCCATCCAGTTATTGCTTCATTCCAGTATTGTATTAATTTGGTACATGCGTACTTAGGTTAGATCTTGTTTGATGTTAGTAATAATGCGCTCACGCGCGTCATCTATTGATGTATGTCCAAATCAAGAGACGTTAAATTCGCAAAGATAATCCTTGCCTAATATAAATGGGAAATAAATTTATTATTAGGTCAAAGTAATATAAAAATACTAGTGTTTACAGCTAAATCACATATCATTTACAAAATATGAGAAGAATTACGGATTTCAAAGGTTTTTGAAAGTATCTCATTTGGGGATCTCTTTGAAAATATTAATAACATAAACGGAAGTAATACGATAGTCAAACACAAAAGTAATAACACAGAAGTCCGGTAGAAAAGCCAATAGTCGATCACAAACAAACGTAACACGGGAGAGAGTATTCGATATAGGTTTAGCCGGAAGTGCAAACAGATACCGAATGAGCTTAAATTATTTTGTAAATACGTACCTACTTTTAGCAGCAAAGAAGGGTTAAGTTTTTACCTGAGTAAGACCTTTAATCGTTTGCCGAAAACTTTTTTTAAAGTTAAACAAAAGTGCATCTATCGCCTTTTGTGCAATAACGAGATTTATGGTTCTTTATCTCTGGCCCGTAAAATGACAAACAAAGCGCGTCGGCATGTTTTTTGAGATTACGAGTATTTAAACTAAAAACTAGATACTTATTTTCTTTGTTATCCTATGTAGGTGTTAAAACAAAGCACGTCGGCGTTGTATTGATTAAAAAAAAAGGTTACAGAAACATGTAGATCTATAAAACATATTAAGTAAATCTGTTCTAACATAATGTACAATAGGGGACACGGGCGGTAGACCACCAAAAGGTGAAATTCGCTTGGCAAGTGCCCGTGCGCTCACGTGAAACACATACAGCACACACGCGCACGTATTTCACTTCTCTGTCTATATCTATCTCTGTCTCTATCACAGCCTTCTTAAACTCGTTTGGTGCGATATATACCTATATGCATATTAATAATGTAGCAAGCAGCCAAGTGACTTAAGACTTTGGCATAATGATCATAAAGCTCATTATTGTTATGATACAAGAATGTTCGAGTGATTTTCAACCGTGGGGTTGTTATTTTGTTAAAACTTATATTTGCTATAATCTGCCAGAGTTGCAATGAAGCAGATAGTCGGTGTGCAAGCAAGTAAGATAGTCGGTGTGCAAGTGAGAAAGTATTAGGATCCACGCGTATCAAAATATGAAAACTATTTATTAAAAAACAACTCTAAAATTTAACTAGTAGGTGTATACTTACCTAATTTAATCTACTGAAAATGCTTAGTAAGCAACAAGTAGATATGATTATCGGGTTTTTATTTGATTTATTACATAAATAAATATACGTATACCCATTGATTTCTGACACTTACGCGAATATTAGACATTTAAATAAAACTACTTTTACGGATTTTATCGCGGTTATATTAATATTATTTAATCCCGACGTTTCGGATCCTTTACAGCATCCATGGTCACGGGCAGACTAAGGTGTTGGTCGTCTTGATATATTAGTTACTAATATTAAATAATATAACCGCGATAAAATCCGTAAAAGTAGTTTTATTTAAATACGTATACCCAATTCAAAATGATATATTTAGCATCAACAAATACAGTTTAGCTATGTCTATAAAATGTATGCTTTACCTTTCTATACATAAAACCAATCATAACATCGATTTGAAGCTCATAATCTTTTCAGTCATAATTAGCAAACAGTCGAAATTATTATTATGGGCCATCATGATGAAATTAGCTTTCTATTTTTTACAAACCTTGTGTAATTTTAGGCTCAGCTAGGGCTGCCATCTCGAATTTCGCCGAACCCGGACAAACATTAAAAAAACCCGGACATTTGGCTTAAATCGCATTTTCCCCCGAACGAGTACGATTTTTTTAAACAAAATAATACCTAATTTGTAATCCATTTACTATTAACATATACTTAAATTCAATGAGGTGCTTCGTTACATGAAAAGTGTCCGGTTTTCCCCGGACACTTCTTGAAACCCCGCCCGGACGGCCCCCGGACGGCCTCCAAACGAGGACAAATCCGGGGAAACCCGGACGGATGGCAGCCCTAGGCTCAGCAGAAGGCTTTTAAATAAATAATAATAATAAATCTTTATTTTTCAAGCAACAAGACTCAAAAAGTGTTAGTAACAATGTTCCTTATCCTATGTTAGTATTCCTATTCTACGTACTAACCTAAATACATATGATATGTGAATCACCACTGCACATCTATCACCGAAGTGGACAGCCTGCAGCAGCGATTCACATATATACAATCGAGCCTGCTCGCCACACATCTTAGAATAAGGTTGGGGCTGCCCCGCACCCTGTGCACCAGAGAGGCGCATCTTTTTCTCATCATTGCATAAAAACAGTCGATCCGAGCTTCAGCAAACATCCCTGATGCAATACAGAAGCGGGGCAGCCCCATCAATATCCTGAACGCATTATTAAATTGAACGCGAAGGACGCTGTACGATTTCTGCGCATAATTCGCCCACAGACTACATGTGTAGAAAGAAGTGCAATATGCACGAAACAAGGTCACCTTAACATCTCGTGAACAGCGTGCAAATCTGCGAGCAATCATATTCGCCCTAACCGACAACGCCCTTCGCTCTCGCTCAATATCGTCATCGTCCTTCATGCCTGCAGTCAAGACATGACCGAGGTATTTGAATTTATAAGCCCTCTTGAGCGGTGTACCATTCAAATAAACCGACGGAATATGTTCAGGACCACGTCCACCGCCGGCACCAAAGACCATGACCTCACTTTTGGAAGCATTATAAACTAAACCATGTAGCTCGACATAGCTTTCACAAATAGCTACCAACCTTCTCAGACCACAAACTGAGGCGCTCAGCAGAGCCATATCGTCTGCATAACTAATATTATTTAGGCATACCCCATCAATGTAACAGCCAGCTCGCTCTCTGCTGAGCGTCTGAATCAGCTCATCGACGTATAGATTAAATAGCGTAGGTGAGGTCAGACCTCCCTGCCTCACACCGCACTCCAATCCATACGGCTCCGATAAAGTTCCCGCCCATCGAACCTGATTGATCTGGCCTCCATACCAGCACTTCAAAGTGCTTACTATTTCACGTGGTACTCCAGCTTTTTCGAGCTTACTCCAAAGGATAGTGTAGGAGACCAAATCAAATGCCTTGGATAAATCGAGGAAGCACGCATATACGGGTGTTTTTCGGTCAGTATAATACTTGATTGCCCACTTCAGAGACAAGATGGCACTCTCAGTGGACAGCCCAGCTCGAAATCCGAACTGATTGTCATGCAGTACAACGTGATTGCTTAGTTGTCTATTAAGTAGGCTATCAAGCACTTTCGATATTACAGTAGCCAGAGAAATGGGCCTATAGTTATTTACATCTGCTATATCACCTGTTTTGTTTTTAACTATAGGCACTACAATTGTTCTAGTCATCTGGCTCGGCAAATACTCATGACTGACACAACAGCTAAAGAACATTGCCAACACTCTTGGTAAGTGAGGACCCGCATACTTGAGATGCTCAATACTCAGACCATCATGACCTGGAGATTTACCTCTAGACATCCCGGCGATGACATCCTTGATGTCCTTGGCGATAAATATAATTTGAAGGTCATTATGGTCTTGAGCATCAGGCACAGACGAGCTGGGGCCCAGTGGTGACTTTACTTGAAACTTATCCTTAAAGAGGTTAGCAATGCCTGCAGGTTCACTTACGCCACCAACCGAGACAGGGAGTCCAGGCCTACCATTCATCCTGTTCGTGTGCCGCCAAAAAGAACGATAATTCTTGTTTGAGTGATGCGAAGCCAAAATATCCATCTTAATCTGCTCTTGGTGAGTTTGACACCACCTCAAGCGAGACTTAAATATCTTTCTGGCCTCGCACATCCCAAAAAATACCGGACCCGAGTATGGTTTGCCAACTTCCTGCCACATGCTATACTTTAACCTGGCATCCTTGTAAGCATCACCAACATGTCTATTCCAACCTACTACCACTTTCTTTCGCCCGTATCTGGTGCTCCCCCGACTCACCACAGCTGATTCCGATAAAACGCTTATAATATCATTATACATTATGTCTATACATTTGCGATGACAATGTTGTTTACAAATTTTATCGCAACAGTTTCTGAAGTCTTCAGGGAAATCAATAAATCTAAGTCTGTCATGACATGCCATGGTATAACATTGTATCTGTTCAGAACTTCTTTCCCCCCAAACAACTTTATTCTCTGTGTATTTGACATTACACTGCTTATGGCTAATCTTATCAAATAAACATTCAATAACAAGTGGGTAATGATCCGACCACAATACGTCATAAATGACCCGCGCATTCACGACAGAGTCACGAGCTGCTTTTGTGACCACACAGTGATCTAACCACCTGCGTGTACCATGTGCATCACTAACAAAAGTATAGGTGTTCGAGTTTAGCCCTAACAAATCAGTGTCAACGCAATTCCACTCAAACTCTCGACAAAAATCTAACAATTCTGCATAAAAGCGACCTGTCGGATGTGCATTAAAGTCTCCTAGTATATAACAACTTTCTATGTTAGAACTGTCTATAATAGCACTCACCGAACTCAGGCAATCCGTGTATTCCACTAAGTTACATACCTCGTCCGTGGGCATATACGCGTTAAATACTAGCACTGACGTCTCTTTAAGCACTATTTCGATAGCACACACGCGCGGATTATTACACGGAATCACTGACACCGCGTTAAACGCACTTTTTCTCCAAAGTATGGCCACGCCGCCGAAAGGCCGGCCGCGTAGAATCCCCGCTGTTGTATCCACCGCTGATGTTCCCGTACAGGCAAAATCATCACTGATACTATGTAGGTACCCAAGTTCCTCTGGTAGTAGCCAGGTTTCTTGAAGCGCTATTATGTCGTAATTAAAACATAGTTCCCTTATATAATCAATAGATCGCTTTAAACTTTTACAATTAAAGCTCACTAATTTACATATCTGCTTATCCATTTCTAATTGTCATATGGTCGACGCCAGTTCTTAGGTTACCGGCCGAATCAAGCATCTTATAGTGCACGAAAGGTCTAAAGATTATAGCTTTCGGCCACAAATTACCATCCAAAAACATTTCATTCTTAGATTGAGGCACAAAGAACTTATACGATTTGTGGTTTAAAGTGTGTTTTTTCGACTGTATTCTTTCCAGCTTTACTGAAACGTTTGTTTTTGCCCATATGTAATCAATTATATCCTTCTCGCTAGTATCAACGCTTATGTTGGATATAAAAATCGGTACTTTTCTCTCTGCTGCTTTGAAACTGCCTACAGACTCGATAGCTAATCCAAATTTGCCTCTTAAACGTTGTTTATTATTTGGTTTTCGATAGGTAACCTTTGTCCATTTTTCAACATTCGACCGCTCATTCAATAAGTCGGAATTGATGGACTCGGTTTGTTTACATTCTTGCGGCGCAGTGGCATCGATCACCTGTTCACTCGCCGCTGCCACTCGCTCGTGTACGATCGACTTCTCGCTCGCTATCTCTCTTTCACTCGCACTCGCTTGCGATATTTGCGATGCGCCATCTTCCTCTAATGTAGGTTGGAGGAAATGTGATGCACCCTCCACATTCTTATTATGACCATGACTACACTTTTTTGGTAAATTTTGAAGTGGTGACGCAATACTTTTACTGCCATCCTCCAGCTGATTAGGCACCTCAAAAAGTGAGACATTCACGCTTTCAAATGCACCTCTTGTCGTGTTAACACTACAATGCACGTTCTCTGATTCACCCATTAAGATAACGTTATTATTCGCATTTTGAATCTCCTTCTTCAAATTTTCCAGCTGTTCGCATGAAGCATACGAGTCTTTGATTTTTTTAACATCATCTTGAAGTATAATCAGCCTTTTTAGTATGTCTGAGACATCGACATGATCAAATGTGATAGGTGGAAGTTTTGACAAATTTCTAGCCACAAACACCGGCAAAAGATCCGGAAATGATTTGAACACACTAATAATATCACTCAAACCTCGATTCACCTTTCCTTGTCCTTTACGTACTGGTTTTCTTTTGTCAGCCGGTAAAGATTCAAATAGCAATGACTTTGATCTTTCAATTTCATCTCCACTAAACGTCGCAGCACACAGCCTGACTAGGCTTTCTTCATCACATAGCGAAATCTTGTTTTGCATGTAAGCCAGCAATTCATCTATCACTATGTTGCAATTCCTACACTTAAGCGTAACGGACATTTTCGACATTTTTTACAAAATCGTAAGCGATGTGACACACACATTACGCGTCGTGTTGCGATGCGTGCACGCACGAGACTCAATTTTTAAAGGGACGTTGGAATAGTTTTATTTTTTTAATAAAAATTGCCCCACATTAGGAAATTCTCCTGTATCGTGGGTGCGTTTACAAACATTCATCACATGCAACACCCAGACCCCAAAACAATTTTAGTTGTTCCGTGCGGGAATGGAACCTGCGACACGCAGCGCAGTAGTCAGTGTGACCAACCACTACGTCATATGGGCTGTCGAAATTTATGGAAATATATTTTTATAATAACGTTTTATAAATGTAATGATAATAAAACAAAAAGTATATTGATTAACATATTATATTTCAATATAAAACACAGATAAAAAAACTATAAGACACATTAAAAGTAATATAATAATTGCAATAAAATATTTTCCTTAAACTATGGACACGTTCACATAGTCAAAAGTAGGTGTGGATGGGCACATAACTCGAAGATTTTCATTGTTATAATGTAATGTTTGATTGAAACAAAAAACAAAGCACCCGTTAGTATTAAACACAATAGATTTATAATTCAAACAAAATACTAATATCAATATCGGACTAAAATAATAATCTCGGTGTATATGTATAAATTTTTAGGTATTGTAGTAATAAGAAATTAAACTTACAAAAAGCTCTATCTAGGATAGTTTACTTGAGCCAATCAAAGATTCTTATTACTTAAGTGTTCCGGAATACCTAAAAAGTTTCACACGAACTATAAGTTCACATTTTGCTTGAAGATACGAATATACTTTAATAACTGGTTTTCTTAGAGACTTGACTAGCTTCGTGTTATTGTTCTCACAAAACAATAGATCAAGCGGCGCCGGTGACCGCCACTGTTTTGTTTGGTTTAAAGTAATATTTTTAAAAATTACATGGAATTCGTTAATAAATCACATAGGTATTTTTTCCTGCATAGTTAATACATTTAGGACAATAACATTAGTGCTACTTTAGTAGACATTAAAATACTAGACAGTTAAAAAGCTTAGTGATTTTTAAAGTTTACTTAGATGGAAAAATCACATATTACCTACGTAATTAAAAAAATGTCTTATTAGTCTTAAATTTCTAAAGAAGTAAATCAGTCTAAATATCACCACTAGGATAATGTGGTTTACTTATGAGGCATAAGTTTAAATAGAAATTTTAAAAACAAATTATATAACATTAATATAACAAAACTGAAAAAAATAATTACAAAAATGCTAATCAGTCTTCAAAATCAGTCTTTAATATCACATTGACTTATACCGATATATTTTTAAAGCTACAAAGGTTATAAATGTGGTAATGGTAAATAAATAATATCAAATAACAATTAGTCTTAATTTTAAAATACAAGAATCAGTCTTCAATTTCTCAAAGAAACCGTATATTTTTATATATTATTATAAAATCACTATATCAGTCTAATGATCACGATACGATTGAATTGCCTTCGTTATAAGCTCAATCTGAATCTCATAACAATCTTGTTTGTTAAACGCTTTTTCAATTTCAATTCAAAATTTTGTGTATTTGCCATCATAGATAGCCTAGTCATAATATCAGAATCTCTTAAATTAAGCTATATCACATTTACTTTTGTATAAATATATTCTATACCATTACATAAGCATACGTATAATTTAATATTTTGTTGCAGCCCCGGCCGCGTCTATTACTGCGTCTAGACGATTTCTCATTGACGACACGAGTATTTGACATAAATCCGAGCCGCGAAGTGAGTCCCATATTTCGTTGCAATGAGTGACGAGTGCTAATTTACTTCTTTCGTTTCTAAAATCCCATCTTTGGACCATTATGGCCCATAAATTTTCTATGGGATTTAGGTCTGGGGACCGAGACGGCCAAGGGACAGTTCTTACTTCAGGATGCTGCTGGAGCCAATTTTGAACGACACGCGCACGGTGTATTGGACAATTATCTTGGAAGAAGTAAAATGAGGGAACTTCCTCCCTAGGATACACCGTGCGCACTGTAGGCAACATAACTTCTTCCAGCAGCTCAGCATGTGACTGTCCAGTTGCTCTCGAGTCAATGAAAGCCAGTTCACCCGGACCACCAGCACTCATCCACCCCCACATATCCTAACTAATATTATAAATGTGAAAGTAACTCTGTCTGTCTGTCTGTCTGTCTTTCTGTCTGTCTGTCTGTCTTTCTGTCTGTCTGTCTGTCTTTTCTTCACGCCTATACTACTGAACCGATTTGTGTGAAATTTGGTACAGACATAGTTTGGAACTTGAGAAAGGACATAGGATAGTTTTTATTACAAAAAAATATAAAAATAAAAATAAAATTTATTTCGGACATATAGCGCCATCTATTGGTCAAACCAAAAATCACTATTCCACGCGAACGAAGTCGCGGGCAAAAGCTAGTTTACTATAATTCGCCCCGATTCATTGTTGGGACTCACATTTTTCGGCTCGTATCTAGTGTTATTCACACGCCATAAATTCCGACGTCCTAATTGGCTAGATTTAAAAGATTTTTCGTCGGAAAATATGGCATGTGAAAAGTCAAAGTCTCTGTAGTCTCGAGCAAATCGAACCCTGGCTTGCTTTAATTTTTCGCTTAAGTTATCTTTTTTGCGGGACGCCTATGATGTATACCGGCCTGATGGAGCGCACGTCTCACAGTTTTCATGCTACATTCGTACTCCAACGCGAATTGTGAGGTCTTTGTAAACGGCTCTGAGTTGTAGACGTCTATCATATGAGCCACACGATCAGGTGTTATTACCCGTGGAGGTGGAGCACGCGGTCTGTCCTCCACGGATCCCTCTTCTGAATCTCGGTGTATCCACCGTCGCACTGTAGCCCTCTGTAATAAAATGTGATGATATTATATCTACACTTAATTTTTTTGATTTGGTAGTTCGCTATTGTTAATAGTGTCAAAAAAAAAAACAACAAACAATGAATAGTGAAGGTATACAAAGATCTCTGAAATAACTACGAATACTATTAATTATTATCATGTTATTATTGTAAGTATGAGTTCTGTTTTTTATTTAATAATGAAAAGTATCGAATATATTAACAATTTCAGTATTCGATATCGCAACATTTTTCATACCTAATAAAACTACATTAAAACTCTAGTCATTGAACACTTAGGTATTAGGCATATGAGGCGGTAAAAATTGTCTACCTACCGAAAACTATTAAGAATTTTTATAGAGGTAATATGTAGTTTTGTTGAAATTAATAGTGTCACTTAATGTTTTTCTCTAAGTTAATTACATAATTTAGTCAAAAAAATTTTGTTGGTTGCAAACTTACCGTAACGTTTAATTCCTGCGATATTTGCAAAATGTTTCGTCCTAGATTATGAAGAACCAATATTTGGTTCCTCTCTTCCCTGGATAAATTTCGAGGCATCCTTAAATTCTTTGTAACAGATGAATCATAAAGGGAGTCAATATTTTGCATATAAGTCCAAAAAACACAGCACAAGTCGACGAGAAGGAAATCTACAGTCCAAAAACACAGCATGGGTCATCAAGTAGGCAATCAGCAGTCCAAAAACAAAGCAAGGGTCAATTCGATTCAGCAATAAACAGTCCACAATCACAGCACAGGTCAACGTAAATAGGATACTAAAAAAAACAAACGCGTTGACAATAGGCACGGGCGAAATGCAAATTGCAACTAATTAAACAAACACCTTTTTTCTTTTACTCTTTTAAAGTTCCGGTAAACTATTTAGCGGTTATACGCTATTTAGAACTCTATACTAGTATCCATAAGGGTTATTATTTCAATGATAAGTATAGAGAGTAAAGCCCTTACGAAACGTATCGTTTGCAAAGCATGGATCCAACGCGTAGGTACACGCTATTTAGAACTCTATTTGTACTACTTAAGGGTCGTTATTTGAATAACAAATATGGAACGTATTATGCTTGTGTGCGTGAGAGAGTCGTTTAAAGGATTTATTAAGAAAAGTGTATCACCGGACTTGTCCGTGTTTGTACGTTAAAATTAAAAAAATAGTCTCTTTAACAACATAATAAATTAAATAACAAGACGGGATTTATTTTCTTTATTCTGATCAAAAATGCACAATAATTATATTCTAGTAAATTATTTTGGGTAGCCCTACGCTCGGTGGGCGGGGCTTAAGTGAACCCGGACGCGAAGTGATAGGTGAGCTGGGCAGCGAAAGTGTTAAGTTTATTTTTGGAGAACCATAATGCTCATGTTCTATGCTTAACTGAACATTGGCTAAAAGAACATGAAGTTTCATTTATTAATAATAATAATTACACTGTGCAAAGTGCGTTTGTAAGAAGGAATGGTATTCGAGGCGGTTCTTTAGTTTTAGTTTCAAACTTGTTAAATGTAAACAACGCCCTGATTTAGATAATCTTTCTATCGAGCGCACTATTGAGCTGTCTTGCGTGGAACTTGAGCGCTATATTATTGTTTGCGTTTACCGGCCCCCCTAAGGTGACTATAAAAATTGAGGTAAAAAAATCTTTAAAAACAAGCTTTTATTTAAATGAGCTAAAAAGAAAAAAAACCGGCCAAGTGCGAGTCGGGCTCGCACACCGAGGGTTCCGTACAAATCCCGTATAAATAAAAAGTGACTCTCGCGAAAACCGTTCAGTTTAGAACAATCATAGTTATGGTAATTTCGTGAGAGTCAAAATAGTTAATATTTTTTATTTTATAATATAACTAAAATAGTAGGTGAGTACCTTGTAAAAGTTCTTTTAAAGTTATTTATTTACAACATTTTATAGTCATCATTCAGAAATCTGATTGAAAATAACTAATTATGTCTTAAATTTGAACCAAATCTGTAAATGGTGACTGAAAAAGGTGTGAATTGTATCACATTGAACATTAAAGTTCGAAAAAACGTTATCTATAATTGTATTACTTCGTGTAGTGCTAGTGTTTATTAACGGAAACAAGTTTATGGATGAAAAATATGTGGAAAATAAATTCTGGGGATTCATTCTAAAATTGATATTGATGTCTCCCACAACAATCAGACGGGAACATGAATTATACCTATTGAAGTTGCTGCCGTATATTACTGTATTTATGCACTCTATAGCAACATTAATTTGACATTATAGTGACCTATATACAGTTATCACTCTGACATTAAAGATTTCAAAATGCAAGCATCCACAATGGCCGTTTGCAGCGTCTAGGTTACTTAAATAATATCTTTCACAAGATCCGTCTCTAACGGCATCCTTAAGATTGCGACGTACATACGCGATAGATCCCCAACCTGGATTTGCATTAGACATGGCTGGACCATCTAATTTACACACCTCATTAAAACCATCAAGTTCAAAAGTGTCTCTACGACATCCCCAGGTTTCAACAAACAATGCTGCATGTGAGGAATGAATAATAGGATCTACGATGACATCTGAAAAATGTTTGCGCAATGATTGCACATTATGAAATACAATTTGAACTTAGGTAGGTACCTACCTCAGCGTTTTGAATTTTTGCGTTGATTTAGAATTTTTCACAGTTTAGAGGCAATTAGATTTAAGAAGTGTTTGATATGAATTTCAACTTTAATACTTATCTCTACGCGTTAATGTGAAACAGGGTAGGTAGTAAGTTTATAATTATTAAAAAAATATTTTATGTTATGTAAGCAAAAATAATATTTTAATATTGATATGAATTTCATCTTTAATACTTATCTCTACGCGTTCATGTGAAAAAGGGTAGGTAGTAAGTTTATAATTATTAGAAAAATATTTTATGTTATGTAAGCAAAAATAATATTTTAATATTTTATGTAACTTCAAATTTATCATTTTCGCAATTTTTCCTTTATCTATACTATATAACGTTGCTTCGTGCCGAATTTCAAGATTCTGAGTTCACGGGAAGTACCTTGTAGGTTTTGATTCTCTAGCGTGTGACGGAAATTCGTCTAAGGTGTCAGTATAAACTGCTGTATTTTTTGATCGCGATAACTTAGAAGTTTGATTTTTTCACTGCTTAAAGGGACAATAGACCTAAGTATTTCTTGTAAATTTCAGCTTGATACGTCCACGCGTTCTTGAGATAAAGGGTCTTGACAGACAGACAGACAGATAGACAGACAGACAGACAGACAGACAGACGGACAACAAAGTGATCCTATAAGGGTTCCGTTTTTTCCTTTTGAGGTACGGAACCCTAATAAACATTTACTGTAACTTTACTGTCACCTTATAACGACATTTCAAATTTAACATATTTGACACAATTTATACATTTTAAAAGCTCGTTGCGAGATTTAAGTACTTGTATTTACTTTCTTAGTAAAATCGCGACAAGCTTTTAAAACATATAAATTGTGTCAAATATGTTAAATTTGAAATGTCGTTATAAGTTGACAGTAAAGTTACAGTAAATGTTTATTTTTTCTTTTTAGCTCAGTTAAATAAAAGCTTGTTTTTAAAGTTTTTTTTACCTTAATTTTTCTTTTTAGCGCATTTAAATAAAAGCTTGTTTTTAAAGATTTTTTTACCTCAATTTATTTTATACTTTTTAGTTTTCACCTGGTACGTTCCTAAGTCTAAATTCTGTAGCGGCGGTCATCTTAGATTTTGATTTGGTAAAGTGCACTTTATTCTACTTGTCAAGCCCTGTCATTGGATACCCATATGGATGGGATTGAAAAAAATCGTTATTCACCATTTTGTAGCGGCGGCCATCTTGGATTTTTATTTCGTAAAGTGCAATGTGTTCTACTTGTCAATCCCTTTCATTTGATACCCATATTGTATAGGTACCTTAAAAATAACTAGTCCGCCATCTTGTATATTTAGCCATGTTGGATTTAGGATGACGTCACATAGCTTAACATGCATTGTCATCCAAACGAAACATGTACGCAAAATTTCAGATTAATCGGTTGAGAGCAAGTGCCTTAAAATTGAGTTGTAAAATTCCACCCGAACACACATAGTTACATACATACATACATACATTGTAAGTTAAATAAAAGCTTGTAATAATAAATTCGAATCAGTTTTTGATAATTTAATTAATAAATTAAAATCAAGCACCAAGGGTAAAATTATATGTGAAGATTTTAATGCTAACATTTTGGAAGATTCTCCTTTAACTATAAAACCTTTTAAACTTATTAAAATTTTTTGAACCAACTCGAATTACCGTCACTTCTTCTACCTGTCTAGATAACATATTTAGCGACACTGAGGCCTCCAATAATTTAGTCATCAACCATCTTACGTCTGACCACTGTGGACAAAAAGTTAGTTTTCCCATGTTAGTTCACACGAAGCCACTTAAAATAGAATGCAGACCCTATTCAGCTAGTCGTTGTGTTAGATTTAAAAGTAACGTAACAAAAAATCTGGAACCTTCTGTTCTTGATAACGATGACCCTAACGCCATTTACGGATCTCTATTTGGTGTTATACAGAAAGAGTTCAATTCTACGTTCAAGACCAAAACCTCAAATATTAAAGGTACCTCGGCCAAATTCAACCAATGGGCCACTCCAGGTATTTATAAAAGTAGAGCGAGACTATATGAGTTATACGGTATGAAAACTTGTCAATTTGATGATAATTTTGTAGACTATGTTAGACAATATTCGAAAATATTTAAAAAGGTCTGTAACTTTGCAAAATCAAAGTTTTTAAGTGAATCAATTAAAAACTCCTCAAATAAAATTAAAACAACCTGGAGAATCTTAAATAATGAAACTGGCAAGTCAGTGAACAATAGAAATAAGTTGGAAATTAAATTGGTTGACAAACTTGTTGGTAATGCGGCTGATGTAGCTAAAGCTTTTAATGAGTTCTTTGCCATGGATATACCTGTAACCACGACTCGCTCCTTAAATTCATCCTCGACTGACGCTGAACAGCTTATGCGTGCAAGTGTGCCTCAATGTAAATCTTTGTTTAGTTTTGAACACGTTACTCCAATTGATGTACTAAATGTTTTTAAAACTCTTAAATTAAAAAATACGGGTGATTTTTGGGATATTTCCATCAAGTTGTTGGGTAATATAATTGACGTTATTGCTCCCTACCTTGCGATTACATTCAACAAGTGCATTGACACTGGTGTTTTTCCTGACCTCATGAAACACAGTAAAGTCATACCTCTATTTAAATCAGGAAATAAGACGGACATTACTAATTTCAGACCTATTTCCATCTTACCTGCGTTAAGTAAAATTTTTGAAAAGTTGATACTCAAGCAGCTGCTACGATATTTCAATGTAAATAGCCTCCTTCATACAGAACAATATGGCTTTACAAAAGGTCGTTCAACCACAGATGCTGGTGTTGCCCTTTTAAAACACATTTATAATGCATGGGAAAATTCTCAAAATGCTATTGGGGTCTTCTGTGACCTTTCCAAAGCTTTTGATTGCGTCCATCACGATACACTTTTACGCAAATTACGCTGTTACGGAGTCCAAAACGGAGCTCTAAACGTAATAGAATCGTATCTCCAACATAGATTGCAATGTGTAGATGTAAATGGTGCTAAATCATCAGGCCTTCCAGTTCAGCTAGGTGTGCCACAAGGCTCAATATTAGGTCCATTCTTATTCTTAGTGTACATTAATGATTTACCTTACCACCTCAAAAATATCTGCGATGTTGTATTATTTGCAGATGATACATCTCTTATCTTCAAAGTTGACAGAAATAAAGAGCAATTTGACGACGTAAACAGTGCACTCTCAACAGTTACGCACTGGTTTACAACAAACAATTTAGTACTAAATGCTAAAAAAACAAAATGCATTAAGTTCACTTTGCCTAATGTAAAAAACCTAGGTCCTAATGTTATCCTACACAACGAGGTTCTTCAAACCGTTACATCTACCGTGTTTTTGGGTATAACAGTTGATATAAAACTTCAGTGGGGTTCACATATTTCTAGCCTCGCGGGAAGGCTTAGTTCTGCTGCCTATGCCGTCAGAAAAGTTAGACAGTTCACTGACGTCGACACTGCGCGATTAGTGTATTTCAGCTATTTTCACAGCGTCATGTCGGTATTCTGTTGTGGGGTAAAGCCGCTGATATAGAGAATATATTTATTATACAAAAACGTGCTATTCGTGCAATACACAAGTTAGGTACCAGAACTTCCCTCAGAGAGTTGTTTAAAGAAATTGGTATTCTCACTGTGGCATCACAGTTCATCTTTGCCAACATTCTGTATACAAGCTGTTGATTTGCATCCGTGTCATAGTCAAGGACGTAATTATACTAATGATTCTCAACCCATATCAACAAAAAAATTGGTACGAAAATTTTTGATTTTTTTCGGAAATCCGTCAATGTCACCTACCCGTTTTTAAACTCGGCGCGTGTGTTACTGGCCTCAAAACCGTGCTGCGTTCTCACACTAATGTTAACACAAAGCATACGCAACGATCACTCATAAATTTCATTCATAAAATTGGGTTATTTCTGAAATACTCATCCTCCGAGCCTTTTCCCAATCATGTTGGTTCAGATCATGATTCAGCTGAGTACCAGTGCTTTACAAGAAGCGACTGCCTATCTGATCTCAACCCAGTTACCCGGGCAACCCGATACCCCTTGGTTAGACTGGTGTCAGACTTACTGGCTTCTCCCCGCCACTGGCTTTTGGGTTGGTGGACCCGTAACGACTGCCAAGGATGTTCAATGACAGCCGGGACCTACAGTTTAACGTGCCATCCGAAACACAGTCCATGGTGTTATGATGTTATAATCAAACATCATTTAGATATTTTAAGATTATTTATTAAGAGCACAATTATCATGATTACAATCAAGATCAAGGTGAGCATAGACATGTTTAGTAGTGAAGTTCCTTATTACTAGTGTTGTCACCGACTAACTAAACTATCATAGATTATATTAAACTTACTAATACAACATCCTTCCCTTTTACATTTTCTTAAAACTGAATTCAACATAAACATTATCAACACAGAATTACTTTACTACAATAGCATTAGATGTTTTACAGTTAACCTTTACTTACAAAATTATTTTATCTTCACAGATCAAACTATATTGGATTAATATAAGATACACAACTCCTTAATTTAGTTATTTATTTGTTTACTACTAGTATGAAAATTACTCAATTACAGTTAACAACCTTTGTATTTCTACAAGATACTTAACAAGCATGATACAGTTTCTTATTTTTTAAACTTATTTATGTATAGTCAACTTATTAATTAACATTTTAACTTAATAACTAAACAAAATCTTTCAACTTTTAATCAGCCTTTAAACTTATTAATTAAATAAAATCTATAAGATAACTTGGTCTTTTAATTAATCTTCCTGACCTGGATACCTTACCCTCAGTAACATTATCAGAAACTAACGTTCTTATACACTCATTTTCTCTTATTATATTATTTTGTATGTCCTGTCCTTGAATTATCTGTCTCTGTATTTTTTGTCTCTCACTAACTTCACAATTACCTTCTTCTTCTATCCTACTCTTATCAGAATATTATCAGAATATTTTCCTCCTTTAATTAACATTTTCCTATTTCTTGTTATCCTATTTCCTGACTCATTTCTTACTTGGTATGACCTAGGACCTTACCTATCACTATACCACTCTCATGTGGTTTCTTACAATTTTCATCCTGTATTTTAACTATATCTCCTTCTCTTAACTCTGGTAAATTCCTACTTCCTTTATTATAGTACTTTTTAGGGTTCCGTACCTCAAAAGGAAAAAACGGAACCCTTATAGGATCACTTTGTTGTCCGTCTGTCTGTCTGTCTGTCTGTCTGTCAAGACCCTTTATCTCAAGAACGCGTGGACGTATCAAGCTGAATTCACAAGAAATACTCAGGTCTATTGTCCCTTTAAGCTGTGAAAATATCAAACTTCTAAGCCAAGCCAATCAAAAGATACAGCCGATTATGTCGATATTTTCAACAAATTTTCGACACTGGCAAAGGAATCAAAACCTACAGGATACTTCCCGTAAACTCAGAATCTTGATATTTGGCATGAAGCATTGTCATATAATGCGAATATAGGAAAAATTGCGAAAATCACATTTTTTTAGTTATATATTATATTAAAAATATTTTAATAAAATGAAACTTACTGTAAGGTATGGAGTCGTGTAAATGAAACTCACTCGAATGTTCGATTAAAACTGACTATATTCTAATAAGCACAATTACATTTATAGATCCTTATTACCTACAAGACATACACTACACCTCCTCGGAGAGTAAAAAAAAAAAAAAACAATCATTTTTTTTTTTTATAAACACTACATAACACGAATATAAGTAGGTAATCAAAACAGAATAATAATCATATGAAACTTAGTATTATAATAATATGAAACCTAGTAGGTACACTAATAGTACAAAATCTTAAAACTAAACTACATATTTTGGATAATAAGGATAAAAAAAAAATATTACTTAGGAATAAACAATTTCGTCCTATTTTTATGGACAATGTCCACTTTGCCATTTTTGATTATCTCAACATTAGGGGCCAAGTCTCGTAATACAACATATGGACCCAAATAAATGCTATCAAGTTTGTTGCCAGTTTCATTTTTTAATAATATTAAGTCATTGGGTTTGTACGTCACGGAATTAATTTTAGAATCGTACTTAATCTTTCTATTATGTTTACTTTGCAATAAATTATCACGCGCTTCTTTCAATGAAACTTGAATTCTATACCTTAACTCAGCGGGATAATGCTCACAATTATATAATGGATCGACAGTACAGCTAGTTAAGTTTGAAGGCAGAATACACTTTTTACCGAAGACCAATTCGTAAGGTGTAAAACGAGTCTGAGAATGAACCGATGTGTTATAAGAAAAATTCCAGAATGGTAACCACCTACTCCAGCCTTCTGGGTGGTTATCAGTCTGTATCCTAAGAAAGGCACCTAAATTTTTATGTGTGTTCTCGAGTGCGCCAATGCTTTCGTGATGGTATGCTGTGGACTGAATTTGTTTTATGTTTAGTAATTTACAAACCTGTTTAAATATGTCGGATGTAAACTCAGCGCCTCTGTCTGTCGCCACTTCTAAAGGAATTCCATATCTAAGAATGAAATTACAAACTAAAGATTGAGCAATTTCTGTCGAGCTTTTGGTAATCAAGGGATATGCTTCCACATATTTGGTTAATTCGCATTGTAGCGTCAATATGTACGAATAGTTTTCATCATCTTTTGGCAAAGGACCTACAATGTCTAAGAAAACCTTTTCAAATGCCGAACCAGCTGTTGTAGTAATGGTCATAGGTTCCCTTGTTTTAACAGAATATTTTTGTTTCTGGCATTGTTCACATTTGTGTACAAACTCTTTTATATCGTTCTCAAGTCCAGGCCAATAATAGTAATGCTTTATATTATTGAACATCCTCCTAATGCCCGCGTGGCCACTAGTGGGCAATAGGTGGAAGTCATTTAACACAATTCTTTGGTCATCTTTATTGTCAATCCTTTGAATATTTTTTAAAATAATTAAGCGTGGTCCGGACCACTTATCAATACCATTTATTTCATTAATAATTTTCTTAACAAATACGTTATTATTGTTATTCTTTAAGAAATAAACCTCTTCAACATTTATAGACTTACAAAATTCTCCAAGCTCTCTCACAAATGCGCCTGGCGTCAATTGTGATCGAGATGCTGGATTAATAAAAATACATTTTTTCCTAGGAATGTATATAAATGTTTTACTCTCTTTCGATATTTTCTCTGTAAGTCTCAATTTATTTAAATCATTGTCAGTTATAAACGTCATTTCAACAGATTCTTTCGGTAGCACAGAAGTTTCTACAACTTTTGGTTGATCAGGCCAATCGTCGGATAAACTTGAGTCCGCCGGAAGATCAGCTGCCATGCGTTTTTTCTGACCTCTAGTCATAATTCTGACAACTCTTTCATGCATCTCCTTCAATTCATCTGATGTTAACACTAATCGCGACAAAGTATCTGCAACGACATTATTCGTTCCTTTTATATATTCCACACTAAAGTCATATTCTTCTAGAATTAGGCGAAACTTCATAAGCCTGCTTGACGGATCCTTCATATTGAATAAATAAATGAGAGGCTTATGGTCCGTTAGTATTTTAAATTTTCGGCCATACAAATACGGGCGAAAATGCTTGACAGCCCAAACAATAGCCAACAATTCTTTTTCAATTGTTGGATATAATTTTTCCGCTTTATTTAAGCTTCTACTAGCAAAAGCTATTGGATTACCGTTTTTATTTGACAGCACCGCCCCAATTGCATATCCTGATGCATCAGTCTGAACAGTAAATATGTTATTTTTAGAAAAATCTGGATATTGTAGAACGGGAGATGTTGTTAGACTTTTCTTAAGTGAATCGAATGCTTTTTTACACTTGTCGTCCCATATAAATGGCACATTTATCCTAGATAAAGCATTTAAAGGGTAAGCAATTTGGCCAAAATTTTTAATAAATTTTCTATAATAATTAGCGAAGGGTACAAATCGCCTCACCTCGTCCGTATTTGTAGGCTGTGGGTAATCCTTAAGAATTCGAACTTTTTCCGGATCAGGTGAAACACCATTTTCTGAGACAACGTGTCCTAAATATAACATTTCTTTTCTTAAGAAATCGCATTTTTCAGGGTTCAGTTTCAGGTTGCATTCTCTTAATCTAATAAAAACATCTAAAAGATTTTTATTATGGTCCGAAATGGATTTGCCAAACGTCACCAAATTGTCCAAATAGACAAGACACTTATCATAATTTAAACCGGACATTGCTATATCTATCATCCTCGAGAATGCGCTTGGGCTCGTTTTAAGTCCCATGGGCATTCTCGACATCTGATACTGTCCTGAACAAAAAGCGGTAAATTTTCTACTATTCGGATGTAAACTAACCTGATAATATGCAGAACTCAAATCTAATTGGCTGAAGTAAATGGAACCTGAAAGTGAATCAATAACTTCCGCAATGTTTGGGAGCGGGAATTTATCATGCTCTATGACGTTGTTCAATTTGCGATAGTCGACGACTAACCGCCACTTTTTTTCATTATTTATATCCGATTTCTTAGGCACTAAAAGCACGGGACTTGACCATTCACTTCTAGTTGGCTCAATTATTCCCTCACTTAACATTTTTTCTATTTGTTTTTTAACTTCTGAGTGCTGGGCATAAGGCAATCTATATGGTTTAATGTATACTGGATCCGTATTTGGTTTTAAAGTAATTGTTTGTTCGTATAAATTCGTTGTCGTCAATTTGTCCCCGGGTAAATAAAATATATCAGGAAATTTGGCACACAAACTTTCAATAGACAATCTTTCTTCACCATTCAAATGTCCCAATTTCAACATAGAAAACAACTTTTTCACTCGCTCAGCACTCTTATCACTCGATTCAAACATACAACACCCATAATCACGCACCGAATGTATAACGGGTTCAATATTACTTAAGGTCAAGTCCTTCTCTGTCGTGTTTAAAATCTTTACAGGAATTTTACCATCTCGCGACGATACTATTGAATTGGCCATAAAAACTCCCTCACATATTTCCTTTGAACATACTACACCGTCTCCTTTCAATGTTGTGTTTATAAAATTAATCGATTCCGACCTTGACGGAATAAACAAAAATCCTTCATTCGTATATCTCAAAGTCGGTAAACAAACACGTTGATTATTTGAATTTAGTAATGATAAAGTGTGATTATCGTAATTTAATATAGCGCAATACTTGTTTAAAAAGTCATCACCAATAATTCCACTGGCCCTACAAGGTAAGTTATGAAAAACAAAGAACTTATGACTAAACGTATTATCTTTCACTTGTAAATTTAAACAAACATATCCGATAGACTCTGTGCTACCTCCAATACCTCGAATAAGGGTCTTCTCTTTATGGAAAGGAATTTTGTAAACATCAATGTATTTGTATTCTATCGCCGAGATTGAGGCACCGGTGTCAAGTAACCAGTTCAATGTACAATTGTTGATATTAAACTGAACTGAAGGCGAATTATAATTACAGCTAAAAATAGAACCTTTAGGAACGAAAAAACTGGTTCGGATCATTTTTACTGGTTATATCCAAATTTTGTGATTCGGATTGATCCTTAGACAGCATGTTTACGTTACGCGTCCTTTGATTACCAAAATTAGAATTATTATAGTACCTACCTCTATAGAACCCTCTAGACCTTGAGTTCCCTCGGTATCCAGGTTGACCACGACTCCATCCTCGTCCATAGTTATTAATATGTGCTCCTCGTTCGTGCTGATTCTGCTTACCTCGCCCACGAAAAGGTTGATTAAAATTAACTTGACCACGACCTTGTCTGTAATAATTACGATTCATAGTTAAAATACCGTTTGATGTAGATGGCAGAGATACTTCCTCGTCTATAGCCGCTTGGATAGCATCCTTTAAGGACGTAAAATTACGAGCGGCCACTATTGTGCTGAGTCTTCGATTGCGTAAACCGTCGGCACAGTGGCGGCGTAGCATCGGGTGGTACCCGGGGCGGACTACCTATTAAGCGCCCCCCAAAAAAAATGACAAAATATAATCACTTACTAAAATTTTAAATTATAGTACTTAAAAATGCTAGGTTTAACATAAAGAAATCGGAGACAGATCACTGCAAACTTATAAAGCGCTAGCGAAGCGATCCCGTAATTTTTGAGTTTTGGTACATAAAAGAACCCATACATGTTCATGCATAAAAGGCAGTGCTAAGTGAAAAAGCCGCGAGCGCAGCGAGCGCGAAATTTTTGAGTTTTGGAACAGTAAAGTACCAAAACAAGTTTTAAAAAACCCTCCGTAAAGTGAAATAGTCGCGAGTGTAGCGAGCGCGAAATTTTTTAGTTTTGGAACATTAAAGTACCAAAATAAGTTAAAAAAAAACTGCCGTAAAGTGAAATAGTAGCGAGCGCGAAATTCTTTAGTTTTGGGACACAAAGTACCCAAACAAGTGTTAAAAAAACCACAGCAAAGAGAAGAAGCCGCGAGCGTAGCGAGCGCGAAATTTTTGATTTTTGAGACGCAATGGTAGGTACCTAAAGAAATTAGAAGAAACACACTGTCAAGTGAAAGGCGCGAGCGCAGCGAGTACGAAATTTTTGAGTTTGGAACACAAAAATACTCAAACAAGTTTGAAAGAAACCAGTGGAAAGTCAAATAGCTGCGAGCGCAGCGAGCGCGAAATTTTTTCAATTTCGGGACACAAAAGTACCAAAATAAGTTAAAAAAAAATAATTTATGGAACCAGTTAAAAACAAATATAAACAAGAAAGAGAGGGGTGACAGCCGAACTGGCACCCCTCTCAGTGCCGCCTCGACGTCTTGCGCATGCACTGTCGTAGTTTTGTTTAAAATTTTAATAGCGTACAGTGACTAGTAGTGAACCTAGGCTTTGCAGATTAGAATGGCACCCTCGGTGGCTTATCCCTTCTGCCCGTGTCATCCTGGTCGTGCAGATATGTGCCGACCGAGATGGCACCCCTCGAGACGTGGTACCCGGGGCGGACCGCCCCCTCCGCCCCCCCCTTACGCCGCTACTGCGTCGGCAAAACGTTTAATTGCCAGTTGCTCATTCAATGGCTTTAAAACCGAAAAACTGCTATCGTTTCCGTCGGCTTGCGCAATCGTTAAATCAACAAATAATTCAGATAATTTTTGTCCATAATCGTTAATAGATAATTCGTTTTGTCTCATATTTTGCATGGTAGTTTGTATAGCAGTGGCCGACTTCTTCGGTAACAAATGTTTTCGCATATCAGATATAAGCGCCGAAACCGTGGAGTAAGCAGAACCCATAATTAATTTTGCCGACTGTGATAAGCGACTCTTTAAAACAAAGTTAATTAAATTAACCTTTGACGACTCATTAATTACTGTTTTATAGAGGTAGTATTCAATTCCATCGATTAGCTGTTTTGTCGTTATTTCTTTACCGTCCATAACTGGCAACAAATTTAATGCAACTTTTAGGTCGAAATCCATTGTTACAGATTTAATAACTTCAGGGGTACAAAGTCTAAGTCATCATCATCATCCTCCGAGCCTTTTTCCCAATCCTGTTGGGGTCGGCTTCCAGTCTAACCGGATTCAGCTGAGTACCAGTGCTTTACAAGAAGCGACTGCCTATCTGACCTCCTCAACCCAGTTCCCCGGGCAACCCGATACCCCTTGGTTAGACTGGTATCAGACTTACTTGCTTCTGACTACCCGTAACGACTGTCAAGGATGTTCAATGACAGCCGGGACCTACAGTTTAACGTGCCATCCGAAACACAGTCAATGGTGTCTAAGATATACTTAGAAAGTACATACAAACTTAGAAAAGTTGCATTGGTACTTGCCTGACCTGGGATCGAACCCGCGCCCTCATACTTGAGAGGTTGGTCCTTTACCCACTAGGCCACCACGACTTTTTTAAAGTCTAAGTATAAACTATATAAAAAATAATTTCTAAGTATAAACTACTAAACTTATCGCAGTATTGGTCAATAATTATACACTCGTCTTTGGCAATCCTATCGGATTTTATTGACGCTTTTATAGCATCTAGACTCTCACAATATTTTTTATCAATAATATGTGCTTCTTTAAGTTTTTTATCTAAGATGTCACCCTTTCTACGACTTGGCCCAATCTTAATCAAGTAAGTTCTAATATCTACGAGTTGATTATATAATTGTTTTAATACATCAGCCATAACATAATTATATGAGAATTAAAATAATCAAATAATACATAATACCTAATAATGCATAAAATAAACAATGAGTACCTAACAAAGTAAAATTAGCTTATACATACGAGCCAGTAGAATTGATAACACCGACCACATTAACCGATACGATATCGATTTTAACAGCACTCACGAGCACTTCACTGAACACCTCACTCACACTTTACACCACATCTGCTGTGGGGCCCTTGCGAGCCTCCCAACGGCGCCAGGACAGACGTCTCTGCATGGACCTCCTATCGTATTCCTGCTGCATCCAATTTCTATGGCATTTATAGTACAGCTTGTAAATGCCGAAAAGCGCTCCACACAACAAAACCGTAGTAATTAGTATGAGCAATATGTTTGTCAAGCCCAAATGTTGCTCCACAGCGTTATTTCCAGCTCCAGCTGCATTCTGCGCTATAAGAACCTCTTCTCGTGATTGGCTACCACCCATAGTTTTTTCAAAAGAAAAATGTAGTTTTATTCAATAATGTAGGCCACAATGGTCCCGTACACGGCGCACACGATTATTTGCCTCAATCTCATTGTTTCTACGCTATGTCCATCACAGACCACACACTACGCGCGCCTTATATGGCAGGGTCGCCATGTAAGGTATGGAGTCGTGTAAATGAAACTCACTCGAATGTTCGATTAAAACTGACTATATTCTAATAAGCACAATTACATTTATAGATCCTTATTACCTACAAGACATACACTACATTACTACCTTATTTCTCACGAACGAATAAAGGTATCGTTCCGTCACACGCTAGAGAATCAAAACCTACAAGGTACTTCCCGTGAACTCAGAATCTTGAAATTCGGCACGAAGCAACATTATATAGTATAGATAAAGGAAAAATTGCGAAAATGATAAATTTGGAGTTACATAAAATATTAAAATATTATTTTTGCTTACATAACATAAAATATTTTTCAAATTATTATAAACTTACTACCTACCCTTTTTCACATGAACGCGTAGAGATAAGTATTAAAGATGAAATTCATATCAATATTAAAATATTATTTTTGCTTACATAACATAAAATATTTTTTTAATAATTATAAACTTACTACCTACCCTGTTTCACATTAACGCGTAGAGATAAGTATTAAAGTTGAAATTCATATCAAACACTTCTTAAATCTAATTGCCTCTAAACTGTGAAAAATTCTAAATCAACGCGAAAATTCAAAACGCTGAGGTAGGTACCTACCTAAGTTCAAATTGTATTTCATAATGTGCAATCATTGCGCAAACATTTTTCAGATGTCATAGTAGATCCTATTACTCATTCCTCACATGCAGCATTGTTTGTTGAAACCTGGGGATGTCGTAGAGACACTTTTGAACTTGATGGTTTTAATGAGGTGTGTAAATTAGATGGTCCAGCCATGTCTAATGCAAATCCAGGTTGGGGATCTATCGCGTATGTACGTCGCAATCTTAAGGATGCCGTTAGAGACGGATCTTGTGAAAGATATTATTTAAATAACCTAGACGCTGCAAACGGCCATTGTGGATGCTTGCATTTTGAAATCTTTAATGTCAGAGTGATAACTGTATATAGGTCACTATAATGTCAAATTAATGTTGCAATAGAGTGCATAAATACAGTAATATACGGCAGCAACTTCAATAGGTATAATTCATGTTCCCGTCTGATTGTTGTGGGAGACATCAATATCGATTTTAGAATGAATCCCCAGAATTTATTTTCCACATATTTTTCATCCATAAACTTGTTTCCGTTAATAAACACTAGCACTACACGAAGTAATACAATTATAGATAACGTTTTTTCGAACTTTATTGTTCAATGTGATACAATTCACACCTTTTTCAGTCACCATTTACAGATTTGGTTCAAATTTAAGACATAATTAGTTATTTTCAATCAGATTTCTGAATGATGACTATAAAATGTTGTAAATAAATAACTTTAAAAGAACTTTTACAAGGTACTCACCTACTATTTTAGTTATATTATAAAATAAAAAATATTAACTATTTTGACTCTCACGAAATTACCATAACTATGATTGTTCTAAACTGAACGGTTTTCGCGAGAGTCACTTTTTATTTATACGGGATTTGTACGGAACCCTCGGTGTGCGAGCCCGACTCGCACTTGGCCTTTTTTTTCTGAATATCCTGCCTCTTATAAAGTTCCTGGCTATATGAGTCATTCTTATCTGTTTTATTAATTAACTTTGGCAAAATGGTTTTAATATTCCTATCAAATAACAATGCTGAAGGTGTTTTCCCTTCTGTGTTTATTGGTGTGTTTCTATACATTAGCAAACCTAAATAATATACCTCTACATCTTTCTTATCATAAATTAACTTTTTTAACAATTTCTTGCCTGTTTGTAGGTATGTATCTCTCTGCTAAACCATTACCCTGGTGATGTTTGGGACTAATTATCTTATGTTTGAAATTCCATTCTTTAGATAAACTTTTAAATTCTAAGTTTGTGAATTGACTTCCTGCATCTGTATAAATAATCTCTGGAATACCATGTCTTGCTAAAATTTCTTTAATACTTTTAATTGTAGTATTTGCATATAAGTCATCTAATGGTTGAATTTCTATATATTTACTGTAAGCATCAACAATAAGTATGTATGGTTTTGAATATAGAAAAAATATATCTATAGACAATATTTCCCATGGTCTTTCTGGAATTTCTTTCTCAATCATAGATTCTTTCCTATTTGCATTCTGAAAACTTTTACAAGTGTCACAATTTTGAATTAAATCTTCTATTTCTTTACTCATATTTGGCCAAACTACTGAATTTCTAGCTAGTATCTTACTTTTTTCTATGCCTAAATGTGCATAATGTATGTTTCTTAATATTTCTTGTCTTTTAGACTTAGGTATTACTATATTCCTATCTTTAACAATTAATCCTTTAATATTACTCAACTCGTCTCTGTAACTATAGAAAATGTTAGCCTTACTATCTACCTGTGACTTATTTTCTGGCCATCCTTCTAATATGTATTTATTTACTGACATTAATTCCTCATCTTTAGCTGTTTCTTTCACTAATTCTTCTATTTTTTCATCAGATAATCTAAAACTTTCCATTATCATTGCTACATGAGTTTCTATTTTTAGATCTGAGTTTTCTTCTGTGTCTAAAAAAACCGGCCAAGTGTGAGTCGGGCTCGCGCACCGAGGGTTCCGTACAAATCCTGAATAGATAAAAAGTGACTCTCGCGCAAACCGTTCAGTTTAGAACAATCATAGTTATGGTAATTTCGTGAGAGTCAAAATAGTTAATATTTTTTACAAGCTTTTATTTAACTTGCAATGTATGTATGTATGTAACTATGTGTGTTCGGGTGGAATTTTACAACTCAATTTTAAGGCACTTGCCCTCAACCGATTGAGCTGAAATTTTGCATACATGTTAAGTTTGGATGACAATGCATGTTAAGCTATGTGACGTCATCCTAAATCCAACATGGCTAAATATACAAGATGGCGGACTAGTTATTTTTAAGGTACCTATATAATATGGGTATCAAATGAAAGGGATTGACAAGTAGAACACATTGCACTTTACGAAATAAAAATCCAAGATGGCCGCCGCTACAAAATGGTGAATAACCTATTTTTTTTAATCCCATTCATATGGGTATCCAATGACAGGGCTTGACAAGTAGAATAAAGTGCACTTTACCAAATCAAAATCTAAGATGACCGCCGCTACAGAATTTAGACTTAGGAACTTACCAGGCAAAAACTAAAAAGTATAAAATAAATTGAGGTAAAAAATCTTTAAAAACAAGCTTTTATTTAAATGCGCTAAAAAGAAAACAATAAGCTTTTACTGTAACTTTACTGTCAACTTATAACGACATTTCAAATTTAACATATTTGAAACAATTTATATGTTTTAAAAGCTTGTCGCGATTTTACTAAGAAAGTAAATACGAGTACTTAAATCTCGCGACAAGCTTTTAAAACGTATAAATTGTGTCAAATATGTTAAATTTGAAATGTCGTTACAAGTTGACAGTAAAGTTACAGTAAAAGCTTATTTTTTTTCTTTTTAGCGCATTTAAATAAAAGTTTGTTTTTAAAGATCTTTTTACCTCAATTTATTATTTTATAATATAACTAAAATAGTAGGCCAGTAGGTACCTTGTAAAAGTTCTTTTATTAAAGTTATTTATTTACAACATTTTATAGTCATCATTCAGAAATCTGATTGAAAATAACTAATTATGTAAGGTCATTGGGCATATCTGACCCGCTTTGCAAAAAGTGGCGGACACGAATGAAAGTAGTTTTAAATTATGGGGAATAGTATGAAGTTTCATTCAATATAAATATTTTATTTAAATTCCATGGAGAAGAATGTACAGGATAGTTTGAAGAACATAAAAAAAACAAGCAGTCTTAGAGGATTGTACAGGTCACAATGACAGTTTTTATTGTTAAAAAACTTTTCAAAAAGAAGGAAGATCTCAATTCGGATGACCAGGACCTCATGAGGATCTGGAAACCTCGAGAAATCGAGGGCAACTCTCGAATATTGTAGGCACGCATTAAGTCAAAACCAGACATGCGGTTGTATTTTTAAGGAACTGCGAAACAGTGAAGTTTTGGAGCTGATTTGATTATGGAGACCAAAGAGTATCGAGAGAACTCCTCAACAGTATGCTGCAACAACCACGTGTTTGGGCTTATTTTATTCGTATTGACGAGGACTTTCTACATGGATAGGTTTGATTGGCATTGAGGGATCTATTATAAAGATAAGGTATAGTCCAGGGAACTCCTTTACTATTTATATCAATTACCTTGTGTTAGAGCTTAATTTATAGGAGTTGATGAGAATGCCCTTCTAACTTGGGCCATTGCGGGAATGATATATTTTCTTATTGAGTGGTTTAATCATCTTAGAAGCCCTAACTACATTTTTATTTTTTTTTCCATTCGCCAAATCCACCTGACGGCTGCTTACATTGATTTGTAACAACGACTGCTACAGAGAAGGATTCGAGAACGCTGGTTTTACGTTCCTAGAGCCTTGCTAAAAGTTTTATTTTGTCCATTTCACTGTTTCATGAAGTCGGTTTTTTTTTTTGTAAATAGTCTTAACTTTTAACTTTCCAGTGAAAAGTACTTGTCAATGCGAATAATATAAGCCCAAATACGACGTAGGTAAAACATACCGTTGAGGAGTTCCCTCGACTTTATCTTGTCTTCACCATCACGTCAGCTCTAAACCATCACTGTTTCACAGTGTAATCAGACATAAATCTGAGAGTCAAGTTTTATCCCTATGCGTGCCTACAATTTCAGAGAGTTGCCCTCGATTTCTCAAGGTTTCCATCATCAGATCCTGACCTGATGACAATGGACATAAACGGCGAGTATACTGTTTTACTATAAAGAAGTAATTACTCAAATCCATCCCATTCGGTCGTTTAAATTCGCCATTGAAGTGGGGAATATATTTGATCTTTGAATCTGATTTTCTCTAGATTTCCATGGCTCACGTTGATGCGACTAACGCCATAATAAATCAGAGCCTTATATCATTATACTATGCTATTTCGTTCGTGTCCGCCGTGGGTATGGTTTCCATAACTTGGTGCCCAATGACCTTTGAATGATTTAGAATTTTTCACAGTTTAGAGGCAATTAGGTTTAAAAAGTGTTTGATATGAATTTAAACTTAAATATGTCTACGCGTTCATGTGAAAACGGGTAGGTAGTAAGTATATAATTATTAAAAAAATATTTTATGTCATGTAAGCAAAAATAATATTTTAATATTTTATGTAACTTCAAATTTATCATTTTCGCAATTTTTCCTTTATCTGTACTATATAACGTTGCTTCGTGCCGAATTTAAAGATTCTGAGTTCACGGGAAGTACCTTGTAGGTTTTGATTCCCTAACGTGTGACGGAAATTAGTCTAAGGTGTCGGTATAAACTGCTGTATCTTTTGATTGCGTTAACTTAGAAGTTTGATATTTTCACTGCTTTAAGGGACAATAGACCTAGGTATTTGGTATAAATTTCAATTTGATACCTTTATTCGTTCGTGAGAAATAAGGTAGTAAGTTTCATTTTATTAAAATATTTTTTTTTTATATTATATAACTAAAAAAATGTGATTTTCGCAATTTTTCCTATATTCGCATTATATGACAATACTTCATGCCAAATTTCAAGATTCTGAGTTTACGAGAAGTATCCTGTAGGTTTTGATTCCTTTGCGAGTGTCGAAAATTTGTTGAAAATATCGACATAATCGGCTGTATCTTTTGATTTGCTTGGCTTAGAAGTTTGATATTTTCACAGCTTAAAGGGACAATAGACCTGAGTATTTCATGTGAATTTCAGCTTGATACGGCCACGCGTTTTTGAGCTAAAGGGTCTTGACAGACAGACAGACAGACAGACAGACAGACAGACGGACAACAAAGTGATCCTATAAGGGTTCCGTTTTTCCTTTTGAGGTACGGAACCCTAAAAATGGGATCTACTCAAATGATCTGCAACTAACAGGTCTTTTCCTGGTTTGTATTTTAACTCAAACGAATAAGGTTGTAAAGCCATTCTTATCTTTTGTAGTCTTGCTGTACACCTATTCAGTGATTTGGAAAAAATTGAAACAAGTGGCTTATGATCAGTCTCTCCTATAAATATACTACCATACAAATATTGATGAAACTTAGTTCTTCAATACAAAATTGCTAAACTCTCTTTTTCAATTTGACTATATTGTATCTCTGTTTCAGTCATCGACCTTGAACCATAAGCTATTGGTTTTCCTTCTTGTAATATCACTGCTCCTAATCCTGCTTTTGAAGCATCTACACTGAGTACTATCTGTTTATTTATATCAAAATAGCTCAACACTGGTGGTTCTATCAATAATTTCTTTAAATTTTTATAAGCAATATCTTGTTCTTTTGACCACACAAAAGGTACATCTTTTTTAATCAATTGTCTCAATGGTGCTGTTACTTCAGACACATTAGGTATAAATCTAGCCACATAATTTATCATTCCTAAAAATCTTAACAATTCTTTCTGAGTTTTAGGTTCTTCCATCTCTACTATAGCTTTAATTCTATTCTGATCTATTTTAATTCCTTCTGTAGTTAGTACATGTCCTAAGTATTTAACTTCTTTCTGATTGAAATTACATTTTTTTCTATTAAATCTAATGTTATATTCCTGAGCTTTTTTAAGTACTTGTTCGAGTATTCTATAATGTCCTAAGTATTTAACTTCTTTCTGTTTGAAATTACATTTTTTTCTATTAAATCTAATGTTATATTCCTGAGCTTTTTTAAGTACTTGTTCGAGTATTCTATCATGTTCAGCTTCTGTTCTGGCATGAATCAAAATATCGTCTATATATATTTCTACTCCGTCAATATCTTTAAAAATATCACTGAAAACTCTATGAAAAACTTCTGGGCTTGATGCTAAACCAAAAGGTAACCTATTAAAATGAAATCTACCAAATGGAGTATTAAATGTTGTTAAACTTTTACTATTATTTGACAATTTTATCATCCAAAAACCTTTATTTGCATCTAAGGTACTAAAGTACCAGGTAGACACCATGGGCGCCGGGTGTCGCGAGATGACTCCCGGCCACCGTAGGCGTGGGTCTGTGGGCGGTGAGTTCGGGTGGCTCATCGTCCCTCTGTCTTTCTAGACGACAGACCCGTGTCGACGGCGCGCGTTGTTCCACGCGCTCCTCAAAGAGATGTCAGCAACCCCAGCGGGGCCCAGCAGGGCCAAGGCCTGCCTTGACATTACATTGTGCACCTGAGTCTAACTTAAATTTTAAATTTCTATTAAAATCTGTGAAAAATACATATTCATACCAGTTTTTATCTACATTAATATTACTAATGTTTACTACATACGTGCCATATGATTCCTCACTGTCACAAAATGATTCAGCTTACCACATTTCATACATTTCTTTCTGTATGCCGGGCATCTTCTGATACTGTGATGGAATCCACATCTTTTGCAGTCAATCATCTTCTCTGTTTTTGATTCTTGTTGCTGCTTATTCCTTTCTTGATATCTATGTTCAGTACTCCTTGTAAATTCTTTATCTGATTTGTCCTTCCTTGTATTTTTCTTCCATCTTGTTTCTTTCTCGGATACTGATACGCTTGACTGTGCTCGTTCCAGGTTCATTGTCTATCTTCTTAATTTGCTCCTCCGCAAGTTCTGCAGCTTTGCATATCTTAATGGCTTTAGTTAGTGTTAAATCACTTTCTCGCAGCAGGCGATCTTTGAGTCTCTTGTCAGCTATCCCTGTCACTACTTTGTCTCGCAGCATTCTATCGAATAGGTTTCCGAACTCACATTCTGTGCTGAGTTTCTTTATTTCTGTGTAAAAACTATCAAAAGTTTCACCTTCTCGTTGATTTCTAGTAAAAAATAGATGTGAATTGACGCTTTCATTTTTTTTCGGTATAAAATATTCGTTGAATTTCTGTATAACCTTCTCGTAGTTAAAATTTTGATCTTTTTCAAAGTCAAATGTAGTCTCTTCTCCCATGCAGTGAAGCAACAATGCCGTCTGAATTTCAGTCGTTTCAGTTTGTGCGCCTGACGCCAATCTGTATATCTCGAACCTCGTCATAATTTTTTTGTATTCTTCCATACTTAGATTTTTTAAGCCAGTCGGGGGTTTTAATCCTACAATACCTGTTTTTTTAGGTTCGGCCATCTTCAATCACACCGTGGTTTTTCGTTTTCTTGCGGCAAAATGTGCTTTCCAATCGCTATCGTATAAATTACACGTTGACTTAAATCCTTGTTGGTTTATTTGTCTCGCAGCGCCATGTTATGATGTTATAATCAAACATCATTTAGATATTTAAGATTATTTATTAAGAGCACAATTATCATGATTACAATCAAGATCAAGGTGAGCATAGACATGTTTAGTAGTGAAGTTCCTTATTTCTAGTGTTGTCACCGACTAACTAAACTATCATAGATTATATTAAACTTACTAATACAACACATGGTGTCTAAGATATACTTAGAAAGTACATACACACTTAAAAAAGTTGCATTGGTACTTGCCTGACCTGGGATCGAACCCGCGCCCTCATACTTGAAAGGTTGGTCCTTTACCCACTAGGCCACCACGACTTTTCTTTCTGAAATACTATGACATTACAATGACAAAAAAAGCAGCGCATATTAACTATTTTCCGTTTACTGTCATTCCAATCGATTGTTTACGTATTTTATGTCAACTTCCTAAAATATGGCACAGATGCAGGTCAACACCTTGTATAAGACAGAACCTACATTTATATACCAAATAAATAGAGGTAAAAAAATCTTTAAAAACAAGCTTTTATTTAAATGCGCTAAAAAGAAAAAATAAACTTTTACTGTAACTTTACTGTCAACTTGTAACGACATTTCAAATTTAACATATTTGACACAATTTATACGTTTTAAAAGCTTGTCGCGAGATTTAAATACTCGTATTTACTTTCTTAGTAAAATCGCGACAAGCTTTTAAAACAAAAGCTTGTTTTTAAAGATTTTTTTACCTCTATTTATTTTATACTTTTAGTTTTTACCTGGTAAGTTCCTAAGTCTAAATTCTGTAGCGGCGGTCATCTTAGATTTTGATTTGGTAAAGTGCACTTTATTCTACTTGTCAAGCCCTGTCATTGGATACCCATATGGATGGGATTGAAAAAAATAGGTTATTCACCATTTTGTAGCGGCGGCCATCTTGGATTTTTATTTCGTAAAGTACAATGTGTTCTACTTGTCAATTTCTTTCATTTGATACCCATATTGTATAGGTACCTTAAAAATAATCTTGTATATTTAGCCATGTTGGATTTAGGATGACGTCACATAGCTTAACATGCATTGTCATCCAAACTAAACACGTATGCAAAATTTCAGCTCAATCGGTTGAGGGCAAGTGCCTCAAAATTGAGTTGTAAAATTCCACCCGAACACACATAGTTACATACATACATACATACATACATACATGCATACATACATACATACATACATACATACATTGCAAGTTAAATAAAAGCTTGTAAAAAAGTGAAGTCCATAGCATTAATCTATACATACAATAGGGGACACGGGCGGTAGACCACCAAAAGGTGAAATTCGCTTGGCAAGTGCCCGTGCGCTCACGTGAAACACATACAGCACACACGCGCACGTATTTCACTTCTCTGTCTATATCTATCTCTGTCTCTATCACAGCCTTCTTAAACTCGTTTGGTGCGATATATACCTATATGCATATTAATAATGTAGCAAGCAGCCAAGTGACTTAAGACTTTGGCATAATGATCATAAAGCTCATTATTGTTATGATACAAAAATGTTCGGGTGATTTTCAACCGTGGGGTTGTTATTTTGTTAAAACTTATATTTGCTATAATCTGCCAGAGTTGCAATGAAGCAGATAGTCGGTGTGCAAGCAAGTAAGATAGTCGGTGAGCAAGTGAGAAAGTATTAGGATCCACGCGTATCAAAATATGAAAACTATTTAATAAAAAACAACTCTAAAATTTAACTAGTAGGTGTATACTTACCTAATTTAATCTACTGAAAATGCTTAGTAAGCAACAAGTAGATATGATTATCGGGTTTTTATTTGATTTATTACATAAATAAATATACGTATACCCAATTCAAAATGATATATTTAGCATCAACAAATACAGTTTAGCTATGTCTATAAAATGTATGCTTTACCTTTCTATACATGAAACCAATCATAACATCGATTTGAAGCTCATAATCTTTTCAGTCATAATTAGCAAACAGTCGAAATTATTATTATGGGCCATCATGATGAAATTAGCTTTCTATTTTTTACAAACCTTGTGTAATTTTAGGCTCAGCAGAAGGCTTTTAAAGGGACGTTGGAATAGTTTTATTTTTTTAATAAAAATTGCCCCACATTAGGAAATTCTCCTGTATCGTGGGTGCGTTTACAAACATTCATCACATGCAACACCCAGACCCCAAAACAATTTTAGTTGTTCCGTGCGGGAATGGAACCTGCGACACGCAGCGCAGTAGTCAGTGTGACCAACCACTACGTCATATGGGCTGTCGAAATTTATGGAAATATATTTTTATAATAACGTTTTATAAATGCAATGATAATAAAACAAAAAGTATATTGATTAACATATTATATTTCAATATAAAACACAGATAAAAAAACTATAAGACACATTAAAAATAATATAATAATTGCAATAAAATATTTTCCTTAAACTATGGACACGTTTACATAGTCAAAAGTAGGTGTGGATGGACACATAACTCGAAGATTTTCATTGTTATAATGTAATGTTTGATTGAAACAAAAAACAAAGCACCCGTTAGTATTAAACACAATAGATTTATAATTCAAACAAAATACTAATATCAATATCGGACTAAAATAATAATCTCGGTGTATATGTATAAATTTTTAGGTATTGTAGTAATAAGAAATTAAACTTACAAAAAGCTCTATCTAGGATAGTTTACTTGAGCCAATCAAAGATTCTTATTACTTAAGTGTTCCGGAATACCTAAAAAGTTTCACACGAACTATAAGTTCACATTTTGCTTGAAGATACGAATATACTTTAATAACTGGTTTTCTTAGAGACTTGACTAGCTTCGTGTTATTGTTCTCACAAAACAATAGATCAAGCGGCGCCGGTGACCGCCACTGTTTTGTTTGGTTTAAAGTAATATTTATAAAAATTACATGGAATTCGTTAATAAATCACATAGGTATTTTTTCCTGCATAGTTAATACATTTAGGACAATAACATTAGTGCTACTTTAGTAGACATTAAAATACTAGACAGTTAAAAAGCTTAGTGATTTTTAAAGTTTACTTAGATGGAAAAATCACATATTACCTACGTAATTTAAAAAATGTCTTATTAGTCTTAAATTTCTAAAGAAGTAAATCAGTCTAAATATCACCACTAGGATAATGTGGTTTACTTATGAGGCATAAGTTTAAATAGAAATTTTAAAAACAAATTATACAACATTAATATAACAAAACTGAAAAAAATAATTACAAAAATGCTAATCAGTCTTCAAAATCAGTCTTTAATATCACATTATAAGTCAATGTGATATTAAAGACCGATATATTTTTAAAGCTACAAAGGTTATAAATGTGGTAATGGTAAATAAATAATATCAAATAACAATTAGTCTTAATTTTAAAATACAAGAATCAGTCTTCAATTTCTCAAAGAAACCGTATATTTTTATATATTATTATAAAATCACTATATCAGTCTAATGATTACGATACGATTGAATTGCCTTCGTTATAAGCTCAATCTGAATCTCATAACAATCTTGTTTGTTAAACGCTTTTTCAATTTCAATTCAAAATTTTGTGTATTTGCCATCATAGATAGCCTAGTCAAAATATCAGAATCTCTTAAATTAAGCTATATCACATTTACTTTTGTATAAATATATTCTATACCATTACATAAGCATACGTATAATTTAATATTTTGTTGCAGCCCCGGCCGCGTCTATTACTGCGTCTAGACGACACGAGTATTTGACATAAATCCGAGCCGCGAAGTGAGTCCCATATTTCGTTGCAATGAGTGACGAGTGCTAATTTACTTCTTTCGTTTCTAAAATCCCATCTTTGGACCATTATGGCCCATAAATTTTCTATGGGATTTAGGTCTGGGGACCGAGACGGCCAAGGGACAGTTCTTACTTCAGGATGCTGCTGGAGCCAATTTTGAACGACACGCGCACGGTGTATTGGACAATTATCTTGGAAGAAGTAAAATGAGGGAACTTCCTCCCTAGGATACACCGTGCGCACTGTAGGCAACATAACTTCTTCCAGCAGCTCAGCATGTGACTGTCCAGTTGCTCTCGAGTCAATGAAAGCCAGTTCACCCGGACCACCAGCACTCATCCACCCCCACATATTTACTATAATTCGCCCCGATTCATTGTTGGGACTCACATTTTTCGGCTCGTATCTAGTGTTATTCACACGCCATAAATTCCGACGTCCTAATTGGCTAGATTTAAAAGATTTTTCGTTGGAAAATATGGCATGTGAAAAGTCAAAGTCTCTGTAGTCTCGAGCAAATCGAACCCTGGCTTGCTTTAATTCTTCGCTTAAGATTATCTTTTTTGCGGGACGCCTATGATGTATACCGGCCTGATGGAGCGCACGTCTCACAGTTTTCATGCTACATTCGTACTCCAATGCGAATTGTGAGGTCTTTGTAAACGGCTCTGAGTTGTAGACGTCTATCATATGAGCCACACGATCAGGTGTTATTACCCGTGGAGGTGGAGCACGCGGTCTGTCCTCCACGGATCCCTCTTCTGAATCTCGGTGTATCCACCGTCGCACTGTAGCCCTCTGTAATAAAATGTGATGATATTATATCTACACTTAATTTTTTTTGATTTGGTAGTTCGCTATTGTTAATAGTGTCAAAAAAAAAACAACA
Organism: Helicoverpa assulta; assembly: GCA_963856015.1. NCBI lineage: Eukaryota > Metazoa > Arthropoda > Insecta > Lepidoptera > Noctuidae > Helicoverpa > Helicoverpa assulta. The sequence continues at coordinate 15,459,279 of CAWLCW010000001.1, read as the reverse complement.
AACAATGAATAGTGAAGGTATACAAAGATCTCTGAAATAACTACGAATACTATTAATTATTATCATGTTATTATTGTAAGTATGAGTTCTGTTTTTTATTTAATAATGAAAAGTATCGAATATATTAACAATTTCAGTATTCGATATCGCAACATTTTTCATACCTAATAAAACTACATTAAGACTCTAGTCATTGAACACTTAGGTATTAGGCATATGAGGCGGTAAAAATTGTCTACCTACCGAAAACTATTAAGAATTTTTATAGAGGTAATATGTAGTTTTGTTGAAATTAATAGTGTCACTTAATGTTTTTCTCTAAGTTAATTACATAATTTAGTCAAAAAAAATTTGTTGGTTGCAAACTTACCGTAACGTTTAATTCCTGCGATATTTGCAAAATGTTTCGTCCTAGATTATGAAGAACCAATATTTGGTTCCTCTCTTCCCTGGATAAATTTCGAGGCATCCTTAAATTCTTTGTAACAGATGAATCATAAAGGGAGTCAATATTTTGTATATAAGTCCAAAAAACACAGCACAAGTCGACGAGAAGGAAATCTACAGTCCAAAAACACAGCATGGGTCATCAAGTAGGCAATCAGCAGTCCAAAAACAAAGCAAGGGTCAATTCGATTCAGCAATAAACAGTCCACAATCACAGCACAGGTCAACGTAAATAGGATACTAAAAAAAACAAACGCGTTGACAATAGGCACGGGCGAAATGCAAATTGCAACTAATTAAACAAACACCTTTTTTCTTTTACTCTTTTAAAGTTCCGGTAAACTATTTAGCGGTTATACGCTATTTAGAACTCTATACTAGTATCCATAAGGGTTATTATTTCAATGATAAGTATAGAGAGTAAAGCCCTTACGAAACGTATCGTTTGCAAAGCATGGATCCAACGCGTAGGTACACGCTATTTAGAACTCTATTTGTACTACTTAAGGGTCGTTATTTGAATAACAAATATGGAACGTATTATGCTTGTGTGCGTGAGAGAGTCGTTTAAAGGATTTTTTAAGAAAAGTGTATCACCGGACTTGTCCGTGATTGTACATATAATAAATCTGTAAAAAAACTGTGTCTGTACATTGAATATAATAAAAAAATATTAATTCCACCAATTAATATAGGTTTAGAAACAGTAATGGAGCACAAATCCAAAAAAAAAATTCTGTCTGTTTGTCTGTTTGTTTGTACACGCTAATCTTCGGAATTACTGGACAGATTTGAATGATTTTTTCTATGGTGTATTGGTATTAAGTCTGGGCAACATATAGGCTATAATTTATCTTGGAAACTTGAACATCTGATGAAGAACAGCAACAGACCAGCTAAACTATAAGAGATACAAAAACCGGCCAAGTGCGAGTCGGGCTCGCGCACCGAGGGTTCCGTACAAATCCTGTATAGATAAAAAGTGACTCTAGCGCAAACCGCTCAGTTTAGAACAATCATAGTTATGGTAATTTCGTGAGAGTCAAAATAGTTAATATTTTTTATTTTATAATATAACTAAAATAGTAGGCCAGTACCTTGTAAAAGTTCTTTTATTAAAGTTATTTATTTACAACATATTTTTATAGTCATCATTCAGAAATCTGATTAAAAATAACTAATTATGCCTTAAAGGTCATTGGGCATATCTGACCCGCTTTGCAAAAAGTGGCGAACATGAATCAAAGTAGTTTAAAATTGTGGAGAATAGTATGACGTTCCTTTGAGTATAAATATTTTATTAAAATTCCATGGAGACGAATGTCCAGGATCGTTTAAAAAATATAAAAGACAAGCAGTTTCAGAGGATTGTACAGGTTGCAATGCTAGTTTTTATTGTTAAAGACTTTTCATAAAGAAGGAAGATGCCAATTCGGATGACCAGGATCTGATGAGGATCTGGAAACTCTGATAAATCGAGGGCAACTCTTGAATATTGTAGGCACGCATCAAGTCAAAACCAGACATGTGAGTGTATTTTTGAGGGTACTGGTAAACAGTGAAGGTTTGGAGCTGATTTGATTATGGAGACCACATAGAGTCGAGGGAACTCCTGAACGGTATGTTGCAACTACCACGTGTTTGGGCTTATTTAATTCGTATTGGCAAAGACTTTCCACATAGATAGGTTTGACTGCCATTGCGGGATCGATAGCAAAGATCAGATATAGTTATGGGAACTCCTTTACAATTTATAGCAGTAACCTTGTGTCCAACACAAGCTTATTTTATTTTAGGTGATGAGAATTCACTACTAACTTGGGTTAAAGCAGCCATTGCAGGAATTTTTTCGAAACCGCCTGACGACTTGTAACTGTCGAATTGTAACAACGACTGCTAGAGAGTAGGATTCGGGGCTGCTGGCTTTATGTTTCTAGAGCTTTGACAAAAGTTTAATTCTGTCCCTTTCTTCGTTTTATAAAGTCGGCTTTATTTTATTTTGTAAATAGTTCTCATTAAGTTTATATATCTCAATACCCACATTCCCAGTCATAACTTGTACTGGTGGGTCGTAATGGTCATAATGGTCTTTATCAAAATGAATTTAAAAAGCATTTTACAAACAAATCCAACTTCAAACGTATAAAAAAGCAACAAGAAAACAAAAACAAGAAAGAAAGGAAGGAGATGTTAGGTGCATCGTTCTAGAAGTCGGTGTCTAGAGGATGAATTTATATTTATTTAACCACCGAGATCTAGACCGATGCATATAATTTATTTATTTTATTTATTTATTTATTTATTGCAAAAATGTATACAGTTACAGAAATGCATCCTTATCCTAGGTATACATTACCCTGTTAGGGCGCAGCAAATTAACTTAAAACTATCTCAACACAATATATATATACTGTTTAATTCTTAACTAGACTTAAATTTAAAAGGATAATATAGTTATTTATTTACATTATAATTGTGACTTAATAAATAAATACATACATAAATAATGTATATATATATATATATATTACATTTGTGTATAAGAAGTTAACAATGTTATCAATTTCTTAATTATTATATCGACTAATATTTATTGCACAATGTTTATAGGAACAATATAATACTGTTTCGTTGTTTTATTAATTATAGTTATTTATCACTTTAAGTTTCTATCTTCTAGGTATTCCTGTACACTATAGTAGCATTTTTTAATCAGCAATAACTTAAGTCTAGCTTTGAATATACCTAAGGTTTCGGTGGAACGGATACTTTCAGGTAACTTATTATAAATTTGAATGCTTCGGTATTCTGGGCTATTTTTAAACATTTGTATTCTAGGTGTAGGTAAAATTAATTTATTTTTGCGTCGCTCGTTCTTTTCGAAGTTGAACATTTTTATATTTTTCTTAACAAAAATGGCTATTTCTAATATATACATTGAAGGTAATAGGATCTCGATCAGGTAAACTATAAGAGATACAAAAATGGTGCCCTAACAAAAATTGCTACACTTGATGAGCATTTTCTGCTGAGAGAATAAATTTGAAGATCTGGAGCACCAGATGTGGAACTCCAACCACCTTATTAGAGCCCAGCTACACTAAAGCATATATAGGAACGATGTCTTAACAAAAGTTGTTCGGTCTGATAAGTATTTACTATTGATCTAAAATAATATAAGCTGGGAGTACCTCCACGCGGTGAAGGCGGTAACAGTTTAGGACAATTAGACTCCTACTGGCCAAAACTCCCATTTCTTTTTATTTTTTCACGAATAAATATGCCTTCGGGCTTATGTTATTTGAGTGTTTAATTTCCTTTTCCGTTTATCTTTGTGACACGGTAGCCTACCCGGTAACGCAGGGGAGCAGTCACTTAGAATTCAATTGATCAGGTATATTTTTCACAATATAAAGAACTATCACCATGCCTAGAAAGAGGTCAAGTCTTTCCCAATACTCTAAAGGAGCTAAAAGGTTAAGGATCATAAGATCCCAAGAATCCATAGAAGAGCGTCAGGAGAGACTTGATGCTGTTCGAGAACACCAGGCTGCAACTCGATCCCAGGAAACCTCTTCAGATCGCGAAGCACGCCTGCTTTCACAACGTAATTACGCATCGACTTCTAGATCCTTAGAGACAAGTGCGGTACATGATGCGCGACTGTCCGCTGATCGTGAACGGCATGCATCGTCTCGCGAATCGGAGACGTTCACGGATAGAGAATTGCGATTGAGTTCTCTGCGTACCTACGCTTCGACTTCTAGGTCTCTAGAGTCAAGTGCGGAACGTGATGCGCGACTGACTGCTGATCGTGAACGTCACGCATTGTCTCGCGAGTCGGAGACGTTCACGGACAGAGAATTGCGATTAAGTTCTCTGCGTGACTACTCATCGACTTCTAGGTCTCAAGAGTCGAATTCGGAACGTGATGCGCGACTGACTGCTGATCGTGAACGTCACGCATTGTCTCGCGAGTCGGAGATGTTCACGGACAGAGAATTGCGATTGAGTTCTCTGCGTAACTACTCATCGACTTCTAGGTCTCAAGAGTCAAGTTCGGAACGTGATGCGCGACTGACTGCTGATCGAGAACGTCACACATTGTCCCGCGAGTCGGAGACGTTCACGGATAGAGAATCAAGCTTGACTTCTCAGCGTATTCGTACAACTTCTAACAGGTATCTTGAAACGAGTGTTGAACGTGATGCGCGACTAACTGCTGATCGAGATTATCATGCTTTGTCCCGAACACGCACACAACAAAATATTCACGATCAGCTAGAAAGTGAGAGAGAAAGAATTGCTGGAATACGGCATGAAGAGACAGAAGAAGAGCGGAACGAACGTTTGAATTCTGATCGACTTCGACAATCTCTGAACAGAATGTCGATATCATCTGAAGAATCAGACCCCAAGTAGCATTTTGTTCCATTTAAGAGTACACATTTGGTTCCAAGGTGAACTTAAAGCATTACTACAGTTCACTCGTGATGTATTAGCTGCATTATTGTAATTAATTACACCTATACCTGTCTAAGGGACTTACAGGGGTGTAGAGTAATACTTTTATACGGTTATGGGTGTTATAATACTCTAAAAACTATCCTTTAGTCAGCTTTCTGACTAAGAGCATTATAGGAGGGTAGAGATACGGCAACCGCTGTTTAACGGCCTACATGTTCGATGTTATACAGCTAGCATTTTAATAGAATACTTGTGGTCATTTATAAAGCCAAAGGCTGTTATGTTTACTTGTTTTAGACTGTTATACAGCCAGTAGCTGTATTAGGACTTGTTTGTGATACTTAAAATAACCTTTTTTTACTATCTGTACAGAAGTGTTTAAATGATTCACATGTGGACTGTAGGCTGTTAGAAGGACAATATGTGTTGTCCATTAACATCAATAGCAGTTTATTTGTCCACAAGTACTACTCTTATTTGCTATAAGCTGAACATGAATGTGAATGTGATATTCTATTACACTTTTTCCCAAGCGCCATTGCAAAGTTTGTTTTTACGTCACGTGCAATAAAATTTGTGAAAATGTATAAAAAATCTTGGAAAATAAGAGCAAGAACCGGTGGAATAAGAAGAAAAATTGCAAAAGAATATTTGAAAATAAACAGTCGATTGACAACGACGCCCGGAAATGAGCCCGTCGATAAGGCTTCAACAAGTGCGACTTCAACCATTGTTGGTGGTTCCGTACATGATGCAGAGGAAAATATTATGCCTGAACCTGAAAGTTCTCTTCAAAATCTACAGATATCAGAGTGTAGTGATTGCTGTTCTAGTGATAGTGAATACAATTTTGATTTGGATAATTATTTAACCTTTCGCAAAAAAATAAGAACATGGGCTATTGAAAATCGTATTCCTCATTCTGCTTTGAATAAATTGTCAGACATAATAAACGAATTTAAACCAGGAACACTACCGTCTGATGCTAGAACATTATTATGCACTCCCGTTAATGTCGTTTTAAAAAATGTAGAAGGAGGTCAATACTGGCACAATGGGATAGCAAAACCTTTGAAGAGCATTTTGCTAAATTGGATGGATATTCCAGATATGATTTCAATTAACATAAATGTGGATGGCTTGCCAATTTTTAAAAGTTCCACAAATGAATTTTGGCCCATATTAGGTAACATTTTTGAAAATGCCAGGATTCGGCCTTTTATTATTGGAATCTATTTTGGGAAAGGAAAACCAAAAAAATTAAATGAATTTTTAGAAGATTTTGTAAATGACATGAAGATATTATTAGAAGAAGGTCTTGTAGTTGACCGCTTAGAGAAAACTATAAAGATAAAAATCAGATGCTTCATTTGTGACTCGCCAGCTAGAGCTTATATTAAAGGTAAGTCTATCTTAGTGTCGCATAATATCCCCATTATGCACCTAATCTCGATAAATAACTAGTTGAAATTATTGATGCATCTCTTAGTATTTCTAGATAACTTTGATAGCTCAGTTGGTTGGTAGTGAAACTGCCTTCTATTCTGTGTTTCGTAGATACGATCCGCACATGACACAATTTATTAACTTTTTGCTTATGTTATTATAAATTGACTTAAAATATTTTTTTGCAGGAGTCTGCAATTTTAACGGTAAACACGGCTGCCATAAATGTACTACAGTTGGAGAATATTCGCATACCACACATACCGTCACATTTTCCGAGTCTTTGTGTCCTGAAAGGACAAATGAAGGATTTAGAAACAAAATTTATGGCTTGCATCATAAAAATGACTCTCCTTTATTAAATCTTCCCATTGACATGGTGAACCAATTCATTGTAGCCGATTCACTTCATTTGATCGACTTGGGTGTTATGAAGAGATTACTGATTGGTTGGCGTGACGGCAACTTTGGCAAATATATTACTAAAATGCGGGCAAGTGATATTACTCTGGTTTCAAATTTTCTATGCAACTGCAAACTGCCTTCAGAAGTGCATCGAGCAGTGCGAGGTTTAGATTCATTAGCTCATTGGAAAGCGGCAGAATTTAGAGCATTTTTTCATTATTTAAGTATTGTCATTTTACCTGATGTTATGAACAATGAAGCTTTTAATCATTTCTTAACACTATATTGTAGTATAACAATCTGCTCAACAGAAGCATACCGAACTTTGTTGCCATTAGCAAAGGAGCTTCTGGAACATTTCGTAAAATTTTACAAAGACTTCTATGGTTCAGGCTACGTTACAAGCAACATACACAACTTACTACACCTGACGAATGAAATTGAAATGTTTGGCCCTCTGATGACATTCAACGCATATCCCTTCGAGAATATGTTATTTATGATCAAAAGTATGTTGAGATCAGGAAGAAAACCACTGTCTCAAGTCGCCAAACGATTGGCTGAAAATATGGATGATATTCATTTTCAAACACATAAAGACAAGAAATATCCCTTTGTGAACACAATTAAAAACAAGAATGTTTTAAATTTTGAAGATTTTAAACTTTCCAGCAAAGAAAAAGACAGTTATTTACTTACCAAATGCGGTTGTTAAAATTTGCTACGTAGAAGTCAACCACAATAGCATTTTGATTAAAGGAAATAAAATCAACAACACAGAAGACGTTTTTGAATATCCAATAAAATCGTCTCATCTTGCGATATACAAATCAAGATGTCAGCAGAATAGTACCCATACTTTGATCGTCTTAGAACCAAAAGAGATTAAATGTAAATTAGTATGTATTGAACACAAAGAATTTAAATTTTTTATCCCTTTGTTACACACATATAAATAAAATACTGTTTGATGTGATATTATTTGCTTTTATTAAGTACCTTCTTTTCACATAGTGATTGCACTGAACACTCATACAATTAACATATCAACATACCGACAAAAAATGGAAAATTGTTCAGTTCTTACGTAGCACACAATTTTTTCGGTGGGCTGTCTCTTATAAAACATAGTAAAGAATAGTTTATACTAGCTAACTACCTATGTTAATCAGTCTAAATATTTCTATCGAAATAACACTCGGTAGCAAACAACATTATTATAACATAAAATAATTGTTACAAAATCAGGTAAGTATAACAAAAAATAATTAACAAAATTAAACTTAAACAACTCTCAAGGCTTTTTGCAAATCAACATTACACAGCAACATAAGCTTAGTTATGAAACTAAGCTTAAAATAACTACCTTATACATCGAAAACGTAAATAATCAGCATAAGTATTTAACTATTTTGAGTATTCAAATTTTTTAAATAAAAATAGCACTTTGTATCAAACAACATTTAACAATATTGTTTTCAAAAACAGGAGTAATAAAAAGGGTATAATAAGCCGAAAAGAGGACAAAGTGGTACTCATGAAACTGAACGGGTATAGAACATAGGTCGAAATAGTAAAAAAATTGGGACCAAATTGTTGATCAGCTAGTTAATTTGCTTTGGGAGGTCCAATTATTTTAAGTATTTCGACCTATGTTCCATGGGAAAAGATGTTCAGTTACATGAATACCTTGGTTCTTTCGGCTTGTTTACCCGTTTTGTTGCTTCCTGTATAATTTTCGAAAATAACTATCCTAACAAACAAGGCTTTATGTATTTATATGAAGCCTAATTTGTTATATAACTGAGCATAAAGTACCCGTATTACATAATCAGCATATAATAAGTTCTATTAAAAGGAGATATTAAAAATATTTAAGTCTCATCACCAAAAAAAAATTCACTGGTCAACAAAATTAGACCAACTTCCAGCCACAGAAATGAGACTTCACTTTTTAGGATGCTTTCAGTGCGCTGAATCCAAATTTGGCTTCAGAATTGTCCCGTTAGCTCGGGATTTTGAGATATTCTAACCTAAAAGTGCGAAAAACACTGTTTTAACCATTTTAAGGCCTATGTAGACCGGCAAGATTTTTTTTAACCTGAAAAAGTATTCAAGGGGTCTCAGAGAACAAGCCTTTTTCTTTCAAATGGCGTTGAGTTTGCTCAAATATCATTTTTTTTCACTGAGATATTGCAATTTGAAGTTAACAAGTTTTTATCTATATGTATTGAGTTTTTACAATTATATGAGAGTTTTACTTGTATACTTCAAATTGTAATATCTCAGTGAAAGAAATTGATATTTGAGCAAGCTCAACGCCATTTGAAAGAAAAAGACTTGTTCTCTGAGACCCCTTGAATACCTTTTCAGGTTAAAAAAAAAACTCGCCGATCTACATAGGCCTTAAAATGGTTAAAACAGTGTTTTTCGCGCTTTTAGGTTAGAATATCTCAAAATCCAGAGCTAACAGGACAATTCTGAAGCCAAATTTGGATTCAGCGCACTGAAAACATCCTAAAAAGTGAAGTCTGGTTTATGTGGCAAAAATTTGTTGACCAGTGAATTATTACTTAAGCTATAATCAGCCTAGAAACAAAAATCAACTAAAGGCAGGAACTGGTCATGACCGGTTTTGTAACGAGGCTTACGGTGAAATGTTACAAAAAAAGCATTCGCAAAGTCAGTAGGAAAAAACTACCGTGTCATTAAATTTCTATATGTACTATACCTACCAGATATAATAATAAAAAAGAATGCCATAATGACAGAATACGCATAAAAAATATTAGCACAAACTTTCTCCGTCTTCATCATCTTCTATCTCTTCTTCAGCATTATTTTCCTTTTCCTCCTCCACTTCTGCTATTTCCATCTCTAATGTTTCATTTGATTCTTTATTTTGATTAATTTTTAAATCAGCAGAAACTTCTTGCTTACTTGTGCTTGCCTGGTCTTTTGGTTTTGATTTAATTTTTCGGACTCGTTTTGAAGAGCATCTTAAGTCTTTCATTGACTTCCTTTTAACAGCATTTTTCAGAATGACCTTAAAAAACTTTTCAGTTTGTCCCATGGTAAATTTACAATCCCATGAACGAATTATATCACAAAAGAATTTGACAAAGTTTTTGTAGTCTTTTATAGGGACCTTCGAAACGCTGCCACGGCTTCCCCCAGACCAGGAGCATTCACACAGAAACTCCCGTGAAACCATTGAGTCGATCAATTTATAAGCAAAGGTCAAGCCATTTCCTTCACATGGTTGAAACAAAAATCCCAGCTGTTGTTGAAGTTTTGATCTCTCGGTTTTATTTACTAAACTTCTTTCCAGATTGTCTAATTGTTGCTTGTCACTTATTTGTTTAAAAATAAACGATTCATTATCAACTTGGTTAGCGTCTTTTAATAAAGTAACAGACACTGGCTGCTCGATTTTTTCCACAAATTTTAACATGCTTTCATCTAATTGTACGGACAATTCGGACACTTTTTGAGTAAGTTTTTGAACGCCTTCGACAAGATTTTGCAGTATTAATTCTTGGTTATTAACTTTTTGAATTAAAATGTTTTGATTTGCAATACACTGTTCGCCGTCGAAGACGGTTAGACATGTCATTTCACCGTTAGCTTCAATCTGATTGCTTGTAGCAGAAATAGGATTATTTTGAGTACCTCCCGCGTTGAAGGCACTTGGTATCTGAAACAAACAAAAAATCATAACTTGTACGATAATAAAACTTTGAAGTTGGGCTGTTATTTTTATTCCAATAATAATTTACTAATAACGAATTAGATAGTCGAATTTACATCCGCGGTTGATGAGTCGCCGACAAAACCACGAGCCAACGAATCCATTCAATATTTCCAGAAAAATTGATAGTTAAGCTTTGTATATTTTAGTATGTAGGTAAAGAGTTTGATTTAAATCTGTTTAGTGCCAAATTAGTCTTCTTGAAATAAAATTATCTGAGAAAATCCAAAAAATATATTAAATCATAAATAGGTAAATTAATTGCAGTGCAATAAATCAAACAAATTTCTCCGTTTTAGGGGTGCCTATGCCTAGCCTACTAAAACAAAACACCACAGGCACTAAATTGTAACCCTTCGGCAGCCTGCGCTCGGTGCAATACACAAGTTTTTATTAAATGTTTATATGTGTTGCTGAAAAAAAATTAATCACTTACCAAATTTTGCACCATATTTTCAAAACGGTTTGCTGGTGGTATGGCCGCTGGTGTTACAGGTGCTGGGCTAGGGCGCGATTCACTTGTTTCATTGTCTGTGTCTGTATAATTTTCCATGATACGTAGTTCGTTTTGCGCTTCGGCGTACGTTGCAATATTACTTCGTTTTACCACGCAATCCAAAATGTCCCAATTTGGATTTGGAAAGGAGTTTTCGTCTCTTACGAGTCGTGCTCGGTTTTTAACTTTTTCTGTAGGCCAGAATAGTTTTCCATCGTCCTCCCAAACATACGGTACAATACTTAATGTGGGTCGTCCTTTTTCCACAGTCTGTACAATCTTAAACGGCATTGTCTGAAATAGAATAATTGGATTAATACCTACTAGTACATTCGTTGTCATTAAAAAAATAATAGTACCTGTTTTTAATAATTAAAATTAAATATGAAACACACATCAACATATACACAACAAAGCAAGCATTACCCTTATGCCAAAATACCAACATGTACGAATTTGAAGAAGCGATTACCTACTCATCCCGATTCAGCATTCCATTGCTGGTTATTATGGATGGAATTATTTACAATAAAGTCAAGATAACCAGCAATGTATTCCGAATTGGTACCTACGTGTTATCGTTGCTTTATTCAAAATTCGCTTTGATCGTTTGGAAAAAAATCCAGAAAATCCACGCAATATCGTCATATTGCGTGATATTAAACCTCCATATGAGTACAAATTACCTAGCAAGTATTTATTATATAGATTCACATTTTCATAGCCTAACATAAAACTGACCTAAACCACAATGAAACCAGTCATATCAATGAATTTATACTAATAAACAAATAATACGTACACACACACACTCCTTAAAACAAAATAACAAATAATAGGTACCTTTCTAAAATACGGATAACGGTGACACTCACAGAAACATGCACTTCACGTGGTATTTATTTTGCAACTAAAAACAATACAATAACTAATCCTATCCTGGCCATCACGCACGTCACGAGCGCACGTTGCACGTGAGTGATCAGAGGATCTATACCTATCCCGTTCCTGCCTCTATTTCTCGCTTACTTGTTAAAAGGAATGCGCATGATTACTTGTCAGAAAGAAATAGCATAAACTTTGTCTAAATAAATATTTAAGGTGATAGTGCTAGTGTAACCATATGTTACAGAATTTTAACAGATAAATATCAGAAATATCAGTTATTAATCACATAAATAACAGGAATAACAGTTATTTATCTGATAAATGCTGGAAAATATGGTTACACTATTACACTTGCCGACTATTAGTAACTGGGCATTTAACGGACATTAATAACACAAGGGAACAAAATAAGACTTTTTTTGTGTTGCATGAAATTTTATAACATTTGTTTACTAATTCGAGGTCGCTGATTTCAAATCTACCCACATTTTTTTTCTAACAGCTTTAGTTTTTGAGATATAGCTATTGATCGTATCTTCGAACTAGTTACACTTAAATAACATAAAACAGAGCATTTTATTTAAAAAGTATATTATTTTTACTATTTCTATGTTGCAAAATAATTGTAAAAATGATACTAACTAATTCTGTAATATTTGTGGTGAATATACATTTAAAGATTGTAGACTAGGCGTTTCGGAGTTCTTGAAACGGGTGTACTTTGAGTTCTTTGCATTTTCTTTGGACACCTGCGACAGGTACCTACTGGGTGTCCAAAATGGTATGTAAAACATGCGTCGAGTCTTTAAGGTTATGGAAAAATAAGAAAAGACCCCATTTCAAGTAACAAACACATATGATCTGGCGAGAACCCTAGAATCATTAGGTAGTTTTTCTGCGTGGCTGATATAAACGGTATTAACAAAAAAAAAACGGTCCAAATGGATTTAACCTAACTTGTTATCTACTACTTTATCTTAATAAAGGTGCTACCACCTTTGCACATCAAACTAGGGCTCATGAAACAATTTGTAAAAGCTCTGAACAAAAATGCTCAATACATATCTAAAAAGTCCCATAATTTGAGCATAGATAAACTAAAAGCCGGAATTTCTGATGGTCCACAAATAAGGTGGTTGATGTAAGTGTAAGATTCATAATTACATGACCGATATAAAAAAAAATGCCTGAAACGAATTCGTTTGGATTGCACAAAATTTTCTATCAAACAAAAAGGATGAAAGCTTATTCAAATCACTTTGAACAGATGTTGTCGGCTTGGTTGTAATATGAGCATCAAGGTATACTTGCTCCTGAGCCATTTCGACCATTTCCCTGAAAATCTATGTGATCTCAGTGACTATATATGGAAAAGCGGTCCCAGGGTCATTGGAATGCCAACATGATGGCGAACTACTGTTGCAGCATTAAAGACAGCCCTAGTGGACCGAATCAAGCTAGAAAATCTTATGAAAGAAAGTTTTTTGATGCTTAATTGTTGTTCTTCTGCTGTTTTTTGTTAATAAAATTGTGTTTTTCTTGAAAATCACGTTTTGTTGATATCACAAAAACTAAAGCTGATACAGAAATTCTGACTTCAGATCTTCAATTAGCAGCCCAAAAATATACAATATTGGTCGTAATATTTCATGCAACAAAAATCTTGTTCCCTTGTGTAATTTTTATTGCGGATCTCTAAAATTTCTGTATTTGAAGAAAAAATTAAAGATACACAATTGTCCTGAACTACATCTTAAAGCTGTACATAAGTTCACATTAGGATAAATTAATAGACATTGGCGCTGTAGTGGTACAAATGTGGAACTTCGTATAGATAACAGCATTCTAACAGAACACATGTGAACCTAATATACGCTCACCGCATTAAATAGGAGTTATAACAGTTCACATAGCCGTATTTCATTTCCACCATTTTGTTCTACGTAACCTAAAATATTTTCCAAATAAATCTACAAGATTAATGCAGATTTATCACAAAATACGCAGATAGAGTGAATGAGTTTTGATTTCATGTTAAAATTAATTACTGTAGTATAATTATAATGCCTACAAAATTTCAAAAACTGAAAATGTAAATTTTCCTCTCAGCCAGTTTTAAATATTTCAAAATGAATAAAGCGTTTTTACAGAGGCGCGTGAAAATTTTAGTTGTCAATATGTATACATTTCACGATAAAGTTGCATTCCCATGGCATTAACGTGATTATAGTATATAAAACAGGTACTTACCGCGTGTTATATTATAATAATAATCCGCCGGAGTTAGTTTGCCCCGTATCCGCGTGCACTCCGTACAAATTGTCAGCTAATATATTAAAATGTGGAAATAATTTAGGACACAAGTGAATTTAAGGTTGCTTACTGGAGTACTTTTGTCCGATTTTAACTGTGAAGGCTGTGTATTTAGCCACTTATTACTCTTTATTACACTCATGTACGTTGTATGGTTCACACTGCGTTCCATATAGTGCCGTAAGTCAGCCTTAAGTCCGATGTTACTACTTAAACTGCTATTATAATGCTATTATACTTCTAATGTACAGCCATAGTGAACTTAAGGCTGTCTAATTTGTGCCCAAACTGGTTCAATAAAAGCATTATAGCAAGCTATACAGCTCATGTACAACTGACATACACAGCTTGTAGAGTACATGTGAACGACTAGACATCTTATATAGAACCCCGAATGCTACTTGGGACGTGTCTCAATATTTAGTCGTAGGGCATGGCGACCTTCTTTGGGTTGATAAGGAACGGAGTGCATTTACCTACACTCCTATGATTGACTACGCCACATATTCCGCTATCGGAGGTATGGTTCAAATTTGTACTTTTTGTGAAGCTGTTAAATGGCAAAAAGAAACAAACGGTATGTGTTGTTCAGGTGGGAAAGTACATATTGAAATGTTACAAAATCCTCCAGAAATACTAAGATCACTGCTAATCGGTGACCATCCACAGTCAAAACATTTTTTGGACAACATCCGTTCTTACAATAATGCCTTTCAAATGACATCTTTTGGTGCGAAACAGATTTCAGAAGGCCCATTCATGCCAACATTTAAGGTGCAAGGCCAAGTTTACCACCTAATTGGTTCATTATTGCCTGAAAATGACCCCAAGTATCTTCAAATATATTTCGTATCTAATTATCAAGATCAGGCAAATATTAGAAACCAAAACTTTCCGCAATTGAATAATAATCTGATTTCATTGCTTCAAAATATGTTACATGAAGTAAATCCCTATGTACACAGTTTTAAATCTGCATTGCAATTTACATTCTAAGGGGAATTTTCGTGGTTTCTGGCAAAGTACCAAGAAAATAAACCCTAGGCCTTATCTTCCTGTGAGTATTGATGGAGTAAGTGACCATAAAGGCATTGCTGATGTCTTTAGGCATAATTTTTCTGTGAAATCGCCTTTGGGACCCCCGCCGCCGAGGCTTAGTACTGGGAGGCCAACTGGGAAGGTGGGTGTACAATTCAATGGTAAACAGGTAGCCAAAATCATTAAAGGGATGGTGAGGGGAAAATCCCCGGGGCTCGACGGATTGAGCATTGAACATCTACAGCACGCTGGAATACATGCGCCTAGAGTTCTATCAATGTTCTATTCGTTGTGTGTGAGTCACTCTTACCTGCCACAGGACCTCATAAAAACCATTGTAGTGCCCATTGTTAAAAATAAGACCGGTGACCTTGCGGATAAAACTAACTATAGGCCCATCTCCCTGGCAACCGTTATTGCGAAGATACTGGACGGTTTACTTAACATACATTTAAACATAAAACTGCATGATAATCAGTTTGGTTTCAGACCGAAATTGTCCACTGAGAGTGCTATATTATGTTTAAAACACACCTTCAGATATTATACGAAACGAAAGACACCAGTTTACGCGTGTTTCCTCGACTTATCGAAGGCCTTTGACCTGGTGTCGTATGAGATCTTATGGAAGAAACTTGAGGATATTAAACTACCCCAAGAAGTAATATCAATCTTTAAGTTTTGGTATACGCACCAGATAAATAATGTCAGATGGGCGGGGGCAATGTCGGAGTCGTACAAACTTGACTGTGGCGTTAGGCAAGGCGGACTAACCTCGCCAACGTTGTTTAATTTATATATGGACTCGCTGATCGTCGCACTCAGTAGCCAACATGTAGGATGTCATGTTGATGGATTATGCGTCAATAATTTGAGCTACGCAGATGATATGGTGTTGCTGAGTGCGTCGATATGTGGCCTGAGAAAACTGATGCGTACGTGTGAGGAGTACGCTGATGTGCACGGTCTAAAATATAATGTAACAAAGAGTAAATACATGGTTTTTGAGGAAGCCGGCGCTAAATGTCCACAGAACCTACCACCTATTCGACTCAATGGTATTTCTCTAGAGAGAGTGAGTCAGTTCACTTATCTGGGTCATATAGTTACAGTCGACCTCAAGGACCATGCGGATATCGAACGGGAACGGAGGGCACTATCAAGGAGAGCCAATATGTTGGCCCGCAGGTTTGCTCGATGTTCCACAGATGTGAAGATCACGCTTTTCCGTGCATACTGCACGTCTTTGTATACGTGTAGTTTATGGGCAAAATACTCACAAAAGTCCTTTGGTTCCCTTCGTGTCCAATTTAACAATGCGTTTAGGGCGGTTTTGGGGTTGTCTCGTTTCTGTAGCGCATCAGGCATGTTTGCAGCAGCGAACACCGACTGCTTTAACAGTAACATGCGCAAAAGAGGTGCTGCCTTGGTGCGCACGGTTCGAGCCAGCTCCAATGCCGCTCTAGCAATGATAGCAAATAGAATGGACTGTCCCTACATACGGCATTGCTGTGAAAGACACAACCCGCAATGTCGAATGAAGAGATTATTTTAACTGAATTTTTCGACTTTCATTTTATGGTGACATGTAATTATAACTTTGTAGTAATGTAATTTTAATCGTACTTAATCAATTAATTGTCCATCTTTATTAATTAATGTACTTAATTTTGATTTCAATTTTATTTTTATTTTACTTAATTAATTCTACATTTCTATATTTTATTTTATTGGTAATTTTTTTTATTGTTTTATTTATTATAATATAAATGGCAAAATTGTTATATGTTATATTGTTATATGTGTCAATTTTAATTAATTTTCCGCTATTAAAAATTTAATTAAGGTCTATGATTGTCACAATATCAATTTTAAATATCGAGATTAAATATAATATCTCGTGGTCTGATCATTTTCCTATAGAGCTAACATGTGACATTAATACTCTTAAACCTAAAGCTAACCTTAAAAAGACTTGTCAAAACAGTGTTGTTTGGGGAAATAGGGATTTGCCGCAGATAAAACAATACAACCAATTATGTACGAGTAAGCTACGTGATGTAAATTTTCCCTCGGAATTTAGAAATTGTGCAGATGTATTTTGTAATAATTTAGAACATAGAAATATAATAGACAAAATGTATAATAATATAGTTAGTATATTAAGTGATGCAGCGTCAAACTGCTATAAGGGAAAAGTAAATAGTACTCAAAAGAAAAAGCTGTATGTAACTGGGTGGAACAAACATGTTAAAATGGCTCATGAAGACGCTCGACTTTCATGAATGGGTTGCAAATGGAAAGCCCGCATCTGGTCCTCTTTTCGAAAATATGAGTAGGTCGCGTGCTACATTTAAATCTAAGCTTAAATGGTGTCAGAACAATCAGACGCAATTAAAAATGAACATTTTAGCGACACATCATACTGATAAGAACTTTGTTCAATTTTGGAAAGAAACCGGAAAACTGAGTCCGAAGCCGGGCGTTACAGTGAGCGTCGAGGGCAAGTGTGAGCCTGACCGGATTGCCAACCTGTTTAGGGAACACTTTCAGGTACGCAAGCCTTTGATTCCTGGAAGTAATGGAACCGAGCCGCTTGAGGCACGGGTCGGGGACAAGATTGTGCGGATTTTATTTATTTATTTATATATTTATTTAACTTTATGCAATCATACAATTACAAAGGCGGACTTAATGCCATGGGCATTCTCTCCAGTCAACCTTAAGGTGATGCAGAGATAACATGGTAGGTGCATTACTTACTTAGAAAGACATGTATAAGACAACTAGAGATTAACATTTTAATAGAATACTAAAATAGACGTAAGTGGGTACATAAATATTATTACAAATATATAACATACAAAAGATTAAAAAAAAAATATATATAATAATATATATACATATATATAAACATATATCTATATAATACATATACTAGCATATAATATTCCAATGATTATCATAATGGTGATTCATCTAGCAATTTATTAAGCAGAAACTTCCGCACGGCACTTTTAAATGATTGCTTACTGGTGGACTTCCTGATTTCTAAGGGCAGCGCATTCCACAAAAGGATAGACTTAATATGAAAAGAAGAATGGATAGTATCAGAAGTATGAGAAGGACAGTGAAGAAGAAGGTTGTGAGAAGAACGGAGATTTTTGGAATGACCGGAGCAACGGTATTGAAAATGAGGAGTTAGATACGTAGGAGGAGTTGGAGAGTTTAGTAACGAGTAAAGGGTCGTCAAGGCGCGCAGCGATCTTCTCTGGCGAATGGGCATCCATTTCAATTGCGTCCTATACTCAGAAACATGATCGTACTTCCGCAGGTTAAAGACAAATCTTATGCAATTGTTGATAAGTCGATCAAGTTTATTGAGCAAGTCCGCATTGAGATCGTAGTAACATACGTCACCATAGTCAATTATAGGAAATATTAGGGACTGCACAAGCATTGCTTTGGTCTTCGGTGGCAAAAAGTTCCTTAACCGATTTAGATGACGTAAGGTTCCAGTTACACGCTTACTGACGCTAGCTACCTGAGTTTGCCAACCAAGTGTAGTGTCAAAATATAGGCCGAGGTTCTTGACATTGGGGCTAATTGGAATAACAGTACCGTCCAGAACAATCGGTGGAGAGTTAGCAAAATCCACCTTGCTCAGCATGCGAGAACCTCCCACAACTATAGCCTGACACTTTGTAGGATTAACGGAGACTCCAAATTGGTTAGACCATTGATTTATGATCGATAAATCCCCATTGAGTTTATCAATGGCTATATGCAAATCCTCAGGCCGAGCCTGAGTGTAAAGCTGAAGATCATCAGCATACAGATGATACGCACACTGAAGATTATGAGTTATAAAGTTGATAAAGATAGAAAATAATAAAGGAGAAAGAATACCGCCTTGTGGAACACCAGCCACTAGATCACGCCAATTAGACAATGTCTCATCAACACGAACAGCTTGCTGGCGACCACGAAGATAAGACGAGAACCATTCCAGAGCCTTGGGTGAAATCATAAGATGGGAAAGGATGGATTCTAGGATTTCATGACTGACGGCATTAAAGGCATTAGAGAAGTCAATAAGGACCAAAGCTGTAACTTTGGTGTCCTGAATCCCCTCCCTAATGTCCCCAGTCACCTTGAGGAGTGCCGTAGCAGTGCTGTGTCCTGGCCTGAACCCAGATTGCAACGGGCTAATGAGGTTGTGACGATGGATAAAACTCGAAAGTTGCTTATGGACACAGGCCTCTAGCACTTTGGAAAGGAAAGGAAGGATTGAAATAGGTCTGAAATGGGTGGGGAGGGAGGGATTGGTAATTTTCGGAAAAGGACGGACGTATGCAAAACGCCACAAGGAAGGGAATTGACCCGAGTATAAAGAGAAGTTAATTATGTTACAGATGGATGGGAGAATATACTCAAGGATCGGGATGACCATACTACGGCTGATATCGTCATAGCCCACGGCCTTAGACTTTATGGAAAGGATGATCTTTTTGATATCACCCACAGACACTGGAGAAAATTCAAAGGTGTCTGTGCAAGGATGTGGAAGGCTGGCAATAAAGTTTACCGTCTCACGAGTGGTTTGACGATCCAAACTAGAAGTAGTGGCGAAATGGCAGTTGATATCGTCTAAACCAATCGTGTTAGGAAACTCCATATGACGTGACTTACCGATACCAAGTGAACCAAGAAACTTCCAAATATCAGCTGCAGAGCTTGATGAGATGTTATCGAGAATGTGGCGGCGTTTAGCATTACGTATCATCTGGTTGCAACGATTTCTTGCTGTTTTATAAAGAACCCAATTATCCTCCGAACGATCTTTTTTGAACTTACGAAAGGCACGATTTCTCCGCCTCATCGCCATACGTACACCCCTCGACATCCATGGAGCTGGCGGACGCTTAACTCTCACTGACTTAATTGGTGCATGAATGTCGTAGAGACTTATCAATAAACGGTTAAGCGTAGCTACTTTATCATCGCCAGAGGAGGCATTGGCTACTTCAGCTTCCCACTCAAGCTTCGAAGCATCATCGCGTAACCTATCCACATTCAACTTGGCAAAACAGCGCATGCGCAGTACCTTAGGAGTAGGTTTTGGAGGCTTAAGGAGGTAGGACAAATGAATTAGGTCATGATGGGAAAAACAAGGAGCAGGATATTGGGCATGAGAGGAAACAAAGGAAGGGTCGGAGGTAATCATCAAGTCTAGTCAAGTATCATCACCTGCAATATTGCAGTGAGTAGGTTGGAGTGGTAAGACATGAAGACTGGCAGACTCAATGATGTGGAGAAGTTTACGGGAACGATAGGAAGAGTGCAAAAGGTTGGTGTTGAAATCACCCATGATGACGTGATGTTCATACTCAGACCCTATGGATTCCAAAGCCGTCTCAAGGTCAGAAAAGTAGTCCACCGAGGGAGGACAATAGACCACTCCGATCAGAACCTTGACCCCTTTAACACAAATCTCAAGGAAAATGTACTCAGCAGATGAACGGAAATCAGGGGGTGAGGTGGCACGTATTTTGTATGGAAAGTTACTTTTGAGATAAATAGCGACACCACCACCACCCTTCCCGATCCTATCATTTCTGATGAGCACAAACCCCGGAAGAGAGTAGCTGGTGGAAGGGAGATGAGGTTTGAGCCAACTCTCAGAAACCAGGACAGCATGAACATTAGCACCAGAAAAAGCTTCATATAAATCATTAAAATGACTAGGCACACTCTGAGCGTTTATATGACAAATATTAAATAAATATCGATTGTTATGATGAAATGTTCGATGCATGTAGTCACCAAGTGTTTCCGTACAGGAGCAAAAGCTTGTATCAGATAAATCACCGGAACTATTTGCAGAATGAAAAGAATCATCATTGGACATCATTGGATAAAATAAATATACTATAAACTAATAAAATATATATGAAATAATATATACTAATAAAATATATATGAAAAAAAAAATGAAAAAATCAACAAAAAAAAAACTACACTATTCAACAAGATGGCACAATATATCTCTGCACCACCCACCAGCTGTAACCAAATAAAACATAAATTTAACACTGAATAACTTAAATTAAACTCTTAACATTAATAAAAAAGGAAACACAAACCGATTACATAAAAAAAAAGGATGAAAGTATAGAAAAATATATAGGATCAACTAAATAACAAAAGCAAAAGTGTAACGGAACGTAATCAAATGAATCAGGACTAAATGAAATGTCAATGTCAAACTTGTCAAAGTCAGTGACATGCCATTACCATAACAAAATATTGTTGGAACTGGAAGGAAGGTGAAAATAAAAACTAAAAACATGACTAGAAATAAAAAAAAAATAAGAGGGTACACTACTTCGACAAGTTTGTAAAAGCAAAAGTGCATAGATTTACATAAGTTCCATTACAAAGCAAAAGTGGATATAGCGATATTGGCTAGATAAGCGACATTGCTACAAGTAGATGAAAGAATTTAAACAAAAAGCAAATCGTATGCAATTACCAAAAACACCAATATATATGATATTTTAGGGCTTGCCCCGAGCAGCAGATGTCCCTTCTGCGGGTCCTTTAGGGTACTTCACAAGTAACAAATCAAGCTCAGCCAGGGAAGATATTTTATGACGACTGCCATCCGAAGTTTTAATAACTATAATACCTTCTTGGGTCCAACAAAACCGCATACCAAAATGCAGACGCGCCCTGTTGAAAACAAGCTGCCTGGTGCGAGTCAAGAACTCTTTGATGGCGATTGAGGAACCCTTTAAGGCTGTTTTAGCCCTCCATACTGTGGACTTCTGGCTCACATCTCCAAACTTCACCAATATAGGTCGGGGACGGTCCTTGTTTGAAGTTCCAAGGCGATGACATACGGTGATATTGTCTGCTGTGATGTCCCTGATAGACAATTTATCGCGAAGGACCTTAAGAACGTGGGCTTTGCAGTCCTTATCATCTTCAGGGAACCCAGTGAAGATAAGAGCTTTGCGTCGACTCCTCATCTCCAACCCATCAGCTTATTATTACATGTAAAGATGTCGCACAGGTGGTGAAAGGCATGAAAAGAGGAAAATCCCCTGGCCATGACTCATTAAGTATTGAACACTTGCAATATGCAGGACACCACTTGCCAAGAGTGCTCGCCATGCTTTTCACCTTCTGTGTTGGGCACTCATATCTGCCTGATGATTTGATGAGGACTGTGGTTGTCCCTATTATGAAGAATAAGACAGGAGACGCGACCAGTTTAAGTAACTACAGGCCTATATCGCTCGCAACTGTGATAGCTAAGATACTGGATAGTGTGATAGATAAACATCTCAAACTACATGACGCCCAGTTTGGTTTTCGATCTGGGCTTTCCACTGAAACAGCAATAATGAATCTCAAACACACTATCCAGTATTACACTAGTAGAAACACACCAGTTTATGCTTGCTTCTTAGATTTGTCGAAGGCGTTCGACCTAGTTGTTTATGATAAGCTGTGGCAGAAGTTATCAAGTGAGACGGAACTTCCCGATGAACTCACATCGCTTCTTAAATTTTGGTATGGCAATCAGGATAATAATGTCAGGTGGTCAGGGTCACTATCGGACACATATAGGTTGCAGTGTGGAGTGAGACAGGGTGGCCTGACTTCGCCTAAGCTCTTCAACCTGTATGTGGATCGACTGGTCCGTGAGCTCAGCAGTACACAGGTAGGCTGTTCAATTGATGGGGTTTTCGTTAACAATATAAGTTACGCTGACGATATGGTACTGCTGAGCCCATCGATCAGTGCCCTCAGGCGCCTAATAAAAGTGTGTGAGTGCTATGCGGAGGCCCATGGGCTCAGGTACAATACGAGTAAGAGCGAACTGATGATGTTCAAGTCCGGTACGAAGAGCTACGACACCGTGCCGAAAGTCACATTAAACGGAGGTGTTCTTAAGAGAGTGCCGCAGTTCAAATACCTGGGCCACTGGGTCACCGAGACCCTCACAGATGACGTGGATGTGGAGAGGGAACGCAGGGCGTTGTCAGTCAGAGCTAATATGTTAGCCCGTAGGTTTGCACGCTGCACTGCACAGGTTAAAATAACCTTATTTAAAGCGTACTGTCAGTCGTTTTATACGTGCAGCCTATGGGTGAAGTATACGCAGAAGACTTATAACGCCTTGCGTGTTCAATACAATAACGCATTCAGGATGTTGATGGGGTTGCCGCGCTTTTGTAGCGCATCATGCATGTTTGCGGACGCACGAGTGGATGGCTTTGCAGCAATACATCGCAAAAAAATTGCGTCGCTGATGCGCCGCTTGCGGGGCAGCCCCAACAATTTCCTGAAACTCATTGCGGGGAGAATGGACGCTGACAGCTCTTTCATGGAGTACTGGACACAACAGCATGTCAGGTGTTCATGATCTAGGATGATGTATTGTTAATTTTTGTGTTAATAATTGTGTATGTATGTATGTGTTAATAATTGTTTATGTATGTTTTATAATTGTTTATGTATGTATTAATAATTGTTTGTGTTAATATTGTATTAATGTATGGACTCTGTCTGAAATAAAAATAAATTATTTTATTATTAATATGGGTTATAATTACCTGAAATAAATGTATTTTTTTTTTTTTTTTTTTTTTTTTTATTAGAATCTATCTCCCCTGGACAAAGCAACAGTTATAAATTTGTGATTGATGCTGATAAACGGCCCGCTACCGAACATCGTGGCAGGTACAACGCTCCAGTAACAAATGAAGTTGCAGTGGTTTTGGCTAATCAAGAATGTGACCGACGTGACATAGTGTTACGTACACAAGATAATCGCCTGCAACGCATTTATGAAACACATCGATCTTATGATGCATTGCAGTACCCTCTAATTTATTGCCATGGTGATGATGGTTATAACTTTTCAATTCATCAAGTTCAACCTGCCACAAGAGAAACAAATTTAAATAAAAAAGTTTCAGCTCAACAATTTTATTCTTATCTTCTTCAAATCAGAGTCAATCGTTTCGTTTATCTACAAAGGTTTCGTGGTCTATTTAGCCAGTTTATTGTGGACATGTACGCCAAAATTGAAACAGAGCGATTGGTATATATACGCACAAACCAGAGGCGTCTACGAGCTGAAGAATACGTGCATTTGCGGGACGCCATGCAGAAGGATACAGAAATAGAAAACTTAGGCCGTTTAGTTATTCTGCCCTCCAGTTTCACCGGTGGTCCCCGCTATATGCACGAGCGCACTCAAGACGCTTTTTGCTACGTCAGGAAATATGGTCGACCTGATCTTTTTATAACGTTCACTACAAATCCAAAATGGGATGAAATTACTCGAGAACTATGTGCAAGACAAATTTCATTTGATCGACATGATTTGATAGCAAGAGTTTTCCATTTAAAATTAAAGGTAATGATAGACCTATTAACTAAAGAAAGCATATTTGGAACCTCTCTGTGTTACATGTACAGCGTTGAGTGGCAGAAACGTGGCTTACCACATGCACAAATCCTACTTTGGTTGCTCGAAAAAGTGCGCCCCAACGACGTCGATAAGTTAATAAGTGCAGAGTTTCCAAATCCAGATGAAGATCCTCTACTGTATGCTATTGTAAAAACACATATGGTGCATGGCCCCTGCGGCCCTATAAACAGGAACTCTCCATGCATGCAAGATAATCGTTGTGCGAAGAAATATCCCCGTGCAATAACAGAATAAACAGTAACGGGTGAAAATGGATATCCATTATATAGACGACGTTTACCAGAACACGGTGGATTCACTGCGGAAGTCAGGGTACGTGGGCAACAGATCACTGTTAATAATAGTTGGGTTGTCCCCTATTCACCGATTTTGTCGAAAATATTTAATGCACACATAAATGTGGAAATTTGCAATAGTGTAGAATCCATAAAATATATCTGTAAGTATGTAAATAAAGGGAGTGACTAAGCTACATTTGCTTTACTGGGAATGGACCGAGATGAAGTAACTAGGTACCAATCCGGTCGATACATAAGTACTTCTGAAGGTATTTGGCGAATATTTGGATTTCCTATCCATGAACGCCATCCCACAGTCATGCATCTAGACGTCCACTTAGAAAATGGCCAGCGCGTGTATTTTGATCCGAGCAATGTTAGAGACCGAATAGAAAATTCACGTCATACGACACTATTGGCATTTTTCAAGTTATGTCAAGAAGACGACTTTGCGAAAACTTTGACCTATGACCAAGTGCCATCTTATTATACGTACAATAAACAGAGGGGTACCTTCAATCGACGTCGACGTGGTCAACCAGTTGATGGATTTCCAGGGATTTTTAAAGACGCTGCTCTGGGCAGAGTCTATACAGTGCATCCTAACAATGGAGAATGTTATTACTTACGCCTTTTGCTCCATATTATTCATGGACCAACTTCTTTTTCCATTTTAAAGACTGTTGATGGTGTAAAGCATGCTTCATTTCAAGCAACTTGCAGGGCGCTTAACCTCCTTGACGATGATCAACACTGGGACAACACCCTTGAGGAAGCCTGTAGTATCAGCGACAGTCCCAGTGGTTTACGAAATTTGTTTGCCATAATGTTAGTATTTTGTGCTCTCTCAGACTCTTTGACATTGTGGGAAAAGTACAAAACATATTTCTCTGAAGACTTTTTACGCATTCTGAGGGCCAATGCGGAAGACACTATTAGTCCTACAGATGACAGAGTGTTGAATAGTTCCCTACGTGCTATACAAGATACCGTTCTTTCGATTGGAGGCAACTCTCTAAGCACTTACTGCCTACCTGTTCCGCAAGCAGAACCCAATCAACCACGCACCAATCGTGAGTATATCGCTGAAACGAGCTACAGTTCTGCAGAGTTAGCCACCACAGTCAATGACAGTAGGGCACATTTCAATACAGAACAGAGGGAATTATTTGAAATAGTGGTTCAAAGTGTCTTAGATAACGAAGGGAAGCTGTTTTTTTTAGATGCTCCAGGTGGTACCGGAAAAACTTACCTGATGAGAGCAATCCTTGCTGAAATTAGACGGCAAAATAAGATAGCTCTTGCCGTAGCATCGTCAGGTATTGCTGCCACATTGCTTCCAGGCGGAAAAACGGCACATACAATGTTCAAAATCCCAATTGATTTAGACAGATCTGAAACACCAACCTGCTCAGTAACACGAAACTGTGACAAAGCGAGAGTGTTTCAGAATTGTTGTCTAATCATCTGGGATGAGTGCACCATGTCCAACAAAAAAGGCAGTAGAGGCTGTGGATAGGACACTGCGAGACATTCGTCGTGATGACAGGCCAATGGGGAACGTAACTGTTTTGTTTTCAGGAGATTTTCAGCAAACCCTTCCTGTCATAAGCCGGGGGACTAGGGCAGATGAAATTAATGCCTCATTAAAACACTCATATTTGTGGCTTCAGATACAAAAGCTTAAACTATCTGTGAATATGAGAGCCTTGCTTGGTGACAATTTACAAGCCCAAGAGTTTTCAGCAGCATTACTGAAAGTCGGCGAAGGTCTCCTTCCACAAGTAAATGGTTTGGTGAATATTCCTGAAATACTTGGAAGTGTGGTTGCCTCTGAAGAAGAACTGATCCGTTCAGTATTTGGGAATATTCAGCATATACCAAACCAAGAAAGTTCATGGTTGTGCGAACGCGCCATATTAACCCCAAAAAAACCGGCCAAGTGCGAGTCGGGCTCGCACACCGAGGGTTCCGTACAAATCCCGTATAAATAAAAAGTGACTCTCGCGAAAACCGTTCAGTTTAGAACAATCATAGTTATGGTAATTTCGTGAGAGTCAAAATAGTTAATATTTTTTATTTTATAATATAACTAAAATAGTAGGCGAGTACCTTGTAAAAGTTCTTTTAAAGTTATTTATTTACAACATTTTATAGTCATAATTTAGAAATCTGAATGAAAATAACTAATTATGTCTTAAATTTGAACCAAATCTGTAAATGGTGACTGAAAAAGGTGTGAATTGTATCACATTGAACATTAAAGTTCGAAAAAATGTTATCTATTTGTATTACTTCGTGTAGTGCTAGTGTTTATTAACGGAAACAAGTTTATGGATGAAAAATATGTGGAAAATAAATTCTGGGGATTCATTCTAAAATCGATATTGATGTCTCCCACAACAATCAGACGGGAACATGAATTATACCTATTGAAGTTGCTGCCGTATATTACTGTATTTATGCACTCTATTGCAACATTAATTTGACATTATAGTGACTTATATACAGTTATCACTCTGACATTAAAGATTTCAAAATGCAAGCATCCACAATGGCCGTTTGCAGCGTCTAGGTTATTTAAATAATATCTTTCATAAGATCCGTCTCTAACGGCATCCTTAAAATTGCGACGTACATACGCGATAGATCCCCAACCTGGATTTGCATTAGACATGGCTGGACCATCTAATTTACACACCTCATTAAAACCATCAAGTTCAAAAGTGTCTCAACGACATCCCCAGGTTTCAACAAACAATGCTGCATGTGAGAAATGAATAATAGGATCTACTATGACATCTGAAAAATGTTTGCGCAATGATTCATCATCATCATCATCATCATCATCAGCCTATCGCAGTCCACTGCTGGACATAGGCCTCTCCAAGTGCACGCCACTGAGATCGATTTTCGGCTTCTCGCATCCAGCTCCTGCCAGCCGTCTTGCGCAAGTCATCACTCCACCGTACCTGAGGACGTCCTACACTACGTTTGCCGAGGCGTGGTCTCCACTCTAGAACTCGTTTACCCCAACGGTTATCGGTTTTTCGGCTAATATGGCCAGCCCACTGCCACTTCAGCTTGCTGATTCGGTGGGCTATGTCGATGATCTTGGTTCTCTGACGGATTACCTCATTTCTGTTGCGATCCCTCAGAGAAATGCCGAGCATAGCCCTTTCCATAGCCCCCCTCGCACATTTTTGAGGGAGGGAGGCAACCCGACCGCCGACGCTACCGCAAGCAGTGCCGTCTAAGGGAGCATGACGTACTCACTGCTACACAACTCAATATCAAGATCAAATTATCGGTTCTCGCTAAGTAGTGGTCCTTATTTAATAAAATCCAAAACAAAAAATTTATACAAAGAATGTATCTTGTCAATAATGTAAAAACATTAAAAAAATAATAATAAACTAATAAATAAAAATAAAATAAATGTCATTGAGTCAAGCGATTGAATGGGAGAAATTTAAATTATCTAAATAATATAGCTGTCTTGCGTTCATCATGGCGACCAACTATTTTTATCATTCAAATAATCATTGTCAAACCGTCATCGTCAACAGAACTAGAATATGATTCGGTGAACAAACTGAGAGAGGGTTGTTTATTCAATAGTGCTGAACTAAATCAGGGTGATATAAGCCTGCAATGTATAAACAAGGGAATGGACACCGCTGTCGTGAGTGCGCAAGGTCAAGATGACGGACACGTGGAGGCGCGCACCTCGGTTTTGAAGGATTTGCTAAGCGAAGAGGCAAGGACAAAGAAAGATGGGGCATTAACAGGCAGGCGCGTGGAGGCCGCAACCGCGGTTTCGAACACTCGCAGGAGACCGGTTGCTGACCGCCCCCTCCCGCGCGCGGTCCCCATCGAGACCACTACTACGTGTGCGCATGAGTTGTACGCTAATGCAGTGACTGGCGTTATCGCCGTACCTGAGCCGCAAATAGTGAGTGAAAGTCGTGAATCGAGTGAAAACGTAGTGATTTCTAGTAATGTGGTAGGGAACAAAAATGATGAATGGATTGTTGTGACAAATAAAAAGAGGCTACGAAATAAGTTTTTTAGTAATACGGGAAGTGCTGCATATGACTGTAATATGAAGTTTAGGGCGGCGTGGACAAAGGTACCCCTTTACATTTCTAATATATGCAAGGAGACTAGTGATGAGGACATTATAAACTATATTCGTGATAAAACGCAAACAACTGTAACATTAGAAAAACTAACGTCAAAATTTGAACGTAGTTATAATGCATATAAGGTTTACGTTGATAAAAGCAAGTTATCATTGTTTTTGAATGATGCTTTCTGGCCAGAAGGTATACATTTTAGGCAATTTGTATTTGTTAGGAGTAAAGACAGAGTAAATACTGACTCGGGATCAATCAAAAGCAATCATAATGTTGCCTCAATGTAATTTAATAAATAAGTTTGTAACATTTAAGGCAGGCAGGCAGGCAGGCATAATAATCCGCCGGAGTTAGTTTGCCCCGTATCCGCGTGCACTCCGTACAAATTGTCAGCTAATATATTAAAATGTGGAAATAATTTAGGACACAAGTGAATTTAAGGTTGCTTACTGGAGTACTTTTGTCCGATTTTAACTGTGAAGGCTGTGTATTTAGCCACTTATTACTCTTTATTACACTCATGTACGTTGTATGGTTCACACTGCGTTCCATATAGTGCCGTAAGTCAGCCTTAAGTCCGATGTTACTACTTAAACTGCTATTATAATGCTATTATACTTCTAATGTACAGCCATAGTGAACTTAAGGCTGTCTAATTTGTGCCCAAACTGGTTCAATAAAAGCATTATAGCAAGCTATACAGCTCATGTACAACTGACATACACAGCTTGTAGAGTACATGTGAACGACTAGACATCTTATATAGAACCCCGAATGCTACTTGGGACGTGTCTCAATATTTAGTCGTAGGGCATGGCGACCTTCTTTGGGTTGATAAGGAACGGAGTGCATTTACCTACACTCCTATGATTGACTACGCCACATATTCCGCTATCGGAGGTATGGTTCAAATTTGTACTTTTTGTGAAGCTGTTAAATGGCAAAAAGAAACAAACGGTATGTGTTGTTCAGGTGGGAAAGTACATATTGAAATGTTACAAAATCCTCCAGAAATACTAAGATCACTGCTAATCGGTGACCATCCACAGTCAAAACATTTTTTGGACAACATCCGTTCTTACAATAATGCCTTTCAAATGACATCTTTTGGTGCGAAACAGATTTCAGAAGGCCCATTCATGCCAACATTTAAGGTGCAAGGCCAAGTTTACCACCTAATTGGTTCATTATTGCCTGAAAATGACCCCAAGTATCTTCAAATATATTTCGTATCTAATTATCAAGATCAGGCAAATATTAGAAACCAAAACTTTCCGCAATTGAATAATAATCTGATTTCATTGCTTCAAAATATGTTACATGAAGTAAATCCCTATGTACACAGTTTTAAATCTGCATTGCAATTTACATTCTAAGGGGAATTTTCGTGGTTTCTGGCAAAGTACCAAGAAAATAAACCCTAGGCCTTATCTTCCTGTGAGTATTGATGGAGTAAGTGACCATAAAGGCATTGCTGATGTCTTTAGGCATAATTTTTCTGTGAAATCGCCTTTGGGACCCCCGCCGCCGAGGCTTAGTACTGGGAGGCTAACTGGGAAGGTGGGTGTACAATTCAATGGTAAACAGGTAGCCAAAATCATTAAAGGGATGGTGAGGGGAAAATCCCCGGGGCACGACGGATTGAGCATTGAACATCTACAGCACGCTGGAATACATGCGCCTAGAGTTCTATCAATGTTCTATTCGTTGTGTGTGAGTCACTCTTACCTGCCACAGGACCTCATAAAAACCATTGTAGTGCCCATTGTTAAAAATAAGACCGGTGACCTTGCGGATAAAACTAACTATAGGCCCATCTCCCTGGCAACCGTTATTGCGAAGATACTGGACGGTTTACTTAACATACATTTAAACATAAAACTGCATGATAATCAGTTTGGTTTCAGACCGAAATTGTCCACTGAGAGTGCTATATTATGTTTAAAACACACCTTCAGATATTATACGAAACGAAAGACACCAGTTTACGCGTGTTTCCTCGACTTATCGAAGGCCTTTGACCTGGTGTCGTATGAGATCTTATGGAAGAAACTTGAGGATATTAAACTACCCCAAGAAGTAATATCAATCTTTAAGTTTTGGTATACGCACCAGATAAATAATGTCAGATGGGCGGGGGCAATGTCGGAGTCGTACAAACTTGACTGTGGCGTTAGGCAAGGCGGACTAACCTCGCCAACGTTGTTTAATTTATATATGGACTCGCTGATCGTCGCACTCAGTAGCCAACATGTAGGATGTCATGTTGATGGATTATGCGTCAATAATTTGAGCTACGCAGATGATATGGTGTTGCTGAGTGCGTCGATATGTGGCCTGAGAAAACTGATGCGTACGTGTGAGGAGTACGCTGATGTGCACGGTCTAAAATATAATGTAACAAAGAGTAAATACATGGTTTTTGAGGAAGCCGGCGCTAAATGTCCACAGAACCTACCACCTATTCGACTCAATGGTATTTCTCTAGAGAGAGTGAGTCAGTTCACTTATCTGGGTCATATAGTTACAGTCGACCTCAAGGACCATGCGGATATCGAACGGGAACGGAGGGCACTATCAAGGAGAGCCAATATGTTGGCCCGCAGGTTTGCTCGATGTTCCACAGATGTGAAGATCACGCTTTTCCGTGCATACTGCACGTCTTTGTATACGTGTAGTTTATGGGCAAAATACTCACAAAAGTCCTTTGGTTCCCTTCGTGTCCAATTTAACAATGCGTTTAGGGCGGTTTTGGGGTTGTCTCGTTTCTGTAGCGCATCAGGCATGTTTGCAGCAGCGAACACCGACTGCTTTAACAGTAACATGCGCAAAAGAGGTGCTGCCTTGGTGCGCACGGTTCGAGCCAGCTCCAATGCCGCTCTAGCAATGATAGCAAATAGAATGGACTGTCCCTACATACGGCATTGCTGTGAAAGACACAACCCGCAATGTCGAATGAAGAGATTATTTTAACTGAATTTTTTGACTTTCATTTTATGGTGACATGTAATTATAACTTTGTAGTAATGTAATTTTAATCGTACTTAATCAATTAATTGTCCATCTTTATTAATTAATGTACTTAATTTTGATTTCAATTTTATTTTTATTTTACTTAATTAATTCTACATTTCTATATTTTATTTTATTGGTAATTTTTTTTATTGTTTTATTTATTATAATATAAATGGCAAAATTGTTATATGTTATATTGTTATATGTGTCAATTTTAATTAATTTTCCGCTATTAAAAATTTAATTAAGGTCTATGATTGTCACAATATCAATTTTAAATATCGAGATTAAATATAATATCTCGTGGTCTGATCATTTTCCTATAGAGCTAACATGTGACATTAATACTCTTAAACCTAAAGCTAACCTTAAAAAGACTTGTCAAAACAGTGTTGTTTGGGGAAATAGGGATTTGCCGCAGATAAAACAATACAACCAATTATGTACGAGTAAGCTACGTGATGTAAATTTTCCCTCGGAATTTAGAAATTGTGCAGATGTATTTTGTAATAATTTAGAACATAGAAATATAATAGACAAAATGTATAATAATATAGTTAGTATATTAAGTGATGCAGCGTCAAACTGCTATAAGGGAAAAGTAAATAGTACTCAAAAGAAAAAGCTGTATGTAACTGGGTGGAACAAACATGTTAAAATGGCTCATGAAGACGCTCGACTTTGGTTTCATGAATGGGTTGCAAATGGAAAGCCCGCATCTGGTCCTCTTTTCGAAAATATGAGTAGGTCGCGTGCTACATTTAAATCTAAGCTTAAATGGTGTCAGAACAATCAGACGCAATTAAAAATGAACATTTTAGCGACACATCATACTGATAAGAACTTTGTTCAATTTTGGAAAGAAACCGGAAAACTGAGTCCGAAGCCGGGCGTTACAGTGAGCGTCGAGGGCAAGTGTGAGCCTGACCGGATTGCCAACCTGTTTAGGGAACACTTTCAGGTACGCAAGCCTTTGATTCCTGGAAGTAATGGAACCGAGCCGCTTGAGGCACGGGTCGGGGACAAGATTGTGCGGATTACATGTAAAGATGTCGCACAGGTGGTGAAAGGCATGAAAAGAGGAAAATCCCCTGGCCATGACTCATTAAGTATTGAACACTTGCAATATGCAGGACACCACTTGCCAAGAGTGCTCGCCATGCTTTTCACCTTCTGTGTTGGGCACTCATATCTGCCTGATGATTTGATGAGGACTGTGGTTGTCCCTATTATGAAGAATAAGACAGGAGACGCGACCAGTTTAAGTAACTACAGGCCTATATCGCTCGCAACTGTGATAGCTAAGATACTGGATAGTGTGATAGATAAACATTTAGATAAACATCTCAAACTACATGACGCCCAGTTTGGTTTTCGATCTGGGCTTTCCACTGAAACAGCAATAATGAATCTCAAACACACTATCCAGTATTACACTAGTAGAAACACACCAGTTTATGCTTGCTTCTTAGATTTTTTATTTATTTTATTTATTTAAATCAGGCATCAAGGCCCATAGCAAACACAATACATAAATATTATAACATTAAAAATCATATACTAATACATATTTTAAAATATAAACAACTTAAAAACTAATGCACACGAAGTGTCGGCGTCGTGTTACGCTGCGTGGTGTCGCGTAGCCATCCTCGGAACCTCCGATAGACGACACCCTTCGGCCAAAACTCTTCCTTAAGGAATGTGTCGATGTGATGAGTTGGAACTCGCACCATGAACGAATTGAAGTTCGTATTGTGACGCGAGTCCAACTTCGCCACCCTCAAGGTCCAGTTCGTCTTGGATCGAACATACTCCACGATCTGCTCCACCGTCGTGGTGTGATGTAGACGGGACACGTACAGCTGCGTCGTTGGTACTGCAGGACGCAGCAGGATGTTGGGTCCAGTTTGTGCGGTACCGCACTGATTCCTACAAGGTGGCCTCTTTTTTCTCCTTTCTACCTTAATGAAGCCATCCTTGTCGCACGTGTCCTTCTTAGGACCAGTCTGTGGCTGTGATGTGCCACGGGTTTGTTTACCCCCTTTTGCTTTGGCCCGCTTTGTTTGCGTCACAGCGGGCTTGTTGGTGGCTGCTACTGCTGCGTAGGCGCGTTTAGGGGTCGATGTTCCTACGCAAGGTTCGGCCGCAGGTGTTGACACAGCAGCAGCGGCGGCGGCGGGGCGGGGTGCATCCTCAGCGACATCGGCGATCGGTGACGCACTCGAATTCGCCGACTCGAAACTGATGACGGACGCATTTTGCGCCCCGCGACGAGTGTTCACATTCAATACATCTAATGACCCACTTAAAGAAACAGCGTTGCGCAACAGCGCCACTTCACCACGCAGGTCATTGATAGTAACCTGTGACGCTTCCATCTTGGACTTCATGTCTTCCAGGC
Organism: Helicoverpa assulta; assembly: GCA_963856015.1. Taxonomy (NCBI): domain Eukaryota; kingdom Metazoa; phylum Arthropoda; class Insecta; order Lepidoptera; family Noctuidae; genus Helicoverpa; species Helicoverpa assulta. The sequence goes on along the minus strand of CAWLCW010000001.1, from coordinate 15,424,681 downwards.
TTGCCTTAAGACACGTTATGTCTTTCAACAGCCTGGTGACGTCGACGTGATCAAACGTGACGGGAGGCAGCTTATGTAAGTCCTTCGCCACGAATTCAGGTACGTCATCAGGATCCGTCCTCTTCAGCAGGGAGATGATGTCCTGCAGGCTCTTGTCGCCACCGTCCCTTCGGCGGGATGGCATCTGCTCGAGTTGTCCGAGCGACTTGTAGAGCAGCAGCTTTGCACTGCAAACCTCGTCCTCTTTGTAGGCTGATCTGCAGATCTGCACGATGCTGACCTCATCCATGTAATCGATGGCATGATTAATGAATGCCAAAACTTCGTTGGCGATGAGCGGTTTAGAACTCATCGCGACTAAGACGGGCAGCGGCTATTGCCGCGCAAAACGCGAATATAATATTCGTACTGTGCAGCGAAAATGCGACCGTTCTCGAGCGCGCATCGCACTGCACTGGCGATTGCAACAACTAGGTCGAACGCCTTCGACTGATTTGTCGAAGGCGTTCGACCTAGTTGTTTATGATAAGCTGTGGCAGAAGTTATCAAGTGAGACGGAACTTCCCGATGAACTCACATCGCTTCTTAAATTTTGGTATGGCAATCAGGATAATAATGTCAGGTGGTCAGGGTCACTATCGGACACATATAGGTTGCAGTGTGGAGTGAGACAGGGTGGCCTGACTTCGCCTAAGCTCTTCAACCTGTATGTGGATCGACTGGTCCGTGAGCTCAGCAGTACACAGGTAGGCTGTTCAATTGATGGGGTTTTCGTTAACAATATAAGTTACGCTGACGATATGGTACTGCTGAGCCCATCGATCAGTGCCCTCAGGCGCCTAATAAAAGTGTGTGAGTGCTATGCGGAGGCCCATGGGCTCAGGTACAATACGAGTAAGAGCGAACTGATGATGTTCAAGTCCGGTACGAAGAGCTACGACACCGTGCCGAAAGTCACATTAAACGGAGGTGTTCTTAAGAGAGTGCCGCAGTTCAAATACCTGGGCCACTGGGTCACCGAGACCCTCACAGATGACGTGGATGTGGAGAGGGAACGCAGGGCGTAGTCAGTCAGAGCTAATATGTTAGCCCGTAGGTTTGCACGCTGCACTGCACAGGTTAAAATAACCTTATTTAAAGCGTACTGTCAGTCGTTTTATACGTGCAGCCTATGGGTGAAGTATACGCAGAAGACTTATAACGCCTTGCGTGTTCAATACAATAACGCATTCAGGATGTTGATGGGGTTGCCGCGCTTTTGTAGCGCATCATGCATGTTTGCGGACGCACGAGTGGATGGCTTTGCAGCAATACATCGCAAAAAAATTGCGTCGCTGATGCGCCGCTTGCGGGGCAGCCCCAACAATTTCCTGAAACTCATTGCGGGGAGAATGGACGCTGACAGCTCTTTCATGGAGTACTGGACACAACAGCATGTCAGGTGTTCATGATCTAGGATGATGTATTGTTAATTTTTGTGTTAATAATTGTGTATGTATGTATGTGTTAATAATTGTTTATGTATGTTTTATAATTGTTTATGTATGTATTAATAATTGTTTGTGTTAATATTGTATTAATGTATGGACTCTGTCTGAAATAAAAATAAATTATTATTATTATTAATATGGGTTATAATTACCTGAAATAAATGTATTTTTTTTTTTTTTTTATTAGAATCTATCTCCCCTGGACAAAGCAACAGTTATAAATTTGTGATTGATGCTGATAAACGGCCCGCTACCGAACATCGTGGCAGGTACAACGCTCCAGTAACAAATGAAGTTGCAGTGGTTTTGGCTAATCAAGAATGTGACCGACGTGACATAGTGTTACGTACACAAGATAATCGCCTGCAACGCATTTATGAAACACATCGATCTTATGATGCATTGCAGTACCCTCTAATTTATTGCCATGGTGATGATGGTTATAACTTTTCAATTCATTCAAGTCTCCGAGTCGTGGCTCAAGCCTTGACTCCCGACAGCGGCTTATTCTCTCCCAGGTTTCCAGCTGGTGAGAAATGACCGCACAGGTGGGGCCGGTGGTGGTGTTGCCATATATCTCCGCTCATACATTTCCTTTAAAATCGTAGATATGTCAGCGCAGCCACCTCCTCCCAACGCTGGGGAGCATCTTTTTCTGGAACTAACTATGTGCCACACTAAAGTTCTACTAGGAGTCTATTACTGTCCCTCACTACGCATTAACTTCTTTTCCTCTTTAGAACACATTTTAGAAAATTTTGTACTTACTTACAGTCATGTTATTATCATGGGTGATTTCAACACCTGTCTTCTTAAAAATGATTCTCGATCTGCATCTCTTAACTCTATCATTAATTCTAGCAATCTATCAATACTTCCTCTTAATGCAACACACCATTTCCCTCATTCTACCCCCTCTCTTCTTGATTTAATTTTTGTATCTTCTTTTGATCACGTCGCTAAGCATGGTCAGTGTTCGGCTGATGCATTTTCTTACCATGATCTTATCTATATTTCTTATAAAATTCGTCCTCCCAAAGCAAAGGCAAGAATTCTTCTGCAGCGCAATTTTAATAGCATGGATCTTGAAAACTTCGTGTGAACGCAGCTAACATGGACTGGACGTCTGTTGAGAATTCCGAGTCAGTCGACGAAAAAGTGGAAATATTTACTTCACGTCTAGTAGCTCTCTACGACATTCACGCTCCCATTCGCGCTGTTAAAGTAAGACACCTGCCATCACCATGGCTCACGAGAGAAATAAAGCAGATAATGGCGAGGAAGGTGTCTGCTAAGTCGAGGTACAAAGCTCGTTCTACTTCGGCAAATTGGGAGAAATTTGTAGAAGCACGAAATCGCTGCAACAAGGTGTGTAGAATTGCACAACGCCAACATTTTCATACGTCAGTTGAAAACGAGGATCCAGCTAAGGTCTGGAGATTTCTACGGTCAATGGGGATTGGAAAATCACGTACTGATAAAATTTCTCAAGATGTAAATATAAATTCACTGAATCAACATTTCTCATCTTCGTCCAACTTTGATAGGACAACCAAATCTAACACTTTAAGCCCCCAGTACACGTTGGCCTGTGTTGGGCCAAGCTTAGCAATGCACAAATGTAGGCCACGATCAAATGGTGTTTACACATTGGCGCATGGCTCATTGCTGCCTGGCAAACCACTTGCGATGGACGTCGAGGTAGTTACGGCTGCGGCTGTTTATTTGTATACTACACTACTATATTTATATTATACTGCACTACTACATTTATATTATACTACACTACTATATTTACTACTTTATTTATTGTTATACGCAACACAAAAGTGTACTATCCTCAGCGGTCGGTGACGAACTAAACATTGGCCGAATGTGTAAACACCACACGCCAAGCTGGGCGTGGCTTCCTTTGATGTGTGCCCAAAAAACCGACAACTCGCCGAATGCGCGCCAACCTTGACAAATGTCCGCCAACCTGCACCAATACCCCGTGTACACATTGGTGATGGCGTGTATTGGCCGCACTTGGGCCAACGTGTACTGGGGCCTTTAAACTATCTGTCTTGTCTTCCAACCCCTGACCATCCACCTTTTGTCTTTAATCAATTTGCTGCTTGTGATGTTAAGAAGAGCATTGTATCCATCACTTCTGATGCTGTTGGAAGTGACTGTGTCAGCCGTAAAATGATCCTCCCTATCCTGGACGAAATCCTTCCCGTCATCTGTCACATCCTTAACTATTCCATATTTAGTGGTGTCTTTCCTGATGCTTGGAAAGAGGCCCAAATTACCCCCTTACAAAAAAAAATCCAATCCCACATCCTTTTCCGAGTATCGCCCTATATCTATATTACCATTCCTATCTAAAGTCCTGGAACGTCTTATTCACAACCAGTTAAGTTCATTCCTTTCCAAGAATAGACTTCTTAATCCTTTCCAATCCGGTTTTCGTCCTGGTCACAGTACAGTAACAGCCTTGGTCAATATTACGGATGACATCAGGCTGGGCATGGAAAATGGGAAGTTAACGGTGCTGGCGCTGCTGGACTTCAGCAATGCCTTTAATACCGTTGATTTTGACATTTTGCTTGGTATTCTTCGCTCTCTTAACATATCTCCAACGGCCATTGATTGGTTTCATAGTTACCTGTACGGGCATCGGCAACGTATTCGCATTGAAGATAAATACTCTTCGTGGTGTGAAACAACAGCTGGTGTGCCGCAGGGTGGCGTTTTATCTCCATTACTGTTCGCAATTTTTATAAATTCCATCTCAAATAAACTGCTTTCCAACTACCACCTGTATGCAGATGATCTTCAAATATACTCGCAAGCCCAGTTAGGGGGACTGTCCGAGGCAATCGAAATAATAAATAAAGATCTTTTCGAAATAGCTGAGTGGAGCAGACGCTACGGGCTTCGAATCAACCCGTTAAAAACTCAGCTGATTATCATCGGTAGCTCTCGGATGGTTTCCAAAATTGACTGGTTTAATCTCCCTCAAGTCGTGTATGATAGTGTCCAAATACCCTATAGCAATAAGGTCAAGAACTTGGGCGTATACCTTGATAGCCGAATGTCCTGGGAGCCGCAGATTCAAGAAACCAGTCGAAGATTATTTGCATCTGCAGGATTCTTAAGACGGCTGCAAAATTTCCTACCCATTGCCACAAAAATTGCGCTTGCACAGTCTCTTCTTCTTGACTATGCTGATGCCAGTTATCTTGATCTCAGAGAGGACCAGCTAAATAAACTTGAGCGCCTTCAGAATGTTTGTATAAGATTCATATTTGGTTTACGCAAATATGATCATGTGTCAGAATTTCGTGTTAAGCTCAAGTGGCTTCCAATACGACTTCGCCGGAACGCTCATATACTCTCCTTGCTATATAGTATTCTTTTTCACCCTACGTCCCCCGCTTATCTCAACAGTCGTTTTGAGTTTGTTTGTGATACGCATTCAAGATCACTCAGGTCATCAGAAAATCTAAAACTGAAGATGCCAGTGCACTTTACGTCATTTTACGACAAATCGTTCGTTGTGCAGGCCACTCGTCTGTGGATTGCACTGCCAGTGGCAATAAGACGGGCGCAGTCGAGTGCAGTGTTCAAAAAAATGGTGAAGGATCACTATCTGGCTCATTGATTACTGTCGCTGTATTGTTATTCTTTTATCTTCATTTTTTCTACTATTATTACATGTATTTCATATATTTTATCGTTTACTAGCTGCCCGCCCCGGTTTCGCCCGTGGTACTTACATGTATTATACATACAAACCTTCCTTAAGAATCGCTCTATCCGCATCAAAATCCGTTGCGTAGTTTTAAAGATCTAAGCATACATACGGACATACAGCGAAAGCGACTTTGTTTTATACTATGTATTGATGGACTATTTATTTTCTATATCTTTAGTATTTATCGTATACTAGCTTTTGCCCGCGACTTCGTTCGCGTGGAATAGTGACTTCCGGCAGATTTTTGGTTTGACCAATAGATGGCGCTATATGTCCGGATTAAATTTTATTATTTTTATATTTTTTGTAATAAAAACTATCCTATATCCTTTCTCAAGTTCCATACTATGTCTGTACCAAATTTCACACAAATCGGTTCAGTAGTTTAGGCGTGAAGAAAAGACAGACAGACAGACGGACGGACAGAAAGACAGACAGACAGAGTTACTTTCACATTTATAATATAAGTTAGGATTAGGATTTATCAATTATATGTACACCCTAAACTACCCATTTTCAAACTATTCTCCAGATAAACTCCATCCAAAGGTTGTCTGGAAGAAATTGCTGATTAGCGATAAGACCGCCATTTGTACTCTTCTTTGTATTGTGATGTCCTGTGTTGTAAATTTTCTTTTTTCTTGGTGTACAATAAAGCATAATCTATCTATCTATCTATCTATATAGACTACTGCCAACCATCAAGCTGTCAATTCAATGACCAGTAGATATACACTACTGCCAACAATCAGGCTGTCAATTTAATGACCGTAGATACACACTACTGCACACTGCAAATCTGTCAATCTAATGACCAGTAGGTACACAGTACTGCCAACTGTCAAGCTGTCAATTTAATGACCAGTAGATATAGACTACTGCCAACTGTCAAGCTGTCAATTCAATGACCAGTAGATATAGACTACTGCCAACAATCAGGCTGTCAATTTAATGACCAGTAGATACTACTGCCAACTGCCAAGCTGTCAATCTAATGACCAGTAGATACACACTACTGCCAACTGCCAAGCTGTCAATCTAATGACCAGTAGATACACACTACTGCCAACTGCCAAGCTGTCAATCTAATGACCAGTAGATATACACTACTGCTAACCGTCAAGAATATGTCTTTATTTGCTTAGAATGCAGGCACTTACAAAATAGGATGGTAAACAACATAATAAGATCCGTGTACATGCCGGCTTGTTGGCATGCAAGCACAACAAATTATTGTACACAATTGATTATAAGGCAAATAGGTTATTGTATTGTATCCTCTAGGAAATCCCACCACTGCAAAAGTCGTCTTGACGACAATTCAACAACCAGCAACTTTGTATTGCTTCCAATAAATGCCTATTATTGAATAAACCTTGATGTAGGTTTAAGAATGAGTAAACTGATCACCAAGTAATGATTTTGTATTATAAATTACTCATTTGATAAATATTAACACCTGCAATTAATATTGCTACTTCCATTAGAATTGTGACAAGGTAAACTTAAACAAAGAATTACGTAAAAAGGTTAAAATTTGTTTGCAATTCGGGTGATACATAAACACACGATACATACATGAACATAAAAGTTATGTATACTTTGTCATTCTACCCTCTTCCCCTCCTTCTTTCCTTTTGCTCTTTTTTTTTTGGAAAATGATTGAATATATAAAATCGGTCAGAGATTACTTGTTGTCAAAGCTTATTTAGCATACATTAATTTGGTATAGACATACATTGGACAAATTATTTAGTATAACTTTGTATATCAAATATTTTTCTGGATTACAGAACTAATAGTTCAAAATTATAAAAATTAGAAAATAGGTAACTGTTGGTTCAAACACTCACGGTTTTATCCTCGTCGCCAATGTATTGTACGCTCACTTTATTATGTTAATCGACTCGCCAACGCACCACCACACAGGTCGACAGTCTGAGAACGACTGCCTCCCCACCGCTCGGTCCGGTATTTATAACCGAGTGACGTATGCGCACGAGGCGTCATAATAATGACATAACATATAGAATGATGCACATGTACCTGCATACACTACACTAACAAACTCAATTCGGACAATAACAAAATTACTAAATCTGACACGTTTACATTAATGGATCATGTTCAGGCTGCAACTCCTGTAGATCCATATTCTCTGTTTCTTCTGTTACCTCAGGCAACAACAAAAGCTCTTTAACATCTGGAAAAAAATCGAATTCTTTAGAGTTGCTGTATTTTGGGCGAATATGGGATAAATATGGGTCTGAACTAATCAAAAAATTATGGAGTAAGTCCTCGTTGGTCTGCAGGTCCTCACCGGACACGGTTGTTTCGGGAGGTACCTGCACCGAATCAGTCGTGAGGAGGCGCCCGGGTGTCACCATTGTGCGGACAGCCCCAAGGACACGGTGGACCACACAGTCCAGGTGTGCCCCGCATGGGAAGGGCACCGCCGGGTCCTCGTCGAGGCTTTGGGCGGCGGCGACCTCTCGCGTCCGGCCCTGGTTCAGGCCATGGTCCGGGGCGAGAGGGAATGGGATGCCGTCGCCTCCTTCTGCGAAGCGGTCATGCTCGAGAAGGAGGAGGCGGAACGCCAGAGAGTTCGCACCTCTCATCCCGGCCGCCGCGCTGGACCAGGTAGACACCACGGGCGCCGGGTGTCGCGAGATGACTCCCGGCCACCGTAGGCGTGGGTCTGTGGGCGGTGAGTTCGGGTGGCTCATCGTCCCTCTGTCTTTTTAGACGACAGACCCGTGTCGACGGCGCGCGTTGTTCCACACGCTCCTCAAAGAAATGTCAGCAACCCCAGCGGGGCCCAGCAGGGCCAAGGCCTGCCGGGGCTGCGGGTTGTTCGAAAGAGATACCGCGGCCCTGGTACATAAAAGGCCTATGACGGAACACGACGGTTTTTAGTCAGTAAGAGTCTGACACTCCCTCACCGCTGCTAACCCACAGCGGGAGGGGTCATTTGATGATTTTTGACGTCAGAAAAAAAAAAAAGTCCTCGTTGGTCTTCATCCTGTTAAATTTCCTTGTAAGATATTCACGAACTCTTCGAAATTCTTCATTTCTTGCTTCTCCCGCTTCTTCGGAAAGAATGCCAATTGGTAGGAGGTCAAAGTGATGACAAATGTCTGCACCGTGTATGAGTAGCTTGTGTACACTTGCGGGCATATAAAACCATGGGTATAAATGCACAAAGATCTCAGCTGTTTCTCTGCAATAAGTCCTGAATTTTTCAATATCTATGGCCAATATATATATCCTGATGAAATCGTTTGAAGAATAACCGCAAAATGCTTTAGTAGGCCTTTGTCAATTTTGGTTATTTCGGCAGATTTCTCATAATCTCTAAAAAACCTTCTGGCTGTGTTTCCGTCGTTTGTGGTTCCAAAGCCTTGCTTCACAAAATCCACAAGTATTCCCATTTGCTGTTTGAATTCTTCTTGTGTCAAATGTTTCTTCGCAGCTTTTAGTTGCTTGTTAGCACCTCGTGCAGTCCACAACTCAAAGTCCATGTTGTAAGATATGTGTAGAATACACTCCATACAACGAATCCACATATGAAGAGTAGAAAGTCCATATTTATAAACATCTTCTCGAACAGGTCTTGAAAATACTTCTGACAGCTTGTTCATCTCGGTCGGCTTTGCAAGGCAAATATTGCAGGCAGATGCAGACGAAGTATCCGTTATAATAGTGGCCACTTTTCCGTCGATCATTGTCATATGAAGCTCGTGACTAATCTCTAGCCTTGCCCATTTTGTAGAATCGATGTTTTTTATTTCTTCCTTCAATGCAGCTTCTTCTTGCTTGATGTATTCTGCTGTCTCTTTACAAAACTCAAACTTAATGGGCCTGCAATAATGTGTTGAAGAAGGTGCTGGGTTTTCCCATATGGTGCTATTATTAGAAACTAATTTAAGAGGGACAAGACTTGACATAAAAACCGATGAATCACTGAAGTCTACATTTTCAGTCCTTTGCTTGTAGGTGCTTTGTGAAGAAGCTCCATCGAAACCCCATTTGCTGATTAACTTCAATCCTTCAGTTGACGAATCAATCTGAGTACCGGTAATTTGAAGAATCTTCTGGACTGTCAGATCCAATAGGGCTTGAAGCTTCACTCTGGCTCCTCTCTCACTAATTTCTAAATCATGTGGATAGCATTTCTTTTTAGCTTCAAGGAGTTTGTGATACGATGGTAACACTGGAACCTCACAATCTAACAGCACTTTCCTTAAACACAAGTATTTCCATTTTGACAGGTTCAACGATGTATAAAGACCAAGAGCATGATCTTCGTCAAAAGTTTTTTTCCTATTTTTCTTAAACAATGTGGCTTGAACAATAGGAACACTATCAGGGTTCTTCGTTATATGGTCAATAACACAAGCTAAGTCATTCTTCTGGTCTATCTTAAGTCTTTCGACTAATGCAAAAGTAAGTTCTTCCGGCGAATAGTCCAAAAGAGACTCTGAACGTCTTTTCTTCTGTTTGTTGCTGCGGTCAACAAAAGGCTTCCTAATCTGAACTTCGGTAGATGTGCCCACAGTAATACTAGATGTCGACGGAATCACAGCTGCTGTAGTATCGATGTCAACTGAAGTGTTGTCTGACGAAATGGTTTCGATAACTTCATCTTGGCCTTGAAAAATCTCGGTTAAATTAACAGTAGTGCAATTTGGCCAACTAATATTTGATTGTAACCACGCAGCATGTCTATTTATGAAAGTCTTCTGATTTCTATAAGCACTTGCCCATCTGCGATTGATATTGCTGATGTAGTTCTTCAAAAAAGTCTTGATTATTTCTAAATCTTCTGAACATGTTTCAACTGGGATATGTAGAATAATAGTTTCATAGAGTCGTTCCCAATTTTTCAAGTCTCCAGCAACACGAAGGAATATAAAAATGTCCAAGTTTGTAACTTCACTTCAACTCACACAGCACGGATAATTAGGTATGTTGCTTCTTCAAGGGGTTGAGAAACAATTACCTTTAATTGTTTTTTTTTTTTTTTTGGTATGGCATCTCGCAGTTCAGCCTAGGAGGCCGTATACTGCTTAACCGGACTTTTCCCTGTGGATGCCTAGAATTTAAGGCCTCCAGCCAGGGGCGTAAACAACTTATAAAGTAAGCGACTGCGCTAAGGGTACCCCCTGTGAGGTCGGACCTCGGCTGAGGGCGTCGCTGGGGAGGCAGCAAAGGGACAGGCTGGATCATATGATCATTATTATTAAATGGGGAATTTAAAGCTACTGGCTCAGCTCGCGGGCTGGCTCGATGAGCAAGGGTCGGGAGGACAGAGAACGGGACGTCGCGGCGGACCTCGGCGGCGAGGTTTGTACGAACGCGGTTTGTGTTTGTGTAGGGTGCTAGTGAGTTTACTACTCTCTTGGAGGACAGTTATCTCATCGTCAGGTTCTAGACGGGCATGCCTAGGGCGGCGAATCCTACTGATGCGGGAGGGAGTATAATTACTGGCTGACACGATAAGTGAGTTAACGTGTTTCTCAGCGCGTTCGAAGTACCGTATGGCGGCACGCTTCATATACTGGCGGATGGTAGGGATTTTTAAGTCGAGATGAAGAATCTCATTTCTAACATAATAGGGAGCTCCTGTGATTTTCCGTAAAGCACGGTTTTGAAGGGCCTGCATTCTGTGAAGGCGGCGATGGCTTGCCTGTGCGAACACACGGCAAGCATACATCATGATGGGGCGTATGCACGATACGTAGAGGCGTAACTTGCATTTAAGAGATAATTTGCTCTTTGAATTGAGCAAGAAGTGCAATTTACCGTACACAAAGGCTGCTCTAGAGCGCACCTTATTTATGTGCTCGGCGAATGAGAGGCGCTGGTCTTAGATTACACCTAGATATTTGGCATGCTCCTTCCAAGGAATCGGCCTACCAAACATGGTGACTGACGGGGGCGTGGGAGGAAGCCTACGGCGAGGGCTCGAAAAGAGTATGGCCTGGCTTTTGTCGGGGTGGAGTTCGATTCTCCATAGCCTAGTCCAGACACTTAGGGTGTTGCAGTAGGCTTGGAGATGACTCACTATGGTGGCTGGGCTGCGGCCTGAGCAGTAGATTGCCGTGTCGTCGGCGAATAGGGCTAATTGAACATGCTTGTTCTTAGGAATATTGCTAGTGTATAGCGTGAAGAGGATGGGGGAGAGTGCCGAGCCTTGTGGGACGCCAGCTTTTATAGGGTGGGCTGAAGAAAGAGTGCCGTCTATGCGATAGCGAAAGGTGCGATTCGACAAAAAGTCTCGTAAGATGACGACGAGACGGTCTGGGACACCGAGTTGGTAAAGCTTGTAAATCAAGCCTTTGTGCCAGACTTTGTCGAATGCCTTTGCTATATCGAAGAGAATCGTACCGGTGAGTTGGCCACGTTGAAATCCGTGGCTCACACCTTCCACGATGCGGTGGACTTGTTGGACACAAGAGTGATGGGTTCGAAAACCAAACTGTTCTAATGGAATAAGACTCTTTGCGTCGACGTAATCTTTGAGACGCTTATAGATAAGTATCTCGTAGATCTTGCCGAACACATTGAGTAAACTGATAGGGCGATAGCTGGACGGGTCTGATTTTGGTTTACCGGGTTTGGGAATACCGATTACGGTTGCCTCTTTCCATGCCTGTGGGAACAGGTTATGGGTCATGGCGCAATTGAAGATCGCGGTCATGAGCATTACGAGGGAAGTGGGTAGGATTTTGAACACTTTATTGGTTATTCTATCTGGGCCCGGAGCTTTGCGGGGTATAAGACGTTTGATGATCTCTGCCACTTCGTCTGGAGTGACGGGAGGCAAGGGATCGTCGGGGTCTTCTTGCGGTGGTAGGGAGGATCTGCGTTCGACTTCGGCTTCGACCTTTAATAGGTGAGCCGGGTCGACCGGTTGGGTACTAGGCGAGCATTGAGCCTCGAGGCTGTCGGCCAGACATTCCGCTTTTTCATCGTCCTCGAAGGCGAGGGATTTGTCGGGGCGTTTGATCGGCGGGGTGGAAGCTACTTCATCGGATTTGAGTTTCCTTTGAAGCTGCCAGAAGGCTTGATGAGTCGGCTCGAGTTCGCTCAGCGTCTTGTCCCAGCGCGTTTGACGCATCTCAGCAAGGCGTTCCTTTACAGCACGCTGTAAGTTACGCATGTGAGACTTGTTAGCGTCGCAGGGAAAAGTACTGTAGGCATGGACAGCCGCGTTCTTCTCGGTCACCAGAGCACGCACGTCATCCGGGAGCTTGAAGCGATGAAAGCTCGTCGCTTCAACTCTACGTGAACACTTGTCCACGGTGGATTGTACGTGCTCGGTGAACGAGCCGATTGCGCCCGTCATGTCAGCGACTGAGTTGATCTCATCGGGAATTGATTCTAACTGGGCGGAGGAGGATTTCAAGCTTTCGCTTAGCATTCTCCAGTCCGTGACAATCTGGGTGGGAGGAGGGCGATCCGGGTCGAGTGGGCCTGAGCGCGAGGCTAGTTCCACAAGAACCGGTCGGTGGTCGGAGGTGAGCTCGTGTAGTACCTCGATCGAATGTAAACGTAAGTTTACGTTCTTCAAGAGCGCCACATCGAGAACGTCGGGACGGTGGTCGACTATATTAGGAAAGTGAGTGGGATGCATCGGAGCGATGACATCGAAGTTGAGGGATTCACACTGATTGAATAGCAACCTGCCTCTTGGAGAAGTAGTGTTGCTATTCCAGGCGGGATGTTTGGCGTTTAGATCGCCTGCTATTATTACAGAGTCGCTCAGGCCTAGTAAGGCTCTGAGATCGTTCGTGTCGATCGGATCGTAGGACTGAAAGGAGGAGGACGTGGGAGGGCAGTAGGCCGATACGAGAGTGATCGACTGGTGATGGGACATGGCTAGTCGACAGATCGAGGCTTCAATGCAGCTCAAGTCGGGGGGAGTGATCTCTACACAATGTAGCGATCTTTTATAATAGATAAGCGTGCCGCCTTTGTTGCGTGTGGTCCTGTCATTTCTAATTAACTTGTAGTTAGCTATATTAGGGCAGCGTACGCGCGGCTTTAGGAAGGTCTCTTGTACGAGAAGAATATCTATCTTATGGGATTGTAGGAAGGCGGAAATCTCGTCGCGTTGGCCGAGAATACCGTTGGCAGTATAATAGCCAAGCCTAAGGGAATGGGGTTTAATTTTGGATGTATTATCCATTTCTATTTTCTAAAGTGAGGCAGGTTTTGAACTGCCTGGGCGACGTCTGAATACTCCTGCATAACGGAGTAGAGTTTGATAAGGTCGCCATTGCTGGCGACTATCTCCCTCGAAAGTTGTTGAGCTCTGTCGCTCGTGAATACACTGAACGTGCTCAGTATAACGTTCATAGAACTGAGCGCTGATACTGGGCTAGAAGAGGGCGCGATCGCTTGCGCTTGCGCGGGCTTGGCGGCTATAGGAGCCGCGGAGGGCGCGGAGGGCGCGGAGGGAAGGGCGGGAGGGACGCGAGGTAAGCTCGCGGGCGCCGCGGTGGAATTATTCACCGCGGCGGGAGTTGGCTGGGGCTGAGTTGGCCTCAGGGTTGGAAAGACTCTCTGATGGTTGAGAGGGTTCCATGGGGAGGGCCGTTGTGGGCTGAGACGCTCGGGAAGTTGAGCGGTAGGTAGCCTCGCTGATGGGCTTTCCCTTAACTGGCGGGCGTTTGCACGCTTGGCCAGCTTGGGAGACGTTTTTGGGGCCTTTGGGCAGCCGCGGTAGTTGGCGGGATGGCCTGAGGTGCCGCAGAGTACACAGCTCGGAGGCTCGGTGCACAGAGTGCGGTCCTTGGGTCGCGGGCAGTCGGAGGTGCCGTGTTGGCCTAGGCATTTCACGCACCTAGGCTGGGCGAAACAGTTGCGCTGTGAGTGACCCCACAGTTGGCAACGGTGGCATTGGGATACAATGCCAGATCTATTTGGCTTCTCGATTGAGATGCCGGTTAAATTGCACACCGATTTGATGTTAAAAATCGGGTGGATTTTAGAAGGTGACGGCTCGCATACTACGAGCACCATGTCGAAAGCGTGGCCGCTGCGGGCGCGGTGCATCCTATGGACTTGCGTCGCAGGGATGTTTTTTGACTTAAGGTCACTTAAAATGTCATCCGAAGGGATTTCCTTCGGAATACGGGTAATGACGACCCGGAGAGGTTTTTCCTCAGGGAGGGAGTATGTGTGGAACGAAATGTTCCTCGCTCTTAGCGATTTAGTTATCTCCCTATAGTCGTCTGACGTAGGGAGGACGATTTTTATACCGTTGCCGGTATTGGAGGCCGATCTGTAGTTGATCTTACGATCAACACACATCTTGGACACTTCGGTCCATTTCGCCTTGTCCTGTAAGTATACAGGCGGCGGAGGTTTGTTTTTCGGCCCACTTTTGGGCTTAGCGGCACCTTGGGAGGAAGCGACCTGCGAGGTCGAGGGTGACTGGGCGGGGGATGCTGTAGACACAGCGGGCGGGCTAGGGAGAGGGGATGCGACAAGGGCGATGGTTTTCCGCGCCTTGTCATTATTTTTATTCTTTTTCCTCTTACCTCCTTGTACGACGGTGAAGTCGTCTTCGGAGGAAGAGGAGTCAGAGGGCTTTTGGAGGATTGAGCATCCTCTGGGACGGGTGAGGCAGAGCGGGAGGACGAGGTGTCCATGCATTCGGCGTCGACGTTTGACGCAGGTGCACTCGCCTGAGTTATTTCCATTGTCTGTGAGACAATGGGATTAGGAACAATGGTCGACGGTGTGGAGTGCAGCTGGGCATCGACCATTGTATTGGGGATTACCGTTTCCGCTAATGCGGCGGTTTTCCCCAAAGAGACAATTATAGGCTCAACAATGGGGCGCGACACAGCTGCGCCGGCCTCCTTTGTTGAGCCGTTATCGGTAAGACAATAGCGCGCTAGGCGCGGGTCCTTGATATCAAGGTTACTAATCATGTCGCCATATTTGGCGATAATGTCTTGGTCCTTGAGGAGGACCTCGAAGAGGAATTTAATAACTCCAGTAGTCATTTTCCCGTGAGGGAAGAGGGCTACCGAGCTAAGAGAGGTGGGGCCTAATTATGAAACCTAAAAAACCTATCTCCTATCTCCCCGGGTGGATGGGCCCGGGGATGTGTAACCCTCCCTGCCGGGTATAGGCAGGGAGGTGAGTACCTATTGGTGAGCCCTAAGCTTGTAAACCGTTCGCCAGTCTTATTATGCGAACGGGCCCTAGCCAGTCTAGTGCGAAGGGTATAGAGATACCCAACCGACACCAGGTGAGTAGCTGTGAAAGCAAACCAGATGCAAGGCACGACTAGGAGATCCCCCAAAGCCGAAATCCGAGCTCCCGTCCAATTGACTGCCTTGCCCTGAAGGGGTTCGGCGGGTGTGATTGGGTCAACACCCTCTCGGCTTCGTTGGCACCGTAAGGTTTCAACCGAGAACCACGAAACTGTGGCTTTTACCCAGAAGGGGTCAAGTGAATTTACTTGACACAAACGTTTTAGAAACAGGATAATCGTCCGCCGCTTTGAAAAAAGCAGCTTTAGATTGATATATTTGTAGTCGGCAGAGCGACTACGGTGAGCGTTACGTCGGGCGTAACAAAGACAAAAGTCGTAAACGGGCGAGCGCAGAGCGACACGTCCGTACACGACGAGAGTCAGAAGCGGAGTCATCACCTTTAATTGTTTCATGCACAGGTATTTATAACAAACACACACGCGCAAGTAGTGACGGACAAAACTAGAACCGCAGCCAATCAGCGTCGTCGATATCTCCGGTGGTGGGGGTAAATTACTATTTTATCACAGGAGTCGTTTTAGTCAGTTACAAATAGGCAACGAATCAGCACGTGTCTTTAATTACATAACTAAAGTTGAAGACTTTTATTTCTATTTTTTTAATATAATAAAATAAAAAAAATACTTGCCAAATGCTTGAATGCGGACCGTTTTAATTCTTATATAATAAAAAAAATGATATTTTAAACTACACACACTCTACACAAAAGTATACTGTCATTTCGCCAGTTGAGTAGTATATTGCACATTTGCACATTGCACCACATTGTAGCAGGTGGTGGGGGAAAAGAAAAAAGACGGAGGGCGGCCAAGGCGGCCAGAAAGAAGGCCCAAAGGCAGCGGCGCAAGGAGCGAGCCGCCGCGGCGCAGCTCCGCGCCCCCAAGACCGCGGCTGTAGTAGTTACACTACAGCCGGACGCGGCCAAGAGGGGCGTGTCGTACCGCGACGTACTCGCTCAAGCTAAGGAGGCGGTGAACCTGCAGGAGCTAGGTATCACCGAGGGCCTCCGGCTCAGGGTGACCGCAACGGGCGCCCGAATGCTGGAGGTCCCAGGAGCGGCCAGTGGGCCCGCCGCAGACGCTCTAGCCGAGAGGCTCAGGGCGTCCATAAGTGCGGACGATGCCCGAGTCTCCAGGCCCTACAAGTGCGCGGATCTGCGCATCATGGGCCTGGACGACTCAGTTACTGCGGAGGAGGTGGTGGCCGCCGTCGCTAGGACGGGTGGGTGCTCCGCCGACGAAGTCAAGGCGGGCACCATACGTCCCGACTTCAGGGGCACGTGCACCGTCACGGTGAGCTGCCCCGTGGTGGCGGCCAAGACCATAGTCGACGGCCGTAGGTTACTGGTTGGTTGGGTGTCGGCACAGGTCAAGTTGCTGGACCCTAGACCCCTGAGGTGCTTCCGATGCCACGTCGGGCATCATGTAGGTGTTCGTTGCACCTCGGAGGTCGACCGCAGCACCCTCTGCTTCTGCTGCGGTCAGCCCGGACACAAGGCCGTGGCTTGTAGCGCCGCGCCGCACTGCACTGCATGCGCGGCTGCTGGCAAGCCGGCCGAACACCGGGCAGGGAGCAAGTCCTGTGCCCCACCCGCCAAGACCAAGGGTAAGGGCAAGGGCCGGCCGTCCGTCGCCGCCACCGCCACCACCTCCGCAGTGGCCACCACCGCAGCTCCTGCGGCCGCCGCCGCCTCCAACGCTGCCGCCGCTGTCGACGCCGTCGCCACTGCTGCTGTCGCAGCGCCTGAAGAGGAGGAAGACGTGATGGAGTGCTAGTCTGGCTCCATTACGCTTCCTCCAGGCGAACATCAACCACTGCGCCCGTGCCCAGGATCTGTTGCTCCAAAGCATGGCGCAGTGGTCGATCAACATCGCCGTGGTCGCTGAGCCGTACTTTGTCCTTCCCAGGGATGACTGGGTTAAGGACCTTAGCGGCTCAGTGACCATCATATCGTCGGCCGCCGCTGGTACTCCTTCCCTCGAAGGGGTAAAGAGTGGAAGGGGTTGCGTCGCAGCACGGTTCGGGGAGATAGTCGTCGTGGGGGTGTACTTCTCCCCGAGCCGAACTCTCGCCGAGTTCCACAACTCCCTCCTGGAGTTGTCCGTCGTCGTCGGAAGTTATTCCCTCCCTGTGCTAGTGTTAGGGGACTTCAACGCCAAGAACTTGGCCTGGGGTTCCCGACGCACAGATGCACGGGGTAGGATGGTGGAGGACTGGGCGCTGGAAGCAGGCCTGGTCGTCCTCAATCGGGGTTCTGTCCCCACGTGTGTACGGATGCGGGGCGAGTCAGTGGTGGACATCTCGTTCGCCAGCCCCGCTCTGTTACCGCGTGTCCTTGACTGGCGCGTTGAGGAGAGGGTGGAGACCTACTCCGATCACTGGTACATCCGGTTTGACGTCTCCGCCCAGAACCCTAGCGCGCCGGTCCTGCAGACCCCGAGTGGTCCACGTTGGGCGCTGAAACATCTTGACCGGGAGCTTCTCCTGGAAGCCTCAGTCGTGCGGGCCTGGGTGTCATCACCGGACAGGCCCGCTGACATCAACGACGAGGTGGAGTGGTTCCGGGAGACCATGTCCGACATCTGTGACATGGCCATGCCCCGAGTCTTACCAGGACGCGCCCGACGCCAGGTGTACTGGTGGTGTAAGGACGGGAGTAGCTTGTTAAAGGAAAGATGTTTATTGTTCGATAATACGTTTAATACTGTCCTATAATTATTGAGTACATTCCTTATATTAGACTTACCACTACATCACATGCCCTTCCAAAAGGAAAAAAAAATAAAAATTACATTTTTTTTTTTTTTTAAGTAATACATTATAAAATTGTATAACATAATAATATGTATTATCAAGGATCCCATTAAAATATTATAAGATTATAATAATTAACATAGTTACCTACATGACAAAAGTATATATTTTAGTTATAAATCATATGGAATTATAAAAATAGTGTACTTAAGTATCTACCCATTACATGTAACAATACACTTACTCTTACATCTAAGACGATACCAATTACATCATAACATGTTATATTTGGTCATGTACAGTCAGAGTAAAAAGTCTTACGTCAAAAGTATAATAATAAACAATTATTGATTATAAAGTCTTGTCCCATTAGTATTTAGTATATTTGTACAATATGACAGATCCTTCCAGCCGATTACTAAAGTTTAGATTGTTGCTCGAGGAATATGACTATAAGGTAGTATATGTGAAAGGCTGTAACAATGTAGCTGCAGATGCATTGTCGCGGATAGAGGTGAACAGTGATGAATTAAAGATGATGAATGAACATATTGTGTCAGTCCTTACAAGGGCCCAAAAGAAAAAACTGGAACCTTGTGATAATGCCTCGGTGATTAATATTCCTACTAACGATTGGTCTGATCACCCAAGAGTTGTAGAAATACTTAAGTTACCGAAGTATTACACGGAATTGTTATTTGTAAATGAGGAAGAATGGAAGAAAGTGAAGGATGTATGTTTAGAAAAAGGTGATTTTGCATACTCGTCGTCTCATCATATAGTATATGTAAAGCTCTTTACCCAATCGCAGCGTACACGAGCTGTCTCTGTGAGGGAACTAGAGTCATTTTGTATGAATCTAAAAATAGATACGATTTATATAGTGAGAGACGATGACAACATTCAAATAATAAAAGAGCTAGCTCATCGTATTAATAAATTGCCTAAGTGGTCCGGACCCCGCTTATGCGTTATAAAAGGCGTTAAAAAGATTATTGACAATGATACAAAGAGAGTGATTTTAAATGATTACCACATCCTTCCTACTAGTGGACATGCAGGAATAAGACGTATGATGAATAATATTCGTAAAAAATACTTTTGGACTGGAATGGAACACGATGTTACAAATTTTGTTAAAAAGTGTAATAATTGTCAAAGGTTTAAATATTTAAATAACGTTAAAGAACCCATGGTCATAACAGACTGTGGTACTTCAGCTTTTGATAAGGTGTATTTAGATTTGGTAGGTCCTTTGATACGTGATAATAATTATAGCTACATCTTAACGCTCCAGTGCGATCTAACTAAGTACGTCGAAGCATATCCGATTGCAACTAAAGATGCGCGCACAGTTGCTACGTGTTTGGTAAACAATTTTATACTTAGGTATGGTATTCCACGTACAATTGTCACAGACAGGGGCACAGAATTTATCAACTCTACAATGGAACAGGTATGTAAAATTTTGAACATTACACATTTAAAGTCTACAGCTTTTCATCACGAAACTTTAGGTTCATTGGAAAATAGTCACAAGCATTTAACTTTTTATCTTAGGATGCAAATAAATAGTCAAACTCAGGAATGGAGCTCATGGTTGCCATACTGGTGCTTCTCTTATAACTAGAGATGTAAAGTGACCGTCACGTTATATGTGACCGATTAATCTGACCGAGCATATTGGACATTTATCCAATTTGACCGGTCACTTATTGTCATTTATTGTCAGCAACGTCAGAATCGTTTTTTTTGTATATAAATAGAATTTATTAGAAATAAACGTTTTTTCTTTCTTTATTTTATAAAACTACGGAAGTTTTAGAATCATCGAAGCTAACCAAATGTCATTCATCGATCTTTAAGATAAGATTTCGCCCGGCGAGAGATGTCGTGCGGTGTTCCGCAGGGGTCGGTTCTGGGGCGGCTCTTGTGGAACATCGGCTACGATTAGGTGCTGCGCGCCGACCTCCCTAGCGGCGTCAGCGTGGTCTGCTACGCTGACGACACGCTGGTTCTGGCACAAGGGAGGTCGCACCAGGAGGCGGGCGATATAATGACGCGCGGGATTGCGACGATCATCGAGAGGATCTAGCTGCTGGGCCTGGAGGTGACCTTGCACAAATCCGAGGCCATGTGCTTTCATGGGCTTCGGAACGCGCCACCTTCAGGCTCCCAAGTCACGGTGGGGGGTGGGGGTTCCCATCGGCGTCGAGAGGGCGATGAAGTACCTAGGACTCGTCCTCGACAGCCGACAACTTCGTTGAGCATTTCCGACGTTTGGGCCCCAAACTGGAGAAGGCGAAGGAAGGTGCTGCCTTCAAACGGCTCCTGCCCAATCTGGGAGGCCCAAAGGCTCTCTGCCGTAAACTCTACGCGGGGGTCATGCGGTCCATGGCCCTTTACGGGGCCCCGGTATGGGCACGTTCGGTACGGCCGCGGGCTGTACACTACCTAAACGTGCCCCAAAAGGTGATGGCTAATCCGGGGGTACGATCTCCCGCGAAGCAGCTGGCCTACTTGCTGGACTGCCACCGTGGGATCTGGAGGCGAGAGTCTTCTTGCGCCTGTACGACTGGCGCGAGGAGACACTGCGCCGGGGGAAACTCCGCTGCCGCGGCAAGTTGTCGCGCAGCGGGCGACTGTCGCAACCCAGTGCAGGGCACGCCACCATCGTGGCGGTAAGTCCCCTCTTTGAGGAGTGGCTCGGGAGGAGTCATGGCGCCCTCACGTACCGCATGACGCAGGTCCTCACCGGACACGGTTGTTTCGGGAGGTACCTGCACCGAATCGGTCGTGAGGAGGCGCGCGGGTGTCACCACTGTGCGGACAGCGCCGAGGACACGGTGGACCACACAGTCCAGGTGTGCCCCGCATGGGAAGGGCACCGCCGGGTCCTCGTCGAGGCTTTAGGCGGCGGCGACCTTTCGCGTCCGGCCCTGATCCAGGCCCTGGTCCGGGGCGAGAGGGAATGGGATGCCGTCGCCTCCTTCTGCGAAGCAATCATGCTCGAGAAGGAGGAGGCGGAACGCCAGAGAGTTCGCACCTCTCATCCCAGCCGCCGTGCTGGACCAGGTAGACACCACGGGCGCCGGGTGTCGCGAGATGACTCCCGGCCACCGTAGGTGTGGGTCTATGGGCGGTGAGTTTGGGTGGCTCATCGTCCCTCTGTCTACTTAGACGACAGACCCGTGTCGACGGCGCGCGTTGCTCCACGCGCTCCTCAAAGAGATGTCAGCAACCCCAGAGGTGCCCAGTTGGGCCAAGGCCTGCCGGGGCTGCGGGTTGTTCGAAAGAGTTACCGCGGCTCTGGTACATAAAAGGCCTACGACGGAACACGACGGTTTTTAGTCAGTAAGAGTCTGACACTCCCTCACCGCTGCTAACCCACAGCGGGAGGGGTCATTTGATGATTTTTAACGTCGATAAAAAAAAAAAAAAGATTTCGCTGACACTCTATGATTAATGATTTGTCAGTATACATCAATAAAAATAAATACGTACTCGAGAGTCTTTCTTTTTAAAAGGTTATATATGCACTATGTTGGTTTAGAAAGGCAATAGGTATTATTTCACATGTTTTTAATTTGCTTGAGACGAAAATAATAACTGTACCAAGTAAAAAATACTTATTTAATATACCTGACCAGTCTGACAATAAATGTCCAATGTGACCGGTCATTTAATATTAAATGACGGTCACTTATCGTATGTGACCGTCAGTTTACAACACTACTTATAACACATCTGTACACTCGAGCACGAAATTCACACCGTACGAATTGGTATTTGGTAAACAATGTAATGTACCCAGTAATATCACTAACAATGTAGATCCAATTTACAACTTTGATAATTATGCAATAGAACTTAAATATCGGTTACAAAAATCACACGCAGAGGCAAAAGACAATTTATTAAACTGCAAACTATTAAGAAAAATTAAATATGATAATAGTGTGAATCCAATTACTTATAACACTGGAGATTTTATCTTAGTTAAAAATGAAAATTGTAATAAACTTGACCCATTGTATGTAGGCCCATTTCCTGTTGTCAAGGATATAGCACCAAATGTTATTATTTCAGTGGATGGAAAGGAAAAATGTATACATAAAAACAGGACAAGACTTTATAATCAATAATTGTTTATTATTATACTTTTGACGTAAGACTTTTTACTCTGACTGTACATGACCAAATATAACATGTTATGATGTAATTGGTATCGTCTTAGATGTAAGAGTAAGTGTATTGTTACATGTAATGGGTAGATACTTAAGTACACTATTTTTATAATTCCATATGATTTATAACTAAAATATATACTTTTGTCATGTAGGTAACTATGTTAATTATTATAATCTTATAATATTTTAATGGGATCCTTGATAATACATATTATTATGTTATACAATTTTATAATGTATTACTTAAAAAAAAAAAAAAATGTAATTTTTATTTTTTTTTCCTTTTGGAAGGGCATGTGATGTAGTGGTAAGTCTAATATAAGGAATGTACTCAATAATTATAGGACAGTATTAAACCTGATCCAGGGCGTCCTTACATGGCGATTTAACATGTACGCATTTCTACCACGACTACCACGAGTATACCCATTATTGCCACGATTTCGAGGTCTGAAGCTACGTCCGCGTCCCCTAAAAGTCTGTGTATAACCTCTGTTGTTACTTATTCGTGAATATGACCTAAACGTCGGCTGGTTCCAGGTGTCTTGGCTATATCTATGGTTTTGCATACGTACGTTATATGTTCCTCGTCCTCTTTGGCGATGTTGGCTGCTGAAGATTGTCTCCATGGATGAGCTGGGGCCTTGTTGCGAACATTCTTCGTCTTTGGCCGCTCTTATAGCGTCCTTAAGCGCAGAATAATTCCTGGCCGCTAATACAGTGCTCAATCGACTGTTTCTCAAGCCTTCGGTAAATCGTTGTATAGCCAATTTCTCATTAATAGGTCTTAAAACATCAAAAGTATTAGAATTACCATCGGCTTGCGAAATAGTTAATTTTACAAATAAATCTTCAAGCTTCTTACCGAACTCCTCGATGTTTTGAGAACCTTGCCTGGCCTTCACCATCTCCAGCTGCAGCGCCGTGGCTGATTGCTTTGCCAGTAAATGGGTTTTCATGTCTGCAATTAGTTCTGTACAAGTTTTATAGTTAGTCCCTACGCGCAACTTTGCACTTTCCGATAAGCGGGTTTTTAGTATAAAGGATATTAAAAGTTGCTCATGTTCTTTCTTTAAATTCTGACAATAAAACTCTGCACAATCAATTAACTTTTTAGTAACCTCCTCGTCTCCTGTCATTATGGGAAGAAGGGAAGAAGCGGTTTTGATGTCAAACTCAGCCATGGTGCTTATTTCCTGTTTACTGGATAAACAAATGTTTTTAATTCTTTGATAAAAGGCTTCTATTTCCTCGCATAAAACTAAAATTGACTCGAATTCCTCCTGCTTAAAATGACCTTTATCAATACTAACGTTTATCTTATCTCGGCACAATAAATATTTATCGTATAAATCTTTAGCATCAGAATATTTTTGCCGTAACAATGTTTGAGTCCTTTTTACTAAGCTCAACTTTACTAAGTTTTCTTTAATAGTTTTTAATTTTGCGTGTATATCTTGTATATCAGACATTTAATAAAATCTTACAATGCTAAAAGTAATAATAAAATAAGTACCAAATATGAAATATCCTAGACGTAGCCTTGTATACTGAAAACACATATTTTTATTCACTTTCACTTGCTTACGCACTTCACAATATTCACTGTGCACTACCACTCCATTTCACCTTCTGCTAAACTCCGCCGCTTGGATCCTTGCTCCGCGGTTCACGCCTGGCTCCAGAGCGTCTGAACGCGCTCCGTGCTATCTCCTCCCGCATCCAATTTTTGTGGCACCGTTTGTACAGCTTGTATATAGCCACTAGGCCTCCAAGTATCATAAGAAGAAGAATTATGCCCAAAATTATATTTGTTACGCTTTGATTTTGATGTAACTGTGCGACATCAGCCACGTTTGTTCCACCTGCAGCGTTCTGAGCAAGTACAACTTCTTCCTTACTCGTACTTCCGCCCATTTTTGAAAATTAAAGGCTCCGACTTTTGAATACACACGTCGTGCAAGATCACCGTCAAATCTCGAACCTCACGTTCCATTGTACCGAAATTGTTATTGAGCCCGACACCGAACCTTAAATGGCAGGGTCGCCATGTAAGGACGGGAGTAGCTTGTTAAAGGAAAGATGTTTATTGTTCGATAATACGTTTAATACTGTCCTATAATTATTGAGTACATTCCTTATATTAGACTTACCACTACATCACAGTGGTCTTGCGAGATCGCGGCCCTTCGAGAGGCGTGCGTCGCTGCGAGGCACCTGTACACCAGACACCGCAGGCTACGCATCCGCCCTCCGGATGCAGAGGCCAGGGAAGCAGAGCTGTACGAGGGATACAGAGCTGCGAAGACCGCCCTCCAATTGGCCATCATACAGGCCAAGGAGGTGGCCAATGCGGAGTTGCTGGGGTCTCTGGACAGAGATCCGTGGGGGCGCCCTTACAAAATGGTGCGGGGCAAGCTCCGCCCATGGGCCCCCCCGCTGACCCAGAGTCTTCGGCCTCAGCTAGTGGAGGAGGTGGTGAGCGCTCTGTTCCCTTCGCGCGGGGAACACTCTCCCCCGCCCATGTCTCTGCAACCCGCGGTGTCAACTACGGACCACACTTCCGACGACGACGATGTCCCCGAGGTGACTGGGGTGGACCTGAGAGTAAAGCTTTTAATGAGTTCTTTGCGGATATACCTGTAACCACGACTCGCTCCTTAAATTCATCCTCGACAGACGCTGAACAGCTTATGCGTGCTAGTGTGCCTCAATGTAATTCTTTGTTTAGTTTTGAACACGTTACTCCAATTGATGTACTAAATGTTTTTAAAACTCTTAAATTAAAAAATACGGGTGATTTTTGGGATATTTCCATCAAGCTGTTAGGTAATATAATTGACGTTATTGCTCCCTACCTTGCGATTACATTCAACAAGTGCATTGACACTGGTGTTTTTCCTGACCTCATGAAACACAGTAAAGTCATACCTCTATTTAAATCAGGAAATAAGACGGACATTACTAATTTCAGACCTATTTCCATCTTACCTGCGTTTAGTAAAATTTTTGAAAAGTTGATACTCAAGCAGCTGCTACGATATTTCAATGTAAATAGCCTCCTTCATACTGAACAATATGGCTTTACAAAAGGTCGTTCAACCACTGATGCTGGTGTTGCCCTTTTAAAACACATTTATAATGCATGGGAAAATTCTCAAAATGCTATTGGGGTCTTCTGTGACCTTTCCAAAGCTTTTGATTGCGTCCATCACGATACACTTTTACGCAAATTACGCTGTTACGGAGTCCAAAACGGAGCTCTAAACGTAATAGAATCGTATCTCCAACATAGATTGCAATGTGTAGATGTAAATGGTGCTAAATCATCGGGCCTTCCAGTTCAGCTAGGTGTGCCACAAGGCTCAATATTAGGTCCATTCTTATTCTTAGTGTACATTAATGATTTACCTTACCACCTCAAAAATATCTGCGATGTTGTATTATTTGCAGATGACACATCTCTTATCTTCAATGTTGACAGGAATAGAGAGCAATTTGACGACGTAAACAGTGCACTCTCAACAGTTACGCACTGGTTTACAACAAACAATTTAGTACTAAATGCTAAAAA
The DNA here is from genome assembly GCA_963856015.1 of Helicoverpa assulta. Classification (NCBI taxonomy): domain Eukaryota; kingdom Metazoa; phylum Arthropoda; class Insecta; order Lepidoptera; family Noctuidae; genus Helicoverpa; species Helicoverpa assulta. The sequence goes on along the minus strand of CAWLCW010000001.1, from coordinate 15,398,633 downwards.
AACAAAATGCATTAAGTTAACTTTGCCTAATGTAAAAAACCTAGGTCCTAATGTTATCCTAAACAACGAGGTTCTTCAAACCGTTGCATCTACCGTGTTTTTGGGTATAACAGTTGATGAGGCGTGTAAATAGCCTCATCATGGAAAAATAATAAAAAATTAATTAATTTAATTGGGAGAAATTTAAAAGGTTGAATGAAGAAAGAAAAGAGAAATGCGGGAGCGGTGATTTCAAATCTTGAAAATCGAATGCGGGGAAAACAATATGGCGGTGAAACCTAATTCGTATTTCAATTAAATCCCTGCTGATGATATTCCGTTAGACACCAATACCCACTACAACTATTTGCAGCAATAAAGCCCACGTACCTTGTGAATCCAGGGACCTCACTTAGAACCAGCGAGATGTGAAGATGCCTCGTTCCAGGGCGCGTGGTCGCGGTAAGGGCTGCCGGCCGGCGAGCTAAATCTAGGTTCATCCACCGGTGGACTGGTTAAAACTCGTGAAATCAGCACTGCACTATAAGTCCGCAATGTCTTCTAGCAGCAGGTTCAATTATTACACGAGAATCTTCAGGAAATCACATATAGGGAAATAATGACGCGGAGCGGTGTGTATTCGACACAATGGCGGCGGGAGAAGTACTACGTGCGTCCTTGGCGGTGGCCAGACGCAACTGCTGGCTCGATGCGAGCATCTTCTAGAACACTCGATACGAACCAATGGGCGCTGCGGTAGCTAGTATTGTCGTTCGGATATCATCATCAGAGACTCAATTGGGTTATTATAAATATGAAAATAATCGAAAAAAAGTTTTAAGTTGCGGGAAAAATAACTTATATTTAATTTATTATTAAATAAATATTTGCATTGAAAAAAGACATTGACGCTTCACCATGCTCCCCGCCTTGGAAGGACGCAAGTTCTTTCAAAGGGAAAGGTGAAAATTATAAAGATCTACTAACGTAAGTCATGATCAGCGTAAGTCTTATGACTGAACGCGGAGAAGAAATGAAAATATTTAAAAGAGACTAATCCTAATCCTTAAACTATGAGTATTCGTTAACTTAAATTTTATTGCGTTGGGATAGGATATAGTTTCGTGACGGAGCGTTTAAAATTACCGAACTTCGTCCTCACCATTGCAACGCGAATGACATTGTCGGCACCTTTATAAACCTCAGTTATAACTCCTAATGGCCAACTCAATGGAGGAGAATTATCCTGTCCCACGAGCACGACAGTTCCTACTTCTACGGGCTTGGCCGCGGTTGCCCACTTTTGCCTAACTTGCAGCGTATGCAGGTACTCTAAGTGCCATTTCTTCCAGAAAGATTGGACCATACTATCTAACAACTGTTTACGTTGGGAAAGATTTAAGCGCTGACCAGACAAATCGGCTGCCGGCAAGTACTGCAATGGGGTGGACATCAAAAAATGAGCGGGAGTTATAACTTCCGGATGCGGATCAGACGACAACACGCTCAGAGGGCGTGAGTTCATAATGCACTCTATTTGAATGAGTACAGTCTGTAACTCTTCATAAGTAAGAAGTTGATCTCCAATCACACGATATAGATGCGTTTTTAATGTTTTTATGTTCGCTTCCCACATGCCGCCAAAATGTGGGGAGCGTGGTGGAATCATCTTCCACTTAATGCGGCGGGTTAATAACTCGTTTAAAAGAGATGAATTGAGGTTTGACTTCATTAAGAAATTATAAAGTTCGTCTAGTTGGGCTTTAGCACCAACGAAGTTGGTAGCGTTATCCGAATAAAGACACGATACTGGCCCTCGACGTGAGATAAAACGTTTAAATGCGGCTAAAAAGGCGTCGGTAGTAAGTTCAGAGACTAACTCTACATGTACCGCTTTGGTTACCAAACACACAAACAAACAGACGTAAGCCTTCTGAGCGTGCTGACCTCTGCGACGAGTGAGAGTTATGCGGATGGGACCAGCATAATCCACCCCAGTATGGACAAATGCCTTTGATTCCGAGACACGGTATTCAGGAAGGTCCGCCATCACTGGAGTAGGATGCGTCGGACTAACCCTAAAGCATGTGTTGCATTGTCTTAACTTAGACCTAATGACAGTCCTGGCATCTAGTATCCAAAATCGCTGCCGTAAAATAGACATAAGTAGCCCTGGTCCAGTGTGACAATTCATCACATGGTAATGATGAATTATCAGATCTACAATCGGATCATGTTTAGGAAGTAAAAAAGGATGCTTGGCATCATAAGGAAGGTATGACTTGGAAGTCTTGCCCCAATGCGTAATATACCTTCTTCATCGAAGAAGACAGACAAACTTCTAAGTTTCTTGGGTAAAAGTTTACCACATTTAATGAGCTTAATGTCATCTGCGAAATGGACAGATTGCACGGCTCGGATTATAACCTTTTCCGCGGCTGCCAACCCCTGTGGTGACCGAGGTTCACAATGAACCTTTGGTCTAGCGAATTTAAGTATATACGGACTGTCCGAGGCCAGCTGTCGCACAGTGCGCATAGCTATGAAAGGACTCGACTTAAGTCCGAAAGGTAAGCGGTTAAAAGCGTATGTTAACAAATGTTCGTTCTCATTGAATCGAAACAAGATGCGTAGGTATTTACGCTGCGCAACAGGTACGCAGATTCGTAAATACATCTGTCTAATATCAGAATTTATAGCGATAGGAAATAATCTAAAATTGATTAAAAGAAGAAACAAATCAGTTTGTAAATTTGGACCAATATGGAGTACATCATTTAAAGATAAACCAGTATGCGTCCTAGCGCTCGCATCCAATACAATGCGCGGCATCGGTTTGTCTGGCCGAACGACAGCGTGATGAGGGATGTAGTACCCGTCATCCGAAATGTCTGACTCATCGACTTGACTTAAGTATCCATTATCTATGTACTCTTGGATCACTGCGTTATAGTTTTCCCTCAACGTCGGTGATTGGCGGAGTTTTTTCTCCAGCGCAACCAGTCGACGGTACGCGGCGGTGCGGGAGTTACCTAACTCAGCGGGATCCTTACTGAAAGGTAACGCGACAGTGTACCGGCCCGAATCGTCACGTGACACGGTCGAGGAAAAAATATTCTCACATTCGGTTTCCTCAGGAGATAAAAAGCGTTTACCTTCAACCTCTTCCATTTCCCAGAACCTTTGTAATAAATTATCAAGGGCTAACGTTGTGTAAGAAAAGCTAGGTAGCTTTAAATTATCTTTACTATGCGGAAAATCACCCATAAGGACATACCCGAATGTCGTTAACAATGCGGGAGGCGCATGTGAACCTAAGTCTACCCTATTCCCCAAATAAATATACGGAAACAGTTGAGCGCCTAACACTATGTCAATATCGCCTGGAATATTCCAGCTTAAATCAGCGAGCGGTAGCGAGTGGGAGTCCACTGAAGAATCCCACTTAATATGGTGCGAAGGTAGCTGGTCCGTAATGCACTCAACTACTAACGCGCGAATATTATATTTTTGATGCGGGTCTACGCGAGACTCGATTTCTAAGTTCACATAACCTATTATCGGCCGCGATACAGAACCAACACCTTTGACAAAAGAATTACTCAAAGGAATTATTATTAAATTGAGTTTTCTACAACAAGCGGTGGTTATTAAATTACTTTGCGAGCCATTGTCAATTAAACACCTAACTATTGTTTTATAACCCGACCTATTATTACTAGCTCGCGCGTAAACCTGCGCGGTTGATAACAGAATTGTCGACTCAGCCTTCGTATCAGCTGCTAATAACGCGGCCGTATTATGATTCGGAAATGTTTTAGTAACATCACCCGAGCCACACACGGTTACCGGCGCGGGAATATCGACCTTATCGCTATAAGAATAAGAGCAAGACACAGCGGCGTGAGTCGGCGCAAGCGAAGACGCCGCGCGGGGCGAGGGGTGCGCGGAAGGCGCGACGGACAGTGGCGCCGCCAGAGCAGGCGCGCCGACTACATTGCAATTCATCGATCTAATATCAGCAGTTTGCAGCGGGGGATTATTATTTTTATCAAAATGTAATAAAGTATGATGACGTTTTTTACATACTTTACAAACCGAGGTCGACTTGCATTTACTCAAACCGTGCGAAGTGCTCAGACAATTTGCACATCCATCTTTGGATTTAATAAACTCAAACCTAGCTCTAGGAGTTAACGTGGATTGAAACTTCGCGCAGTTATACAAATTAACATGAGCGTTATCATTACAATACGCGCAACTCGAGACCGAAGTCGCTGTAGGAGCAGAACAATTAATCGATTCACTCACAACAAACGATTTCGTTTGCGTACGAGGATCGCGAGATGCGGAACCATGCGGTTTATTATAGTTATTTTTCGCGTTCGCATTCAAATGAGATAAATTCAAGCGAGCTAATATTTTTGCCTGATCCTGAACAAAGCTAATTAACAATTTAGTTGTAGGTATTTCAATATCTCGAATGGAAAGTTCAAACGATTGACCAGTCTGTGAATCAATTTTTCTCATAGCGCAATGCAAGAGAATAAAATCAGCAAGATCCGGAATACCCAGTTGTTTCAGGGCAGAAATACTTGCATTAAATGTTTCAATGAAGGAATCGAGACTATCTGCGTTATAAGAACAACATTTTAAATCAAATATATTATTCAAATAGTGTGTACCCAATGTGCGTTTATCCTGGTATTTACTAACTAAGCTGTTCCATAAGAACTGGTAGGTATCCCCCGTAGGTACGATACCGGCTGTAACCTTCAACGCGTTATGTGTAAGTTTACCTACTAAGTACTGCACACGCTGCGAGTCAGTCAGCTGATCGTTGTCGTGAATATTTGACTTAAGAGCGTGTACGTCAACCGCGCGCCATTTGGCCTAAAAAGGTACTTTTCAAACCACTGTTTCTCATTAACTACTTATCTTATAACTATGTTAATTTTTAATAACGCAAGGTAATTTCACTGTCTATATAGTTAATTGAACATAAATTTCAATTTGTGTAGTTTAAATACTTAAAACCCCTATAACGTAACAGATGTTTTATAAAATTCCCGTTCAGCGTCTATTTCGAAGCTTAAATTCATGTGAAAACAGTGGCAAATCTAATCATATTTATTTTTTTACTCATAGACGAAATCCCCATGCCTATAGTTAATTGAAAACATTTTTTGATTTAGGTCTCTATCTTTCAGAAAAAAATATTTTAATAATGTGAAAAATTGTGAATTTCAAATGCTTTTTTTACCTACCTATCTTACTTAATTTAATATAAGAATTATTTACTATAGTAATATAACTCTTTCTTTAAAACATAAACTTTATATTATATTTTAATCTCTCGTTTTTATTTTTTTATAAATTATTTAAAAACTACTATAAAACGCTGCACGCGAGTCAACTCAAACCAGACCGCCGCAAGGCTTCACAGAGAGAGGACGTGTCGCTCCGTCACATCGCGTAGGGTGAATAACCTCTGCCGTGGATACCGAGAATAGAGTACATTTCAAGCGCGACCAACAAATCTTGATACATTACTATTTTATTTAAAGCTCAATTTTGAAGCATATTTTTTTTTATCGATTGAGTTGAAATTTTGTTTGAATGTTCAGTTTTAATGACAATGTATGATTCTATATCCAATATGGCGGTATACCCAAGATGGAGAAAAAAAATGTTTTTAATGCATTCCTACGATATGGGTATCAAATGAAAGGGCTTGCTATGAATAGGCTTAGGCTAGAAAGGCCTTAGGCTAGAAATCACTTATTGCAGATGTCTGTTACCAATCGAGCTATAATTTTATTTATAACTAGCTTTTGCCCGCGACTTCGTTCGCGTGGGATAGTGGCATCCGGCAGATTTTTGGTTTGAACAATAGATGGCGCTGTATGTCCGGAATAAATTGTATTTTTTATTTTTACTTTTTGTAAAAAAAACTATCCTATGTCCTTCTCCTGGCTCTAAACTACCTCCCTGCCAATTTTCAGCTAAATCGGTTCAGCTGTTCTTGAGTTATAAGTGGAGTAACTAACACGACTTTCTTTTATATACATAGATGTAATAAAAACTATCCTATGTCCTTCTCCTGGCTCTAAACTACCTCCCTGCCAATTTTCAGCTAAATCGGTTCAGCTGTTCTTGAGTTATAAGTGGAGTAACTAACACGACTTTCTTTTATACATATAGATTTAGTAGGTACTCTTAACCAACAACATATTTATTTGAATAAAGATTAATATTATTATGTTGATACAACTTAAACAAATTATTTCGACCAAATTAGGTATCATAAAAACGGTTTTTGTGAGTTAATCTTAAAAGATAGACATACACTGTCGCGGACTGTTTTTTAGATCATTAAAAGAGCTATTATTCTTTAATACATATTTTTTGTGTATCTTGAACCGTTTTCACGGCGCACGCAACGGAAGGCTTCAAAGATGAAATAATTTCTCCCGTTTTTTACACATTTACCACTATATCTTTGCTCCTATTGGTCGTAGCGTGATGTTATATAGCCTATAGCCTTCCTCGATAACTGGACTATCCAACACAAAAAGAATTATTCAATTCGAACCAGTAGTTTCGGAGATTATCGCGTTCAAACAAACAAACAAACAAACAAACAAACAAACAAACTCTTCCGCTTTATAATATTAGTATAGATATAGATATGTTCATTTTGGATGTACCCAAATTTTTACTTTTGATCCCGAATAACTTTTGAAGCATATAGGATAGATAACTTAAAACTTTATTTGCAATGGTAAACCCAAGCTCTTCACCAACATTTGGCTTTCCGGCAATTGTTGTTATTTGACCACAATTTTTCGGTCTGGATGGACTGGACCATTCATATAAACAATCAATTTTTCAAGTCAGTCCAGGTGCCTTTGAGAAATCGAGAACAATCAAATTGAGAACAATCACAAAACAATCTAATTGAAACCTCCTCCTTTTTTGAAATCGGTTAAAATACAGAAACTTTGCATTGCCATTAATCATCAGTCGACTATTTAGTACTGTTGAAAATTTTATGTAATATACAGAAAGTCCTCAAAACCAAGGTTTTCATAGGTGCCCGATTTTTTTGCAAAAGATATATGTATTAACGACTTATTTTCATGCTTTTATATTTTAGTCATCCATAGACTTACCTACACTATTTTCTCGCTATTAACTAATTACTATTACTAAATAATATATTTTTTGTTCTACCAATTTCACTCGAAAGGATCAAAATGGTTTGTGTGACTATACGTGAAGTATGATAGGCACGCACACAGCCGCGAGTGGTCGCGACGCTAGTGTGCTCGATTTTTTGCGTTGAATTACCTAAAGTTGACATCGCGCGGCGAGCGTACACGCTCTTAAACGACTCGTAGAAAACAGGCCAATTCTCTGGTTTCCCATCGAAAGAAGGCAGTGCGATCGGGGGCAACTTTATTTTTAGCGGTTCAAAAAGCGTTTTCGAATTACTACTATGTGATAACGGAGATTGACTACTATTGACTTTATTTCTAATACGCTTGATGTGGATAAACAAATCTTCAAAGGATTCTAAAGAAGCATAGTCGGGACTCGAACCAGGTTTCAAATTCATGTTTATTTGGTTAATTCGATCGACATAAGATTCGAATTTGTCTCGAATGTCGTCAATAGTTTCCGATTCAGTCATAAAACTTTCATTCTTTCTCGAATCGAACGACGAAATATTTTTTGATAAATCATATAATCGATTAATACGTTTGAATAATAATCCTTTCTTCTCATGAAGGATCGTTAGTAAATCTTCCGGTTTTAGTTGTTTGTCAGTCATTTCGTGAAGCTAATCTTCAAAAACAGTATAAAGAAATGCGGTAAACAAGTTACCTACAAGGCGGTTTGCAATAGTAAAACTATCTGTAGGTATTAGAATAAAAATGACTCATACGCACAAAACCGAAATGATATGTAACTACCTCCTATTGTAGGTATGTATTTGTTACAAAAACTAAATTATAAATAAACAAAGAATGAACTTTACCAATTAATACGTAACACGTTCTATTCTGTGAGACAAATTGACAGATTTACCAAATACTTACGTAAAATCTATTGTCAAATATGTTCATACTTATTAAAGCGGAGCGATTTGTAGGCAGGTATAATTCACCAAAGTTTACGTAAATTACCTATACCTATTGTGCAATGTTACTTTATGATTTTCACCAATTATTACGTAAAAATCTAACTAATAGCGGTTCAATATCCGGTTTCGAAGGACCAAAAACTATGATGAGGCGTGTACATAGCCTCATCATGGAAAAATAATAAAAAATTAATTAATTTAATTGGGAGAAATTTAAAAGGTTGAATGAAGAAAGAAAAGAGAAATGCGGGAGCGGTGATTTCAAATCTTGAAAATCGAATGCGGGGAAAACAATATGGCGGTGAAACCTAAATCGTATTTCAATTAAATCCCTGCTGATGATATTCCGTTAGACACCAATACCCACTACAACTATTTGCAGCAATAAAGCCCACGTACCTTGTGAATCCAGGGACCTCACTTAGAACCAGCGAGATGTGAAGATGCCTCGTTCCAGGGCGCGTGGTCGCGGTAAGGGCTGCCGGCCGGCGAGCTAAATCTAGGTTCATCCACCGGTGGACTGGTTAAAACTCGTGAAATCAGCACTGCACTATAAGTCCGCAATGTCTTCTAGCAGCAGGTTCAATTATTACACGAGAATCTTCAGGAAATCACATATAGGGAAATAATGACGCGGAGCGGTGTGTATTCGACACAATGGCGGCGGGAGAAGTACTACGTGCGTCCTTGGCGGTGGCCAGACGCAACTGCTGGCTCGATGCGAGCATCTTCTAGAACACTCGATACGAACCAATGGGCGCTGCGGTAGCTAGTATTGTCGTTCGGATATCATCATCAGAGACTCAATTGGGTTATTATAAATATGAAAATAATCGAAAAAAAGTTTTAAGTTGCGGGAAAAATAACTTATATTTAATTTATTATTAAATAAATATTTGCATTGAAAAAAGACATTGACGCTTCACCAACAGTTGATACAAAACTTCAGTGGGGTTCACATATTTCTAGCCTCGCGGGAAGGCTTAGTTCTGCTGCCTATGCCGTCAGAAAAGTTAGACAGTTCACTGACGTCGACACTGCGCGATTAGTGTATTTCAGCTATTTTCACTGCGTCATGTCCTACGGTATTTTGTTGTGGGGCAAAGCCGCTGATATAGAGAATATATTTATTATACAAAAACGTGCTATTCGTGCAATATACAAGTTAGGTACCAGAACTTCCCTCAGAGAGTTGTTTAAAGAAATTGGTATTCTCACTGTAGCATCACAGTTCATCTTTGCCAACATTATGTATATTAGACAGAACCTACATTTATATACCAAAAAAAGTGAAGTCCATAGCATTAATACTAGAAATAAGCATAAACTGTGTGTACCCTATCACCGGCTTCATAAAGTGCATGACACATTTCTGGGTTTAGGTATTCGTTTTTATAATAAGCTTCCTTTGACCTTACGAGAACTGCCGTTTAATAAATTCAAAGAACAAATTAAGGCTGTTCTTATAAAAAAGGCATATTACACCATCAATGATTATTTGAATGATAAAAATAGTTGGTCGCCATGATGAACGCAAGACAGCTATACTAGCTATATTATTTAGATAATTTAAGTTTCTCCGATTCAATCTCTTGACTCAATGACATTTATTTTATTTTTATTTATTATTTTTTAATGTTTATACATTATTGACAAGATACATTCTTTGTATTAATTTTCTGTTTTGGATTTTAGTAAATAATACTACTTAGCGGGAACTGATAATTTAATCTTGATATTGAGTTGTGTAGCAGTGAGTACGTCATGCTCCCTTAGACGGCACTGCTTGCGGTAGCGTCGGCGGTCGGGTTGCCCTCCCTCCCTCAAAAATGTGCGAGGGGGGCGATGGCTGATCCTCGCGTTATGCTCGTGAACGGGTGCTGCTTGTGGTGCCAGGTCGTCTTACTGACTACATTTAGTTTATTTAGTACATTTATCATTAGTTTTTTTTTTTGTTTTTATTTGTAAACTCTTTTTATTTTACATATGTTCTGGCTGAGCGGTCTAATTTACTAATTTATTAGTTTACAAAAGAATAGCACATGTAGGTGGGCACTCCCTGATATTCTATTAAGTGTAAATAATTGGAGGCTATAATTTTCTGTTCATCAAACATATTCAATGCTTGAGTTAGTTAAGGTATGTAGGGTGAGTGCTAGCTAGCATGTGGTGTATAAATTATTTTTACTGTATTGTCCTCTATTGAAATATACAAATTAAATTGTATACAAATGTACATATCAAACAATGTTTAAGGTTCTTCTAACCTAACAGACAGACATGTGTTGCTGGGGAGTTTGTTGCGCCACTTCTTCTTCCCAGCAAAAACACATAGGAAGTGGTGAAGGGTGGGCGTTTTGGGGGCTGTCTTTTGTAAATTTATTTTTTGACGTTCGAAAAGTGCTGTTTTGCAGCCAGGTTTGAATAAATGACTTTTGATTTTGATTGATTTTGATTTTTGATTTTGAGTGGTGGTGGCTAGGCTGAAAGCCAAAAACACCGCCCCAGGGCCTGACGGCCTGCCTGGCAAGGCCTGGGTCCTGGCCCTTGAGGCTGTCGGGCCTCGACTTAGGGGGCTTCTCAGCGCATGCTTGGAGAGGGGCCAGTTCCCACTTCGTTGGAAGACAGGGAAACTGGTCCTCATTCGGAAGCCGGGACGCCCTGCGGACTCTCCGTCCGCATACCGGCCCATCGTGTTGCTCGACGAGGTGGGCAAGCTCTTTGAGCGAGTTGTCGCACACCGCCTCGTCGCGCACCTTGGGGGGATAGGGCCGGACCTTGCGGACCACCAGTTCGGATTCCGCAAGGGGCGCTCAACGGTGGACGCCATCATGCGCGTGAGAGCTCTCACGACGGGGGATGCTGTGTCCCGGGGGGGGGTCGTCTTGGCGGTGTCTCTTGACATCGCCAACGCCTTCAACACCCTTCCCTGGAGTTGCATCAGGGAGGCACTCCGGTATCACCGGGTGCCGACCTACCTTCGTCGCGTGGTCGAGGCCTATCTGTCGGATAGGTCCATCATTTAACCTGGTCACAACGGGGAATGGAACCGGCGAGAGATGTCGTGCGGTGTTCCGCAGGGGTCGGTTCTGGGGCCGCTCTTGTGGAACATCGGCTACGACTGGGTGCTGCGCGCCGACCTCCCTAGCGGCGTCAGCGTGGTCTGCTACGCTGACGACACGCTGGTTCTGGCACAAGGGAGGTCGCACCAGGAGGCGGCCGACTTAATGACGCGCGGGGTTGCGACAGTCATCGAGAGGATCCAGCTGCTGGGACTGGAGGTGGCCTTGCACAAATCCGAGGCCATGTGCTTTCATGGGCTTCGGAACGCGCCACCTTCAGGCTCCCAAGTCACGGTAGGGGGGGGTTACCATCGGCGTCGAGAGGGCGATGAAATACCTGGGACTCGTCCTCGACAGCCGGTGGAACTTCGTCGAGCATTTCCGACGTTTGGGCCCCAAACTGGAGAAGGCAGGTGCTGCATTCAAGCGGCTCCTGCCCAACCTGGGAGGCCCAAACGCCCCCTGCCGTAAACTCTACGCGGGGGTCATGCGGTCCATGGCCCTTTACGGGGCCCCGGTATGGGCACGTTCGGTACGGCCGCGGGCTGTACACTACCTGAACGTGCCCCAAAGGGTGATAGCCATTAGGCTAATCCGGGGGTACCGCACGATCTCCCGCGAAGCAGCTGGCCTACTTGCTGGACTGCTACCGTGGGATCTGGAGGCGAGGGTCTTCTTGCGCCTGTACGACTGGCGCGAGGAGGCTCAGCGCCGGGGGGAAACTCCGCTACCGCGGCAAGTTGTCGCGCAGCGGGCGGAGCTCCGGCGCAATCTCATGGTGGCCTGGAGGGAGCGACTATCGCAACCCAGTGCAGGGCACGCCACCATCGTGGCGGTAAGTCCCCTCTTTGAGGAGTGGCTCGGGAGGAGTCATGGCGCCCTCACGTACCGCATGACGCAGGTCCTCACCGGACACGGTTGTTTCGGGAGGTACCTGCACCGAATCGGTCGTGAGGAGGCGCCCGGGTGTCACCATTGTGCGGACAGCCCCGAGGACACGGTCGACCACACAGTCCAGGTGTGCCCCGCATGGGAGGGGCACCGCCGGGTCCTCGTCGAGGCTTTGGGTGGCGGCGACCTCTCTCGTCCGGCCCTGGTTCAGGCCATGGTCCGGGGCGAGAGGGAATGGGATGCCGTCGCCTCCTTCTGCGAAGCAGTCATGCTCGAGAAGGAGGAGGCGGAACGCCAGAGAGTTCGCACCTATCATCCCGGCCGCCGCGCTGGACCAGGTAGACACCATGGGCGCCGGGTGTCGCGAGATGACTCCCGGCCACCGTAGGCGTGGGTCTATGGTTAGGTACAATATAGGTCTTACAATACAATTATGTTTCTCATATCTCGCCTCATATAAGCATGCAAATTTTATAGGTATGAAATGGCATAATTCTCAATTACTCAAAAATGGTAAGTTACTCAGTTACTTACAATATTAAAAAAGAAAAAACTAACACATACAAAATGATAAACTAAAACATACAAATAGTCAAAATTTAAAATTTAAAAAGAATATAAAATTATAAAATAAAATAATACTAAACCTTTACAAAATGTCAACAACTAAATCAATGCAACATGTCAAAAAACTAAGACAATAAAAAAAAAATCTGTTTAATTCAATAAAATATCATCCTCCGAGCCTTTTTCCCAACTATGTTGGGGTCGGCTTCCAGTCTAACCGGATTCAGCTGAGTACCAGTGCTTTACAAGGAGCGACTGCCTATCTGACCTCCTCAACCCAGTTACCCGGGCAACCCGATACCCCTTGGTTAGACTGGTGTCAGACTTACTGGCTTCTGACTACCCGTAACGACTGCCAAAGATGTTCAATGATAGCCGGGACCTACAGTTTAACGTGCCATCCGAAACACAGTCATTGGTGTCTAAGATATACTTAGAAAGTACATACAAACTTAGAAAAGTTGCATTGGTACTTGCCTGACCTGGAATCGAACCCGCGTCCTCATACTTGAGAGGTTGGTTCTTTGCCCACTAGGCCATGAATTCAATAAAATATACCTAGCAATTATTAAAAGTGCTTTTTTTTATTTATGTTATAATTTAGAAAATCATTTACCGTATAGAAACATTTATCCATTAGCCACTTTTATAGTTCTTTATGGAAAAGATTCGTCGGCAATTCTCTCATTCGCTTAGGTAGCCCATTAAATATTTTAATAGCCATAAATTTTGCGTTTTTTTTGGAAAAATGTTGTCCTTTACCTAGGCATTGTTAATTTACTTGGATCCCTACATATTTTGCCTATCTTGTATTCATTTTCGCTATCTGCCTTACTAAATAGAGCAGGGTGTTTTTTTACAAATACGCCAATCTCAAATATATGTTACAGCCATAGTAATTAAATAAATATTATACATAATCACTGGTTATTGTATATAACACTCAAATTGACTTGACAATGTGATAAATTAATCACTTTATCTGGATATTATTCATATTAGCTAGTCAATGTTAGCCAAAGTAATAAATATGGTATAACTAACTTACTACTGCCTAATTCTTAAAAACGGTTTAAGTTATTGTCGACTTTTTTTATGATAAGTCATCAAATGATGAAGTCGTGGTGGCCTAGTAGGTAAAGGATCAACCTCTCAAGTATGAGGGCGCAGGTTCGATCCCAGGTCAGGCAAGTACCAATGCAACTTTTCTAAGTTTGTATGTACTTTCTAAGTAAATCTTAGACACCATTGACTGTGTTTCGGATGGCACGTTAAACTGTAGGTCCCGGCTATCATTGAACATCCTTGGCAGTCGTTACGGGTAGTCAGAAGCCTGTACGTCTGACACCAAGGGGTATCTAGTTGCCCAGGTAACTGGGTTGAGGAGGTCAGATAGGCAGTCGCTTCTTGTAAAGCACTGGTACTTAGCTGAATCCGGTTAGACTGGAAGCCGACCCCAACATGGTTGGGAAAAAGGCTCGGAGGATGATGATCATCAAATGATTCCTCCCGGTGTGGGTTAGCAGCGTGAAGGAGTGTCAGACTGTTAGTGACTTAAACCCAATGGGGTTTGCTGAATCTCTTCATGGAGTGCGTGGAAGAACGCCGAACGGCCGCCGAGACGGGCCCGTGTCTTCTAAGAGACGGAAGGACGATGAGCCACCCAAAAGTCATCGCCCACAGACCCACGCCTACGGTGGTCGGGAGACGTCACTCGACACCCGGCGCCCTGGTCTTCCACCTCCATGGCAGCAGCTGGGATGAGAAGTGTGAACTTCTCTAGCGTCTGCATGAGACCACGGCATCCCATTACCTCTCACCCCGGACCGTGGCTTGAACCAGGGCCGGGCACGAGAGGTCGCCGCTGCCTATTGCCTCTACGAGGACACGGCGGTGCCCGTCCCAGGCAGGGCACACCTGGACTGTGAGGTTCACCATGTCCTCCGGGCCGTCCGATCCGTATAGTGGCCCGAGCCACACCTAGAAGAGGGGACTTTTCGCTACTATTATGGCGTGCCCTGCATTGGGCTAACTAGACTTTTTCGAATTATATTAAGGTCAGCTACGACACTTTAGTTAGTTAACATGAAATAATAATCTTTACCTACTTGTTTTATTACATTATCCAAGTCTATGGAGATATTATATAAAATTGCTTGTTAATGTGATTAATTCTGTGTAATTATCACTTTATCCAAATTGAGTAGATATTAAAAATAATAGCTAGATAATATATAAATTATCCAGACTTATTACTTTGGCTGTAACATATATATAAGCATGCAAGTGTCAACAATTTATTTTCTTTGAAAATGGGTCTGCAGGACTCTAATGGTCCAATACCGAAAACAGCTCTTATGCATTTTTTTTGTACAATAAATGCCCTGTGACTGTCCGTAGAATTGCCCCACAATATTAAGCCGTACTTTAACACGGATGCAACATATCCATGATAGGCTATCAAGGCTGCATTTCTTCCTATAGTCTTTCTTAGATTTCTTAGTGCAAATGCAAAGCTGTTCAGCCTATTGCATACATTCTCAACATGTTTTTTCCAGTTACAATTTTTGTCTATTACTAAGCCTAAAATTTTGTATTGTCAACTTCGTCTATTTTATTATCACGTCCAATAATGTTAATTTTTTTATTTGTCATCTTGTAGTTACAAAAGTTAATATATTTTGTTTTTGAAATGTTTACGCATAAATTATTTTGCTCAAACCATTTTAATATGTTTTCTACAGCAGAATTTATTTTGTCTTCATGCGATTCATTTTTATTCTCATTATTAATTATAAGTGAAATGTCATCTGCAAATAACACAGACTTATTCTGAATAACTATCGGCAAGTCGTTAATACACAGAAGAAAGAGCAATGGTCCTAAAATGCTGCCTTGTGGCACGCCATATGTATTTACCCTAAACTTAGATTTATAATTGACCACTTCTCTGTCATTATTTAATCCTGTAACTTCTACGCGTTGCTTCCTATTACTTAAGTAGTCTTTAAGCCAATTTAACGCTTTCCCTCTTATTCCATAATTTTCACATTTTTGCAAAACTATGTCGTGTTTTACAGAGTCAAAATAATAATAATAAATAAGCCCCGCAGGGCATCTGAGGCGGATGACGGGGAGTAGCGACCCCGCGGGGCTATATATCCGAGTGCTCCAGGGAGAGTATATTGTCCCCCATCTCCGGCTTGCCGGAGTGAAGCATGACGGGGGATAGGTCTCCCGCCTCTTGGCTTGCCTTCATCGGCCGGTCAGAGTGGAGTCGCTAGAGCAGGGTTAGCAGCCCACTCGGAGGGTAGGTGCCTCGTGGTAAGTGGCGAGTGGGCCGGTGATGCTGGACCCACAGGGAGCGCGTGATCTGCGTTTAAAGTCCGCCGAGGTATCCTCACCCTTCAGCCCCTCATGTACTATTGTCTGCAGAAATGCCTGACCACCATAAGGTGAATTTTAACTTGCACTTAAAAATTAGAAGCTCTCAAGCCCCGCCTCCTGACCTTGAATAGACCAATGAAAAACAAGATCGCCCGGCGGCGCCCGGCGGCCAACCGAGCGCACGCGCCACAGTTTTTAATATTAACTCGACTTTTTGATACACTGTGATTTTCGCTTGGGGCGTCTCGTGTCGGAGCATGTTTATGTGTGCGTACGATTTCGAACGCTTGTAGGGAATTTCGTAAATGTATACTTATATTTCAACTGTGCACGCGCCGTTCCATATCTTGCGTGTTCCGTAATTGATACCAGTATTCTGATCAGTTCTCATGACGTCATAAATCGACGCCTAATTGGCAAATCCTTTTTAGGGTTCCGTACCCAAAGGGTAAAACGGGACCCTATTGTATTCGCTCCTCCGTCCGTCGATCCGTCCGTCCGTCTATCGCCAGGCTGTATCTCATGAACCGTGATAGTTAGAGAGCTGAAATTTTCACAGAAGATGTATTTTTGTTGCCGCTATAACAACAAATTAAATAAATAAATAGATATGTATAAACTAATAGATACAAACAAACTGAAAACTAGAATTAAATAAATATTTTGGGGGTCCCATACAACAAACGTGATTTTTTTGTCCGTTTTATAAATAATGGTACGGAACCTTTCGTGCGCGAGTCCGACTCGCACTTGGCCGGGTTTTAAATATACTGGTCAGTGTTCTATCTAGATCTAGGCTACTTTGGTGTTTGAAATACTACTAGTCAAACTTGAAACTTCTCACCAGGTGGCACCAGTATGCTATAGCGTCGGACTCATGACGTCACGAGCACTGGCCAGCATACCTACTGGTATCATTTACGGAACACACCCGTTGTCTTTGGGAGTAATTTTTATGAATATGTATTATTTTTTACCGACCGCCGGCGAGTCTATATCAACCCCATGCCGCCAATTTATCATAAGCGATGTGCGAGCAAAAATGCGTTTTGAATCTTAAGTGTTACTAGTTAAGATTCAAACTCGCATGTCGCTTACGATAAAATGGGAAGGTGTCGATGATTAACATCACTCGATATCATTCACGTTTACACATTCAAAACAAAAAATAAAACACTGTTTTAAAGATTTATCAGGTTTATTAACTTAATAAACAATCAAAAACAATAGAAAATAACAACAATATCATCAAAACATGTAGGAATAAAAAAATACTCGTAGAAATGAGAAAAACACCAATGAAGAACCAAGGAATCAGTAAAAACACAACTTCTGAGGAATGCGCAAGCGTTGCCCGCGAAATTCAAATTTTTACAATGCCACTTTTATTCTAGTTACGACAAGACAATTTAAAAAAAAAAATAGAATATCTGATTTTGACGGGTAATGTTGGCATTTTTGGTTCACCAGTTTAAATCAATTAATAGAATTCCCTCTTGTCCTGTCTTAAAAACAGTAAGTTCTTAGTCTAAGCAATTCTTTCCCATTTGCAGTCTGAGGGCGGTGATACGTTTTTTTTTTATTTATTTAAAACACCTTAAACTATCATTACAGGATTTACCCTAATGCAACAGCTTTTTAACATGGCACAAATAAATATTAGTATAAAATATTTGGTGGCTTTTATTATGCTGACAATTATTAGTTTAGTTCTAATTAACAAATAAATCTTGATTCATCATGGCTTATGAAATAGTTTTATTTATAAAACGATTTTAAAAGAACATTCATATTTTTTAACAATAATTATAATTTAAATGATATACGAGATTGATACTGTCTATAAAAACAAAAAAAAACTAAAATAAAGGCAAAAACAATCAAAATCTTCTCTAAAATGAAATTAACGAATATAAAATAATATTTTTTTTATTACACATTAACTACATGACCAAACAACAACAAAAAAAATTGACCACATTATTATAACTATATAAAGGCAGTGAAAGATATTAAACACATACCTACATGTTTTGAAATGGCACAAATAAAAACTAATGTATGCTGTAATACAATATTTGAAAAAAAAATAACAATAAAAAAAAAAACTTTAGATTAAATTATGCTAACAATTGGTAGTTCGTAGTAACAAACAAAATAAATCATGATCCATCTTAACATTATATAAGAAATGGCTTTATTTATAAAAGTAAATCATTTTTAAAATGACCAGAATAGTCATATATTTTACAACAAAAATATGTAAGAAAAATAAACAAAGCTAAAATAAAAGCCACAAATAATCAACATCTCTAAAATTAAATTAACGTATGGTAAATAATATTGTCTTATTACTTATTAATATTAACTAAATATAAACTGCTTAATATATTATATTATAAACAAGATAATTAATATATATTTAAGCGTATTACGGACAAAAAAAAACATTAATATTTCGTCATTGCGCCTCCTGCGTCAATGACTGCGTCGCATCTCGACCTTATTGATCTTATTAAATTATCGCACAAGTCCGTTCCTCGAATTGACTCCCAAGCTTCTTGGCAGTGGTTTAATAGTGCTTGTTGGGTTCTCTCCCTTCTATTATCCCACCTTTGGACCATTATACCCCACAAATTTTCAATGGGGTTAAGGTCAGGGGATCGAGATGGCCACCGCAGAGTTTTTATTTCTGGTTGGTTCGCCAACCAGTCCTGCACAATGCGTGCCTGGTGTATTGGGCAATTATATTGATTTCTGACACTTACGCGAATATTAGACATTTAAATAAAACTACTTTTACGGATTTTATCGCGGTTATATTAATATTATTTAATCCCGACGTTTCGGATCCTTTACAGCATCCATGGTCACGGGCAGACTAAGGTGTTGGTCGTCTTGATATATTAGTTACAAACAGCTACCCTACATTTTGTTGATTATTATTGACAATCCGATTCACGCAAAACGAGCTCACTGTATCCTTAGGTCGAGCAGTTGTAGGCTTGGATTTTGATTTAATAGTTTCTATGATGGGATTCCAAGCAGGTGGTATGCACCAGCCATCTTCTCTATTGAAATTTGGATGTTTTTTAATTTCAATAGCCTCGCGAATCATCCTAGGTAGGAATCGGTTTTCTTTTGCAAGGACTTGTGGTTATCTTGAACGAATATGAATTCCGGTAGCTCTGCTCTCGGATACACAGTGCGTACCGTTGGCACCAACGCATCCTCGAGCAAGTCTCTATAATTTATACCATTTGCTCGCCCTGGAAAGTGCACCAGTTCTCCGGGACCATCTGCACTCATCCAGCCCCACATGTTTAGGCAAATTCTGCCCGATTCATTATTTTCCACAACATTTCGCGGTTCATAGCGCGTATTCGTAATGCGCCACAAGTGTTTACGGCCATGCTGACTTGACCGAAAACACTTTTCGTCAGCAAATATAGCATTTGCGAAATTCGCATCTCTGTGCTCTCGTGCAAATCGCACTCGCGCAAGTTTCTGCTCTTCGGTGAGCACGATTTTTCGTGCCGGTTTACGGTGGTGCACTCCCGACCTGTGTAATGCACGGCGAATGGTGTCCGTTGATACGTCATATTCTTCAGCGAACACTCTCGTCGGCGTGAAGGCGTTTCCTTCTTGGTAGACGTCCACCATACGTTGGACGTTATCTTCTGTAAGGACACGAGTTCGTCCTACTCGTGGTCTATGTTCCAAGGAACCCTCCGCTTCATAGCGTCTGATCCACAGCCGGACGGTATTTCTCTAAAAGCAGAAAATAATCACATTAGTAACGGCCCTCCGATGCCAAAAAAAATACTACTAATTAAATCAGGTTTGGTGTTTGAAATACTGCTAATACGTCAAATTGACACTTCTCACTAGGTGGCACACTACCACAATATACCTATATGGCATCGGACTCATGACGTCACGGGCACTGGCCAGCATGATTGTCACATTTTCGGAACACACCCCTTACGTAACCAGAACAAAAGTGGGATAGTGAAAATTTGAATTTCGCGGGCAACGCTTGCATTCCTCAGAAGTTGTGTTTTTAATGATTGCTTAGTTCTTTATTTGTTTTTATCATATCTAAGAGAATTTTCTATACCTATACGGTATTTTATGATGAATAAATATATCGTTGTAATTTTTTGTTGCTGTTTGTTTATTTAGTTTGTAAACCTGATACCTAAATCTTCAAAACAGTGTTTTTTGCGAAGTTAAACAAAGAAATCAAAATTACTTTGAGGTGTATATTATTCGTGCGAATGATGTCGTGTAATCCTATCCTGATGTTAACATTATCATATTATACCTATATGTTTTAAAATAAACTACATAGGTAACTATTTCCAAACACATGAGAACGGCGGCGGTCGGCGGGCGGCGCGTGCGCTCGGTCAGCCGCCGGCGCCGGGCGGTCTAGTCTTATTACAATACAACCAAACAAAAAATGCTCTGTGCTGCGCTTTGCTCTAAGCGCTTCGTACGTAATAACATTAAAAATCGTTTCCTCAAAGTCGTTCATTTTATACCAAAGTAGGAAACTACCTAACTACTCCTCGTTCCCGATTAAATATAGATTTACGAAATACAGGTAAGTAGGTAATACAAGAAATTTACGAAACAGGATGCGCGAAAAACATAACCCTTATCTGATAGTCAGGTAAACTAATTTTTCTGACAACATAAAAAAAAATTAAAGAATATTTTTTTTCTTAGAAAGTAGCCATACCGAGTTAACCGAGTCGGCGCATCACAATAAAGCAATAAACTTGTGACTAAGCCGTTCTTTGCATAATGAGTCATTGCGAATCAATCATTAAACCGCTGCCATATGGTCTAAATTAGC
Organism: Helicoverpa assulta; assembly: GCA_963856015.1. Classification (NCBI taxonomy): domain Eukaryota; kingdom Metazoa; phylum Arthropoda; class Insecta; order Lepidoptera; family Noctuidae; genus Helicoverpa; species Helicoverpa assulta. Next base: position 15,377,734 of record CAWLCW010000001.1, on the reverse strand, counting down.
GTTCGCAACAATGAAAACCATGAAACAGATAGTGCGTGTGTGAGCGAGAAAGTAGGCCTACAGAGTTGGTGCATCACAACAAAGCAAGTAGATACAAACTTAGATATAATTATGTATATTTTGAACCTGTTTCTAAGCTGTGCTTTGCAAATGTAAGTTCAAATGCATTGTGAATTAATCGTTAAACCGCCGCCGTAAGGTCTAAAATCATGTCCCCAATGACGAAGACTACTTAAAAATTTGAAAATGTTACATTTTAAGATCAGTTTACTTCGTTCCAATTGTTTAAAAAATATTAGTTTTATAGGAAGTAATACAAATATGTAGCTAGCAAATCACTTCATATCACATATTTCGGATACATTTTAGTAATCATTATCTTAGTATTATTATAACTCTGCAATAACACCAATAGCAATTTAAAGTGGCTTGCGAAAATTATTTTATTGATAAATTCAAAATTTGAAATATTAAACTCACAAAGTTATGAAGCCTAAGTATGAATATTAATGCCTATTCTTTATATATATCGATGGATTCACGTTAATGGAATTTGTTGTACTTATTTTTTTTTAATTACTATGTTATTTTAAACTATATATGTTGCTGTGCCCTAACAGGGTCCATAATTGTACTGTAGTTTTAAGCCTTGTATACCACCTGTTACACACATTATGCAATACAAATAAATGAATATGAATATAAGTCAACTTTCGTTATAACGATGAATAAAAGGTTTCGTATTTTGAAACAAGAAAAATTTATCACAATAATTATTAGGTATCAAAATTATTTATGTAGTACTTACGCTCATGTGCAGTTGGTCAGCAATTTGACTAATATTGAATCCTTGTCCATTTAACACTATTATCTGGTTACGCTCTTCATGTAGGAGATTTCTGGAAGACATTTTAACACAAAAATGTTCCAGCACTAGTCAGAATCCAGTATTCACGCACAGGTCAACGTTTAGGCAATCAAGGGTCCAGAAAACAGAGCGAAAGTCGAAATTCAAAAGGTCCAGTAAGCACGCCAAGTTCAAAGAGTTCGTCCGTAATATCCACAAAAATCATAAAACAAGTAACACGTCACTAAGCTGCTCAGTGCAGTTTGCAACTAATTACATTAACTCTGTCCTAATAGGCGCAACCCTCTTAGGGGGCGTGGTTTTGCGCCGTCGCAAGATTTAAGCGAAAAAATTTTTAAGTGAGCAGGCACTTCAGCTGATCATAGTACCTGTTGCCCCCTTGTTGCGATTTAGCGACTGATTCCCGGGGGGCCAGTAAGTGAGGTGGCGAGTCTCCACCTGCCATTTTTACATGTATTTAATACATTGTCATCGGCAGGTGCCATAGTTCCCGTAGTTTCCCCATTCCTAGTCCACTAACATCCCATCACAATAGCCCAAGTAGTTTTCATCCATAGTTAGCAATAGTTTAGCACAGAACCGGGGATTGTCCTTGGGTACATTTCTATAGTGTATACAGGGATAATCGTCGGTTTTGTGTCACCATTTCATTAAAGTTGTCTCAAAAGGGCGTATTGGCTTCGGCCCCACGTTCGCCTCCCAAAAATCCGGGACTCTATAGTCCCGAGGTCTGGAAGAGACATACATTTATAATAATAATAATAATAAACATTTATTTCAGAATAAATTCCATATTTGTTAGTAACAATGCAAACTTATAAACTATTGTTAGTAACTACATTATTGTTAGTAACAGTATGAACTTATAAACTAGTGTTAGTATATTATACGAGCATGAGGCTCGCCGACCCTGGGGATGTCTACTTGACTGCATGCAGTCGTATCCACCGCCCCAAGATCGGAGAGTCCCACCTTTCAGCCAACGCTCCGAGAATGGTGTTGGGGCTGTCGCGAAACCGGCGAAGCATAGATGCGCATCTCTTACGCATGATGGCCGCGAAACTATCAACATCGGCGTCGGCAAACATGCCGGACGCGCTACAAAATCGCGGCAGCCCCATCAACACCCGGAACGTGTTGTTATATTGGGTGCGCAGGCCACTATATGCCCTCTGCGTAAAGTTCACCCACAGGCTGCACGTGTAAAAGGATTGGCAGTAGGCTTTGAAAAGCGTCACCTTTACCTGAGCCGTACAGCGTGCAAACCTGTGGGCCAACATCCCACAACGGACAGCCAGCGACCTGCGCTCCCGTTCAATATCAGCGTTGTCCTTTAAGTCGTCTGAGACCCAATGTCCCAGATATTTAAAATTAGCGACTCTATTTAGAGGTCTACCACAGAGCATAACTGGTGGGATTGTGTTATAAGGTTTATTACCTGCTTTGAACACCATAAGTTCGCTCTTCGTCGCATTATATATGAGTCCATGAGTACCAGCGTAAGATTCACATACGTCAATCAGTTTTCTTAAGGCCCTGACCGATGGGCTCAGCAGAACCATATCGTCAGCATAGCTTATATTATTAATGCATACACCATCAATATGACAACCTATCCCGGTTCTGCTCAGCTCATCGATCAGGTTATTCATGTACAGATTAAACAACGCAGGCGAGGACACTCCGCCCTGCCTTACCCCACACTCAAGCCTGTACTCAGCTGAAAAGGAGTTTGCCCAACGAACACGGTTCCGCTGATTCGCATACCAAAATTTAAACATATTTATAACTTCCTTGGGCAAATCCGTCTCTTGCTGCAGTTTATCCCATAATACAGTATACGAGACGAGGTCAAAAGCTTTTGACAAGTCTAAATAGCACGCAAACACTGGTGTTTTTCTAGCAGTATAGTACTGAGCAGTCTGCTTAAGGCTCAGGATGGCGCTCTCTGTAGATAAGCCGGCCCGAAACCCGAATTGAGCATCGTTTAATTTAAGGTGTTTATCAAGCTGGCCTACGAGCAGACTGTCCAACACCTTAGCAATTATAGTCGCTAGAGAGATAGGTCTATAATTTGACAACATAGATGAGTCACTTGTTTTATTTTTAATTATCGGCACAACAATTGTACGCATAAGTTTTTCAGGCAAATAAGAATGACCTAGACATAAATTTAAAAACATACACAAAACTCGTGGCAAGTGAATTCCAGCATGCTGCAAGTGCTCGATGCTAAGACCGTCATGCCCGGGCGATTTTCCCCTAACCATGTTCTTAATGGTGGTAGCAATCTGCTTCGTAGTAAACGTGACGCTTCGCGCGGAGCAAACGGTCTCAGAATCGGGCACAAGCAACTGCGGTTCATTGCTTAAGGGGGATTGCACTCTGAAGTGCTTCCGAAACAGATCAGCAATACTGCTCTGGTCATGTTCACCTTCAACGCTCACGGGAAGGCTCGGCTTATGATTTAACTTCTTTGTTGACTTCCAGAATTTACCAAAATCTTTGCTCGAGTGGTGTTTAGCAATTATGTCCATTTTAATTTGGTTTTGATTAGCTTGACACCATTTTAATTTATACTTAAAGTTTTTCCTTGATTCGCTCATATTATCAAACATCGGACCAGAACTAGGTTTACCAGACATTCATCATCAGCCTATCGCAGTCCACTGCTGGACATAGGCCTCTCCAAGTGCACGCCACTGAGATCGATTTTCGGCTTCTCGCATCCAGCTCCTGCCAGCCGTCTTGCGCAAGTCATCACTCCACCGTGCCTGAGGACGTCCTACACTACGCTTGCCGAGGCGCGGTCTCCACTCTAGAACTCGTTTACCCCAACGGTTATCGGTTCTTCGGCTAATATGGCCAGCCCACTGCCACTTCAGCTTGCTGATTCGGTGGGCTATGTCGATGACCTTGGTTCTCTGACGGATTACCTCATTTCTGATGCGATCCCTCAGAGAAATGCCGAGCATAGCCCTTTCCATAGCCCGCTGAGCGACTTTAAACTTGTGAACCAGCCGTACCGACAGTGTCCACGTTTCGGCTCCGTAAGTCATGACAGGTAGGACGCACTGATTGAAGACTTTTGTCTTTAGGCACTGTGGGATCGACGATGTTAGGACTCGACGTAGCTTCCCAAATGCAGCCCAACCCAACTGAATTCTCCTATTCACCTCATCCTCAAAGTTGTTTCTACCTAACTGCAATGTCTGCCCGAGGTATACATATTTCCGAACAACTTCGAGAACGGCGCCGTGTATCGCAATCGGTTCCGGTAGAACATGTTCATTGAACATGACCTTGGTTTTGTCCAAGTTCATCCGTAGGCCGATGCGTAGAGAAGATTCAGCCAGGTCGTTCAGCATCTGTTGTAGGTCCTGCAGCGTTTCCGCCATGATGACGATATCGTCAGCAAATCGCAAGTGAGAGATGTGTTCGCCATTGATGTTGATGCCTCGCCCTTTCCAGTTCAGCGTCTTGAACATATCCTCCATTGCATTAGTGAACAGTTTCGGGGAAATAACATCCCCTTGTCTCACTCCTCGATGCAACGGTATGGGCCTTGTTTGCTGATTCTGTACTTGGACGGACATTGTAGCGGCTTCGTAGAGACATCTCATCACTTGGATGTATCGCCAATCTACTTGACAACGCTGCAGGGACTCCAGAACAGACCAGATTTCAACCGAGTCAAAGGCCTTCTCATAGTCCACAAATGCTAGACACAGGGGCTGATTATACTCTTCGGTCTTCTGTATAATCTGCCGCACTGTGTGGATGTGGTCTATCGTGCCGTATCCGCTCCGAAACCCGGCCTGCTTCGGTGGTTGGAATTCGTCGAGTCTTCGCGCAAGTCGGTTCGTGATCACTCTTGAGAACAGCTTATAGACGTGGCTTAGGAGGGAAATGGGTCGATAGTTCTTCAGCTGGGTTTTGTCTCCCTTCTTGAAGAACAGGACGACAACACTCCTACTCCACGCCTCTGGAGTTCTCCCTTCAAACAGGACGGCATTAAAAAGCTTCTGGAGCTCCCCCAGTACGGGCTTTCCTCCTGCTTTAAAAGCTCTGTTGTAATGCCATCCTCGCCAGGGGCTTTTCCATTTTTGAGCTGTCTCAAAGCGATCTCGATTTCGCCACTGCTGACTTCTGGCAGGTCTTCGGTGAAATGGCGTGTTAATGTGGCTCTAGAATCCTCATTTCCGGGATCAGGTCGAGATGCATGCGATGCGTATAGCCGGCCATAGAAATTTTCCACTTCCGAAAGGACTGCCGGCACCGAAGAAACGACTTCTCCACTTGTTGTGGTCAACTTCGTCAAGTGGCTTCTTCCAAGAGATTGTACGAACACCTTTGACCCCCGATTTAGCTCAATTGCTCTTTCAATGTCAAGAGTATTGGAACACCGGAGGTCGCGTCGTACGTGCTTGTTGATCTCTTGGTTTAGAGCCCGCTTAGCTGACGAAGTGACAGGCGGGTTTTCACTTCGTTTCTTCATAAGCCCTAATGTCTCTTCCGAAAGCTTTGATTTCTTGCCCTTACGCTGCATGTTACAGAATCTCGAACCTTCCTCCCTGAGGATCCGAACCACATATTCGTGGTTCTGGTTAACGTCTGTTGTGGTTTCCACGGCGGCAAATCGGTTCTCCAAATTTGATTGGAACGTTTCAGATCCTGTCATGGTTTGGAGCAGTGTTGGTCGGAGCCTGGCCTTCATCAGACGGAAACGTTCGGCCTTGAAGTTGATATTCAGAGAGCCTCGGACAAGTCGGTGATCGCTACCGGTATTAAACCTATTGATCACGGAGACGTCTCTGAATATGTGCTTCTTGTTCGTCATGATGAAGTCAATCTCATTTTTAGTCATAGTGTCGGGGCTTTGCCAAGTCCACTTCCTTTGGGGCTGCTTTTTGAAAAAAGAGTTCATCAAAAAGAGCCCCTCGCGTTCGAGGAAGTTGACGAGCATTTGCCCCCTATGATTCCTGCTTCCAAATCCATGGGATCCTACTGCCGATTCGCCGCAAATCTGTACTCCCACTTTAGCGTTAAAGTCCCCCATGACAACGGTGTAATGGGTCTTTGTAGTGAAGTGGAGGGCCCTTGATATATCATCAAACATATCCTCCACTTCATCGTCTGAATGTGTCGAGGTCGGTGCGTACACTTGCACTACCTTGAGGCTATACCTGTCGGTGAGCTTTAAGATAAGGTACGCTACCCTGTTCGACACACTAGCCACCTCCACAACGTTATCAGCTAGGGACTTATTAACCAGAAACCCAACGCCACCTTGGGATTGTTGGTCTCCCTCTCGGAAGTACATTAGGTGACCTGATTCGAGGGTTATGGTGTCCTCCCCCTCTCTTCGAACTTCACATAACCCTAATATGTGCCACCTAATCTTCCCAAGTTCCACCTCGAGTTGCGCCAGATGCGAGTCAAGCCGTAGCGTGCGGCCGTTGTACGTCGCAAGAGTCAGTTTAGTTTGGTGGCCTCCCGTAACCCGGAGATTCTTCGCACCCCCTGTCCCGCCGTAACCACGGTCGCCACCGTGACCGGGAATAGCGGGACTGCCGGGAACTAGGGGCCGTGGCTTTTTTGTGCTGCTCATGGAGGTATTTAGCCTACTGCTATCACGCTGGCCAGACGGGTTGATAGAGGGTTTTTTTCGAGTTTTCCTTCTCTCGCACTGGTGTTCGGTGCATTTTTTTCCATTAGTCGACTTCTACGACACCCACTGGAAGAAGGGGTAGCGACACATGTATTCTTAAGCCGTCGCTACACGGCGAACCACCATTAACCAAATTTTATAGTAAAGTCCATACGTATACCAGACATTAACCAAATTTTATAGTAAAGTCGCGCCCTCCAAGTGAGCGTCACGTACATACTTATTCCAGCCAGTTACATGCCTACGCTTCGTTATATTTCTCTGACAATAACTGTTTTGCGCAGCAGTCACTAGTATACGTTCAATGTTGTTGTACATATCGTCTAACACATGTAAGTGGCAGGTATCATTACACATTCTGTCTGCACACTGTCTAAATTCACTAGGAAAATCAATTTGTTTTAATTCAGAATGACAATAATCATGATAATTAGCTACTTGATTAACATCACGCTCACCCCAGATGACTTTGTTTACATGTGGGTCCTGCTTTATCAGCATAGTGTGCTTGTTGATATTATTAAACTTACATTCTAACATAACAGGTATGTGGTCCGACCAGTATGAGTCATACAATACCGACACACTGAGAACAGCGGACAGCGCGGCATCTGTCACTACGCAGTGATCGAGCCAGCGCAGGCACCCGTGTGCGTCGCTCACATATGTATAGGTGTCCGACGGAAGAGTGTTCATATCAACACACGACCATAACAGCTCCGAACAGAACGAAGGTAATTCGTTCGCAAACAGTTCACCCGGGTGTGCGTTAAAGTCACCAAGAATAAAAACCGACTCGACACTATTATTTTCAATCACCGCGTTAATCTCACTTAGGCATTCTGTGAATTCTAAGAAATTATCACTGCAGTCAGTAGGCATGTACACTGAAAATACCACAAATGACCGGTCACTGAGCGTTATCTTAACAGCTGCAAGACGCACACTAGTACAGTTGATTACTGTCACCGCAGGGAACGCACTTTTTCGCCAGAGAAGGGCAACTCCTCCGTATGGTCGCCCCCGCAACACACCGACCGAGGTGTCCATTGCCGAGGTGCCCGTAAAGGCAAAGTTGTTGTCAATAGTACCCAGAAAAGACAGGTCATGTGGCAGCAGCCAAGTTTCCTGCAGCGCTATCAAATCGGCTTCTTGACAAAGTTGTCGTATACAATCCACTGACCTGACAATGTTTTTACAATTAAATGTTATCATTCTGGTCGTCGTCATGTTGAATTGTTGGTATTTAACTCGCTATTAGCGCGTAGGTCAGTTTTGTTTCTAAATTCAACAAAACGTCGGTACGCAACCCCCATAGGCCAAAAGTCAGCATCCATAAATATATCTATTTTATCTTTGGGCACAAAAACTTTAAAAGAATTGTATTCTTTTTCCAATCTCATCTGCATCTTTTCAACAGTGACATTTAAGTTTGACTTATTTGTTACGTACTCATTAATGTCACACACGGTCACATCCTTCGCCACATTATAAATATAAATCGGTACCTTTATTTCGGCAGCCTTGAAGTTCGTGTTTGTTTCAACCACAGCTTTTCCCCTACTTCCTGCAAAACGGTTTCTATATCTCCGCCTTTGCACCGTAGTCCAGCCATCACTCTGTTCCTCACGCTTCCATTCACCATCCTTGACTACGTCCGCCATAGTCTTATGCACGTTCATGGTAGCATGCTCAATGAGCGCGTTATCTGTGTGTCTCGAGTTACCGTTTATCGGGCGCGCGGTCAGCTGAGTTGGGTGATTCATCATACCAGCGTTCGTCGCTCGCTTAAGCCCGGCGTCACCGCCTTTCGAGACAACGTGATTTTGAAACCTATCATGCTCAGCATACGGTTGAAATTTCTTCGTTGTTGGGATGTCAACACCCGTTTGAATAGCCGGCGACCGTTTCGTATTTTGTGATATTGAATCACAAATACCCTCAGCTGGTAGTTTCTTCTCCTCAATTTCGCAATAAACTGTTTCTGGGGATGATAATGTGTGACTCTGATTGCTCACTCTAACATCACCCAGGTACGATCCCAGAGGGTCGTCAGCACCTTCAAAACTCTCCATACGACCGGCTCCACGTCGAGTGTTTACATTGCATTCATACGTGTTTACCGGGGAAGTATGCTTCAACAAATCTATTTCACATTTTAGGATATCTAACTGTTCAGTAGTAGCAAACTGTTCCTTGATACGGCTTATATCCTGCTGCATCAACAAAAGATCCTTCAATATCTTTGTTACATCAACATGATCGAAGAGAATCGGGGGTAACTTTTGAAGCTCTCGAGCGACGAAAATAGGTATTTCCTCAGGATCTGTTTCCTTGAGAGCATTAATTATATCGTCTATATTCCTGAGCGTTTTTCCGTTTCTCTTCCTGGTTTTCTTCTGCTTTTTTATTGTTGGTATGGATTCGAAAAGCAGATTCTTTGCTGACACAATATCATCTTCTGAGAAAGCAGAGATACAGATTCGACTGATACTTTCTTCGTCCATCACATCTAGTTTATTGTTCACAAACGCAAGCATTTCGTTAATCACGATATTACACTTTGTACATTTAACACGATTCGAGGCCATATTCACGTACAAACGCGCACTATGTGTGCGACCGTATCTATGCTCGGCGCGTGCGCGACTGCAAAAGCTTTGCTCATATCAAAGAAAATCTCTGTGGGCGGTGAGTTCGGGTGGCTCATCGTCCCTCTGTCTACTTAGACGACAGACCAGTGTCGACGGCGCGCGTTGTTCCACGCGCTCCTCAAAGAGATGTCAGCAACCCCAGCGGGGCCCAGCAGGGCCAAGGCCTGCCGGGGTTGCGGGTTGTTCGAAAGAGATACCGCGGCCCTGGTACATAAAAGGCCTGTGACGGAACACGACGGTTTTTAGTCAGTAAGAGTCTGACACTCCCTCTCCGCTGCTAACCCACAGCGAAAGGGGTCATTTGATGATTTTTGACGTCGTTAAAAAAAAAAAAAAGTTCTCATACACTTTTTCTTATTCTTTATTGCACACCAAACAGTAAATACATACGGGATACAGACAGTTATGTACAACGGCGAGCTTAACCCAGAATTGGGTTCTCTTACAGCCAACCTTAAAGCGATAGAGATATTCGATAGAGGTAGGGTCAATTAGAGGTATATGTGCACAACAAATATGAAATACTAAACAAATATTAAATAACAATAAACTAAACATATGTATGTAGTAGAGCTACACAGTATATAAACATAATACATATAGAATATAATATATATATTATTGGGATAAATTGTAATTGCCGATGGTAAACAAGTGACGTCATCTGACATCTTCTATAAATAGAGCATTGTGGGTGTGTTTTGGTCATTTGCTCGTTGGCTTTCGAACGGATAGGTCGTCAGGTGTTCGGCGCTGTTTGCTATCGTGCATATTTAGTAATTTACTTATAAATTAACGGTTGTTTGTAAATGTGATTATCTTGTGTTCTATTAAAGTGTGTGAATCAAAGTTTAAATATTTAGAGGTTAGAATAAAAGTTTAGTTTTCTGTAAAATTGTTTTTTTTTCTTAATTAATTTCCCTTCTGATTGCTAAAATCAGAAGTGGGATTAGCCTGTGCCCATTTTCAAATAAAAACAACCGTTAATTTAAAAAAAAAATGCCGCGATCTAATCGTTCGCGTAGCAGCTCTGAGGAAGCTTCATCTCATAGAACGCATAAAAGGCATAGCAGATCGCGCCGACGCCATCGTGTTTCAAAGCAGCGTCGCTCTCGGTCCCGTAGTCGCGATAGTTCCATAAAACAGGCGTTGAGTGCAATTGTGTCGCGATTAAATGCAATTGAGGACAGTACCGCGAGTAGATCACATACACCAGTGCCGCCGAACCGTGCCATCACACCTCAACGTGATAACCTTGGCAATGAAGTGCCAAACGCAGCAAAGTTGCTGACGGACGCATTAGCTACTATCGGAAGTAAGCCGCATAATTATTACGTGTCAAACTTCGATCCTGCTGTCCACGATTTTGAGGTGTGGTGTAACGAGGTGGAGCGTGCTAGGTTAGTGAATCATTGGTCTGATTTAGAGTGTTTATCGCGGGTTGCTAACTGCCTCAAAGGGGACGCTAAGACGTGGCTGAATGAGTGGACGACAAATGATCGTTCATGGTCAAATTTTTCGAAAGATTTCAAGTCCCTTTGTCCGCGGAAACAAGATTATGCCAATATACTCTTCGACGTCATGAATACCACATCTGATAGGTATTCAACGTTTGCGGAATATGCTCGACGTTCCTTATTACGACTTCGCATTATTAAAGGCTTAAGTGATGACTTAATGGTCCAAATTATCATACGTGGTATCAATGATGCTCAGGTACGCGCGGCTGCCGCAAATGCGGACCTTACGGTCGAAACTATAGTTTCGTTTTTAGCTATTTATGTAAAGCCTGGACGTACCAAAGACTATCCTCGCCGGCCTGCTAACACTTCAGTCAATAAACGTCCTAATGATCAATCCGCCGGTAAGTGTTACACGTGCGGCCAGGCTGGACGTAAAAGCTTTAACTGTACCAAAAAGCGTAAATATTCTGATAACAGTAATACAAAACTGACTTGTTCGTTTTGCAAAAAGAATGGACACAAAGAGAGTGAATGTTTTGCTAAGGCGCGAACTGAGGCACAAACTAACAACCAGAAAAAGGTCAACCTTTGTAGGGAGATATCTAACGCTTCCCGTAATAGTTCTAAAGTTGAGTTTGTTTGTCAAAGTTATGCCTCGAATTTATTTCTTTAAAAGCTTAAAGCTTTTCAGATTTTGATGGTCAGAAGTAGCCGAGCGAAACGTATCTCGTGAGTGCTTGTTCGCAGAGTTGTACACGAAAATATGTAGCGGCGGTGTCGCAGCAAACCAGCGCTGTTGTACCGGTGCGGCTGGTCTTAGCACCAGCACCGCTGTGTGGGTGCTGCTGGTGGCGGCACGAGCGCTGCTGAGCCGGTGCTGCTGGTGGCGGCACGAGCTCTGCTGAGCCGGTGCTGCTGGTGGCGGCACGAGTGCTGCTGAGTCGGTGCTGCTGGCAGATTGCTGTAGTAGCTTGCCATGATGACGTCAGTGTGGCGTTAAAAGAAGACTGGACTCTCGTGGTGGAGTAGCTGCCGAGTCGAGTGGACACTGTGGTCTGCTCAGCCTTATTGAAAGTTGAGAGCACGCTAGTGGTGCTGATGTGTCGGGCCACTGATTGAGTTGGTATTGTTGCGATAATCCAACAAGAGAATACGCTGCATTATATGTCACGTTGTTTCACTTTAACTGATTCTGTCATTCACGATGCACTGAATTTTATCTTTATTCGTGTAAAGTCTGAAGTATTTGTTCTTAATAACATTTTTCTATAGACCTTTGCACGGGGGCGCTTGAGTGCACGCTTGCGCCCACGGTATAACTAACAAGTAAAAGTAAATTTAATTCCTTCTTACATTTTTCTTACATGATATATGCTTCAGTCTTATACACGGAACCAAGTCAATAATTTACATGATATCTTTATATGCTGTAAGTGCGTTTTTATGTGGCAGGTATGGTGTGAACTTGTGATGAGTATGCACGTGAGATGGAAAACAATTCCCGGGTGGATAGAATCTTCAACCGGTCGTGCACCTCAAGCTGGGTGAATAGACACGTTTTTGACGTGTATTGGACTTAGTGTCCTGCAGACACATATGTTGGATATGTGTATAGGCACATAGGTAGCCTGGTAGACACGTTTTTGACGTGTATTGGACTTAGTGTCCTGCAGACACATATGTTGGATATGTGTATAGGCACATAGGTAGCCTGGTAGACACGTTTTTGACGTGTATTGGACTTAGTGTCCTGCAGACACATATGTTGGATATGTGTATAGGCACATAGGTAGCCTGGTAGACACGTTTTTGACGTGTATTGGACTTAGTGTCCTGCAGACACATATGTTGGATATGTGTATAGGCACATAGGTAGCCTGGTAGACACGTTTTTGACGTGTATTGGACTTAGTGTCCTGCAGACACATATGTTGGATATGTGTATAGGCACATAGGTAGCCTGGTAGACACGTTTTTGACGTGTATTGGACTTAGTGTCCTGCAGACACATATGTTGGATATGTGTATAGGCACATAGGTAGCCTGGTAGACACGTTTTTGACGTGTATTGGACTTAGTGTCCTGCAGACACATATGTTGGATATGTGTATAGGCACATAGGTAGCCTGGTAGACACGTTTTTGACGTGTATTGGACTTAGTGTCCTGCAGACACATATGTTGGATATGTGTATAGGTACATAGGTAGCCTGGCAGACACGTTTTTAACGTGTATTGGACTTAGTGTCCTGCAGACACATTGTTGGATATGTGTATAGGCACATAGGTAGCCTAGCAGACACGTTTTTAACGTGTATTGGACTTTTTCTGTCCTGCATTAAGTGTCCTGCAGACACATATATTGGATATGTGTATAGGCACATAGCCTAGCAGACATGTTAATTAACGTGTATTGAAGTCTCCTTCGGACTCTTACGTAGTTACATAGTGTGAGCCAATGTGTCTGATGATGTATGTTTTGAGGACGAATGTACTTGCTTAGGAGAGTGATTCATTGAATGAGGGCCTTGAATGCGAGATGGATGAAAGAAGAGTTGTTTTTTTTTTTTTTTTTAGTATTTGTATGTGTACCACAACTAATATGTCTGCAATCCTATATCTTTAAGATACTGACGACGAAGATGGTGATGGCGATGAGGCTGGTCCATCTTCCGTGGCCCCTGCAGTACCTAACGATGAGTGACAATGGAGGATGTGCTCCGAGGACGGCGCACGGTCAGGAAAGGCCGTATTGGGATAAATTGTAATTGCCGATGGTAAACAAGTGACGTCATCTGACATCTTCTATAAATAGAGCATTGTGGGTGTGTTTTGGTCATTTGCTCGTTGGCTTTCGAACGGATAGGTCGTCAGGTGTTCGGCGCTGTTTGCTATCGTGCATATTTAGTAATTTACTTATAAATTAACGGTTGTTTGTAAATGTGATTATCTTGTGTTCTATTAAAGTGTGTGAATCAAAGTTTAAATATTTAGAGGTTAGAATAAAAGTTTAGTTTTCTGTAAAATTGTTTTTTTTTCTTAATTAATTTCCCTTCTGATTGCTAAAAATATAATATAATATACATTAACATATTTTAACATATTTATTAACTTTAACGATAACCGAACCATTTAGAGATGTCAAATCACTGAGTCAACCAACTGGCGGCAAGTAAACGGGCTGGTTATGATTTGCTAATCGTTATTATATATAGGTATATATATATAAGAATAGAAATATCATCTTGATAAATAGTATTCCTTTACTCGTCTCTTAAATGCATCCAACGATTGGCTTTCGCGTATCGAGTGTGGAAGGGAATTCCACAGTCTCACAGCACGAACAGTGAACGATCCATCATAGCGGCTCGTAGTGTGGGAAGGGACACGAAGGAGAAGGGATGAGGAAGTACGACAAGGTTTGCCTCTCGGAACAAGAAACTCAAAACGTTCCCGAAGATAACTTGGTGAGAAGGGATTATAGAGAAGAGAGAAAAGAAAAGAAAGTATGTGAGCATCTCGACGCCGCCGAATAGGCAGCCACTTCAGCCGACTCCGAAACTCCGACACGTGGTCGTACTTTCTGAGCCCGAAAATGAAGCGAATGCACAGATTCTGCAGACGTTACAGCTTATCTAGAAGTTCCTCAGTCGCATCAAGGAAACAGACATCAGCATAATCTAAAAGAGGGAGAAGAAGCGACTGAGCAAGAGTAATTTTTGTTGGAAAAGGCAGGAACTTCTGGAGACGTTTGAGAGACTGAAACGTGCAAAATACTCTCCTGCTTACTTCTGCAATGTGCTTACCCCAGGACAGGTTGCAGTCCATTAGTACACCCAAGTTTCTGACTTGCGAAGAGTAAGGTATTGTGACATTGTCGTACAAGAGTGACGGGGGAGAATGCAGCCTATTCAGAAAATATCTGCGACCAATAATGATGGCTTGAGATTTGGAAGGGTTGACCAAAAGACCAAAGCTTTTAGCCCATTGACTTATGTTGTCAAGATCATTATTGATGGCATCAATTGTCCTAGGAAGCTCTTCCAGATGACAATGTTGATAAAGCTGCAAATCGTCTGCATAGAGATGGTAATGTGAAGTAAGTATCTTTGTGATGGCGTTAATAAAAACGGAGAAAAGTAGAGGGGAGAGAACGCCACCCTGAGGAACACCCGCAGCAAGATCACACCACTCAGAGGAACCCTCGTCAGAGCGAACCGACTGCGAGCGACCTCGAAGATAGGAGCTGAACCACGCAGTTACAGACGGAGATATATTAAAAGAGGAGAGGATACCTAGGAGGATGTCAAAATCAACTGAGTTAAAAGCACTACTGAAATCTAGCAATACCAAAACTGTTAAGCGCCTGTTCTCCATAGCCAGCCGGATATCATCTGTGATTTTCACCAATGCAGATACCGTGCTATGGCCAGGACGGAAACCAGATTGGTACGGACTCAGCAGGCTATTAGAGTTAAGAAAGCGAGACAGTTGATTATTGACAACACTCTCAAGGACTTTGGAGAGGATTGGAAGAATGGATATTGGACGGAACTGGGAAACTGTGGAGGGATTGGGTATCTTGGGCAAAGGCAATACATGGGCTCTTTTCCATGCTGTGGTAAATAAGGAGTAGTTAACAAGATGTAAAATTACAGGAATTAGTACATCAAGGATAGGAAGAAGCATTTGAAGATGAAGTCCATCATCTCCTACTGCCTTTGAGGAAATGGATAAAATGGAACGCTTTATATCCCCCTCGGTAGCTGGATGGAAGGAAAACGAAGTACAATTTGGCAAAGAAATGTTCGACAGATAATTGAGAGTGCACGATTTAACGTTGTCATCCAGCGTCACTGGTGACTTCGAAAAATGTGCGTTGATCGTATTAAGATCTATATCGGAGGGCTATCATTAGCAGCCTTGCCGATTCCAAAAGACTTGAGGAATTGCCATACTTGTGCAGTGTTAAAGTTTTTAATGGAATTGTGAATATGGCGTCTCTTTGCATCTCTGCACAGACGACTGCAGCGATTCCGCAATCTCTTGTACGAAGTCCAGTTCTCCTCACTGGGATCACTTCTGAAACGACGCTTTGCCCTATCCCTCTTCGCCATCATCTGCTTAATATTTTCCGACAACCACGGGGCCGGAAGATGTCTCACTCTAACCTTTTTGAGAGGTGCATGTTTGTCGAAGAGATTCAACACTAAGTTATTAAATGTAGAGACCATTGTGCCAACATCATTGCAGTCATAAACAGGAGACCAGTCAATAATGCCCGCATCTTCTCTCAAACGATCCATATCAATGTTCTTGAAACTGCGAAGGAAGAGAAATTTGGCTTTACGTTTAGGTGGACGGATCTTATAAGATAAAAATAGAAGGTCATGATAAAAGAAAGAGGCAGGGAGTTGCCCATGAGTGGCTACTTTGCTAGGGTCGGATACTAGTATGAGATCTAGAAGAGAAGGATTGCAATGAGGGGCATGATGTGTAGCGTTAAGCTGAAGGATATGCATATTGACAGAAGAGACAAGAGAGCGGAGTTTGCGGCTGCGCACATCATCCTTACTTTCAGTATGTCTTTAACCAATAAACCACCAAGATGGATTACAAGACATGTATTAAATAAAGGCTAAATAAAATCGGATTGATCTCACCATTTACATACAGGTAGGTACATTACAGGATTCTTCCCATAACATCTCGAGCATAGTAGGAGCAAGGCATGTTGTTCACGGACACCACAGCAATACATAGGCAGAAACTCATTCCACCCAAAACACACGAGAGCAGCATCAGCGTACTAAGCTCGAGCAATTCTCGACTTATTACACCGTCATATCCATATGAAAACCAAAGCAATCGTTAATTTGGTTATAACACAAACATTTTGATATTAGCTTAACATGTTCCAATGATCATAGTTACCAGACCTGTTATTTCCATAAAAATAATAAAAACCAATATTCCTTTGCGATTTTTCCAATAATGCAATCCACATTAACGCTATCGCTGCCTGCATAGCATCTTGAATATACCGTTGCGTAGATTGCAACGCACTGCAATCCATTACAAAATTAAAATAGAACGGCAAAAACTTCGGTAATGGCGGATATCCTTACACCGCGTCGTACTTAATAAAAGTGCCAATGAATCTAAACTGAAATCAAAAACTTTATAGTGGGAGTGAGACTATCCCATTTCTGATCTTAAAAACCAGAAGCAGGTTTGTTTAGCGAGGAATTTACAAGAAATAGTTTTAACATGAAAATCAACTAAGATTAGTCAAGAACGCGGCAAAATCTTTTTCTGTCAAACTATAACATGTCTTGTCACAATGACGTTCGAAAAAAGAATCTTCCAAGCATAGATGCACGGCTGAATGGCGAGGTGTCTATGGTCGCTCGTCTCTGCTGCGCTCTTTGTAACTACTGGCAGCTAACACATGTTTATTCATATCACTAATAAATAAATAATTACCCACTGAATATGAAAAATAACGCTAATTCTTGTCCGACTTAGAATAGTTTTGTCATACATAAAACTTTTTAATTTGTGATTATAATATAAATAAACCTAGTCAATAAATATTGTTGCTTTCTTATTACAAATTGTTTAATTTATACTTCCTTATTAAAATCTAGATTAATATTCTTATTTTATTTACAACTAGCTTCTGCCCGCGACTTCGTACGCGGATCCTGTCCCTTATGCCAGCGACTACGGGGTCCCGTTGACGAGAAAACAACGGAATACGCATAACCATTAGAAACGTTCCATATATTTAATTTTTTGTACGTCAACGGCAAAAGCACAGATTTTAATTAGTCTAAGTTGTGTGTGGCAAATATTGCACGTATTATTACGTAAAAAAACATTAAATATGACTAAGATAACAAAGTAGTGGTGACCTAGTGGAAGTCGTATGACTTTGATTCCAGGTCTGGCAAGTACCTG
The DNA here is from genome assembly GCA_963856015.1 of Helicoverpa assulta. Lineage (NCBI taxonomy): Eukaryota > Metazoa > Arthropoda > Insecta > Lepidoptera > Noctuidae > Helicoverpa > Helicoverpa assulta. The sequence goes on along the minus strand of CAWLCW010000001.1, from coordinate 15,360,116 downwards.
CCAATGCAACTTTTCTAAGTTCGTATGTGCTTTCTATGTATATTTTGGATACCAATAGGGGACGTTAAACTGTAGGTTCCGGCTGTCATTGAACATTCTTGGCAGTCGTTATGGGTAGTCAGAAGCCAGTAAGTCTGACCAGTTTTACCAAGGGGTGTTGGATTGAGCGGGTAAACGGTTGTAAAACACTGGTACTCAGTTGCATCGTGACTGGAAGTCGATCCTAACATAATTGGGGCAAAGGCTCTTGAGATAATATCGACAATAATAATGAGATATAAGCCCCGCAGGACATTTGAGGCTGATGACGGGGAGTAGCAACCCCGCGGAGCTATATATACCGAGTGCTCCAGGGAGAGTATACTGTCCCCCATCTCCGGCCGGCCGGAGTGAACCATGACGGCCTAACCCCGTCATGGTTCACTCCGGCCTCTGGTTTGCTTTCATTGGCCGTCCAGAGTGGAGTCGCTAGAGCAGGGTTAGTAGCCCTGCTCGGAGGGTAGGTGCCTCGTGGTAAGTGGCAAGTGGGCCGGTGATCTGCGTTTAAAGTCCACCGAGGTATCCTCACCCTTCAGCCGCTCACGTCCTTGTTGCCCTCTGGTTTCTATTCAGTGACTGATTCCCGGGGGCCCAGTAAGTGAGGTGGCGAGTCTCCACCTGCCATTTTTACATGTATAATAATACATTGTCATCGGGAGGTGCCATAGTTCCCATAGTTTCCTATGTCCTAATCCACTAACATCCTATCACAATAGCCCAAGTAGTTTAGTTAGAACCGGGGACTGTCTTTTTTTTTAACGACGTCTACCGGGGATTGTCTTTGGGTTCATTTCTATAGTGTATAAAGGGATAATCGTCGGTTTTGTGTCACCATGTCATTAAAGTTGTTTCAGCGTGTTGGCTTCGGCCCCACGTTTGCCTCCCAAAAATTCGGGACTCTGTAGTCCCGAGGTCTGAAAGAGACATACATACAAAATAAAAATGAGATGTAAAATTTATACTAATAAGTGACTTAACACAAAATTCAAGCGTGTTGTATCTACGTTATTATTTGTATGTGAGAGAAAGAAAAGAAGAAATACGTGTTCATTATTTTAGGGTTATCTATGTAAAAGGCGGACTAATTACTTTTTTTGATTATTTATTTATTTATTGCTTATTAGAAGGTACATTTTATATAATGAAAAGTATAAAATGTCCAACAAAACTGTATACACAGTTCACCATACCTATTTTGTAACATTCATTTCTATACATTTAAAGTAGTGGGGCTCTTGAAGTTCCACATCAGGTGTTCCAGATCTTCGATTTTTATACGTCAATGGAGAGTGCTTATCAGATTGAACAACTTTTACTAAAACGTCATACCTTTATATGCTATAGTCTAGCTGGGCTCCTGGAATTCCACATCAGGTGTTTTAGATCTTCAATTTTTATAAGTCAGTAGAAAGTGCTTATCAGATTGATCAACTTTTGCTAAAACGTCATACCTGTATATGGTACAGAGTAGCTGGGCTCTTGGGGTTCCACATAAGGTGTTCCAGATCTTCAAATTTATTATCTCAGCAGAAAATGCTCATCACATGAAACAATTTTTGCTATGGCACCATTTTTGTACCTCTTATAGTTTTGTTTGTCTGTTGGAGTTCTGTATCAGGTCTTCAAGTTTCGAAGATAAATTATAGCCTATATGTTGACCCAGCTTAATACAAATACAACAAAGAAAAAATCATTGAAATCCGTTCAGTAGTTCGGAAGATTAGCGTGTACAAACAAACAGACATACAGACAAACAGACAGAATTTTTTTTTTGGATTTGTGCTCCATTACTGTTCCTAAACCCCACCCAACTATAATTTTTTTAATATATTCAATGTACAGACACAGTTTTTTTACAGATTAATTATATGTATAGATAATAAAGAAAATACATATTGAAAATAAAAAATGATTTTAGTTATGAAAAAGCTAATAAAAAGCGTATGCTGATGTGAGACTCGAACTTAAAACTTTCGAATCACTAGACGAACGCTTCTACTCCTCGGCTACGAGCCTACATAGTCAAATCATTAAATTTTAACTTCATATACTCATCAGCATTATAGTGAAAAGAAATTGCAAGTGTGTGCGTGCACAACGGGTTATTGAGGTTTGTATCCAATAACCCGTTGTGTACGCACATTAATAAACAGGCGAAGTAATACACGCGTGAACTTTACGCACACTAATTTGCTAAACGCACACTAACATGTATGTTTCTCTCAATATCACCGCGCCGCGCCGCCGGGTGGAGCCACTTGCCTGCCCAGCTATCTATTTTGCTGTGCGTACATGAGCGGCTGAAGGGTGAGGATACCTCGGCGGACTTTAAACGTAGATCACGCAACGCTTATTATTATTATTATAGTGTACTAAGTTAAATTTCTTACTTTTTTCTCTTCACAGCAGCTATCCATTTTTGTCTTTGCTGTAATGTCCACTTTGATGTTGGAAACGCATAAAAGTTGCACGAACTGTTTTGCCCATTGTTTTTACAATTTACGACACAGCATGTACTATGACCCATATCGCAAATTTTTACGTTTTTACTTAAAATTATAAAGGAAGTTATGAAAATAAAGCAATTTGACACTTGACAGCCCAGAATTAATTCACATTTCTGCCACATCGTGCGCTTCGATCGATTTGCCGTCCCCCACCACCCACTTTGCACATAGCGAATATACCTTTTTTTTTTTTTTTAACGACGTAAAAAATCATCAAATGACCCCTCCCGCTGTGGGTTAGCAGCGGTGAGGGAGTGTCAGACTCTTACTGACTAAAAGCCGTCGTATTCCGTCGTAGGCCTTCTTATGTGCTAGGGCCGCGGTACCTCTTTCGAACAACCCGCAGATAGCGAATATACCTACGTGTATTTGTACGGTGTAGGTATGAGGCGCGCGCGCGCTCGACAACGAACAATGAACGAACCAAATAGCGAAATAACCAATACTATGTGTATATAGAATACCGATTATGTTATATACTAGTAGCACAGTCTAAAAATCATACAGTCGTCCACGACAACACGAAGACGTCTAGACAGGGCAATCGTGCGGGGTGTGAGGGGCGAGACGCGGGTAGGCCGCTACCGAACTACGAACAAAATGATATTAGTAGTTCGGTATCTATCATTCAGGGCTAACGCGTGTTTTTATATATTTTTTTTTGTTAATTTAAAATGGTGAATGCGACGTGTGCTGTGAGTGATTGCAAGTCTTCATCTCAAATAAATAAAGATTTGCGGTTTCATCAGCTTCCACGCACAAAAGAAAGGTAAATAAATCTGTTTTGTTATTGTAGACTGCATAAATAATTTTATTTGTAATGTCGTGCCATGTTGATAATGTTAATAAAATGGCCGACCTCCACATGATAAAAAAATATTTTATATTAGGATATCGCACAGGGCATCTGTTTGGAAATCCTGTTAATATTATAAATGTGAAAGTGTTTGTATGTTTCGTATCTGTGTCAAGATGGTGAACATTTTATTTTTATTATTTACTAAGGGTGAATTTCGAGATGCTGGACGTAATTTTTATAATAAGAAATGGATGTCAGTTTTGAGTTTAATTGAAGTGCTTGTTACGAAAAAGTCAGCCTTTTTGAAATCCAAGATGGCGGACGCAATTTTCTTACAATTTGATATGGGTGTCAATTTTGAGTTAAATTGGGGTGCTGGTTACGAAAAAGCCATCCTTTTTGAAATCCAAGATGGCGGACGTCATTTTCTTACAATTTGATATGCGTGTCAATTTTGAGTTAAATTGGGGTGCTGATTACGAAAAAGCCATCCTTTTTGAAATCCAAGATGGCGGACGTCATTTTCTTATAATTTGATATGGGTGTCAATTTTGAGTTAAATTGGGGTGCTGGTTACGAAAAAGCCATCCTTTTTGAAATCCAAGATAGCGGACGTAATTTTCTTACAATTTGATATGGGTGTCAATTTTGAGTTAAATTGGGGTGCTGGTTACGAAAAAGCCATCCTTTTTGAAATCCAAGATGGCGGACGTCATTTTCTTACAATTTGATATGGGTGTCAATTTTGAGTTAAATTGGGGTGCTGGTTACGAAAAAGCCATCCTTTTTGAAACCCAAGATGGTGGACTTTTTTATAATTTGATATGGGAGTCAATTTTTAATTTAATTGGGGTGCTTGTAACGAAAATTATTTTATATATATTTACTAGCTGTTGGCCGCGACTCCGTCCGCGTGGCCGTAGTCCATTCCGAAAAAAAATATAAAGAGCTCAGTAGATATAAAATAAGCGCCTGTTAAAATAATGGAAGCAATATGTATGTCCGCGTTCGCACCCGTTTTTTGGAACATTTTTTGTTACTGCTCTACTCCTATTAGTCATAGTGGGTTGTTATGTAGCCCATGTGATTTCTCAGGCTCTAGACTATCTGTGTACCAAATTTCATTACAATCAGTTCAGTATTTTTGGCGTGAAAGCCGGACAGACAGAGATACTTTCGCATTTATAATATTAGTATGGATAGTATGGATTATTATATTTGGTATATATAATTATTATTTATTATTTCATAGAATATATCATTAATTTGTATTATCCCTTAAATTGGCAGTGTACTCCACCAAAGACCTTAACTTTTTTTTAAATCGTTTGTAGTACTAATCTTAAAAAAAATACAATTTATTATTATTTTTAGCTTGCAATAATTGTATATTTTGGTAGAAAAAATATTTGAATGTGATTCCATTGAAAAATAGCTGTCAAATTCAAAATGTCTTCAGAGCGGTCTGGAGTATCTGGATCACGGGTAAGTTTTTTGTGTTTTTCTACATTTTTTCGGATGGGACTTGTGGTTATTTGGCTTTAAATGGCATAGGAACATTATAAATGATATCAATCATTCGTAATTTTGTGTGTAAATAATGTAATCGCAATTTTATAAGTTCATAACTCTGTATGTACTCCCTGAATACCGTTGCTAAGTACGTAGTGAAGTTCACAACATAAACTTTGGTATACACGGAGTACATTGCTCGTTACTTAGAAATGCAAACTAGCCTTTTTTGTTGGTTTTTATGTAAAATGACTTCAGTTGTGTCGTGAATTGTATGTCATACAGAATGTTCTTGTTCTTTTCTGCAGTGCTTGAACCTGACACGACCTGATTTAGCAGATATCCTTATATCTTTGTACCGGACCCCTCTTTCAAGAAATCGGCTCTTGAAAGGGGTCCGGTACATGGTGGTATTTGGGTAGGTGAAGGAGAAAATAATTCAGAGACCTATAGCTGAACGGCCGGTGGACAATGTCAAATAATGCTGTCGGATATTTTCCAGAAATAGCAAATAAGCAATCACGCTGTAGGTTTTGCAAAGATGGAAGAACTAAAGTTTTTTGCGTGAAATGCAATGTGCTTCTGTATTTTATGGTAGGAGAAAGTAACAAAAGAAATTGGTTCCGCTAATTTCACCCGCAATAAATGCATATTATGCAGTTTGATAAGAATTATGATTAATAAAGTGAAGATTTAACTAAAATGTGTTTTATTCATATTCTGGCAACGTACTCCACGTAGTACGAACAGAAGAACTACTGGAGTTGGCAACGTACTCCCCAGAGTACATCGATTTTCGCGAAAACTGTAATAGGTAGATTTTTTTCACAATTTTTTACAGTCATCTGGCATCGTAATAAACCAGGAAATAACAAAAAATAATTAAATTTTTGTAGTAAATTGATTTGCCAATTTAAGGGTTATATTGTAACATTTCAGATGTAAATTATGGGTGGAAGCTTGTAGAAGACCGGATTTACTTGAAAGGTCTATCGAAAGTTTAAAACATACATATATTTGCAGTTTGCATTTTGAGAATGGTATGTACGGGAAAAAATCCTTGAAGAAAACGGCCATACCAACGTTGCTTTTACCAACTAAAGATTCCGTCCTTACACAGACCGATCATAAAGTCGAAATTTTAAGTAACGTAAAATTAGACCTACACAATAAACACTTCAAATAAAAATGTAGGGTATAATATACACACATTAGTGAAAATGACGTCATTTATAATATATTTATTTATAATACTGCTATCGATGTTGGTCTGCACTAAATAAATAATTTCACAAATATTGTTTACTTGTGACAACCCTGTCCTATGCGTTACTGTCTAGACAATGTCGGCATTTTACACAAGATCGAAGGCGTCGTCCTACTGTATGTTCTTTATACTGTGCTAGTAGTACCTTTACGAAAACGAAAATAGCAATAATAATCAGTTCAGCCTGCACAACAATGAATACCTACCGCAGCAATACAAATATAAACGACAGGGATTATTGATTGAGTAGATATTTATTCGAAATATGAATTAATAGTTGCGAACTAGCAGTATCCTGCTCGAAGTGACCAAAAATATGGAGGAAAGGGGGCGCGAAGAATGGCCACCTTTGTTAAAAAGCGGTCGCGTGGTTCATATGAAAAATATTCATTTGAGTGGACTGTATTGAGATTATTTAAAATGTTGCCCCGAAATACGGGGATGTTGGCTAGCAGAACTTTGTTGGGAGTGTGTGTACCCAAATTATTATTATTCTTTATTGTACACAAAAACATTTAAAAGACACACACAACACAGAGAAGACATGTACAAAGGCGAGCTTAACCCAGAACTGGGTTCTCTAACAGCAAACCTTAGAGCGATAGAGAGATGCGATAGGGAAGAGAAAATTTTAAGTGCACAACATTAAACAAAACAAAGATGAAACTACATAACATAAAATATATACCTATAAATAAAACATAAAATATAATAAATAAATAAATACATACATACAAATAAGGTCATGTTGACAGGAAATGTTCTTTAATTCGTCTCTTGAAGACATCTAGCGATGTGCTCTCACGTATACAGTGAGGCAGAGCGTTCCAAAGCCTTACAGCGCGAACAGTGAAGGATCCATCAAATTAGCGAGCAACAGGGGAGACTAAGTGTGAAAAACAGGGATTGCGGCACTTACAAATAGTCCAGTTGCACACCTTCTTCGCGTGCACGCGGTCGGTCACAACACAGTAGGTAATTGTCCTTGAGAGCTGCTTCAAAGTTCGATTATCTTATCACACACACTTTTTACAACCCAATAGCGAATAGGTACACTAGTTTATGTAGATTTGGCCAATATTTTAATTATTTTTGATGCGTACGCGCGCGAGAGTGACTTGCCGTGACGAGCGGTCGGCCGGAAGCAAAGAGCCGGTCGCGAAGGTAAATAGGGATGGGACACATTGCTCGACTAATAGGGTGCGAAGTGTTGTGACATCAATCATAGATTATAGACTAAGATTTATTTTGTTTAAAAACAATACCAAACAATTACTTTCTATCGATCCTAATTCTAAACCAAATTATAAGGCGTACACCTCATTCGAAGATCTTTATTGTATCATAAAACGTATACAATCGCAGTTTGGAGGTAGACAGTCCGCCAAGCCCAGCGCTGCCGGTCCGGCTGTCCGAGCACCGAAACTGCCCGCGATTGAACTCGTGTCATTCGATGGCGATATACGAAACTGGCCATTATTTTATGTAAGTTTCAAGTCTACAGTGCACGATAACGCCTCGCTGACGGATGCTGACAGGTTGTACTATTTAATAGGTAAGCTGTCGCCGAAAGCGCAGTCTACATTCGCAGGTGTCACACCAAGTGCTGAGAATTATCAGGTCATATTCCAGTCACTCCTTGATAGATATCAGGATACTCGTGTACTCGCGTCTACTTACTTTGATCAAGCTTTAAATCTTAAATTGTCCGGTACCGCGTCAGTTTCGAATTTTCAACTGTTTATAGATAACTTTCTTACCGCAGTTAATTCCCTTAAAAACCTAAAATTAGAAAATCTCGCCGACTTTATGTTATTGCAACTCGCATTAAAAAAGTTCGACACGGAAACTATTCGTGCTTTCGAAATGACCTAACGTCATAATAAAATACCTACACTCGATAGTTTTATTTCGTTTATCAAAGATCAGTGTCGGATATTCGTAATTACGCAGCCTAGTTCATCTAGCTCGTCTAGTAATAACGTAAGTAAACAAAAGTTTGATAAATCGCGAAACAAAAATAACAATAAATCGGTACCTAACCCGCAATCTTACGTAACTCGTTCGGAATCTACTTGTAACTCACACAAGTGTCTGTGCGATAACATTGTACACGATCACCTATTTAAATGTCCCGCTTTTAATAATTTAACTCCAACCGCTCGTTTTGATTGTGTTAAAGAAAATAAATGTTGTGTCAATTGCTTGAGTATAAAGCAATTGACACACGCTACGTACGTATAAGAACTCCACTCCAAGGTATAGGATTCCTCTACAAGAAAACGTCAACACTTTCAACAGACTATCAATCTTTATTCTTTTTCAACACCATCTCGCTTACACGACCGCACGGTACGGTGCTCCGCTCAGAATGCCGCCATTTGCCAAGAGTTGCTAGCTGCTACCTCCAACCGGAAATGTCATTTTTAAATTATTTCGTTTGGTAAATCAATTGAACAAATTATTTAACTATTAAAAATTATAAAATATGAAATTAGATATCTAAAATATATCCAAACCTTACAGTATGTCGAAGTGAAAACCATTTGAACTGAGATAAATGTAGCATTTGTATAACAGAACTGTAATGTTACATAACAGAATCGTAGAGGGTGAACTACGCCGTAGGCCGTAGAACCACGGCGTAGCGGTTACGGACCATGCTACGAGCAAATATTATGTGAAGGGGTCGGAATCCGATGTTTTTATTAGACTCGTATACAAAAATATTGAGATTGTTAGTCAGAAAATCTATCAACAAAATCTTTGCCGTAAAGTAGCAAATATATTATTTAACAAAAATATATACAATCCTGTTTAAAAGACAACGTAAAGGGAACACAAAAATACTTTCCACATCTTGAAATACCAAAACATTCGTAGCAAGGGTCGGAAGCTACGGCGTAGTGAACCTTTCCCACTGCGTAGCGATTGCGTATTACAGATCTCAAGACAATTTACCAAGAGAGTGTTTGTATAAAGGCTAAAGTTGTTCAAAGTAAATTCTTTGATGGATAGCCCTGAAGATAGAATGATGGATATTGATGTATGCCTATCCATTAAGGCTGTTGTTTTTAGTAGCCAAACCCGAAAACATGTTGACCTACTTTCCAACGTTTGTTTTCTACTCTAACGGAGATATTTTGCGACACCAATCACTGTATCGATTTTTTGCTGAGATTTTTTAAAAGTCAAAGTCAAAGTCAAATCATTTATTTCATTTAGGCCTTTACAAGCACTTATGAACGTCAAAATTATAACTAAGTTTGATTCTAGTTGCCCATTCCAAAAGTAGCTTCCTATGGAGAAGAACGGGCAAGAAACTCCATGGTTACTCTTTTTAAAAATAATATGGTATTACAGTTTGTATGTATTGATACATACAGTAACAGCATGCGAAGATCATGTCGAATCGCAAAGACAAATGAGGATAAAATGACAATTAAAATGCTACATGGTGTTCACATTTACAAATTGGTTTATATTTTGGTACAGAGTTACAAACAAATAATCAAAAGATGAATACAATTTTATTTGCTGGTGTAATTTTAATTTGTTAATTAATTAGAAATTGTCAGTATGTCCTATGGAGCAGGACCAGCATGTTTCCAAGCATTTTTATCTTGAATGTTTGTTTAGGAAATACACAAACAGAATAATAAAATTGAGAAAGTATTTTTTTTTTATAATGTTAATTAGGCTGTCAGTCAAGGAGTGATTCGCTTGGTAAGGTTGATCTGATAAAAAATGCAACAGTTCTCTATGTGCAAATTGTATTATGTCGCACAAACGTAAAAAATATCATGCCTAGCCAAATTTTGCAGTAACAATCTCTACTATCAGAAAAAAACAAATTCACATAAAACCATCACTAATTTAAAACTACTTAATTAACAAAACAGCTCACTAAACTAATTGTGTACAATTACCAACCGACTATAAAGCAAACCACACTATTTCTACAGAGCCTATAACTCTGACCTGCACTACAAGCACTAAACATTATTGCTAGACTAACTTATTTAATTGCACACTGCATGCGAAATGTGGAGAACTAAACGTTTGCTTATTACTTAAATAATTAAGCTTAGTTATGTCCTGCAGAGGTAGCCAAATAATTTTCAGATTAAAACACGCAGTATTATTCTTACCAAACAACTATAAATGCTATCGGAAAATATTACTTATATTGACTTAACATACAGGAATGAATTTTAAGCAGTGCACAAAAAAAAACTGGTGGTCTAGAATCATTAACAGAACATATTTGTATCATCAGTAAACAATTTTTTTTCATTCTTTTGTCCGCCCTAAAATCAGCAAAATATGGATACCAACTATTCCTACGCGCTTGGAGCAGCGCTCGCGTCAGTAAACCGGTTTTGCGTTGCCGCCGGCCGTGCCTACTATGACGACTGTGACCGTACAGTCGGTTACAAAATATACATCTTTCGATATCAATAACTTTTCTTTTTTATACTAAAACCCTACAAAATAAAAATATAGTATCTATAAAACTTATTTAACTATAAGTTGACAAAGTTTGCGTACTGGATAAAATTAATTCCTGTATATTGATAGTCAGGTTGATTGGTAGGTAGAGAACGTCTAAGGCGCTAAGTCCACATTTGTACATTGTTTTTTATTTTTGTAAAATGTGTGCAAAATGTATAATAAATAAATTATACAGAGGGATGTTATATGTAGTGCAAGCAATCTGTAGCTTTCAAACTCGTATATTGAAACATTAAAAATGTAGATACACAGTATTATATCAATAAAATATGATTGAAGTATAAAAAATTAAAATCATATTAACCATTCAGATTTTTTCTATACTGTCCATAAAATGTGACGTGTCCAATCGAGTTTGGATTAAAATTAAAAACAATATTAATATGCATCCGCATATTTTGTACGCTACGTCTATAATTCATAGTTTTAATCTATATTTTAGTTGTCAGCCGCTTCGGAATACTGAACCTAACGTCTTTTATTTTATTTAAGCGATCTGTGAAAAATAAAGTTGGACTTACGTCATTTCTTGTTTTGAACTTGCCTGTGTAAAATTCTGTCAAATACCGTAAGTATTCTAATCTAAAATCACTACATAGTATAAAACAAAGTCGCTTTTTCTGTCCCTATGTCCCTTTGTACGCTTAAATCTTCAAAACTACGCAACCGATTTTCATGCGGTTTAGTGATTAAAGAGGAAGGTTTATATGTACAATAACATACATCAAATAGTGGGGAAATACTGTAACGCCGTGCGAAGCCAATTACTACGCTGGAAAGACATTTTAATCTTCTACTAACATATTATTTTAATCTGTTTCTTGATCATAATATTCAGCGGTTAAATTAAATGTTTGTCGGAGATGGTCAATAGTACGGACACTAAACGAGACGCAAGCGCGCCATCTGGTGGCGTTTCCGGTGAAACAACATTTTGGCGCGCTTGGCAGAGTCGTGGTGGTCGGCGTGGCGTCCGCGGAGCTCAGTCTTGGTCGAGTCGTCGTGCTGCGCACATCTCGAAACTGCCTTTCGTTACGTGTAGTGTACCTAGTGTTATTGTAAAGAGTCTTGTGATTTTTGAATTGTAATGGTTCTTCTAACCTGACAGACAGACATGTGTTGCTGGGGAGTTTGTTCCGCCACTTCTTCTCCCCAAGCCAAAACACATAGGAAGTGGCGAAGGGCGGGCGTTTTGGGGGCTGTCTTTTGTTCTGACTAATTTGAATAAACGTTTGAGTTTTTAGTTTGTTTGAGTTTTGAGTTTCTTTGAGTTATCTCTTTGCTTGATTACCCTAACTGATGTCGGACGATAGTGCCATCCTGATGTTCGCCCCTCCGACATGTTATTGTGAAAACTTCATTTAAACTCAAACAAAAAACCAGACCAGAACTAATATCAACTTGTCTGTGTGGGAATTGAACCCACGACACTTCGTCTTTGTGGTTGAATAACGTGTTATAATATTGCACTCAGCTGTGACCAGGGTCTTAACCATTAAGCCAAACGTGTCGTCGAATATGTAACAAAATAGCGAACCGCTTTATGCACTTTGTTTACATTAATGAGACGTATATTGTGTGATGTACTGTGTAGCCGACCTTACTCCCGATCTATCTATATACATGTACTTAGTATTAAGCTTAGGTTAATGAATGCAGTACAATATACGCCTTAGACATAGCAACACGTGTCTATAATTTAATCACCAATAACTCCCCACATTGCATGGCGACCCTGCTAGTGCTGCCTTGTGGCAGTGCTGCGCATTGGGAACATATTATATTTTTGTGATTTTTGAAAAACAAAACAAAATGTGAGTACTAAACTGTAACATACTAAAATGTGACTACATCGCAAAGTCGACGCTGACGGGGAGTCCGTTTCTACGCAGTACGCAGAACTAGTACTCGGGATGGATCTGCTCTAAGTCCATCCACATTCAAACCCCCAGGGTTTGTGTACTGCGGTCGATAAACCACCACCAAAATAAATACTGCGAAGAAGATCCGAAAGACCTTCGTCACCAAGCAGGAGATGCGATGAGTGATCTTTCACAAGACCAGGCGCACTCCCAAATGTTGAGAAGAATTTGAAGACAGTGTGAGTGATGTAATAGTGTCAGTGAATAATGTGAGTGTTTCAAAAGTTTAAAGCCTATTATAATGCCGCGGACATTTTGGTATTTTTTTAATGTAGGTATAATTAGGTACGTTAAAGGGTTTTTATTTTTAAAGGGTTAAAATAAAATAATTTTGCTGTAGTTACTAAAACATATTGGATAGGAATTTTATAATTGATAAGTATATTATAGTATCCAGAACATTCTCAGGTGCGCCGTGTCATATAATGCACGCGCTGCAATTTTGATGATGATGTCATGCAGCGTACTTGTGGTATCAACCATATTTTACATTGGGTATCATGTGTCTTTCTGTGTAACTAACGGATATGGCTCTGCCAAATAGATAATAACATTCTTTAATATTAATATAAAAAACATGTATTAGGTTTTAAGCAAGACCATTTATTTGTATTCGGAAATATTTGAGATCTTTGTTTACCTATGATTATCTTTTAAATTGTCTAGAAAAAGTATGAAAAATCTCTTGTCACCTTAGAGTGCAAGGTAGTACTTTGCCTGTTAAAAAAAATATAAAAGAGGGTTATGAAAAGATTTTTGTAACGTGGTATAGGATTGTTTTGAGGACAAGTTTATAAATTGTTTGGTATGTTAATAGGTTGCATTAAGTAGTTGGGAATCGTTTGGTAGGCAAGACTCTGCGCTGACGTCATCGGACTGATCACCCGAGAGCACCCTGGCTTGTAAACCAAGTTATTCATTTTATTTTATTTTTTATTTATTACACTTTTTGCACACATTTTACACAAATTAGAGGTACATAAGGACAGATCCTTCCATTTGATCATGGTGTCGGACGAGCTTCCCTCCGTGAAAATTGTTGGAAACTAAAAATTTTTAAACACTGATCCTTATAAGTATGAAAAATGAAGTCGATTTATTATAAAAATGAGTAATGTACTTCTATAAAGTAAATAATAAGATGAATAATAAGAAGACCTGCTGTGGTCCAAATATAAATGTGTGTACTTACTATATTAAAGAGAATATACATATATGGATAAGAATGACATGAAAGAGTACTGAAAGTAGATAACGTAATATTTTTTTAAAGAAGAGAATAAAGATAATCAATGTGATAAGACATAAAAACCATGTATTAATAAAATGCATTATGAAAATAAATGATGATAATATAGAAACAAAGATTTCTTTTGTTATAAAATATGAAAGTTTAAAATTAATAATAACAATAATGTGTTTTCAAGTAATCTGAAGTTTGTGATGTTTTATTATTTTAATATATATATTTTTTAACAATTACTATACTATTGGAATTTGACAAATGTAATTCAGTAATATACCTATAGTCATAATATTGTCAAAAGTGTATTTTTTTTAAATTAAATAACGATTAGCTGTAATAAATAAGTATATTATAAAAAATTGTTGAATGATTTTTTTATCGTAATTTTGATTAGACTAAAAAAAAAAACATAAATGTATTTTTTTTTCTTTTATTATCGGGGGAGGTGTAGTGTGTAGCCGACCTTACTCCCGATCTATCTATATACATGTACTTAGTATTAAGCTTAGGTTAATCAATGCAGTACAATATACGCCTTAGACATAGCAACACGTGTCTATAATTTAATCACCAATAACTCCCGACATTGCAGTGACATCATTCATTCGATGCGCTTCCATATATGCAACATGAAAGATTTCTCACTAACACAATTCTTGATGATGTTTTGCCACTTATTGACATATTCCCCCCCTTTCACAGCGTTCAAATAAAAACACTGTGGAAAATTTATAGCATGCTGCATCCAAGGATCATCATAAATTTCCCAATCTTCTATAACACCTCCACATGAAAAACATGCTGCTTTATCATATGGATTATTTCCGTAATAAAAGAATCCAGCATCAGCCATTTCCATCACTAATCTTTTCTTTGAATTATTCGTCCCCCAGTAATAATTAAAGGATAATTCACGTATTTTGTATGCATTATACATATCATATCGAGGTTTATATTCAGTTTGAAACATATTTTATTTATTTAGTACTAGTTCTTGATGCTAATAATTATAAACATAAAATGACATTGCTTTAATGCTGCAAGCGATTTATAAACGTGATTGTACAGGATTGGGAGAGATAGTAAACATATTATAAAAAAAAATTAAACAATTTTTTTTATTTCATAAAAAAATTATTATCATGGCACCATTTATTTAAACACAATATATTTTTTAAAGCACATACAGAGTTATGATAAATACAGTTATACAAATCTTGCGAATGTTTATATTGATCATATAAATGTACTAAACTAGAACAACCCTTATCTTCTAAATTAAATATATTACTATTACTATTTTCTAAAATATGCTTCAACCATAAAACTTTTTATCTCTTAATATATCGGAAACCAAAGTCTGGTAATTGGAATAAGGTACAAATCCTTCACTCCAGTATATCTTTTTGTTACGTTGAATCCAAAGAACTACCTTTTTTTCAGATTCCGTTAAATTTTTAAATGGAAATGGTGGCTTAACTAAAAACACTTGTAGTTTTTTGTTACACAATAAAGCGATTTCTTTTAATATAATTTCCTCTTCCCCCGCGGACCCTGTGCAGAGCATACGTGTCTACACACAGAGGCGGCGTAAGGTGTGGGCGACGTGGGCCACCGCCTACGGCCTCGCGGTACAAGGGGCCTCGCGCCTCAAAATTTTTTAAAGCGAGAATAAAATAAAATAAAAGATATAAATCAATTTTGTTGTAAAACATGTTTTCTTAGTCTGGCAACATTTGCCGCCGACCAGAGTGCGGGGTATTCCTGGTTTTATTTGTTTACTTTCTTTATTAGGAAGCCAAGCAATCAAATCAAAGTACGCAACGCAGTCGCTAGGCGCATAACAATAGAGTAGCGGTTTTATGGACAAGCAAATTTGCTGCAGACGTTGAAGAAAAAAAAAGCGCTCACTTCACTCGCGGTTTCTTCTTTATTTCTAATTTATTCTACGTTTACTTTTAGAGTTCTCAATTTAACAAAAAGTTGGAGCACCGAAGAAGCACAGCTAACTGTCGATCCAGTCACGGTTTCTTAATTTGTGTTTAATTCCGCGTTAAATTTGAGAAATTCTCGAACAAACACCACTTTTATGTCCCAAAACTCAAAAATTTTCGCTTAATTTTTTTATCACGTATAGCTACTTTTAATGTCCTAATACTCACAAAAATTCGCGCTCCTTTCGCTCGCGGCTTCTTCACTTCACAGTTGCCTTTTATTACATATGTTTACTATGTTTAGGACTTTTAGTGATCCAAAACTCAAAAATTTTCGGGCTTGCTTCACTTTATAGTTGTTTTCATTGTCAGTATCAACATTTTTTAGTCTACCGTAGCAAAAAGGTAGCTTCGTTTTTAAGTCCTTTTATTAATAAGAAAGT
Source organism: Helicoverpa assulta (assembly GCA_963856015.1). Lineage (NCBI taxonomy): Eukaryota > Metazoa > Arthropoda > Insecta > Lepidoptera > Noctuidae > Helicoverpa > Helicoverpa assulta. The sequence continues at coordinate 15,343,932 of CAWLCW010000001.1, read as the reverse complement.
AACTTATACTTCCATATGAACTTTCTTATTTATGGTACTACTTTAAGTCCCAAAATTTTTGTACATAGGCGACAACAAGGAGTTATACGTACGTTTGGGCTACATTTTAAGTAATTTTTATTTTGAGTTCTAAAATATTACAAAAAATTTCGCGCTCGCTTCGCTCGCGTTATCAGAAGCTGTGTTCCCGTATATTTGCCTCCACCAACCAGCAATAACTTATGTACGATTGGGCTACATTTTACGTAATTTTTGCTTTGACTTGTTAACTATAAAAAAAATTCGCGCTCGCTTCGCTCGCGCAATTGGTAGAAACCTCGCCCAGGGCGCTGGTAGAGTTAAAACCGGCACTATAGAATAATTACACGTATAATTGTGTTATTCAATACTAGCTTCTGCCAGCGACTTTAATCTAATTTGTATTTTTATGAATAAAAACTTGGCAGTGTTAATTGTTTTGTTTGTTTTTATTATTTTAAAGAATCCGTCTTCAGGTCGCCATAGAACAGGGCCTCGCGAAATCTGTCTTGCCCACATCAAATTTAGGTCTTGCCCCGCCACTGTCTACACATATACCACAAAATACAACAGAAGTCAATCTCATGTATAAAAATATTTTTGTATGTAATGGGTTGGTATAGTCCCTGATCTAAGCTTGCTTCTACCTACAGAAACCTTGATGTGCGAGTTTTATTTCGTCTACCTTACAACATACTCTCGCCATGATCACAAAAATTATCAACTCCTACTAGTAATAATCTTTGAGGGTAGGTTGGGCGGTTCGCCTGGGCCGACACTAGCAAAACTTATTACGGCATTGGGCCAGAGGCCGCCGGGGCGCTTACCTACCCACCTAACTGTATCTACCTACTGCGTTTATTAAAAGAACCATCGAAATATGAGAAAATAAGTAGGTCCATACTATAGGTAATACGGCAGGCTAAAAAACGACAGTTCACTGTTTATTGTTGTATTAAAACAACCGTCCACTGAACAATTATAATACGACTTTTTTTGTTGCTCCATTATTACTTTTTCTTTTGTTATTAAAATTAAATATATTACAGTCAAATTACAGTTAGGTAGGTATCAAAACGCGTGCACATTTATCTACCTTGTGTGTGACGCGCGTCTCTCAAGAAAACGGCAGCCCCGCTCGCACTGTTTTGAGTTGTTTTGAGACAGCGCGTCTGTGAACACGCACACATAGACACCTATGTCTGCGTGACTCGAACGCGCTTTATATGTAGATTGAATTCTTTACCTATGTATTTTGTGCATATACTCAGTGCATTTTTAAATAATATTCATAAAATCGAAATAAATCCGAAAAATAATAGTTGAAAAAATCTTGTGAAGTACCAGGAGCGCATATCGTCGTGGAGACCAACCAACAGTGTGTCGAGCGAAACAAAACACACGCGTGCGACAAAGACCAATATACTTCTGCGTGAGTCGTCTCCACCGTGATTGTAATAACACGCTCAAGGTCACATCCTTTCACCTCCGGCCGGTGAGAACGCTGCGTGCAAAACAAGGACAGATACACTTCCATGTGAGTAATCTGCAACTGTGACATCGTAACTTGCACTCATTGAGGCTTCCATTCACTGCTGCGCCTACGCTTGTTACGCACACATATACGCTGTGGCTATACGCTGTGCGCGACGACCACTATAATAAAATATGACTGTTTTGCATTAAGACAAAACAGGTATTATATGTAGAAGAAAACACAGCAATGATGTGAAGAAGCAGTCCTATGATTCTGTGAAAATATCGAGAATATCAGTCATATCCGTATACAAATCGAGAATATCCTCCCAATTTCTGTCACCACAGGGCTATCTGTCATACTTTACCGCCAATTTTCAACCGGCGCCATTGCAGTCTTCATCATCAGCAAGAACCTTGGCTCATTGCTGTGTTTTCTTCTACATATAATACCTGTTTTGTCTTAATGCAAAACAGTCATATTATATGTCTTCGAAAACACAGCAATGATGTGAAGACCTGTTTGATATCTGCTGGTGATCAGAAATTATAAAACACAAGAATGCAATGTGAGAGTAATATAATTTACTAGGTACTTCCTGGTAACAAATTTTCTTATCACTCACTTTGAACCATCTTTAACTTTCAATATTTGCTGGGAAAATATTAAGAACAAAATCCAACACTATTAGTTTAAACTATTTATATTTTTCTTACCAAGAAACTCAAATTAAACAATTCAATATGAAAATAAAAAACATAACTTCCTTCTTAGGATTGATAAATAAAAATGCAGTTTAACTGCCACAAATTAACAAATAATTTTCAAACATAAACACTTCAACTGTTCAGTCTTAATAATTGAGATCAAAATCACATTATCATAAATAATTAAATATAATCACTTTCTCACATTGTTTTAAAATTATTATAAAGTAGACCAGGGACATCCTCACTGACAGGCTTATTTATATTTCTACAATAATATTTAGAAAAGGTTTCCACACACTTCCAGTTTCCTCTTTCTAATATCTCCTGTATAGGCCTATTGTCTAGCCATCCCCTGGAGGCCACTGCTGACCTTATGCTGCCTGGAGAGTAGCCATCTATCTGTGCCAATTTGAAGGCTGACCTCACCCATCCTGAAATCATGGTCTTAGAGGCTGGCTTTGTATCACCGGTGATTGATATAAAAAGGGAATTAACATTTGTAGTTTGATTGCGCCTAGTCTCTGAAATCTTGACTAACTTCTTAACGTTAGTGACTGGGCAAAGCTTAGAATCTTGGTGCTTCATGAGAAGCCAGCCTGATTGTCTATGAGAACTTGTGTCTGTTTTTGAGCCAAATTTTGGCCAGAATGTTACTGTGTCCTCAGTTTCAGCATATCCTTGATCACCAAGCTCCAAAAGGGTAAGATCATGCAACCTTCGGCCAGATGCAAGCAAAAGAATCAATGCAGTGTGTCTGCTTTGATAAAAAAGAGTGTCTGGAAATTCTGAAGACTTTAACCACTCATACAATATTTTAACATCCCATACTGGTAGCTTTGCTGGGCGTGGTTTAGCTAGACTTACTGCCTTTAAAACCTGCTGAACGAAAAAATTTTTGCCCAAGTTCTCAACCCTAGGTGCACAGTAAGTTGAGACAGCAGACTTGTGCAACATAACCGTGCTGTATGCAAAACCTTTCTCTAAGTATAAATTAGCTAAAAATCTGGCTAGGTCCTTGCCCTCTGGGCACTTATTATCCACTCCATGGGATTCACACCAAAGTATCCATCTTTTTAAAGGTGCATTATACGTATTAATAGTGGAGGGGCGCCAGCTACTTCTCAACAATCCTTGTTCGTCTCTGCTCCAGTCCTTTACTTGATCTCCCCACCCCCAATTTTCCAAGCCTGAAGTACTAGCTTGTCCACTGATGGTGGAGGTAGTCCCGTCGTCCTGTCCAGCAGCACCTCCCTCAGGTTCTCTATGGGAAGTGGGGGTACTTGCGCGCGTGTCTTCAGGTCGGGAAACCAAAAGCACTGGGTCCACTGTGGCGCTATCACAACGTATGTCCCTCTTGCCTTGTTCAGATGTGCCAGAACCCTGGGCATCATGCTTGGAGGTGGAAATACCCAAGCTGTCTGAAAGTCCCAAGTTTGGCTGAAGGCGTCGCAAAATTCTGCGGAGCCATCCCTTGAGTCTAGACTGACATACCTTGAAACTACTGCCGTGTCTCTTGTAGCAAAGAGATCTATTTCTGGAACACCCCATTGTCTGAACACTGCCTCCGTGGCTGGTGGCAGCAGGTGCCACTCGGGTACTGACTTTCCCCTTGACAGGCAATCTGCAATGCCGTTTAGGTTTCCTGGCAGGTGGTACGCTGTCATCGTTATGTTCAGCCGACAAGTCAATTCTAACAACTGGGTTGTTAGGCCTAACAGCTTCAAGGACCGAGTCCCGCCCTGATTCCTTATGTACGCTACTAGCGTCCGATTGTCGGTCTGAACCAAAATGTGGGCATTCTGTAACAATGACCCCTGTGACCTTATTACCGCATAAACGGCATACATCTCTTTTAGGTTCGAGTGCCAGGCTTTTTGGTTCGTGGCCCATTTGCCTGAGAGATACTTGCTGTTTAGACTTGCTCCCCAGCCCGCATCCGCTGCGTCTGTGGTCAAGAAATGTGTTACCTCTTTCTTGAGTAACGGGTTTGGACAGCCCTCTACTGCTTCCAACCACCACCGGAAGTCCTCTCGCACTCCGGAACTCAATTTTCTCTTCTGGTTTCTCCGGGAGAACTTTCTCAGGAAGAGTTGGGCCTTTCGACAGTGAAGACGGCCCTGGGGAATCGCATAGTTGGCGAAGTTTAGTTTTCCCAACACGCTTTGCAACTCTCTTAACGAGCAGTTGTCCCGCTTTAATAGCTTTGTCAGAGAGGCTTTTATTCCTTCTACTTTTCTGATGGGCAAGGCGATTGTTAGGTACTGAGTATCCCAGACCAGGCCCAAATATTCCAACCTGTGTGTTGGTTCCGTCACTGACTTCTGGTAATTCACGTGCCAACCCAAAGACTCCAAGACGGCCAACGTTTCCGCAACTTGTGCCATTAACTTGGATCTGTCCTGACAAGCTAGGAGGAAATCGTCCAAATAGACCAAAAGACGAATGCCTCGGTTCCTGAGGATCTCTGCCACCCAGTTTGAGACTGCCGCAAATGCACGGGGCGCCGATGATAGGCCAAATGGCAGAGCAGTCAACTGAAGAATTTCTCCATTGTAAACAACCCTCAAAAACCGTCTGTGAGTCTCCGCGACACACAAATGGAAATAGGCTTGGTGGAGATCTATCTTCACTAGCCAATCGTTTGCTTGAAGAAAGGTAACTATGTCTAATTGCGAAATTAGGTAAAAATGCTTTGTGGCAATGTACCTGTTCAAAGCCTTGAGGTCGAAGATGGGTCTCAATCCCCCATCTGCCTTCCTTATTAAAAACATTTTGGAGAAGAAACCGGGGTCCACAACCGCTGGCTTCTCCAGGATGCCCTGCATCTTTAAATCCTGAATCACTCTTGTCATTTCCGGGGAAACTTTGGTGGCTATACACTTTAAAAAGTTCTGACCGGGATATGTCAGGGGAGGTTTGCTTCTGAATGGCAAGCGGTAATTGGCTATAGTGCTTAAAATGAACTGGTTTGCTCTGAACTGAGCCCATCTCTCTGTGGAGAATTTTAGGCAACCTCCTCTGAACACCCGTTGAGAGTCATTCTTCTTTAGATTTGGTGGACTTATCGTTATTGGCTGTGTTAGTGGGACGTTGACGAAAGGGCCGGTTTTTATTAGAAGTATGCTTAAATTTCTTATCAAACTTTTTAGACTTATTTTTAAAATTATTTTTTCTATTTTGAAAGGGCTCACCCCTATCTGTAACTTTCCTTTCCTTGAGGTAGGTTGGAGTATTCAGCCAGACCTGAGACCCTCCAAGGGACTGTATAATAGGCTGTAGTGCCTCTCTGCTAAATAAATGTTCAGCACTAGGTGGAACATTCCTCAATGTGTTCCTAAGGTTTGTATTTGAAATTTCTTTCAAAATTCTGTCCCGCCTAACTTCAATAGATTCAGATCGTTTTCCACAAATAATTTGCATTGTGGTCTCTGAATTTTTATGACTCAAAGACCCAGGTCCGAAAATATCTGACATTTTGTCCACCAATGACTTGGGGTTCAAATTTGTCGGATCCGCACTAGCCCAATCTACAATGTTCTGTAAACCCGATTTCAACAATTGTCTTTGCTCTAAGACTTTGTTAGATATACCAGCTAAAAACATCTCAGTAGCAGCTAAATAATCCTTATTCTTATTAAAGTGACACAACTCATCATTGACCAAAAGGCCTGTAAATCCTGGGGTTGCAAGGCAACCTTGCAAAGCTTGTTTGTATCTAATGCCCTTCCAAGCCTGCGAGTCAAATTGTTGCAGCTTATTTAACTCATTAAACCTATCCTTATCACTAGGTGGAATATTTTTCTTACTATCTATCTCGGTGTTTAAGGCACCCAAATTTAGAGAGAGCGACTCGGGCTGTGCCGGCAAAGTAATAAATTGTTCCGCACAACTGTCCTTAGCAGCAGAAGGCTGCGAACTCGCTATTGTACTATTTGGCGCTGCCCTACCATTATAGCAGTAACCCGACTGATATAAACTTAAGTAATTAGACAAATACGCCATTTGCGACATCAAAGTATCAACACGAGGATCGGTACGGACATGTTTAGACTTGTACTTACGGTTCCTCGCCGACGCACGAGAACGCTTATTAGGCAAGGGCGAAGCCATGCCCTCCTCAAACTCCGAGGATGAGGAGGAACTACTTTCCAACGCCCTCGAGCTTGTCGACGACGATCCGGAGCGGCCGCGTCTCGCTCGCGGTTCTCGCACGTATTACTCACCGAGTCCATTTTTTTATGTACACTGCCGTGTTTTCTAAATAAACCACTGAAAAACTCACTTTTCCTAGGCTAATAGCACTAGGAACAAAACTTTTTGCAGTCGATAAAAGTTTTTCACGCGTTTCGAACGAATCACAAGAATGCAATGGCGCCGGTTGAAAATTGGCGGTAAAGTATGACAGATAGCCCTGTGGTGACAGAAATTGGGAGGATATTCTCGATTTGTATACGGATATGACTGATATTCTCGATATTTTCACAGAATCATAGGACTGCTTCTTCACATCATTGCTGTGTTTTCGAAGACATATAATATTCATATTAGAACTTTACTTGCCTCCGCGCCGTGCCCGCCTGCGGCCGATTTGCTGCTTCACACTTACTACTGTGCTTTGGATGTAAACAGCGCATGTCTTGTGACACATAAGATAGTCCTACTTCGCACTTGAACAATATGAACTCGCCGATGAACAAATCGTTATCAGATACCGATATTTGCGGGGCAGATTCGGATAAGACACCGCCGAACTACGTATCTATGCGAGCTAAAAGAGGCAGGGAGTTCACGGAAGTTTCTATAGGGCAACAACTGGATGAATTTAAAGATGAAATTAAAAAAATGCTATCGATATTCACTGAAAAGCAAGGGAAAGATATACAAATCATAAATACTACTTTACAGGAGATCCTACAATCTAATACTAATATAGAAAGCTCAATTACTTTTCTTACTGCACAAAACGAGGAGTTACGAGAGAAAATAGCCCAGCTTGAAAAACAAACTAGAGATGATAAATCCTATATCACTATCCTAGAAAATAAAATTGAAGACCTGCAAATGGGAAGCCGCAAAAGTAATCTGGTGATCAAAAACGTACCTAGACAAAAAGATGAGACCAAAGAAGATCTTATGGAAATGACCATGTGTCTATTTCAAAACATGGATTGCTGCGTTAAAAAACACGACATAAAAGACATCTATAGAGTACGTGGAAAATCGGCAGATAAACAAAACACGCCCATCGTCGTAGAAATTGACTCCACGATCTTGAAGACTGAGATTTTGAAAATGGCAAAGGCATTTAACTTAAAGCATAAAAACAAATTATCTTGTATACATATGGGTCTCAAAACTCAAGTAGACACTCCAGTAGTCATATCGGAACATCTGACAGCCAAAGGCACCCGTCTCCACTTCTTGGCACGTGAACTAACTAAGTCTGGAACCTACAAGTTTTGCTGGACCGCCTACGGCAAAGTCTACACCAAGAAAGATGAAACTTCCCCAACTATAGTTATTAGAAGTGAAGACCAGGTACATAAACTTCTGTTGAAAAAAAAGACTATTATCTTGTAACTCTGTAGCTAACCTTTATGTAACTGTTAAGTTAGAAATAGTGTTGTTTATTCTAGATGTGCCTCTTATCCTACTTTTTATATTGTTTTGGCATATTACCTCCGATGGTTTACTCGGTTCTTTATACTATTTTGTTATTGCCATTCATACACATACTCAATCTAATTCATCACATTATACACTCTAATCATTCTTACATACACATACACACATTCTCAACTTACATACCTACCACACATACACCCCTTCCTTTACTCAAATCCCTGCACACATTCTTCAAAATCACACTCTTCGCGCAATACTCACACTCCAATTATAAATAAAAAAGTAGTATACTACTATACGTTAATATTGAAAAAAACCACATCCTTGATACATCTGCTTACCCTAGACTCAATCTTCTTAAATGGATAATACTCTACAAACGGTATCTGAATTAGACAATATTGAAATTGCTCGTTCTGTCACTTGTGATTACTCACAACTCCACGAACATGTCGTAGTAAACAAAAATGACCTTACAATCATATCACAAAATATAAGAAGCATTTATCATAACTTTGACGATTATATTATCAATCTGAGTACACTTAATTTCGAACTAGACATCATTATATTAACCGAATGCAGATTAAGCGCTAATAAACCTATTCCGCAAATCACCAACTATCACTATTACATGACAACTCGACAGCTTAATCAGAACGATGGGGTGGTTGTATACGTTAAAAGTTCTATAAAACATAAAGTTGAGGAAATACAGCTTGACCAGGCATCCTGTCTACGGCTGAATATATTGGGTTGTGAAGTGTACTGCATCTACCGCTCACCTTCTAACTCTAACATTGACAGGTTCACTGACTCTCTTAGTACACACCTAAACATGAAATCGTCCCATATTAACACTATTATAGCTGGAGATATCAACATCAACATTAAGGTAAGAGAGACTGAATCATCCCACGATCGCAAAAATAGAGTTAGTTACCTAAACATGCTTTCTCACTTCGGTATACTGCCTGGACATACACTTCCCACCAGGAAACATAACTGCCTTGACCACTTCATGTTAAACATAAATAAAAAGAAGTTCTCCGCCTTTGTTGCTATATTACACTCAACAATAACTGACCATCACACAACACTGCTATCTCTTACAAAATTAAAAAATATCCATACGGCCAAAAAAACTACGACTACACTAAATTACGAGCAAGCTTTGAAAGATCTTCAAGAAAAGAATTTATCTGATCTCCTATTTTGTGATGACCCAAATTTACTAATTTCAAGTTTTATTGGTACCTTAACTTACATTATAAACAATAACACGATAACAAAGAAAATTCCGAATAGTAAACGGATAATTAAACCGTGGATCACTATGGGTATACTACGCTGTATTAAAAACCGAAATCATTTACAAAAGCAGAGTCGAAATGACCCCTACAACGAAATACTAAAAATTACGTATACTAGATACAGGAACTACTGCAATAATCTAATTAAAAAATTAAAAAGGAAATATGAACGAGACTTACTTGCAAAATCTATAACTAATAATAAAATGCTATGGAAAAACATAAAAAATATCACATACTCAAATAAAATAATTAATCATAATGTAACCCGGCACGGGGTTTTTACTCCCACCGTTCTACAGTAAAAATTAAATGGTATAGGAAACCAATGAAACAACACAATTATATTTCACTTCCATGTATTTTACAGACAAAAGTTAAGTTATTATATAATGCTGTAATAGACACACAATAATAATTGCACACACAGTACAGGGCTGACCGCCCCAGACCACTATGTCTCGGGTTCCACAGTGGTCTGAAGTGGTAACCTCTGTCAAAATCCTATACCTTTGAACATGAGTATATTGACTCTAAACAAGGCCTCAGGGCCGCTTTGCAAATTCGAGAGGTGAACACTGGTGACTGGTAGCTCAATCGTTAAATGAAGTAATCACTATGCTGCACACACGCAGCCAGATAATAAAATTAATACAAAGCTCTTGTTAGGCAAGGCTCACAAAGTACTCTCTCTCTGCATGCAACTCCCTAGTCTGAAAGTCTCTCCCTCAGTCTGAAAGTCTCTCCCTCAGTCTCTCAAATAGCTCCCCTTGGCATCGGTGATAGACGGGGTCCGTCTATCTCCACACGGAAATCGTGTCCTTCGGGGTATGTCGTACAGGACAGATAATCACACAGCTCTCACGCACAACACAAGGTACCTGACGTCTTCATGTAACGAGGGGCGTGGAGGCGGTAGCCGCCACTGCGGGTCAGCCACGCTGTCACAGCTCACCCGTCGGACCGTACCTGGCCGACGAACAGTCGCAAGACCACGGCGACACCAATCGCCCACGCGGTGACCACGTGCACAAGAGTAGCCTGAGATTAAGGCCCTCCTAAAAACCAGACCTGCAGACAACAACCCTCTATGAAACGCATGAATCTACACGAATTCCGAGAGGAACAGAAACACGTACAATATACTCACAGGAAACTCCAAAATATGCTCCGAAGAAATAATGGCCGACAAGCATCAGAAACAGTCGGGAACAAAGTCTGACAAAATGCCTGACAAATATATGGCTCGACGGCATTCGTGGCATCAGGGCTCCAAAACCCTGGCTCCTCCAGACACCAAGCTCAGACCCAAAATGGCTCCTCACGTCCAAACCCAAAAATCCCTTTTCTCTTGCAATGACAACGCACTCTCTCGAATGTTCCACCACAGAGCAAAATCCTTCCTGTCATAGACAATTTCCTGTCAAACTCGACTAATCGATCCTTACGTACGAATGCATCAGACCGAAGAAATTAATCAAATGATTTCCAAACACCACACATAACATAGCTAAATAATTGCTACTAATAATTTAATATAAACAATTAATTAAAAACCTTAAATTTGTTTACGATTAAGGCTAAGAACACACAACGCCATCTAGTTGGATCTCCAATCCAACACAAATCGATTGTTAATCTTAATTCGAAAACAGATGGCGTTTGCAACGTCACAACACCCCCTTTCCCACGAAAAGGTTTTTTGCGTGTACGCGAAAACCCGTACACCGCCCTCGGTGTTACAACCAAGGAAACGTAAACAACCTAAAACTATGTGCGAAAGGAAAAAAAAAATTTTGTAAGTTCCAACCAATTATCATGAAAACATCATGGAAGAGAAAGAAAAAAAAAATATGTCCTACCAAAAGTGAAACCAACCTGTAATAAACCAACTACCAGGAAACCGTCTTCTACCTACAGAAATTCCTACTGTCCGGGTATTAGCCCCCCCCCCCCCCCTTAATCTTCTGTACATCCGCAATCATTCCGTATTCATAATTCTCTTCCATTACTGTAGTATTTTGCATCCATATTGCAAAAAACCACCCCTTGTAGTTCTCCCGAATTCCGTCTGTAAACCAGTGGAACTCCACATTGTTTCTTTTTTTTTTTTTAACAACAATCTTCCCAGTAAATATGCTCAGCGAGCTGAAACATATATTCGAACAACCATGTCCATAAGGCACCAGGAAGCTGTTTACCTTTTCAGAGAGAAAACTTCTGAAAACAAAATAGTGAATAAGCTATTCACTAATTTAAAGAGTCCATCGGTGACTCTTTGCCAGATAAGCAACGAGTGCCTACTGAAATATTTTACCGAAGCAAATAATGCTATATTGGCAAAACTAACATTACATAGTAAAGGCCTATTAGAAGCCACTAATGCCTAACAAAAAACTGTTTTACGTGTTGCAACCCACACGATGCCGATAGCCGTGTAGCGACGGCTTAAGAATACATATGTCGCTACCCCTTCTTCCAGTGGGTGTCGTAGAAGTCGACTAATGGAGTAAGAAATGCACCGAACACCAGTGCGAGAGAAGGAAAACTCGGAAAAAACCCTCTATCAACCCGTCTGGCCAGCGTGATAGCAGTAGGCTAAATACCTCTATGTGCAGAACAAAAAAGCCACGGCCCCTAGTTCCCGGCAGTTCCGCTGTTCCCGGCAGTTCCGCTATTCCCGGTCACGGTGGCGACCGTGGTTACGGCGGGACAGGGGGTGCGAAGAATCTCCGGGTTACGGGAGGCCACCAAACAAAACTGACTCTTGCGACGTACAACGGCCGCACGCTACGGCTTGACTCGCATCTGGCGCAACTCGAGGTGGAACTTGGGAAGATTAGGTGGCATATATTAGGGTTATGTGAAGTTCGAAGAGAGGGGGAGGACACCATAACCCTCGAATCAGGTCACCTAATGTACTTCCGAGAGGGAGACCAACAATCCCAAGGTGGCGTTGGGTTTCTGGTTAATAAGTCCCTAGCTGATAACGTTGTGGAGGTGTCTAGTGTGTCGAACAGGGTAGCGTACCTTATCTTAAAGCTCACCGACAGGTATAGCCTCAAGGTGGTGCAAGTGTACGCACCGACCTCGACACATTCAGACGATGAAGTGGAGGATATGTTTGATGATATATCAAGGGCCCTCCACTTGACTACAAAGACCCATTACACCGTTATCATGGGGGACTTTAACGCTAAAGTGGGAGAACAGATTTGCGGCGAATCGGCAGTAGGATCCCATGGATTTGGAAGCAGGAATCATAGGGGGCAAATGCGCGTCAACTTCCTCGAACGCGAGGGGCTCTTTTTGATGAACTCCTTTTTCAAAAAGCAGCCCCAAAGGAAGTGGACGTGGCAAAGCCCCGACACTATGACTAAAAATGAGATTGACTTCATCATGACGAACAAGAAGCACATATTCAGAGACGTCTCCGTGATCAATAGGTTTAATACCGGTAGCGATCACCGACTTGTCCGAGGCTCTCTGAATATCAACTTCAAGGCCGAACGTTTCCGTCTGATGAAGGCCAGGCTCCGACCAACACTGCTCCAAACCATGATAGGATCTGAAACGTTCCAGTCAAATTTGGAGAACCGATTTGCCGCCGTGGAAACCACAACAGACGTTAACCAGAACCACGAATATGTGGTTCGGATCCTCAGGGAGGAAGGTTCGAGATTCTGTAACATGCAGCGTAAGGGCAAGAAATCAAAGCTTTCGGAAGAGACATTAGAGCTTATGAAGAAACGACGTGAAAACCCGCCTGTCACTTCGTCAGCTAAGCGGGCTCTAAACCAAGAGATCAACAAGCACGTACGACGCGACCTCCGGTGCTCCAATACTCTTGACATTGAAAGAGCAATTGAGCTGAATCGGGGGTCAAAGGTGTTCGTACAATCTCTTGGAAGAAGCCACTTGACGAAGCTGACCACAACAAGTGGAGAAGTCGTTTCTTCGGTGCCGGCAGTCCTTTCGGAAGTGGAAAATTTCTATGGCCGGTTATACGCATCGCATGCATCTCGACCTGATCCCGGAAATGAGGATTCTAGAGCTACATTAACACGCCATTTCACCGAAGACCTGCCAGAAGTCAGCAGTGGCGAAATCGAGATCGCTCTGAGACAGCTCAAAAATGGAAAAGCCCCTGGCGAGGATGGCATTACAACAGAGCTATTAAAAGCAGGAGGAAAGCCCGTACTGGGGGAGCTCCAGAAGCTTTTTAATGCCGTCCTGTTTGAAGGGAGAACTCCAGAGGCGTGGAGTAGGAGTGTTGTCGTCCTGTTCTTCAAAAAGGGAGACAAAACCCAGTTGAAGAACTATCGACCCATTTCCCTCCTAAGCCACGTCTATAAGCTGTTCTCAAGAGTGATCACGAACCGACTTGCGCGAAGACTCGACGAATTCCAACCACCGGAGCAGGCTGGGTTTCGGAGCGGATACGGCACCATAGACCACATCCACACAATGCGGCAGATTATACAGAAGACCGAAGAGTATAATCAGCCCCTGTGTCTAGCATTTGTGGACTATGAGAAGGCCTTTGACTCGGTTGAAATCTGGTCTGTTCTGGAGTCCCTGCAGCGTTGTCAAGTAGATTGGCGATACATCCAAGTGATGAGATGTCTCTACGAAGCCGCTACTATGTCCGTCCAAGTACAGAATCAGCAAACAAGGCCCATACCGTTGCATCGAGGAGTGAGACAAGGGGATGTTATTTCCCCGAAACTGTTCACTAATGCAATGGAGGATATGTTCAAGACGCTGAACTGGAAAGGACGCGGCATCAACATCAATGGCGAACACATCTCTCACTTGCGATTTGCTGACGATATCGTCATCATGGCGGAAACGCTGCAGGACCTACAACAGATGCTGAACGACCTGGCTGAATCTTCTCTACGCATCGGCCTACGGATGAACTTGGACAAAACCAAGGTCATGTTCAATGAACATGTTCTACCGGAACCGATTGCGATACACGGCGCCGTTCTCGAAGTTGTTCGGAAATATGTATACCTCGGGCAGACATTGCAGTTAGGTAGAAACAACTTTGAGGACGAGGTGAATAGGAGAATTCAGTTGGGTTGGGCTGCATTTGGGAAGCTACGTCGAGTCCTAACATCGTCGATCCCACAGTGCCTAAAGACAAAAGTCTTCAATCAGTGCGTCTTACCTGTCATGACTTACGGAGCCGAAACGTGGACACTGTCGGTACGGCTGGTTCACAAGTTTAAAGTCGCTCAGCGGGCTATGGAAAGGGCTATGCTCGGCATTTCTCTGAGGGATCGCATCAGAAATGAGGTAATCCGTCAGAGAACCAAGGTCATCGACATAGCCCACCGAATCAGCAAGCTGAAGTGGCAGTGGGCTGGCCATATTAGCCGAAGAACCGATAACAGTTGGGGTAAACGAGTTCTAGAGTGGAGACCACGCCTCGGCAAACGTAGTGTAGGACGTCCTCAGGCACGGTGGAGTGATGACTTGCGCAAGACGGCTGGCAGGAGCTGGATGCGAGAAGCCGAAAATCGATCTCAGTGGCGTGCACTTGGAGAGGCCTATGTCCAGCAGTGGACTGCGATAGGCTGATGATGAACCCACACGATGAAGAAACTTCAGAAATTGACAAGCAACCAATGCTGTCAAACTAGTAAAATACGAAATATAATCAGAGAGAAGAATAAAAAAAAAAGAAGTGTAGGTACGCCTTGTCATCATTGCTGGAGCTAGCCCCAGACAACACGTGAGACACGGACTGCGGCTAATACCAAACACCCAACTTAACAACTAGTTTAAACGACTATATTTATATTTTGATATCCTTAATATGCCACGATCCTAAGGATTTGCCATTTACCCCGACAAGCTCATAAACCAGAGGCGAAAGTACCGTTTTAACGTAGCACTGCTCGTATTTAGGAGCTAACTTGGTTGCCTTATATTTTTCTGCGTCACTTTGAATATAAGTCTTACGCCAAACTTGTTGCCCTTCGCGTAACTTGACATGGCGTCTACGCAAGTTATAATGTTTCGCGTTTGTGGCGTGTGCTTTAACAATGTTAGAACACACCTTTTCAAAAATATATTTTAGGACACCTAATTCGCCTGCATACTCGTCCCGAGGCATAGCTACCTCATATTCGCAGTCGTCGTCTTTATAAAACGTGCCATTAACAATTGGTTCACGGCCATGGACCAAAAAAAATGGAGAAAATCCAGTGGTTTCGTTCACTGCACTATTTAAAGCAAATTGAATTTTAGCTATATTAAGATCCCATGTCCTGTGATCCTCTTTCACATAAGACGAAACTGCTGTCATAACCGTTTTATTGTACCTTTCTACCATGTTAACCTGTGGAGCGTACCTAGGACCATAATGTACTCGCGGTACGTTATACTTCTTGAGAAGGCTACGAAATTCTGATCCCGTGAATTGAACCCCATTGTCGGTAATTACGGTTTCAGGAATTCCGTGAGCGAGAAGAACGTAATTTTCTAAGTTCTTGGCCACTAGAGCACTGGTTGCTCGACGGAGAGGGAACAATAACGTATATTTAGAAAAACAGCAAGTAACTACTAGTAAATGAACGAACCCCGAACGAGATTTAGGTAGTGGTCCTACTAAATCCATAGAAACAACTTGGAATGGCCTGTAACATTGTTTCGGTTGACCCATGAGACCTGGTGTAGGAGTAGTCTTATGCTTGTAAGCCCTATAAATGCTGCATTCCTTAACAAAGTCAACGACGTCACGGTACATACCGGGCCAAAAATACCCTAAACTAATAAATTGTTCATGGGCTCTATTGCCAATAATGGAAATGTCTGCCCCTGAATCCAATAAGCCGTAAAGAGCTATATCATATAAATTTACATTTAAATATGGCCGAATATCCTTGTTCCTGTCTGGTTCAAACAGCGCTGACACATGTCTATTATATTTAAAAAAAATTGAAACAAATTGCAACCATGACTTCCATTCACCTGCATCGACCAGTTCAGGTGGTTTGTGACAGCCAAATCCATTTGAATAAACTAACCAACAACAAACCCAAAACAAAGTTAATGTCAAAAAAAACAGACGTAAAGAAACAACTGTCACAACTCCCCCCGAAATTCCAATAGTTGAGAAACAAATTATAACTAACAGTCCGGAAAATAACTGTTATACTTCCGTTATCCCAAAAGACTAGTATCCAACTGCGGGAAAAACTTGAAATTAAATACAAATTTCAATATCAAATTGTCAACTTCAATAACTAATAGCCAATAGCAGGGGGGGGACAGTTTCCTTGACTGAGCGTTGTCGTAAAGAAAGTAGCGCCATCTTATAAGTGAGACGTGAAAACATGCCATATTGCCAACTATTTCACGATAGATGTCTCTGTAAGTAGATTAAAAATTAATTATTTTACTTTTTTATATACAAAACGACGAGAATATATTGAAATACGAGAGTATTTCAATAATTAGAAGATGATTTAAATTACGAATTCTAGTTAAATTTTGTTTTTAAAAATTCTCAATCTGAGAACCTTATCTGACCTTTTTGTTAATTATTATATAATCTGTGGTAATAGTAACACATCATGCTTCACAAGATGACCGCCATCATAACTTGCGTGTACGCTTGTCTGTGTATTTTGGTCATTTTTGTGTAATTCCTAGCAAGGTGTTGATTTGCATTCGTGCCATACTTCAGGAGGAGGACATAAAATACGTAAATAGTCGATTGGAATCACAGTAGACGGGATATAGCTAATATGCACTGCTTTTTTTGTCATTGTAATGTCATAGTATTTCAGAAGTAATCCAATTTTATGAATGAAATTTATGAATAATCGTTGCGTATGCTTTGTGTTTGCGTATGTGTGAAGGCGCAGCAAGGTTTTAAGGCCAGTAACACACGCGCCAAGTTTAAATACGGCTAGATGACATTGACGGATTTCCGAAAAAAAAATTAAAAAAAAAATTGTACCAATTTTTTTGTTGATTTGGGTTGAAAATCATTAGTATAATTACGTCCTTGACTATGGCACGGATGCAAATCAACAGCTTGTATTTAATTCTAGTAGACCCGCTTTCCAGTAAAAAGTATTTTGTTTAATTTTCCTGTTGTAATGTATTTCAAAGCATAACAACAAGAAAATTAAACATAACTTGTTACCGGCGAACGGGTATATACAGGAATTAATTTTAAGCAGTGCACAAAAAAATACTGGAGGTCCAGAATCATTAACAGAACATATCTGCATAATCAGTAAAAATTTTTTTTTCATTCTTTTGTCCGCCCTAGAATCAGCAAAACATGGATACCAACTATTCTTACGCGCTTGGAGCAGCGCTCGCGTCAGTAAACCGGTTTCGCGTTGCCGCCGTGCCTACTATGACGACTATGACCGTACAATTGGTTACAAAATAAACATCTTTTGCTATCAATAACTTTTCTTTTTTGTACTAAAACACGACAAAGTAAAAATATACGTTTCTATAAAACTTATGTAACTACAAGCTGACAAAGTTTGCGCACTGGATAAAATTCATTCCTGTATTGGGAACTATGCTTATGTTAATAAATATATTATAGGTACGTATATGTATGTCTAGCACACATATACTTCTCGTCGCAAACTCCAGATGGCGCTTCAAAGTTGCTTGCATAAAAACTTCGCGAGAGGGCTCTCTTTTTCCATAGTATTATTTTACTCTTTGGCCAATAGGTTATCCACGTAACTATGTCCTGGAACGCATGTAAATATCAACAAGGATGCAGAGAGAAATTAATGCCAGTTATTGAATAGCAAACGTAGTGTAGGACGTCCTCAGGCACGGTGGAGTGATGACTTGCGCAAAACGGCTGGCAGGAGCTGGATGCGAGCAGCCGAAAATCGATCTCAGTGGCGTGCACTTGAAGAGGCCTATGTCCAGCAGTGGACTGCGATAGGCTGATGATGATGATTGAATAGCTATCAACATGTAATATAAGTTAATGAATAATCCAATGTCAACAAATGTGCAGCATAATCGGGGCAAAAAAGCCTATATAAATAGTTAGAAACTTTGGTTACTATTGTGTCACACCACGAACATGCAATCACAACTATAAGTATATAACAAGTCTTAAGTTATAAGTGTATGCAAGTTTAACACCAATATAAATCAATGTGTGCAGTAAAACACTTGAGCCATAAAGTATGCACCAGTTACATAAAGTAAATAACCAAAAGGTAAATTATAGTCTTTGACTAGTTACCCTGTTGTGGTACTCAACCACCCAATATGAAAACAATAAAACAAAATAAAGACTAACTTATTCACAATTACTTAAATTAAAAAGACTGTTTGAGAGACTGAGACAAAATAAGGTACCTGCCTACACTAGAACCCTAAACAAACAGAGAGAGAGAGAAGTCACCACTGCTTCACCTAATATTAAAAATAATTAATATTCCGTTTGGGCGCCAACTGTAACCCGGCACGGGGTTTTTACTCCCACCGTTCTACAGTAAAAATTAAATGGTATAGGTAACCAATGAAACAACACAATTATATTTCACTTCCATGTATTTTACAGACAAAAGTTAAGTTATTATATAATGCTGTAATAGACACACAATAATAATTGCACACACAGTACAGGGCTGACCGCCCCAGACCACTATGTCTCGGGTTCCACAGTGGTCTGAAGTGGTAACCTCTGTCAAAATCCTATACGAACATGAGTAACTTTGAACATGAGTATATTGACTCTAAACAAGGCCTCAGGGCCGCTTTGCAAGTGCGAGAGGTGAACACTGGTGACTGGTAGCTCAATCGTTAAATGAAGTAATCACTATGCTGCACACACGCAGCCAGATAATAAAATTAATACAAAGCTCTTGTTAGGCAAGGCTCACAAAGTACTCTCTCTCTGCATGCAACTCCCTAGTCTGAAAGTCTCTCCCTCAGTCTGAAAGTCTCTCCCTCAGTCTCTCAAATAGCTCCCCTTGGCATCGGTGATAGACGGGGTCCGTCTATCTCCACACGGAAATCGTGTCCTTCGGGGTATGTCGTACAGGACAGATAATCACACAGCTCTCACGCACAACACAAGGTACCTGACGTCTTCATGTAACGAGGGGCGTGGAGGCGGTAGCCACCACTGCGGGTCAGCCACGCTGTCACAGCTCACCCGTCGGACCGTACCTGGCCGACGAACAGTCGCAAGACCACGGCGACACCAATCGCCCACGCGGTGACCACGTGCACAAGAGTAGCCTGAGATTAAGGCCCTCCTAAAAACCAGACCTGCAGACAACAACCCTCTATGAAACGCATGAATCTACACGAATTCCGAGAGGAACAGAAACACGTACAATATACTCACAGGAAACTCCAAAATATGCTCCGAAGAAATAATGGCCGACAAGCATCAGAAACAGTCGGGAACAAAGTCTGACAAAATGCCTGACAAATATATGGCTCGACGGCACTCGTGGCATCAGGGCTCCAAAACCCTGGCTCCTCCAGACACCAAGCTCAGACCCAAAATGGCTCCTCACGTCCAAACCCAAAATTCCTTTTTCTCTTGCAATGACAACGCACTCTCTCGAATGTTCGACCACAGAGCAAAATCCTTCCTGTCATAGACAATTTCCTGTCAAACTCGACTAATCGATCCTTACGTACTGTTACACCCTGTCTCCCCTAGGAATAGTGCCCACTTTACCCCTTTCACTCTTGTCAGCTGCTAAGTCAGCATATTCTTACTCCCACGCCCATCCTTCCAAACCTCCCATAGTCAGTTCACCTCCGACCTCTCTCTGGATCACTTGTATACTAATTTCGTTAATTATCTTCCACTAATGTGGTGGCCTTAAACAAATTACTTTGAGTGAGTAGTATTATTTTTTCTGATGCAAAATATGAAAACTTAATCCTAGAAGAAATCAGGATCTATCTCTCGCAAGCGCTGCTAAGCGTGAGATAATGTAGGCTTCTGTAGCTTTAAAAACCAGCCCAGATACAAAGTGCAGATAAGAAATGGGAGCTGCCTTATCGCGTCTGAAAACGTACAAAATACGCGTCGCATACCAGAGACATGCTTACTTTCAACTTCCGATCGCAATGAATACACTGTTCACGATTACGAACAGTCTCAGTTAGACCCGAGCCAAGTCTAAAAAAAAACCTTTTATATAAAACTACGTTTGATATCATCATCATCCTCCGAGCCTTTTTCCCAAACTATGTTGGGGTCGGCTTCCAGTCTAACCGGATTCAGCTGAGTACCAGTGCTTTACAAGAAGCGACTGCCTATCTGACCTCCTCAACCCAGTTACCCGGGCAACCCAATACCCCTTGGTTAGACTGGTGTCAGACTAGCTGGCTTCTGACTACCCGTGACGACTGCCAAGGATGTTAAATGACAGCCGGGACCTACAGTTTAACGTGCTATCCGAAACACAGTCATTGGTGCCTAAGATATACTTAGAAAGTACATACAAACTTAGAAAAGTTGCATTGGTACTTGACTGACCTGGAATCGAACCCGCGCCCTCATACTCGAGAGGTTGGTTTTTTGCCCACTAGGCCACCACGACTTTTGATATAATTCAATTACAAAGACAGAATTGTTCTCTGTTGCAAATCCTATCCACCTATATCCTATCCTAATCCAGAATGCATTGCAGGTGTGCATTGCACAAAAACCAATGGTATCCTATTCGAGAAGTCAAAAGAGTTGACCTGCCAACGTCAGCTTCTGCGCTAAGCAAGTGTTCTTAATAGTACCATCAGAATTACATTCATCGTTGAATGAGGTGAATAAATTTTCAGAAACCACAATAACAGTAGGAGCCAAAGCGTATTATCGCTTCATAGAGCTCTGATTGGCCCCAGGTGACCAAGTCAGGTCTGATTTGTTCGTTCATCAGATCTTTGAAAGTGTTTCGGTGGATACTTACTGTCGTCCTGTTTACGTGTGACACAAAATATGGTATATAAACGTCCTCCGCAAGAGCGAAATTTTCGCAGTGTGCGGTAGTGACGCACAGTATACCTACAACACTTATGTTTCTTTTGATTTGCTGGCTCCACCAAGAAATGACAAATTGCGAGCGTACATTTTGAAAATCTTGGCAAAACTGCAGGTTTCAAGTACGAACACATGAAGTGGACTCTCTCAGATACGTACATTTTGCCTATTCGTGAACTAATGCAAACATTTCGGTGGAGTCCCGGCTTAGGCCACCACATTAGGCGTGCGCGATCCTCGGGCGTGTGAGTAGCGCGGGCGCCGCGCGTGCGTCGCGAGCGCGTTGAGTGAGCGTCGCGTTTTGCTGCCCTGCGGCATTTGTAGCGCGCTCGCGGCGCGCACGCGCCGCTCTCCTTGACGTTTAACTGCTAAGGCGTTTAGCGGGCGGTGGGGATAGCGGGCGAAGGGGTAAGAACGCAACTCGAGCGCCGCGTGCTCGCCGCGAGCGCGTCGCTTGCACTCTTCACACATGCCGCAGGGCAGCAAAACGCGATGTTCACGCAGCGCGCTCGCGACGCCCGCGCTACTCACACGCCCGAGGATCGCGCACGCCTAATTTGGGGTCAGCCTTACCATAGTGAGTAAGTGAAACTATCCTACCCTATGCGCCTGCTGATGATGATGACTCATTTCATCATCCATCCAGCTATTCCCCAACTATGTTGGTGTTGGCTTCCAGTCGCCGAATCTGTTCGAGTACCAATGTTTTGCTTGGAGCGACTACCTATCTGTTCTCTTCAATCCAGTCACATTACAAGACATTATCCATGGTAAGACTGACAGACTTTCTGGCTTCTGATTAGTCACAGCAGCTGCAGAAAATGTACAAATGACAGCTTTGTCAGACTCAAAGCATATAGACATAGATTATAGCTGTTTCCTGTGAAAATTACTTACGCACTATACGTAATAATTTTCCAAATTGGCTGACTAGATCCAGAGATATTCACAACGTCACAAACTTTACTTCTTTTGTTTAGATAAATGGTCACATCCACAACACAACCTTGATCATTGAATCTATGCGACTGCTAAGTGCTAATCCTAATTATACTGTCACGTGAAAGAATGCACCTACGGGATAAGTAGTATTTTGACTATTCTATATTGCCCACGCAGATGAAGTTGCGGGCAACAGCTAGTTTCGTTAATAAATATTTTCGAGGTCGTTCAAATTCGCCTTTTTTAAAAACCTTACCACGCCGGTCCGCGTAACATTTTGGTGGCAGCTGAAAGGGGATCTTAAAGGTCCCCTGCGATACGTCTCCGTCCTACTAAATCTAAAACCACGTAGTGTGTGACCTTCTGTGATTGTTACGTGTGCGAAATAAAAGGTGAACTCCAAAATACTTACCCTGAACTCTGAATTGCAAAATATTCACTGTGACCTTCGCCGTTTTCGCTTCGTTTTTCTCAGAGTTGTGCTATAATTTTAATAAGAAGAAACCTTAAGTCTTTCCACACCGTATTCACGCAACCCAGCTCTGAATCCTGCTGCTAAAGTGAGGGATAAGTGAGTGCTGAGTGAAATTCGGAAAATTCGGAAAATTACCCGCTCAGTGTCATAGTGGCGTGTGTGTCTTGTGCCTGTAACCTGTAACGACATAACCTACCTTCTGTCGTTTTGAAGTTTCTACAATGTTCCTGCTTATCCTGTGAGTTACAAATTTCAATAACTTTGACTGTGATACCTGGTGACATTCTAAATTGATAATACAAACGAAGAAAGTTTTGTGGCCTACTACGTGATAATTTACTTTACGCTTTTCTATGTGTGAAAACACCTGTTTACATTCTATAAATAGCAAATAACACTGTCTCGTAATAATACATATTTCATTATTCTAATTCCAATTAGTAGTTGTTGTCGTCTACCGCTGACCGCCCACGTAGCAAGTAGCCGTCTAACCAAGTTTCTGAGAACTGATAAGAGTAGCCTGTCTCACTGTGTCTGTGCACGGTTTCAAGTCAATTTAATTAGTTAAGTTATAACCTTGAATTACTTACCTGTGACCAAAATTCCAAAATTCTTTAATTTCAACCTCTTACCTTTACAAACCATGAGTCAAGACGAAAAGGCCTCAACCTTGGCTCCAGCCTCGGACATCAGTATTAATATCTTAATAAAATTCATATCGAAATTTGACGGAACCAGAGAAAAATTAAACCCGTTTCTAAATAATTGTAAAAGCGCTCTTGACTTAGCGGACCCTTCACAAAAACCTGTATTATTCAAATTTATTTTAAGCCAGTTAGAAGGGAAAGCTGAAACCGCGTGTTCCTTAAAAGAGTTTGAAGATTTTGAACAATTAGAATCGTTTTTGAAAAATCAATACGGAGAGCGTAAACACTATGCATATTTACTTACTGAACTTCAGGAATATAAACAGGGATCAAAAGAAACAGTCACCCAGTTCGCCTTAAGAATCGAAACTTGTCTTTCTAAATTACTATCAGAAATCAATCTCACTGTTCCTACTTCTAAAAAGAAAACTGAAAGGAAAGGAGAACTGGCTGGCCGTGCCGCAGCAATGGAAGACTTAGCCCTTCACACATTTGTAACTAGTCTTCATCCTTCATTATCAACTATTGTCCGTTGTCGCGAACCAGAAACCTTAAGTGAAGTTATTAATTATGCTTGTGAGGAAGAAAAGATCTTATTAAGTTCAAAAAGACAATTTAATTATGTACCAAATCAAAACAATGACCTTACTAGATACTCTCAAAGGGATTTTCAGGGCCGTCCTCGTCCAAATAATTTTCAAGGCCGACCCGCAGACAAAAACGATTTGATATGCAGATATTGCAAAAACATTGGACACAGTATCGAAAATTGTCGCAAACGCCAATTTAACAATAATCGTCGCTATCAAAACAATGGGCGTCTCGGTTTTAATAATAACAACCAAAACCCCCGCGATGCCCACACAACATCATATTACTCTCCTGTGAATCAAGGTCAACAACCAGATGAAAATTTAAACGAATAAACTTTCCTGAGTTGTGTCGCACAGGAAATATATATAAAGCCGACACTCAAAATTCTCTGAAACATAGAACTACTAATTCCACTGAATCTACTAAATCCACTGAATCTACTAAACCTACTAAATCCACTGAATCTACTAAATCCACTGAATCGACTAAATCCACTGAATCTACTAAATCCACTGAATCTACTAAATCCACTGAATCTACTAAATCCATTGAATCCACTGAGCCTACTAAGCCCACCGAATCTGCTAAATTCACTGAATCTGCTAGACCTACTCAATCTGCTACATCCACTGAATTTATCAGACCCACTGAATCCTCTAAATTCACTAAATCAACTATACTCACTGAATCTACTAAATCCACTGCTCCTATCGATTCTAATACTAAATTCTCTGATTCTAAACTCCAATCCGCTGACTCGACTTTGACAAACCTCCAAAAACCTGAAAAGGAAAAGTCTAATAAAGTAAGCGAGTACACATACAAAATACATAATATACAAAATAGATACTTACCATATATAAGAGTGAAAACCCTTATCTCCTCTAAACCTTTATCATTTCTCGTTGATACTGGGGCAGCTCTAAGCCTAATAAAAAGGTCATCAATTGAAGACATGCCTATCATAGACACATCGGCCAGATGTAGGATTAAATGTATTGACTCCACAGATGATAAACCTGTATATACTCTCGGTCCAATTCCAGTCTCTATTATAGAACGCGATGGAAATAATCACGACAGCTGTAAGCGACTATTTACTCATTCCTTTCATGTCATGAACGAAATGGATTTATCTTACGACGGAGTTATAGGCAGCGATCTTTTCAATTTCCAACCATGCAAAATCGATTACGAAAAGGGTATACTGTATCTAAACAACATAGAGCTCCAATTACATTACAACAGACGCGACATTTTTACTATTGCTCCACGAAGTGAAACAATCATTGAATGCTCTGTCTCTAATCCGGAAATAAAGGAAGGACTTGTACTAGATCAATCGGTTCACAAAGACATATTGATAGCTAATTGTGTAGTCGCAGTAAAGAAAAACAAAAGAATTAATATTACTGTAGTCAATATCTCTGAATTCCCCGTTATACTGAAATCGGACTTGAACATTACCATTGTCCCTCTAGATTCTCATAACGAGTACTGTGAACCTATTTATACCACTTCGGTACTTCAAAATAATTGTCAACAAAATTATAACTCCTATCTACGATCACAAGAGGTGCTAAACCTTCTCAGGACTTCCCATCTCAACCCGGAAGAAGCAAATGCTCTCCACGATGTCTGTGCGGCATATTCTATGTTCCAGGTGATAAACTCACCCATACAGACGCATTAAAACATAATATTACTACGTCAACTCAAAACCCTATAAATGTTAAATCATATCGCTTCCCGGAAGTACATAAACCGGAAGTAAATAAGCAAATTGACCATATGCTTGAGCAAGGTATCATAAAACACTCAATGTCCCCATGGTCATCTCCCATTTGGATCGTCCCCAAAAAACTTGATGCGTCCGGGCAACGGAAATGGCGAATAGTCATTGACTACCGGAAATTAAACGACATAACAATTGGTGATAGCTATCCTATACCGGCAGTAGGATCCCATGGATTTGGTAGCAGGAATCATAGGGGGCAAATGCTCGTCAACTTCCTCGAACGCGAGGGGCTCTTTTTGATGAATTCCTTTTTCAAAAAGCAGCCCCAAAGGAAGTGGACGTGGCAAAGCCCCGACACTATGACTAAAAATGAGATTGACTTCATCATGACGAACAAGAAACACATATTCAGAGACGTCTCCGTGATCAATAGGTTTAATACCGGGAGCGATCACCGACTTGTCCGAGGCTCTCTGAATATCAACTTCAAGGCCGAACGTTTCCGTCTGATGAAGGCCAGGCTCCGACCAACACTGCTCCAAACCATGACAGGATCTGAAACGTTCCAGTCAAATCTGGAGAACCAATTTGCCGCCGTGGAAACCACAACAGACGTTAACCAGAACCATGAATATGTGGTTCGGATCCTCAGGGAGGAAGGTTCGAGATTCTGTAACATGCAGCGTAAGGGCAAGAAATCAAAGCTTTCGGAAGAGACATTGGGGCTTATGAAGAAACGACGTGAAAACCCACCTGTCACTTCGTCAGCTAAGCGGGCTCTAAACCAAGAGATCAACAAGCACGTACGACGCGACCTCCGGTGCTCCAATACTCTTGCCATTGAAAGAGCAATTGAGCTGAATCGGGGGTCAAAGGTGTTCGTACAATCTCTTGGAAGAAGCCACTTGACGAAGCTGACCACAACAAGTGGAGAAGTCGTTTCTTCGGTGCCGGCAGTCCTTTCGGAAGTGGAAAATTTCTATGGCCGGTGATACGCATCGCATGCATCTCGACCTGATCCCGGAAATGAGGATTCTAGAGCCACATTAACACGCCATTTCACCGAAGACCTGCCAGAAGTCAGCAGTGGCGAAATCGAGATCGCTCTGAGACAGCTCAAAAATGGAAAAGCCCCTGGCGAGGATGGCATTACAACAGAGCTATTAAAAGCAGGAGGAAACCCCTTACTGGGGGAGCTCCAGAAGCTTTTTAATGCCGTCCTGTTTGAAGGGAGAACTCCAGAGGCGTGGAGTAGGAGTGTTGTCGTCCTGTTCTTCAAAAAGGGAGACAAAACCCAGCTGAAGAACTATCGACCCATTTCCCTCCTAAGCCACGTCTATAAGCTGTTCTCAAGAGTGATCACGAACCAACTTGCGCGAAGACTCGACGAATTCCAACCACCGGAGCAGGCTGGGTTTCGGAGCGGATACGGCACCATAGACCACATCCACACAGTGCGGCAGATTATACAGAAGACCGAAGAGTATAATCAGCCCCTGTGTCTAGCATTTGTGGACTATGAGAAGGCCTTTGACTCGGTTGAAATCTGGTCTGTTCTGGAGTCCCTGCAGCGTTGTCAAGTAGATTGGCGATACATCCAAGTGATGAGATGTCTCTACGAAGCCGCTACAATGTCCGTCCAAGTACAGAATCAGCAAACAAGGCCCATACCGTTGCATCGAGGAGTGAGACAAGGGGATGTTATTTCCCCGAAACTGTTCACTAATGCAATGGAGGATATGTTCAAGACGCTGAACTGGAAAGGACGCGGCATCAACATCAATGGCGAACACATCTCTCACTTGCGATTTGCTGACGATATCGTCATCATGGCGGAAACGCTGCAGGACCTACAACAGATGCTGAACGACCTGGCTGAATCTTCTCTACGCATCGGCCTACGGATGAACTTGGACAAAACCAAGGTCATGTTCAATGAACATGTTCTACCGGAACCGATTGCGATACACGGCGCCGTTCTCGAAGTTGTTCGGAAATATGTATACCTCGGGCAGACATTGCAGTTAGGTAGAAACAACTTTGAGGACGAGGTGAATAGGAGAATTCAGTTGGGTTGGGCTGCATTTGGGAAGCTACGTCGAGTCCTAACATCGTCGATCCCACAGTGCCTAAAGACAAAAGTCTTCAATCAGTGCGTCCTACCTGTCATGACTTACGGAGCCGAAACGTGGACACTGTCGGTACGGCTGGTTCACAAGTTTAAAGTCGCTCAGCGGGCTATGGAAAGGGCTATGCTCGGCATTTCTCTGAGGGATCGCATCAGAAATGAGGTAATCCGTCAGAGAACCAAGGTCATCGACATAGCTCACCGAATCAGCAAGCTGAAGTGGCAGTGGGCTGGCCATATTAGCCGAAGAACCGATAACCGTTGGGGTAAACGAGTTCTAGAGTGGAGACCACGCCTCGGCAAACGTAGTGTAGGACGTCCTCAGGCACGGTGGAGTGATGACTTGCGCAAGACGGCTGGCAGGAGCTGGATGCGAGAAGCCGAAAATCGATCTCAGTGGCGTGCACTTGGAGAGGCCTATGTCCAGCAGTGGACTGCGATAGGCTGATGATGATGATGATGATGATCCTATACCACAAATTTCGGAAATTCTAGATCAACTTGGTCAAAGCAAGTACTTCTCAACTCTTGACCTCACATCCGGTTTCCATCAAATTTTAATTAACGAAGAAGACGCACCCAAAACTGCTTTTAGTGTACCTCAGGGACACTTCCAATTCACCAGAATGCCATTCGGTCTAAAAAATGCCCCTGCTACCTTCCAAAGACTAATGAATACGGCTCTATCGGGACTTCAAGGTATGCGCTGTTTCGTCTATCTCGATGACATCGTTATCTATTCCCATGATCTTAGCTCCCATATCGAGAACCTATCGTCGGTATTTCAAAGGCTTCGAGATTTTAATCTCAAACTTCAACCCGATAAATGTGAGTTTCTTCGACGTGAAGTCGCATATCTTGGCCATCTTATTACTGAAGAAGGAGTAAAACCTAACCCGGAAAAGGTGAAAGCGGTTACAGAATTTCCCACTCCTAAATCGCCAAAGGATATAAAATACTTTCTTGGCCTAGTTTCTTACTATCGTCGCTTTATACCCGAATTCTCGAAAATTGCTAAATCATTGACTAAACTCCTGAAAAAGGATACCCCTTTTATTTGGGAAAATCAACAACAAATTGCTTTTGACAATCTTAAGTACAAACTTACCACTGCCCCTGTTCTCATGTATCCAGATTTTACAATCCCCTTCATTCTTACTTGCGACGCCTCTAACTATGCCATCGGCGCTGTCCTTAGTCAAGGCCCTATTGGCAGAGATAGGCCCATAGCCTACGCTTCTCGTACACTCAACAAAAGCGAGTGTAATTACAGTACTACCGAAAAGGAACTGTTGGCAATTATCTTTGGTTGTAAAACATTTCGTCCATATCTTTACGGACGAAAATTTCAAATAGTAACTGATCATAGACCATTGAAATGGCTTTTCAACCATAAAGATCCAAGCAGCAAATTACAAAGATGGCGTCTAAAATTAGAGGAATATGAATATGAAATTACTTATCAAAAAGGCAAACTTAACGCCGCCGCAGACGCTTTGTCCCGTTATCCCGTAAATCCGGTAAATAGTGACGATATCCTTAATCCTGACGAAAACATTAGTCCATTTAACAACGATCCCGAGTTTACTCCTCCAAACTTACCAAGTCCTATCCTAGATCCGGAATCAGAATCGACCATAAATCCTTTCCAAAACCCTTCACGAGAATTACCATCCCTAGGACCAATTCCTTCTCCTAATTTTGACCAAAATAATGATTCTACTACAAATGTTAATAACAGAGACCTATTAGAAACACTTAACGCTCCTGACGATAATTATTCTAAATTCTTAAAAATCATGAATAACCGAAATTTTGTATCCAACGCCAAAATTCTAGAATCTAACGCCAGCATTCTAACATCCTCGGACAAAA
This sequence comes from Helicoverpa assulta, assembly GCA_963856015.1. Classification (NCBI taxonomy): domain Eukaryota; kingdom Metazoa; phylum Arthropoda; class Insecta; order Lepidoptera; family Noctuidae; genus Helicoverpa; species Helicoverpa assulta. The sequence goes on along the minus strand of CAWLCW010000001.1, from coordinate 15,314,374 downwards.
CTATAGTTATTCCTACATCCATCGACCTTGATGAAGCAAACCCTCATGTGGGAGAGATCCTAGAAGAAATAGCAAATAAGGAAGAAATTATTAATAAAGAAAGAACATTACATTCATTTTTAAGTTTCGAACACCAGGGCCGAATGGTGTATTTTCTGTTTATCAAAGTAAATCATTTTGATAACGCTTCATATGAAGATATTTATATCAGCCCCAAAAATCTACGAAATGAATTAATTATTACTAATCCTCTAACTATCCTAAGCATCACAGACTTCAAAAATCCTTTTGACTCGCATTCATACACTAAGTTATATAATATAATTCAATATCTATTTCATAATGTAGACGCGTTTATCACTATTCACAGAAACACCATAATATTCCCAACTCTGAGCGAAATAAAGAAAATTCTTCGTGAAAATCACGATATACCTATTGCCGGCCATTTAGGAACAATTAGAATGCTTAACAGAATTAAAGAAAAATACTATTGGAAAGGCATGCGCAATGGTATAGAAAATTACGTTAAATCATGTAAACTATGTCAAGAAAACAAAGCCCTTAGAAGAAGTAATAAATCACCTATGCAGATAACTACCACCTCCACTGCTCCATTTCAACGAATTGCCATGGACATTGTTGGTCCACTACCCGAAGCAAGCTTAGCAAAATTAAAATATATACTGACGTTACAGGACGACCTTACTAAATTTTCGTTAGCCTATCCCATACGGTCAACGACCGCAGAAGAAACAAGTGACTGCCTTTTACACTTTATTTCTTTATTCGGCATACCTAAAACTATTTTGGACTGATCAAGGAACAAACTTTACCGCTGACCTCTTCAAGAAAACTTGCGAGTTTTTAAAAATCAAACAATTATGGGCGAGTCCCTATCATCCACAAACACAGGGTGCCCTTGAACGTAGTCACGCAACATTAAAAGAATATCTTAAATCATTTGTTAATAACGAACAAGATAATTGGCATCGTTACGTCTACACTGCTATAATGACTTATAATACCACCGTCCATTGCACTACTAATTACACACCCTATGAGCTTGTATTCGGCCAGAAACCTTTCATACCCGACTCCATTTACGACTCTTCTCCTAACCCTACTTATCCTGAGTATCTCAAAATGCTTACTCATAGATTTAAGTATACCAGAGAGAAAGCTATCGAAAATATTAATAACTCTAAGGAAAGATCAAAGAGATATTATGATAATCATACAAGACCTAATAAATATCAAGCTAGCGACCTTGTATACCTTAGGACCCAATTGAGATTAAGAAAAGCGTTATCACCTATCTGGCGTGGACCTTATAAGGTCATTAAAGTTCATGATAACAACACCGCAACTTTACTCATAAATAGGCGCCATGTCAAACATCATTTCGACCAAATAAAACCCGCTACATCTTATTCGGTATGACGATTATTATCATTATAATTTAAACTTTCAGAATAATTCTACCTTACCTTCCCGCACCGCTCTGCGCCCAAGAACTCGTTCAGCCGCTGGATAAAAGTCCCGGCATATATTTCGATCCCGTCGGCACTCTGAAACTAATAAGTGATCACGCATATTTTATTATTCCGGTAGATTTAAGTTTCATAAAGCCTCACCTAGAAAACATAAATAGTGTGATAGGTACTTCCAGATTTCTATGTCAACAGAATGAAGCAATTAATGATTTTCAATGTCACAATATGCTTCAACCACTTACCTCGTTGTATGATGATATTGTTCGCGACTATAACGCTATATCTCATCTTATCCCTACTAAATCAAAGAGATCCGCATGGATTCCTGTAATAGGTACAGTTATGAAAAAAGTATTTGGCACAATGGACGAAGATGACTCTGAAAAATATAATGACGCCATCCAATCATTATATACTAATGACAAAAAGTTAGTTTCATTAGTTAAACAAAATATTATAATTTCAAGGTCCGCCATTACGAATTTCAATGAAACTCTTTCTACTATCTCAAAAAATGAAGCCCTATTGGAGGACGTCATAGATAAGCTAACTATCAGTTTAAGGAATGTGTCTATAGCCAGTAATGAACTTATCCTAAGAAATAAGATGGACGAAGTCCTTAATGTATTACATGCTAGCTTACTTACCTTGTCATTTAAAGTAGAGGACATTGTTAACTCTATTATGCTATCACATAGTAATACATTGCATACTTCGGTAGCTACGCCGAAACAATTGTTCGATGATCTAGTTACCAATTCTAGGCATCTTCCTAGATTTAGAGAATTTCCTATAAGCTTAGAATTAAAAAATATAAATTTACTTTTAAAAGTTTCGGAACTTGTTCCTTACTCCAGGATTAGTAAAGTTATATTTGTATTAAGAATACCTTTAGTATATCAATTAGAATATGATCTTTATAATATAGTACCAGTTCCTGTACCTCATAACGTTACATCTTCTAACTCTTATGCTATGATAATTCCTACTAAGAATTTTGTAGCCCTTAGTAAAGATAAAACCACTTATTCTATGTTTGATAATATAAATTCTTGTAAACTTATCAATAAGGGAATTATGATTTGTGATGTTTCAGACATTTTATCGGTTAGTATAGAACCAATTTGTGAGATAGAACTTTTGACAAGGTTTGTGAAAGACTTACCTTCGCAATGCGAAACAAAATTAATATATGGTAATGTTAATATTTGGCATTGTCTTAGAAATAATAAATGGATTTTCGTTCAGTCACAATCCACTAGATTATCAGTTCAATGTACTTCTAATATTACCGATCTAATCATAAAGGGTACAGGTATTTTACACCTCAACCCAGAATGTATTGCATTTTGTAAAAATGTTAAATTATTACCTATGTCTGATATAGAAATCGAAGGACATGAAGTAAATTTAGATTTTAATCTGATAAATGATAAATGTTGTAATATAAGAAAATTCCTAGAATTAAAGGTAGATGTATCTAATGTTACTATTTCCAATATCGATTTGCATAGTTTGGGAAATCTCAAGGAGTTAACTGATCAAACGGAACAGTTCGCGGATAATCTAATTATTGATAACAATTATAAATTCGCTACACACATTAGTTTCCCTATTTTAACAATCATATTGGCTCTATCTTTTATAACATACCTAGCATATCGGTATTGGAATATAATCTCTAAACGTAAGTCTAAGGAAGTAAATTTAAACCCTAACCCTGATCCTGAAGGGGTAGCTGTAGAACCTAGAAGTTCAGTTAATCCACCTAGACTAAGAGTTAATTAAGTACTTATTGTATTTCTACTCCACTCAATTTCATTTCCATTTCTTAGTTATATAATTTTCCTTTTTCAGTAAACTTCCCTTTTCAAGGGTAAGTTTACTCTTGGCCGGGGAGGTGTTACACCCGGTCTCCCCTAGGAATAGTGCCCACTTTACCCCTTTCACTCTTGTCAGCTGCTAAGTCAGCATATTCTTACTCCCACGCCCATCCTTCCAAACCTCCCATAGTCAGTTCACCTCCGACCTCTCTCTGGATCACTTGTATACTAATTTCGTTAATAAATATTTTCGAGGTCGTTCAAATTCGCCTTTTTTAAAAACCTAACCACGCCGGTCCGCGTAACAGTACGAATGCATCAGACCGAAGAAATTAATCAAATGATTTCCAAACACCACACATAACATAGCTAAATAATTGCTACTAATTATTTAATATAAACAATTAATTAAAAACCTTTAATTTGTTTACGATTAAGACTAAGAACACACAACGCCATCTAGTTGGATCTCCAATCCAACACAAATCGATTGTTAATCTTAATTCCAAAACAGATGGCGTTTGCAACGTCACAATAACTTAGAACTATTAAATATAAAACCTTCTCCTTATGAGTCTATAAACTATATTAATAACTACTTCTCTAATATTGGAAAACAACTAGCTGATCAAATTCACCCCACTTTGAATAATAGCCATATCCCAGACATATCTTCCCCTAACACCTTTGCGCTAATTGACACCGACGAAAATTAAGTTAATGGTATATTAAATAATTTAAAATCTAATAGTGCCCCAGGTTGGGATAACATTTCAACAAAATTCTTAAAGTTTGTAGGAAAGGAGATTGTCCCTGTGATAACCCACCTTGCAAACCTCTGCCTCCAACAAGGCGTCTTCCCGGCTCCCCTAAAGCAGTCTATTATTACCCCGGTACACAAGGGGGGGCACAGAGACGATGTCAATAATTACAGACGTATCTCGGTCTTACCAGCCATATCAAAAATTCTCGAAAAGATTATAAATACTAGACTCACTAAATTCCTAAATAAATTCAACTTACTTTCTCCTTCTCAGTTTGGATTCAAACAAGCTGTAAGTACCGAAGATGCTGTAACAGCATTATCTTCTCATATAATTGAGCATCTGGAGAAGGGAAACAAGTGCCTATCTATTTTTATAGACCTCAAAAAAGCTTTTGACACCGTTTCTGTCCCCATCCTTGTGAACAAGTTATATAGTGCCGGAATTAGGGGTACTGCACTCAACTTGCTCAGAGACTACCTTTCCAATAGAAAACAAAAAGTAAAAATAGGGCTATACACGAGTGATGAAGCAGAAATAACATACGGCGTACCTCAGGGTAGTTTTTTAGGCCCTACCCTATTTTTGCTGTACATTAATAACTTATGCAATATTAAATTAACTAATGCCAGGGTCTTTGCATACGCAGATGATACTGCGGTTATGTTTTCTGGTAGTTCTTGGCAAGACGTTAAAATGAGTGCAGAGGTAGGGATTGCTTGTATAGACAAATGGCTGAAAACCAATTTACTATCATTAAATACCTCCAAGACCAATTACATATGTTTTAGTGTTAGTTCGCGGACACAACCTAATGAGGATCTCAACTTGAAGGTTCATACATGTGGAAACATAAACAGATCAAGCTGTAACTGTCCATGCTTAACTAGAGTCACTAAAACCAATTACTTGGGCGTGATGGTAGACCAGCTTCTCTCATGGTACCCTAATCTTGAACAGGTGACTGCCAGAGTTCGAAAGCTTACCTGGATCTTCAGAACACTTAGGCATGTGGTTCCTACTAAGTTGTTGAGGAGTGATCAGTAGCCTAGAAACCTTCTGAACGAAATCTACTTTGCCCTAGCACAGTCTGTTCTATTGTATTATATCCCCATTTGGGGTGGGGCAGCCAAAACTAGATTTATGGACTTGGAACGTGCACAACGAGCACTTATAAAGGTCATGTACTTTAAAAATAAAAGATACTCCACTAAATCCTTATACGACATCAGTAATTTACTCTCAGTCAGGAAACTGTACATAACCCAAACAGTTCTAAAAAAACATAAAACCCTCCCTTATCATGCCAATAAGAAACCTAAAAGGAGAAAAGATAAAATTGCAATAGTTCCCCAATGTAAAACCATATTTTAGTAGTAGACAATATTACTATCTCTCAGCTCAGCTATATATAACAGGATTAATAAAAAAATTTACATACACAATCACAACTATTATGTCTGTAAAAAAATGATAGTGAACTGGATTAAGTCTCTCTCTTACGAGGATACGGAAGCTCTTCTGGTTTTTCATGAGTAATGTAACCACACGCTATAGCTATGCAAATCACCATACCACATCACTCTCTACACCACTCCTCACCACACCACTCTTCACACCACATAACACCACACCACTCTTCACACTACATAACACCACACCACATCACAACACACCACTCGTCACACCACACATTATCTTATCATATTGAACCACACTACATTTCACACACATACCATACATACAAACCAAAACAAAGTACATCAAGTTTCTTCAAAACACTTATGTACTAATTCTTATTTTATTCTTACTGTTTTTTTTTTATTTTTTATTATTACTATTATTTCTTTTTCACAATACCGAAATGTTCCACAAAGATACAAAGTAACATGTAACCTCATTTATGATATGGAAGAGCGGAGTCTCCTAACACAGGCATTGTTTGTCTAAAAGGAGGCTCCAAACACAATTCTTGTATATAGATCACTTTGTTATATCTAATAAATATTTTTTCATCATTTTTCATCACCTGCTTCTGTTCTAAATCCTTGAATATCAATAACAGCAATCATGATAATCTGCGCACAATGTTGCTGAGAGGTTTGTATTCCACAAGTCGATCGTTTATAATCAAACAATACGCAGTTGTCTTATCTGGTATTGGTGTGGAACATTCAACTTCTAACCGCACGTCCACTGGACCGGTTTTTAAACTATCGTTTTGTCTTGAGCAATCTAAGATGAAAAGGGGAGCCTTTTCTTTAAAATCTGTTAGATCTAGCAATGGGTCAACAGGACTGTTGTAATACGACTGACGAAATTTCACATACATTTCATATAATATGCTGTACTTGTTCTCAGAAAACTTTAAACTCAAAGGTTCGTAGGGATAAGGGTTGTTTCCAATTTTCGAAAATCTATTTAGATAGCTTCTAAATAATTTAAAGATCACCCTCTCTTTCATTTTTCGTCTCAAATCTTTTTATTTTTTATGTATAACATTTTTTTCTATTTCTCTTAAAGTATTGCTCAGAAAACGCTAGATCACGTGACTGTGACGTCATTGTTGTCTGTTCATTCCTTTACATTTTAAAGCACATCTAACGAGAAAAAACTAACATACCAACTAATGGATTTCTTAATTTTAATAATGTATTTTTATAAAATAGCTACAAAAACTATAATATTTTATACATATAAATTATATTTATACATTTAGCACAAAAATAAAATACCTTAAATGTTTTGAGTTGTGAACGGTGCAAAGAAACGTAAAGTTTGTGTTTATTTATATTGAGGTTATGTTTGTGTCAGCGTACGAAAAGATTTGATGCTGTTTCAAAGAACTTAAATAAAATGAATACCTACAAGGTTTGTGTTGTGCGAGGCTGTGGAAATACGACCATTAGTGTTCCAAATAAACTGTTCATCCACGTTCCGCTGAATAAAAATCTTGGTTATTGGCAAAGAATTGAGCGACCATAAAAGAGTCTACTCTTGGCAGATTGGAACTATCAGCTTTTATAAATCCTTTCTCCATAATTCTTTATCAGTTGTATCACTTAAATGCAATTAACACACAGAACTTCACAGAAGCAAGTAAACAAAACATTAATTCTGAGGTTATTTCGGGTTATATATCTGTCACTGTCAAATACTTGTCATTGTCAAATATAGAGGTAGAAAGAATGACGACATCGGTCTCTACTCGTCGTTTTTAATGGCGTGACGTCATAGGCTATAAATTAAAATTTCATAAATTAATTAAAAAATAATTTGGTCAGTTATAAATAATATGATATAGCTTATCGTGTTTCTAGTTTTGTGAACTTTCGGTGCATTAATTTATTTTTAACTAAATGAATACTAGGAAACAACCCTATTCAAAAAGAGTGTTACGTTGGTCACTTCACAATGATCGAATAGTGAACTGTCTTTAGTCCTATTCCTATTATTTCTCCTATTAGTTTGCAAGCAAAATATAACATATCTAGGTTTTTCCAATTGTGAAGCTGTTTTAACTGACCAAGAATGCTTTGTAGTTTTAGGTAGCAAGGGATACCTACTCATATAAATCCCAATTTCTAAAAGCCATCTGAATAGGTTTATCTCTTTCTAAATGTTTTAAAAGTGTTAGTCGTTCTCGATCTGACACTTTTATATGTGGCACCCTCCATTGTACTCTTTGTATATCTAGAGGTATTTGAAAATTAACAACATCATCAGTGAGAATAACACTATTTAAGTTAGAGTTGCTTCTACTCAAAATAAGTTCGTGTTTACAATTTATCACAATTTTATTGTAATCTTCTGCAAACCCTAAAATCTTATTCAATGGTATCACAGCACTAAAATGTCCGTCATTTTGGAATCCCGCTAAGTTCCAACCCCATAAGGCTGCAACTTTATTTTCTGCTTCATTTAATGAAATGTATGATTTTATTGTTGACGTAATTCCTGAATTTTTAATACGGTCTATTTCGATACCATTCATTTTGTATCTGATGTCTTGAAAAAAAGACATAACAGGGTAGTAGTAGGTAGGTTATTAGTGAACGTAACAGTTTTCTTGATCGGATTCCCATCTTTACCGAACAGCCTTGCCTGTCCTTCGATGTGAATTGAACTGGCTGATGGTAGCACGTATATATCTTGCTGATGTATGGGGATTCTGATTTCATCGTTTTCTCTAAAGCTGTTATTGTAGGGATTGTATGAATGGATTTCATAACTTTCAATCGAACTGTCGAAATGCGGTAATTCAGTAATCTGTAGCATATTCATACTTTAAAACCCAGAGCTTTAAGAAAATCTTTATTTGCTTTAGTCAGTTTCTTAATTTTTGTATTACGTCTTTGCGCCTTAGCGGTCGCAGAAGAAATAAACCGATTTATTTTTACTGGAGTGCTTTTATAATCCTACTTATATTATAAATGTGAAAGTTTGTGAGAATGTATGGATGTATGTTTGTTATTTAATCACGCAAAAACGGCTATACCGATTTGATTGAAATTTGGTATGTAGATAGGTGGTACCCTGGATTAACACATAGGCTACTTTTTATCAACACTCCACGCGGGCGAAGCCGCTGGCGGAAGCTAGTATACTATCATTTTGTTTTTCTTAAGACGTAACTGAATATATTCTTCTTCGAAGTTAATACAGTGACCAAATTGATCAACAATTTTAACAGATATGGATGAAATTATATTTTTGTTCACTGGAAAGTAAATAACGTTTTGTGGTATCTCTATATAACCATGACTTAGAGTAGTATCTGATACAAATTCATGAATAAAATGTGTTGGTAATCCATTGCAGTATGAACCGTACACAAGATCACATTCAATTTTGATCACAGACAGATTACTAGTTTTAACTGAAATATGGTCTTGAATTAAATACTGAAAACTATAGTAAACTGCACTCGTATTGATCAGATAAATGAAGGTGGTTGAAAATACGAGACCAGTTCTGATTTATTTCCAGGGATGGTAACCGTAGTAGACATGCTTATATACTGGACTGTTATGAAAGATCCTGTTTATTTTATTGCTTCGTTAACCAAAAATTGTTTAAGAAGTGTAAACAAAGATGTCCACAGTTGAAGGGGTGATCACGTTGTATATTTTCATAATTATATTGAATGTTAGAACCTACATATTTTACAAATTCCTTTGGTGGCTTAAGATTCCCGTAACTGTCGAAATACTCAACATAATCATAATATTTTGCATAGACTACCCAATGAGAACCAGGATTTTTAGAACTATCTAAATTAATAACTCGACATTCTTTTTTATATGGATATTTAGGGAGCTCATCTCTCATAAAGACACCTCTAAAATAAGGAATTCTATTTCCATACTTTAAAATGTCAAAGTTAGTTAAGGCCCGTTTGGGTAGCCGATATCTTAGTTTTTTTCTTTTAATACGAAAATTCCAAGACCACTTTTATGTGGTTTAAGGTGTAGTCCTTTCCCAATACATAGAGCTTACATTTTTTCATTATGTCTCCTCGATTCCTCATACAGCTTTTTAGCCATTTTAAATTCATTTATGGTTTTAGCAATAACAGCTGCACCGCCTGCTAAAGCTCCCGCCGCTAATAATCCCGCAAAATTAGAAATCAGAGGTAGTACTCCCACAGTTTTTGGAATAGGAATAACGCGAGGGAGCTTAATCGATGAATCATTAGCTAATTCTCTGGTAGCGGCAATAGCTAATTCTATAGCCATTTTCTTGGTCTTAGGTTTATATTTTTTATGTGTCTTTTTGCTTTTGTAATATCAGTTTTTAATTTGCTTTTTAATCCAAGCACATCACATTTTATGTATAAATCTGTATATTCACCAAGAGATTTAACGTTAAAAACATTCCAAACTGTTTGAGCGTGTAAATATTCTTCATCAGTTATATGCTTCTTACACAAACTGTTATAGAAATGATACTTTGATGGAAGTTGCGTCTCATCAAATTTGGACCAAGAATCGATATAATCATAAGGATAAACACCCTTTTTTCTCATAAGATCAAATTTTCTTTTATCGCTAAACTCTCTTGATAAGTTTAAAAAATCGTTTTCTGATAAACTATCACTCAATGCATCTAAGCTAGAACTAAGAAATTGAAAAGAATCAATAATTTTTTTCTGAATAGGATGATTATATTTTTCTGTCTTTATTACTTTCGTTATTGAGAGGTATTTTTCTTTAGTTTTCGGTATTATGTTAATAGTACCTTCATACTTTCCTAACTCTTGAATGAATAAATGTGAGTCATATCCAGACAAATTATGAAAGACGACAGGAATGAATGAACAAACTCTATACATCAAATTACAATGGGAGTGCGCTGCCCCACGGTAATCTGAGGTAATATGATCATGATCTCGGACTTTGTCATTAAGCAATAGTTGTTTACATATGTGACATGTATTCGAGTTCTGATAATTCATCTCTTGCTCAGTTGTTAATGGAGTCATAGACTTTTTATTACTTAAAATTCTATGTATACGTTTAGCGTCTCTTATTAAATATTTAACAAATACTTCCACACAATCTGTACCTCTGTATGAGACATACTTATTTAATTCATTATTATGTGCACAACAGATATAATAAGCAAAACATGAAGGTTGATGTGTTTTTTTTCCGAGTTTCCGAGTGTTTAAAGAGTTACTTTCATTACAGTCAATTAACATACATTCGAAGTCAGCATAAATGATGAAATTAATTTTCTGCTGCCTCTCAAAATGTTTAAATTTCAATATAGATTTTTTTTCAGGCAAAATAGACAATACCTTAGAACAGTTATGAGACTTGTATCTTGTTTCGCTACTGAAAAATTGTAAACATGCATCACATAAATAAACTTTACCTTTATAATGAGTTACTTGACGTCGTACAAGACGTATAAGATCTTTAATTAAACAATAGTGTCCAACAGTATTGTTTTCAATATATAGTAAATTAAAATGATGTTCTCTCTTATGCTTCGATACATAAAGAGGTCCAGTTACAATATTATTTTGCAAACCATATTATTTACATCATATTTGGATTGTTTTTCTCAAACTGTTTAATATCATTCATTGTGGGTGGGAATGACATTCCTTCTATATTTAAAACTGAAGAATAATGAGGATATGAACTTGTTCTGCACACGTTATTTTTCGCTGGATATAATCAAGCAACTATACTCCTTAGAAAACAACAATCATCTTCATTTTTAGGGTTCCGTACCTCAAAAGGAAAAAACGGAACCCTTATAGGATCACTTTGTTGTCCGTCTGTCTGTCTGTCTGTCTGTCTGTCTGTCAAGACCCTTTATCTCAAGAACGCGTGGACGTATCAAGCTGACATTCACAAGAAATACTCAGGTCTATTGTCCCTTTAAGCTGTGAAAATATCAAACTTTTAAGCCAAGCCAATCAAAAGATACAGCCGATTATGTCGATATTTTCAACAAATTTTCGACACTCGCAAAGGAATCAAAACCTACAGGATACTTCCCGTAAACTCAGAATCTTGAAATTTGGCATGAAGCATTGTCATATAATGCAAATATAGGAAAAATTGCGAAAATCACATTTTTTAGTTATATAATATAATAAAAATATTTTAATAAAATGAAACTTACTACCTTATTTCTCACGAACGAATAAAGGTATCAAATTGAAATTTATACCAAATACCTAGGTCTATTGTCCCTTTAAGCAGTAAAAAAATCAAACTTCTAAGTTATCGCGATCAAAAGATACAGCAGTTTATACTGACACCTTAGACGAATTTCTGTCACACGCTAGAGAATCAAAACCTACAAGGTACTTCCCGTGAACTCAGAATCTTGAAATTCGGCACGAAGCAACGTTATATACCTAGTATAGATAAAGGAAAAATTGCGAAAATGATAAATTTGAAGTTACATAAAATATTATTTTTGCTTACATAACATAAAATATTTTTCTAATAATTATAAACTTACTACCTACCCTTTTTCACATGAACGCGTAGAGATAAGTATTAAAGATGAAATTCATATCAATATTAAAATATTATTTTTGCTTACATAACATAAAATATTTTTTTAATAATTATAAACTTACTACCTACCCTGTTTCACATTAACGCGTAGAGATAAGTATTAAATTCTTGACCGTTATTTGAAGCTTACTAGTTTGAGATAGGCACCTACGTGTTTTCCGCTTTTATCTCCGTCCTTTTCTACCCCATATCTTGCATCTCTCTCGCACACCGACCAGTTTCACTCCCCACCAGGCAGGAGGCGACGAGTGTTCTCGGCGGCCACAGTTCGTCATTGGCGTCTTGTTTTCCACCCGAGAAGGTTGGTCTAACCAACCGCTGTAGTATTTCGTTGAAAAATAAACTCAGTGCTCACGCAGAACACAGGTGAGTTTATAATATTTTATACAATTTGTTAACGGTTTTCCGTTCGATATTCGATTTTGCGAAATCAAGTGTTAATATTTTGTACATCTACCCCTTTTTTGTCACGATTTTTTTTCCGTGAACTTTTTTTCTTTTTCAGTAATTTGTTTTTAGATGAGTGACTAATACAGCAAATACAGATGCGGTAAATAATAAAGCTACCACAGCCCGTGCACGTGACTATGGAAAAGAAAGCAAGCCCGAAGTTCCTAAGGCACCTGTGGCCCTAGTTCAATCCTGCAAGGCGTTCAACTTTTTGACAAAAAAGAATGGTGTGAGGTGCGGTCCAACCAGCATCTCCTTTGTTCGGACTGGTCACTACCGCACTTGAAGAGGGCTGATGGTGTCAAGAAAGCTTTTCGGCCTTGAAAGACTTGGTACGCTCCGCCAAGGACTGCCAGTAAGTCTGTTAGCCACCTCCCGTAGGGGTCGGCTCATTATCACGGCGTGTGATGCTTTTCGGCCTTGAAAGACTTGGTACGCTCCGCCTAGGACTGCCAGTAAGTCCGTTAGCCACCCTCCGCAGGGGTCGGTTCATTATCACGGACCCGCGCAGGGTACCAATCTTGCATGTTGCGAGACGCAGCATTATTACAAAGCAGGGACCAGTAAGTATACTAGCCACCCCCCGCAGGGGTCGGTTCATTATCACGGTCCCGCGCAGGGTACCAATCTTGCACGTTGCGAGTCGCAGCATCATTACAAAGCAGGGACCAGTAGGTATACTAGCCACCCCCCGCAGGGGTCGGCTCATTATCGCGGACCCTCGCAGGGTACCAATCATGCATGTTGCGGGTCGTACCATCATTGCAATCTACCCTCGCAGGGTGGCTATTTGGATCGACTCTCGAAGAGTCGCTATTATAACCGTCCCTCGAAGGGAAATGGTAATCACACTCACGCTGAATGGCGTGTGACGCAAAACTCTAAAGGCTCCCTTGGGACATCACGAGCAAATTACAATAGGAACCATGTCCAACAGAGGAAACAGAAAGCGTCCAGGACCGCAGGCGGACTTTGATGCGTCCAACAAGGCACGTAAGTTTTGACTTTCGAGGCGGGTTGCCTAACATTATATCAAGACCAATGGAAAGAAACGGGAGCTCCGCCTTTCTTGTCAAAAATAATAACTGGGTATCGCATACCATTGGCCAAAAGCCACCTTTGATAGATAATGCCAGATTTGACCATAGAGTCCAAAGAGATGGATGTCGTCATATCCCAAATGATAAAACAAAAAGTTCTATAGATAGCTGTAAATTCTCCCAGCTTTCTTTCCAATATGTTTCTTGTGCTGTAATATTGACAATATTATATCTAATATAATGAAATGTAGGTTAGGGGACGAGGGTATGCTGTATAGTTATACTAACAGCACACTGATAGATTGTTGTATGATGACGTCATGTACGATGGGGGGTCCACAAATACTATCTACCACCACTACCACCACCAATATGTTAGAACATTCTAATCATATTGAACACGCCGGTGGTATAGATTCTTCTATGCAAGTTATATCATTTGTGGAGAAAACTCCTGATATAAATAGTTTAAACTAATTATTAAGACAACAGAAGATATTCCAGTATTTAATAATTTTAAAGATAGAAGCAAGATATCTTCTGGCGACTTAGTTAATTACAAAAATCACAGGAATGAGCAACATATTTTAAAACTTTTCAATCAAAATATTCAGAGTTGCTCTTCTAAACTTCTTGAAATAGAATTAGTTTTAGAACAAACCAAGTTTGATGTAATTTGTATTACAGAACATTGGCTGAAAGATTATCAAGTAGAATCTATACATTTTGAGAATTATTGTGTAGCTAGTTACTTTAGTCGGAAATCCATGATACATGGTGGCTCCCTAATATTAGTTAAAAATCATATTAAATATAAAGTAAGAAAAGATATAGTTGATATGTCAGTGGAACATAATATTGAATTGTCCTGTGTTGAGCTAGATAAGCATGTGATAGTGTGTGTTTACAGACCACCACAACACCAAAATCTTTGTGTATTTGACTCTGTCATGGAAGATGTCTTGAAAAAAGTCAGTAGCAGTAGTAAGTCAGTCATCATATGTGGTGATTTCAATATTAATATTTTAGAAAATAATATTATAAGTTCGAGTTTTTTAAATCTATTCAAATCATTTAATTTGCATAACGTTTTTGAAGAACCTACTAGGGTAACACCAACTACTGCTACTTGTATAGACAATATTTTTTGCAGCTGTGAGTACCTGTATAAGGCCATAGTGAATTACTTGCCATCTGATCACAGTGGACAAGTGATCACTTTCCGCACTTACTCCCCACCAGAGAAAACAATAATAAAATTTAGAGAATATACTTCAAAAAAAATCGATAAACTAAATCAGACTCTAGCTGATAAACTGTGTGTACATAGCTTTAATCTTAAAAATCCAAGTGATATTTATGCCGATTTTTTCTCTGTATTAAACGACGAATTCAACTTAGCTTTTCCAGTCAAAACTAAAATTATTAAATCTAAGTTCTTATTTAGTGACTGGGCAACTCCGGGTATTCGTAAAAGTAGAGAAAAGCTGTTTGAACTTTATGGTTTAAACCCTTATAACGCCGATCCAAGTTTCCGTGACCACGTCTCAACATATTCAAAAATATTTAAAATCGTTTGTAAACAGGCAAAATCCATTCATATTAGAAATAAAATTAAATATGCAGATGATAAAATAAAAACTACTTGGATATTAATTAACAACGAAACAGGGAGACGAAAAGTTCGAAAAACTGATTTAAGTCTAGAAACTGATAAAGGTCCCATCAGCGGTAACCTTGAAGTAGCTCAAGAGTTTGAAGCATTTTTCACTAAAATACCTTTCGAGACGACAAAAGCACTAAATTCTTCCACCGCCGTGTCTATCGATCTACTCAAAAAACATGTTAAAGCATGCTCTTTAGTATTTAAATTTCAACATACCAGCCCCGAGGCTATTATTAAAGCCTTTAAAGATCTTAAAATAAAATCAACAGAAGATCTTTGGGGTATGCCTGTCAAGGTATGTAGGTCAATTATTGTAACTATTGCACCTTATTTAACTTACATATTTAATGTTAGCGTAGACCAAGGCGTGTTTCCTGACTTAATGAAACACAGCAAAGTAGTTCCTTTATTTAAATCGGGAAATAGTGAGGAATCGAATAACTATAGACCCGTTTCTGTCTTACCGGTTCTCAGCAAGGTATTTGAAAAGTTGATGCTTGAACAGATGTTGCGCCATTTCAATAAAAACTCCATCTTTCACAAAGAACAATACGGTTTCACTAAAGGTCGCTGTACAACCGATGCTGGTGTAACTTTGATCAAGCACATCTTTAAGGCTTGGGAGGAAGCTGAAGACTCTATTGGAATCTTCTGCGATCTCTCAAAAGCGTTTGACTGTGTAAATCACGAAACGCTTTTGCGAAAGCTAGAGCATTACGGAATAAAAGATACTTCTCTCCAGCTGTTAAAATCATATCTAAATGGTCGGCAACTTAAAGTTCAAGTCAACGGCGTAAATTCACGAGGTTCAGTGATGGCAATGGGCGTACCACAAGGTTCTATATTAGGTCCGTTCCTCTTTTTAGTTTACATAAATGATTTGCCCTACTTATTTGATAATCAACCTAAAATGGTGTGTAATATAAATGAAAGTCCTTGATCTTGGGTTACTTGAGTTTTATTTCACAACACACATTCACTGTACCACCGTTACATAGTCAACCCATACGAAGGATATGGAAAAAGACAGATGACAGATCATAGCGGAAGTTATTATATTAGTGACGTACTAATTAGTATTACTAATTAGTGATGTTACAACATCCCCCCTGTTAAGTTTAAATTAACCCTTGACAAACAATAGACTTAAGACTATGGACTGACTTGACAAAAATTGACTTTATTATACATAGTTATGATAGACAAAGGTTTTTACTTAATTATGACTTAATTTAGATTACAATTATATACTTAATCTATTTCTTCTATTAGCCTACGAGAAGGCTTTACAAATCGACCTGAACGTGTGACAATTTGACTACTTGAGGATTGAGATGAGAGTTCTTGAGGTCCAGCCTTCTGACTGTCACCATCCTCTCTCCCCTGCGACGATGACGACGACGAGTTGGATAGCATAGGAGAGTACTTATGCCTTAAGTGAATTCTATTTCTCCTATACCTAACTCCATTGACATCCTCAATGACATATGACCTATTATTTGCCAGCCTTTGCTTGACAATGGCATGTTCCCAATTATAATTTGGTTTTCTTTTAAAGTAGACATGATCATTAGGATACAACAATGACAAAGGCTTAGAATTTCTATTATAATATTTTGACTTATTGACATTATTCTTGTTTACACATTCTTTGTAATCTTTAAATTTTACAACCTTTGGTTTTAATTTTTTATATGACTTTGGAACATTCTCTTAAATTCCTAGACATTAACAGTTGTGCTGGGGATGGTAAATTATTTTTAGGTGTATTTCTATATTGTAATAAGGCTATATAAGGATCAGACGAATTTTCTTTACATTTTTTCAACATATTTTTTACAATTTTGACTGAACTTTCTGCTTGACCATTTGACTGTGCATGATATGGGCTAGTAATAATATGTTCTATGTCCCATTCATGTAAAAAATTCTTGAATTCTAAAGATTGGAAAGGAGGTCCACCGTCAGACACTAATGACAAAGGTATACCATGACGGGCAAAAATAGACTTTAAATGTGTGATTACATTTTTAGCTGTACTATTTTTATTTAACAAAGCTATCTCTATGTATTTAGAGTAATAATCTGTAACAATTAAATAAGAAAGGTTATCAATATACATTAAATCAATACCAACTTGTTGCCATGGATACTTATTAATCTCAAAATTTTGTAATGGTTCTTTTTGGTTACAAGGTTTGAATTTTGCACATATAAGACATTGTTCTACTAAATTTTTGATATCAACTGACATGTTTGGCCAATATAAAGAATCTCTAGCTAATTTAAGACATTTGTTTATACCTTGGTGACCTTCATGAATTTTATCCAACATTTCCTTATACATAGACTGTGGTACTATCAATTTTGAACCTTTGAACAACAAATCTTTTACGACATGAATTTCAGCTTGTATATTCCAATATGGTTTGACTAATTGACTGACTTTACTTTTACTTTTTGGCCAACCTTCATAATAATATTTCTTTAACAATTGCAAACTTTCATCTTTATTAGTATGTTGTGACAATTTTGTGCTGTAATCTTTAGTGACTGCTAAATTTGAATACATTAAATTGACATGACAAGTTATTTCTGACTCATTTTCTGGTATATAATAATCTTTTAAGGCAGCTCTAGACAAGGTATCAGATATAAACATTTGTTTACCTGGGACATGTATGACTTTCAAGTCATACTTTTGTAAAGTTAACATCATTCGCTGTAACCTAGCTGGTACATCATGTAATGGTTTATCAAATAAGTAGACTAATGGTTTATGATCTGTATGAACTGTGACTCTATGACCATATACATACTGATGAAATTTTTCACAACCAAATTGAATTGCAAGCAATTCTTTCTCAATTTGTGCATACCTAGACTGAGTTGTGGTTAATGTTTTTGAACTATAAGCAATGGGTTTATTATTTTGTAAAATGACTGCTCCCAATGCTGACTTAGACGAATCTACTGACAAGACTAATGGAATATTGGGGTTATAGTGAGCTAAAACCGGTGACTTTGTAATTTCATCTATTAAACTCTTAAGACATTTATTATGATTTTCATCCCAAGACCAGACTGCATCTTTTTTCAAAAGATTTCTTAAAATTTGAGTTTTTTCTGACAAATTGCTAATAAAAGGACCTAAATAATTGATCATACCTAATATTCTTTGCAATTCTTTGACATTTTGTGGTGTAGGCATATTGACAATTGCTTTTACTTTTTCTTGGTCAACCCTTGCACCATCTTTACTAAAGACATAACCTAAAAAACAGACTTCAGAAACTAGAAATTTACATTTGGACTTGTTAAATTTTAAATTAACTTGACGAGCTCTTTGCATTACTTTATGTAATCTCTCATTATGTATAGACTCACTTGGACCATAGACTAGAATGTCATCGATGAATATCAAGACTCCTTCTAAATCACCAAACAAATTCATCATAACTCTTTGAAATATTTCTGATGATGCATTTATGCCAAAAGGTAATCTTAAATATTTATATCTGCCAAATGGTGTTTGAAAGGTACATAAATTAGAACTATATTCATCTAATCTTAACATCCAAAAACCTGAAAATGCATCTAAATGAGAAAAACAAGCAGCTCCTACTAATTGAGATCTTATCTCATCAATTGACTTTATTGGATAAATTTCCCTTATGATATTCTTATTCAAATTTCTAGGATCTAAACAAATTCGTAACTGACCTGAACTTTTGACCGTAATTACTATGCTATTCACCCATTCTGTAGGCTTAGTGACTTTTTCAATGACTTGCATGCTCTCCATGCGATCCAACTCCTCGCGTAGCTTTCCAAGCATCGCAAATGGTACTCTCCTGGGAGGATCCACGCATGGTACTGCATCAGGTTTGAGTTTCAGGTGACAGACAGGAGGTAGACAGCCAAGACCCTGAAAAACATCATTATATTGTGTTAGAATTTGTTGACAAAAATTTTGTTTAGATACTGAAAAAACTCTTTTAATTATTCCTAACCTTTCACAAGTAGGAAGACCTAGGACATTGGGACATACTAAATTTGCGACTATGAACACTATATTTTCACTGACAGTGTTATTATTTAATATTAAATTGCATTTAATATTGACTTTTCCCATAATGGGTATTGACTTGCCACAAAATCCTGTGACATTTATGTGACATTTGACAAGTGACATTTGACTTTGTTGACGTTTTAAAGAATTAAAAGTTTGTTTTGACATTATGTTAAGATCAGCTCCTGAATCAATGATACAATTAAATTGTGAATGACCTACTTTAACATTTATGTTCCAAGACTGTTTACTATTGTTAATGTTATGTTTATGTTTTGACTCGACTATATTGACCTGACTAAATGATGATGTGACTTGTTGACTGTGATATGGTGATGTGACTGTTGTGATTGTGTGAGGTGATTCCTCAGACATGTGTCTGTACTCATCATTAAGATACCCACTTTGACTATCACCACTTTTATTTGAATTATGACAATATGACTTGAGAATTGATTTCTCTGACTGGTGACTGCTTTCATCACCTAGGTACTTTTCAGACCTCTCAGACATGACATTATCACCATTATCATCATTGAAATATGACTTGAGAATTAATTTCTCAGACTGAGAATATGAGTCTCGGTGAGATCTCTCAGGAATGACACCAATGTCATCACCGGAATCATTCCCTGACTGTGACTGACTATGTATGTATGTAAATTGTGGTGGTGGAGACTGTGTGCTTGCTGACTTGACATGTTTATAGTGACTGTTATATGACTTTAAATGACAATTAGACTTATGACTTTGACTGGAGCTATGACTATTCAAAATTCCAACAAAATAATCTTGATTATTATTATGACTATGACTTGAATTAAACGACTCTAAATGACTGATATTTTTATTTTTGAAGCAATATTTAGCAAAATGACCAAATGATTTACATGACCTGCATTTGACTCCTTGCGCTGGGCACTTGTAGCGGTGAGATTGCCCACAGCGGCTACACGTCCTCGAGCGCCTTTCAGGGTTGGGAGACTTCCCTGCGCCAGAACCCTGCTGACCGACTGGTGAAGCTCGCTGTCGACGATCCCCTCGACTACGGCTCCTCCGACGTAGATGCATGACATTTTCTGACTTTTCAACGTTGGAACTACTGACAATTTTTTCAGCATCCTGCTGTGCGACGATCAGTGTTGTTGCCAGTTCTCGCATCTTCTGATATGTCAGATCAGGTTCCTGGAGTAATCTCTGACGTACATGCGCTAAATCCATATGCAGATTTGCAATGAAAATATCCCTGATGAGCGATTCCCTGAGTGTTCCAAATTCACAATCTTGGCTTTTGTTCTCCAGATCTGCTAGGAATCCCTCGATCGACTCGGATTTCTGTTGCTTTCTGGTGAAGAACATGTGACGGCACATGGTTATGTTCCTTCTGGGCTCAAAAAAATTTTGAAATTTGGACTTGACTTCGGCAAGCGTGGTCTTCTCAATGGTGAGGTTGAAAGTATTGAATATATTTAAGCCCTTTTCACCTATGAGATGCAACAAGATAGCTATCTTACGCTTTTCGGGTGCCTTATCCAAACCCGTGGCCAACAGATACAGCTCCAACTGCTGCCACCAGCGTTTCCACGCCTCCGCATTATTATTTGTGGAATCTGACGAAATTTGCAGTGATTTTATTTTGCTGTTAAGGCCTTGGACGCCATTATGGTCGCCCACGCCGCATGGCTCGGAACTCGACTGGTCCATTTTCGCGACCGACTGTCTTCCAGACTTCGACTTTTTTGACTTGAGTTCTTCTTGACTTCTGACACCATGTAATATAAATGAAAGTCCTTGATCTTGGGTTACTTGAGTTTTATTTCACAACACACATTCACTGTACCACCGTTACATAGTCAACCCATACGAAGGATATGGAAAAAGACAGATGACAGATCATAGCGGAAGTTATTATATTAGTGACGTACTAATTAGTATTACTAATTAGTGATGTTACATGGTGTTGTTTGCCGATGACACTTCTCTTATTTTTAATATTGATCGACGTAGACGTACCTTAGACGACGTAAACAATTCCATTCTCCAGGTTCAAAATTGGTTCAACGCAAATAACTTGGCTCTTAATGAAAAAAAAACAAAATGCATTCGATTTTCATTGCCAAATGTAAAAAGTAGTGAATGTGACATTATACTTAATAGTGAAAAACTGGAATTTATAAATCAAACAGTTTTCCTGGGAATCACTCTTGACAAAAAACTACAGTGGGGACCCCACATTGCATCTCTTGCGGGTCGTCTTAGCTCGGCCGCCTATGCTATTAGAAAGGTAAGGCAGCTAGCGGACGTAGAAACAGCTAGACTGGTATATTTTAGTTACTTCCACAGCATCATGTCGTACGGCATTCTGCTGTGGGGACGAGCTGCTGACATTGAATGCATATTTATCTTACAAAAGCGAGCTGTCAGAGCTATGTACAACTTACGTGGTCGTGAATCTCTTAGGGAACTGTTTAAAAAAATAAATATCATGACTACGGTCATGATATTTATTTTTTTAATGCCTTGCCAATTTATTTATGAAAATATCATGTATGTTAGGAAAAACCTACATTTCTTTGATAAAATATGTGACAGACATAATTATAACACTAGAAATAAAAATAAAATAGCTATCCCGCAGTTTAGATTATCTAAAATACATACATCTTTCATGGGATATTGTGTCAAATGTTATAATAAAATACCAGATAACATTCTGGAACTGAATGACATGCGGTTTAAAACTCATATAAAAGCCACACTTTGTAAGCAAGCATATTATAAATTAGAAGATTACATTCAAGATAAAAATGCTTGGAAACATGCTGGTCCTGCTCCATAGGACATACTGACAATTTCTAATTAATTAACAAATTAAAATTACACCAGCAAGTAAAATTGTATTCATCTTTTGATTATTTGTTTGTAACTTTGTACCAAAATATAAACCAACTAGCTTTTGCCCGCGACTTCGTTCGCGTGGAATAGTGATTTTTGGTTTGACCAATAGATGGCGCTATATGTCCGAAATAAATTTTATTTTTATTTTTATATTTTTTTGTAATAAAAACTATCCTATGTCCTTTCTCAAGTTCCAAACTATGTCTGTACCAAATTTCACACAAATCGGTTCAGTAGTATAGGCGTGAAGAAAAGACAGACAGACAGACAGAAAGACAGACAGAAAGACAGACAGACAGACAGACAGAGTTACTTTCACATTTATAATATTAGTTAGGATTTGTAAATGTGAACACCATGTAGCATTTTAATTGTCATTTTATCCTCATTTGTCTTTGCGATTCTACATGATCTTCGCATGCTGTTACTGTATGTATCAATACATACAAACTGTAATACCATATTATTTTTAAAAAGAGTAACCATGGAGTTTCTTGCCCGTTCTTCTCCATAGGAAGCTACTTTTGGAATGGGCAACTAGAATCAAACTTAGTTATAATTTTGACGTTCATAAGTGCTTGTAAAGGCCTAAATGAAATAAATGATTTGACTTTGACTTTGACTTTGACTTTGTGCCCAAAAATACTCAATCTCAAGGTTCTCAACAAGTTCATAATTATGGAACCCTTCAGTTTAATAAATGTTTTTTCGGGTGCTAGAGTTTCTTCAGAAAGACGACTGGCTGTGCAAGTGGATCTCACCCAGGCTTACTTACTTCTACCTTCCGGTAGCCGAAGGTCACAGACATGTTCTTCGACTAGTATATAGAAGAAGACTGCTTCAGATGACGTGCCTACCATTTGGCTTAAGCACGGCACCTAAGACCTTCGCCACAGTGATTGGGTGGCTCAAACCTTGAAAACTCAAGGGTTACGAATAATTGTGTATCTCGATTTTCTGGTGGCTCACCAAGATATATTCGCCTACTTTTGGATCATTTGCACCACGTTTTGGATGGCAAGTGAATAAATCGCAAGCATTATCAACAAGATAATGACAAAACGCACTACGTGACAAACGGCACGACAAACTTAGAAGACCTTTATAGGATTTTTAAACTTCGCAAGTTTTCGTTGTCCCATACGGCAGACTGCATTACCGGGCTCTCCTCACTTTCCTCAATGCAGTGTTGAACAGCAATGTATACCTACCCTATTCATGGAACCGTGAGCCAAATGGTGAACAAACCATAAAAAGGGTTCTTTATAAGTCACGATTGAAGTAATGATCATATTTTATAAAAATAACTAAGAAAAATACACTGACAACATTAGAAACGATATTTTAGAACGATGTCTGTGAAACTTATGCAATCTTTTCAAACTTATTTGAAATCAAATATAATAAATGCCGTAAATTATTTTCTTAATTTTAATGAAATATGTAGTAAATCGTTTACATGTAAAAGGAACCTAGAAGACTTGACTGTCATACATAGAACCCTACTTAATTGAAGACCACAGATACTTAGAACATTTTACATAAAAATGTGACGTTTTTGTCATCGGTCGGGTGATACCCGGGACATTCCACGCGAAGCGGACAGGTAAAAAATGATGATGTTTCGGATTTCTGAAATATCTGAGTATGTTCTTCCTATACGTGTCCTTGATACGTGTATCAAATATTTTTATAATTTAGTGTTTGGTTATAGAGTTAAGGGACTTTGAAGTTTTGACCAACTGGTGGGCATGCCCTAATTAAATGCCGATTATCAGTCATAAAATTATGGATAAAAATAATTTAACCACTGGATTCGTTATTTCATTAAATTGACTTTTTTGTAGTATTTTTGAAAACCAAGAAAAACATTTTTTTTTTTCAACAATTTTTACTTAAAATTATTTTAAAGTTGATTTTCACAAAGTTAGACCACCTCGATTTTTTTAATTTTTTTTACGAAAATGGCAAATATTGTATAGAACATCCTTGCTAAGTTTTATAATGGGCTAGGTGGATTATGAGCTAGGTTATATATACAATATTAGCTATTTGATGACGCCTCCGATGTAGGATGGGGTGCACAACTGAATGGAACTCCCGTAATGGGTTCATGGAACGAGAGAGAAAAAGGCCTTCATTGCAATCTGAAAGTGATATTTGCAGTTTTAAAAATTCTGGAAAGTCACGGCGAGTTGCTAAGCCGATCAAAAGCCATTTTTCAATGCGACAATCGGACTGTGGTGTCGTATCTAAGAAATCAAGGTGGCACCCGATCAAGGAGCCTACTGAACTTGACGTACAGAGTATTTAGTAATCTCGAGCTGTATCAAATAATTCACGTCGTAAATCATATACCAGGCGTAAACAACAGTCATGCAGACCATCTCTCCCGACATCGTTGTATCGGCAGTGGACCTATTTGCCTCGAGGCGAGCCCAGGGACACATAATTGTTAACTACGTGCCCCTAGATCTGAGGGACCCGAAAGTGGGGTTCCACGATGCCTTTTTCTCAAGTTTGGACTTGAGAGCAGAGCTTGGGTATTCCCGCCACCTTACCTTATACCGAAGGTCCTCAGTCATCTCAATTCAGGAGCGGGAGTTTATCTCATAGTAGTTCCTCGGTGGCATCAGGTATTTTGGCGAGCAGATTTGAAGTCCCGATCATTAGCAGTACCCTACACACTGATGAACCTCGAGCAGAAACCGATAGACACAGCAACAGGGATACCCCCTGCCAAGGTCCAACAAATGACACTGGAAATATAGAAGTGTGGGGGGGGGGGGGGAAAGGAGTCTCTCCGACTGAAGTCTTCTTCAATCCACACGCAACACTTATCAATCAGCTTGGAGTCGATGGTTAAATTGGGGCGAAAAGTGTGAAATTGGTTCCCTTGAATCCTTGAATCCCTATTTGGACCTATACATACACAATTTTTAGCGGACTTACACATAGTAAATAAACTAGTCTTAAAAACCAGAAGCAGGTTTGTTTAACGAGGAAATTACAAGAAATAGTTTTTACACGAAAATCAACTAAGATTAGTCAATAACGCGGCAAAATCTTATTCTGTCAAACTATAACATGTCTTGACACAATGACGTTCGAAAAAAGAATCCTCCAAGCATAGATGCACGGCTGAATGGCGAGGTGTCTATGGTCGCTCGTCTCTGCTGCCCTCTTTGTAACTACTGGCAGCTAACACGGCCTCTCCTGACACCCTGACGTCCTCGGCAGGATCTGGGTGAACCCGGTTGAGTCTCGGAACACCAGCACATTCAATAAGCGAGTTGGATCTGGCTCAATTTCGTCATATTTAAATCTCGATTGGTTATCGTGGTCATCATCGGTTTTCTGAGCACATGACACTTTCAGAATAAAAATTATTGGAGGTTTTAAAAACCTCAAACAAAGTACTGATCCATTTAAACAAAGAAAAATAAATAACATCAACTTTAAATCAAATAACAGGTACAAAATTAATAACAGAACACTGGTATACCACCCAGCGACTCGAAAATAAATAACATCAACTTTAAATCAAATATCAGGTACAAAATTAATAACAGAACACTGGTATACCACCCAGCGACTCAAAAATAAATAACATCAACTTTAAATCAAATAACAGGTACAAAATTAATAACAGAACACTGGTATACCACCCAGCGACTGGAAAATAAATAACATCAACTTTAAATCAAATATCAGGTACAAAATTAATAACAGAACACTGGTATACCACCCAGTGTAAGAGTGTCGAGTGTAAGGCTGAAACATATTAGTTGTACATATATACACACACAACATACAAAGAAATCATGTAAATTATTAACCTGGTTTCGAGTGAAAGGCTGAAACATATATCATGTAAGAAGAAATACGATTACTTTTACTTATTAGTTATACCGTGGGCGCAAGCGTGCACTCAAGCGCAAGAAATATGTTATCAATCAAGAAAGATGTTTTCAAGAACAAATACTCGAACTATACGGAAGTCATAG
The DNA here is from genome assembly GCA_963856015.1 of Helicoverpa assulta. NCBI lineage: Eukaryota > Metazoa > Arthropoda > Insecta > Lepidoptera > Noctuidae > Helicoverpa > Helicoverpa assulta. The sequence continues at coordinate 15,288,113 of CAWLCW010000001.1, read as the reverse complement.
TCAAGTCAAGTCATAGTCAAGCCAGGGGCTCAGTCTATACGGAAGCCATAAGCCAGAGGCTCAGACTATTCGGAAGCCATAAGCCAGGGGCTCAGACCATACGGAAGTCATAAGCCAGGGGCTCAGACCATACGGAAGTCATAAGCCAGAGGCTCAGACTATACGGAAGCCATAAGCCAGAGGCTCAGACTATACGGAAGCCATAAGCCAGAGGCTCAGAGTATTCGGAAGCCATAAGTCATGGGCTCAGACCATACAGAAGCCATAAGCCAGAGGCTCAGACTATTCGGAAGGCATAAGCCAACAGAACCAGCAGGAGCACCAGCACAGCAGCGCTCGTGCCGCGATGAGCAGCACCCGCACAGCAGCGCTCGTGCCAGGATCAAGAGCACCGGCAGAGCAGCGCTCGTGCCGCAATCAGCAGCATCGGCACAGAAGCGCTTGGGCCACGACACGGCCGTTACACATTCTCGTGTACAAGTCTGCGAACAAGCACTTACGACTAAGGGTCAATTCCCACTGAAAGAGCAGCGGCCGGCAGCGGCCGGCAGCGGCCGAAAATGCAAGTGATTGAGCGCGAGCGCGGCGGGCCGCGCGGCGCCGCGCTGGGCCGCGCCGCGCCGCCCTCTTACATTGTCCGTGCTCTTACGGCCGCTGCCGGCCGCTGCTCTTTCAGTGGGAATTGACCCTTACATTTCGTTCGGCCACTTCTGACCATCAAAATCTGGAAAGCTTTTCGCTCTCAAAGAAATAAATTCAAGGGATAAGTTTGAAACTATGTCTCAGAAATATCATTATTACTAATCATGTGTCAGCAACGCTGAAAACACAACTACCATTACGGTTTGATAAGTTACGTGTAGTTAACTTCACTTCAGCTTTTGCTACACAGAATACTTATAGGTGACAATACCAATGGTTGGTACATTATTACACATTTTTCCACTTAATATAGCTAAGAGCATAATTACTTCCGATGTGTAATCAAAACAATAAAACAGATCACCTGACCTCAAAGCATGACATGCCAGGTCTACCATCCACTGGCTATCATTACCGGAATATGCCAAACGAGATACTGGCCGTCAGCACTCCGTACAGCATGCAAAGCTTGTGCAGCAGCACAGCACCCGAGGAGCATAAAGTGTCACAGCACTCTTACTATGTCAAACGACACAGCACCTGGAGCGCTTACACCATCACCTCACACGGTTTAGGCTTATCCTCAATACCTGTAGTCAAAAGACAAGCAAGCAAGCATCTGGCTAAGGTAACCACATTCAATAGAAAGACTCTCAAGCATTGTCATGTTACAGATTTGAACTTAGTTAACATAAAAAATTAATGCAAATTACTCAGTAAAAGAAAATAAAAACTAAGGTCTGAAAACAGACTTTCAATTTGTAAATTGTAAAATGGCAACAGAAATCTAGAGCCTGATGCACAATTTTAACTATTTCATTTCAATGAAAACAAATTGAGTAAGTCAAAATCAAATCAGTGTGCATTTATATCACAAAAGCAGTAAACTTATATTTCTGTGTAGGTACTTGTTGAAACTCTTATAAGCAGAAAGATTAGAAATAAATATTATTGAGCTCATTTACATAGTAAGCCTGTTACTTATCCGATTTCATGGGACAAAAAGATTTAAAATTCAACCAACAGATGCACATTATTGTTCCAGCTTGTATAATACCTTGTTCAAGCTTTAAAACATTTATCTAACCTTTTGTATAAAAAGAACCTGTTGGTCATGAGCGATGGCACCTGAGAATCTAACTCAAGTTCTCATACACTTTCAGTATGTCTTTAACCAATAAACCACCAAGATGGATTACAAGACATGTATTACATAAAGGCTAAATAAAATCGGATTGATCTCACCATTTACATACAGGTAGGTACATTACAGGATTCTTCCCGTAACATCTCGAGCATAGTAGGAGCAAGGCATGTTGTTCACGGACACCACAGCAATACATAGGCAGAAAATCATTCCACCCAAAACACACGAGAGCAGCATCAGCGTACTAAGCTCGAGCAATTCTCGAGCTGCCTGCATAGCATCTTGAATATACCGTTGCGTAGATTGCAACGCACTGCAATCCATTACAAAATTAAAATAGAACGGCAAAAACTTCGATAATGGCGGATATCCTTACACCGCGTCTACTTAATAAAAGTGCCAATGAATCTAAACTGTAATCAAAAACTTTATAGTGGGAGTGAGACTATCCCACTTCTGATCTTAAAAACCAGAAGCAGGTTTGTTTAGCGAGGAATTTACAAGAAATAGTTTTAACATGAAAATCAACTAAGATTAGTCAAGAACGCGGCAAAATCCTATTCTGTCAAACTATAACATGTCTTGACACAATGACGTTCGAAAAAAGAATCTTCCAAGCATAGATGCACGGCTGAATGGCGAGGTGTCTATGGTCGCTCGTCTCTGCTGCCCTCTTTGTAACTATTGGCAGCTAACACTAGCATACAATACTATTTTATTACACAAGTCAGTTATAGCTACACTATGCAATGCAGAAACCGCTGGAGAGCTAAGTTCAAACGTTCTAGTCGGACACATTTTAAAATCAATAGCGCTGAGCAAACCTGTTCCCCGGGAAGCCGTCCATCTGGAATATTGACCAATTGGTAACCGACTTAAGTGCAGTAAACGTAGATGAGAATAATCCATTTGCAACTTCCAGGCACACTGCTGCTCTTTCTTTTGCTAGCTTGTTTCGGGAAGGCGAGTCCATGACCTTTCCTTGCTTGCAATAGACCCAGAACATTTCAAAGACAACAAAAATAATTTAATCTTATGGCCAGTCTTTGGCTCTAAGACCGACAGTTCTAGTCATAGGCAGTCGGGTTGTAGTTTGATGGATAATCAGGAAAATATAAATCTAAGTCCAGTGTATTGGGTCAGAAAGACTAAAGCCTTGTTAGAAGATAGACGGACATTGGCTAATTCCTCAAATTTATTTGTATCCGTTAGAGGCCAACCAAAGGCAGCCACCCGAACGATGATTGCGGGTAGATTAAGACATTGTTAAAAGAGGCAGGAATAACTACAACCCCAGGAAGCTTCCGCTGGGCGGTAGCGTCAAAATCTGGGTTGACAATCTACCTTTAGATGATATATTAGCCAAGGGTAATTGGCGATCAGGCAATACATTTGCCCGTTTTTACAGAAGGGAAATGATACCCACTAATAGAAGTAGCAATGTATTATCTCGATTATTTAATTAATCCAGCTGATTAATGTCTATATTTTTGTTACTATTGTTATTAAGAAGTATCGCAATGTTTTTGTTCATTACTATTAGAAAATGAAATCAATTTTGCTTTTGTTCTTGTATCTCTCTTTTAATTTTTATTACTCATCCTCCGAGCCCCTTTCCCAACTATGTTGGGGTCGGCTTCCAGTCTAACAGGATGTAGCCGAGTACCAGTACCAGTTAACTTTTATTACTAATATACCTATATTCCAGGACGCAATACACATACTTAAATGTGATTACTCGTGTACCTAAGTACCTATCTACATACACAATTTCATTGTGCTTTTGCTCACATTGGCGTCCACTTCCACCAGGCGATAACAAACACGTCTCAAACTAGTAAGCTTCAAATAACGGTCACGAATTTAATAGCAGCGTTTTACCTGAAATAAAACGCATATTAAATACTTACCTTATTTGAAGCTTACATTTTAATTTCTGCCTGGTGTTTTCGACTCAATGACGAACTGTGGCCGCCGAGAACACTCGTCGCCTCCTGCCTGGTGGGAAGTAAAACTGGTCGGTGTGCGAGAGAGATGCAAGATATGGGGTAGAAAAGGACGGAGATAAAAGCGGAAAACACGTAGGTGCCTATCTCAAACTAGTAAGCTTCAAATAAGGTAAGTATTTAATATGCGTTTTATTTCAGGTAAAACGCTGCTATTAAAGTTGCAAGATATTATTTAAATAATCAATGTGATACAATTCACACCTTTTTACCCACGACGGAACGGAGCAGGTATATGCGTTTAGGGTGAGAGATGTGCGTTTGTGTGTTTGTGTGTGCGTTTGTGCAAAGTAATGTTCCCACTTCCCACATATCTTCTAAACTAATGATCTGATTTTGATGCGGTTTTCAACAAAGGGCTTGTGTTTGATGAGTTCATGTTCTTAGACAGGTGTCATGGCTGTAACTCACTAGGGGGCGCCACAATATTAGTCCAAACAGCAAAGGAATGTTCCCACCTACCTTCTAAGCTAATGATCCGATTTTGATGCGGTTTTCAATAACGTTTTTGTGTTCAATGAGTTCATGTTCTTAGATAGGTGTCATGGCTGTAACTCACTAGGGGGCGCCACGATATTAGTGCAAAAGAGCAAAGTAATGTTCCCACCTACCTTCTAAACTAATGATCCGATTTTGATGCGGTTTTCAATAACGGTTTTGTGTTTGATGAGTTCATGTTCTTAGATAGGTGTCATGGGTATTAATTACTAGGGGGCGCCACAATATTAGTGCCAAACAATGTTACAATATAATCAAAACGTCCGATTACAATTCTGTTTTCATCAGCAATGTGTACGTGCTTAATGCATGTTCCCAAATAATAAAAATTACGCCTGTAACTCACTAGAGGGCGCTACAATATCGGTGCAAAATAATATTGCAATAACATATTATATAGACTATAATTCGTATATGTTCTCTAAAAAGTCTGAAATAAAATTAAGCAAAATTAAAAATTTTGAAAAAACCCCCGACGGTAAAAATCTTATTGAAAAATAATAAAATAACTCAAAACCCCCGACTTAACCCAATTATATAGGAATAACCGTCGGGGGCTGCCTTTTCTATATGAAATTTCAACAATTAATTGAGTGTATTTTATGTCATCGTTAAACATCTACAATTCTCCAATAATTGTATTCACGACACTAGAATCCTTTAGCTGGTTTAATGGCAGCTCCCGGCTTACCGTCGGGGGTTTTTTCAAAATTTTTAATTTTGCTTATAACAAGCGTAGCTGCCAACTCATTCACTTTTGTGTGACGATACAACTGCAAGTCATCGGCATAGAGATGATACGAACACTGAAGTTCAGGAGTAAGGAAATTTATAAATATAGAGAATAACAGAGGTGAGAGTATGCCGCCTTAAGGAACGCCAGCATTCAAAGTACACCAGGTAGATGAATCTTCATCCACCCGAACCGACTGCTGGCGATCATGAGGATAAGAAGAAAACCAGTCTAACGCCTTAGAAGAGACCATAAGATTTGATAGAATAGATAAAAGGATATCGTGACTGACGGTATTGAACGCATTTGAAAAATCCACGAGTACCAACACTGTGAGATTAGCGTCTTCCATAGCAAATCTAATATCGCCAGTCACTTTGAGGAGGGCAGAAGAAGTGCTGTGGCTCGGCCTAAATCCGGATTGGAAAGGGCTCATCAGCTTATTGCCGTAGATGAAACGAGCAAATTGCTTATGAGCACAAGCCTCAAGCACTTTGGATAAGAAAGGTAGGATGGAAATTGGACGAAAGTGACTGGGGACGGTGGGACTGGAAATTTTAGGAAGAGGACGCACGTAAGCTTTCCGCCAAAGTGAGGGAAAAACTTCAGAGTAGAGAGAAAAGTTTATGATATGAGTGATAACAGGAAGGATTGTGACTAGGATAGGGACAATCATCTGACGGCTGATGTTATCACACCTCACCGCCCTAAATTTGATGGACAGGATAATCTTTTGACCTCTTCCTCGTCGACTGGAATAAAACCAAAAGATTTGATATCGGGACGCGTTAGACCATGTATATAATTGAGAGTATCTTGCTTCATTAAATAGTCCAAACGAGAGGAAGAAGAAGTGCAGAAATGACTATTTAAAGCATCAAAACTAATTGTGTTAGGCAGGTCCAAATGTCGCGATTTGCCAATACCCAAAGTTCCAAGAAACTTCCAGATGTCAGCAGAAGACGAGGATGATATATTATTTATTTATTATTTATTTATTTATGTTAACACGGTTTTACTAACCATATTATTCAATATATGGCGGCGTTTAGCATTACGTATCATCGTATTACACCGATTCCTCGCAGTTTTAAACTGAGCCCAGTTTTTATCACTACGGTCTTTTTTAAATTTACGGAATGCACGGTCCCGCCTATTTGATTTCATATTGTTTTCTTGATAGATCTGCTTCAACAAACATTGATAGTGCTTTAAAGGTAGATAATTGTGTGTGCTTGCAAACATTTTGAATAAGCTTGTTTGTATTTTAAATAAGATAAAAAGGTGAAGGAAAACATCTTGAGGAAACCTGGACTATAAAGTCTGAAATCACCAACCCGCATTGAGCAAGCGTGGTGATTAATGCTCAATCCTTCTCCGTGTGAGAGGAGGCCTGTGCCCAGCAGTGGGACGATAAAAAGGCTGTAACGGTAACGGTAACGGTATTTTTTTGCTCGTTTTGGTGACTTCATGACTTCTGACAGTAAACGGGATGCATGTCTAAGGCCAGACGTCTCTAGACTAGTTTTGGCTGCATGTACTACTGGTTTTCTTTCGCTTGTTCCTGTCAGAGAGTTCATCAAAAGGTTTTGATGGGCGACCGCCACGCTTTTGTACAATAGGTATCTCGAACGTTCCTTGAAGCCACGTAGCATTGGCAGTAATAAATTTATCAAGAATTATATTTGCCTTCAACCACCGTTTTTTTAAATCACATTTAAAATGTGAAAGTTTATGTTTCAAAACCTTCAATTGTTCTTCAGTAAAGTTGTCAGACGTTAAAAGGTAATTTTCCAAATAATCAATTTTTTCGTTAAAAGTATGTAACTCTTGTTGTTGCATTTTATTAAATAGGTATTCCTTAGTTACAATTTTATAGTTAGAACCCCCTGGTATGCCTAAAACAATAAAAAAGAAAACATTGAATAATTTGCTTGAAAATAATGGTTAATGGTTTTTAGCTAACACCAGCAGAAAAGTCTAAGTTTTGTCGAAAGTAGCAAAAAGTAGCACCCAATGTGTGTAATATCTATCACCCGACAGATTTTGTACGTTACCCGGAATCACTCAGAAGGATAACTTTACTCCCTGAGAATAGTAGAATTCATACAAACAAACGGCTTATTATTTTCCGGGTGACTAATAACTTAAAAGGCGACAAAAATGTTTGCAACAAATAAAATAACTTGCCAGCGATTAAATATTTTCGCGACTATTATATTATGTAAGGTTTAAAATTGAGGGTGTTATAAAAACGAAAAACTAGCAGCTGCGTTTGGGTAGCAAATAAACTATACCTGTCAATTGAAATATTAGGTGAGGAGCTATTTATAATGACTTAGCGACTAATAATGTTAGTAGGGTAGCAAAGATAATATATTACCAACTATTTCGTGCCGACTAAAAAACCAGTTTCAGGTTTTGCTTTGCGGATAGCTCTAAATGTTAAAAGGAGTACAATAAAAAGGAATAAGAGTTAATTAGGAGTTTGTGATGCAATGTTGGACGCTGACCCCATTAGTGAAAACGTAGTGTCTAAAATTACTGCTCAGGATGTAAGAAAAATTGTTAAAAACATGAAAGGTGGAAAATCACCTGGGCATGATGGGCTCAGCATCGAGCATTTGCAAAATGCGGGGTCACACATTGCACGACTGTTATCTATGTTTTTTAACTTGTGTATTGGACACTCATACTTACCCAGTGATCTAACAAAAACAATAGTCACTCCTATACTTAAGAATAAGACAGGTGATAGTTCGCTGAAATCTAACTACAGGCCGATTTCGCTTGCTACAGTCGTGGCCAAGATATTGGATAGTGTGCTTGAGACTCAGTTATCGGAATGTATCAACCTACATGATGCACAGTTTGGTTTCCGCGCTGGACTTTCTACTGAGAGCGCGATACTGAGCCTGAAGCATACTGTTGAGTATTATACCAGCAGAAAGACGCCTATATACGCCTGTTTTTTAGACCTTTCAAAGGCATTTGATCTTGTCTGTTATAATAAACTTTGGGATAAGCTCAAAGACTCCAATGTACCTCATGAGATTATTGCTATCATTAAGTTTTGGTACAACAGTCAAATTAACTTCGTTAAATGGGCAGGCGTGTTATCAGATCCCTACGGGCTACAATGTGGAGTGAGACAGGGTGGATTATCATCCCCACTTATGTTTAATTTATTTATATATTAATGCGCTGATCGTTGAGCTCAGCAGCATGCACGTCGGCTGCCATGTAGATAACATTTGTGTGAATAATCTCAGTTACGCAGACGACATGGTGCTGCTGAGCCCAACGATCGGTGGTCTTAGGAAACTGGTTAACGTATTTGAAAGGTACGCGGCTAAACATGGCCTCAAATATAATGTTTCAAAAAGTGAGCTCATGATATTTAAGGCTGGTACAAAGTCACCCGAGCAGGTCCCTCCCGTTACTCTGAACGGAATACCGATGAATGTGGTCACTAGCTTTAAATATCTTGGTCACATGGTCACGGAACACCTACGTGATGACGAGGACATGGATAGAGAGCGTAGGGCGCTGTCGATCAGAGGCAATATGATAGCTCACAGGTTCAAGCGTTGTGCGGCGAGTGTTAAAATAACTCTCTATAGAGCGCACTGTACGTCATTTTACACTTGCAGCCTGTGGGCTCGGTACACGCAGCGTTCGTTGAGCGCACTACGAGTTCAGTACAATAACGCGTTCAGGGCGTTGTTGGGGCTGCCGCGCTGGTGCAGTGCGTCGGGCATGTTCGCGGACGCGCACGTGGACGGCTTCCATGCCGTGCTCCGCAAGCGGTATGCCGCGGCGCTCTGCAGGCTGCGCGCCAGCACCAACACCATCCTGGCCGTTATAGCGGATAGGCTGGACTCTTGTTACGTCCAACACTGGGTCAGAGCCCATGCCATAAAATAGATTTAAGTTTGTTGTTTTAAAGTATGTTTTTATTGTATTTACTAACACTAGTTTTAAGTTTTTTCAAGTTACTAACATTCTATGGACTTGTGGGTCTGCAATAAAAAGTTTTATTTTTATTTATTAATATTTTGTTATCATAATTTCATGAAAACGGCGGAAGGTGCGATGGTTAGATACGAGTGTAGTGGGAGGTGGCGGGGAGCGTGTGGGTGCACTGCTAGCCTAAGCAAGCGGTGCGCGTGCGGTAGATATTGTTATTGTTTTCATTATTCGCCAGTACCTAATGTGTGCAACTAAGTAACACGTTAATGTTTAGTTTACTATTTGGTGTAATATTTTAGTGAGTTACCTTTATTTAGTGATTTATATATCGACGGCTCCTAAGTATACTGAGTCAACTAACAAATTTTGCGAATTGCACTTTTTTGTGTATTAACAATAATTAAATCATTTTCTATTTACCTGTAAAAGAAAATAAAATCTATCTTTATAAATAACTAAGAAAAAATAGCGTATACTCGATCAAGTATAGTAATTTATTTATTTTGCACTTAGTAAACTGAGTCAAGTGTTTGCTACCAATATACGCGGGACGCGAATGCGCTCGCTTTGGTGCAAGTTCAAACTGACTCAGTATACGGCGAAACAGCGGGGTGTGCGGACGTTATTATGTGCTTTTTGTTATCAAGAAATAGTTGCTTTTCTGTGTTATTCTTATTTAAATTTAGAGTCATAATTGTATAGAAAGGGGTGATGAGTACTAGGTCTCGAAAAATCATTAATTTAATGAATGAAAAATATGATACCTAATTCTGACGTTAATAAAGAAAATACTTCTGAAGCTTGTGAGCTTCATTAATCTTTTTTAAAGAAAATCATAATTATTAATACTTACTATCCTTCATTTATATATTTTTAAACATATAAGTTACATTTTAAAATATTAATTAAAAAATAAAAAAACTTTTAAAAATAGGTTGCCACCGATAATCGGGCACTGGGTCCAAGGTACCGGTGGTTAGGGTCCCAGAGACAGAAACCTCCTCACAATACGCGCCGTATCAAGGAGTATTTCCTTCTGAATCAGTCCCTTGATGCAGCTGCCTAACGAGAGCCTCATGAGGTGTTGGTCGAGGCTCTTGGCTAGTAGACCATTGGCCGTAACGACAATCGTCACGATAACAGCCGTGTCGACATTCCACATGGCGACAACCTCATGCGCTAAGTCGAGATACTTTATTTGTTTCTCTTTCTCAGCTTTCACGAGGTTCTCGTCATGCGGAACGGCGACATCGATTATCATCGCGCGGCGCGCTAAGCGATCTATCACCACTATATCAGGCTTATTGGCTACACACAGTCCTGTCAGTGATGATAGATCGATCCCAGTACAACGTGATATGGTCCTTTTCGAGAACTAGGTCGGGCGCATACTTGTAGTACGGTACTTACAAGGTTGTATTGCAGGGCAAGCTGCTGGTGGATGATCTTGGCCACTTGGTTATGTCTGTGCAAATATTCACCGTTAGCCAAACGAGAACAACCAGATATAATATGTCTGATAGACTCACCCGGATGGTGACATGCCCGAAATATGTCAACCGTCCCGTCTTTCATGATATATCTCCGGTAGTTATTCGTCAGGATAACTTCGTCCATAATCGCACATACAAACCCTTCGGTTTCTCCAAAAAGGTCACCGAAGCGTAGTCAAGATACGGATGCTTTGAAGTCTACATCGGGGCCATGAAGAGCCCCGAAGAAGCGTCCATGTAGCTGTTTGCTCTGCCATACCTCCTTGCGATCATGGGTAGTTAGCTAGTACGACAGGTTTGCGCCAGTTCTCTTTTGTCAACGATAGTGGGGTGAGTCCTCTGTCCACTGCTACCATATCACGGTGCATACCCACGTCGCTTTTGAGAAAATATTCTCTGAGACTGCACACCTCACGGTTGTGGAGCGTCTTTGCATTTAAAAAGCCTCGTCCTCCACATTTCCGTGGGATGTACAGTCTCATCACCGACGATCGTGGGTGATGCATTCGTTCTTCGGTCAGCAGTGTGCGGACTCTCCTATCCAGGGCATCCAATTCAGTTTGGGTCCATTTGAGTATTCCGAAGGAGTACATCAGGACTGGCATGACCCAACCATTAAAGGCGCGAACCTTGTTGCCGCCCGATAAGGAACTTTTTGAAACTTATTCAGGCGGCCAAAGAAACGCTCCCGTAATGACTGTTTCATGACAGCCACATTGATGCCTAAACCCTCCGCCATACCCACGTATTTATATGAATCTGAGAGTTGTACTCCCTCAGATTCCACAATTTCCCCTCGCTTTACATGCATGACTGTACATAATTATCCTTATTCTTAGTATTTATTGCTGAGAATAAAATCAGTTTCAAAAATTAACTTATGAGCTAAATACTTAATAATTATCTAGGAAAAAAAAACAATCTAGGCAAAGAAATAACACAAATAATTAAGAATAATAAAATAATTAATTATTAAGTACTTAGCTCATAAGTTAATTTTTGAGACTGATTTTATTCTTAGCAATAAATACTAAGGATAAGGATTATTGTAAAGGATTATTGTTGATTTTTGTAATTTTTTGTTAATTTTATAGATATCCTAAAGTTGTGCTTATGTTGCCAATACCGTTTTGAATTTTTCTTTGATTAAAATATTAAATATGAAAGGCGTTTTTGATAAATTAACTATTTTGTACCACACTTGACTCAATTTAAGTATGGTTCACTTTTGAAATTATGCCCATGTACAGTGAGTCAACTTATTATATTTTAACAAAAAATAAATTCACGACAGACAATATAATATATAAAAAATCCAATAAGTAAATAAAAATATTTTTTGCCACACTTGTAAAGTAATTTTTATTCATAACGTAGATTCAATAATGCGACGTATAAAAATATAAGTGGTACTTGATCCATTTTTAAGAGACAAATAATCGCCGTATACTAGTCTTAAAAACCAGAAGCAGGTTTGTTTAACGAGGAAATTACAAGAAATAGTTTTTACACGAAAATCAACTAAGATTAGTCAATAACGCGGCAAAATCTTATTCTGTCAAACTATAACATGTCTTGACACATTGACGTTCGAAAAAAGAATCCTCCAAGCATAGATGCACGGCTGAATGGCGAGGTGTCTATGGTCGCTCGTTTCTACTGCCCTCTATGTAACTACTGGCAGCTAACACGGCCTCTCCTGACACCCTGACGTCCTCGGCAGGATCTAGGTGAGCCTGGTTGAGTCTCGGAACACCTGCACATTCAATAAGCGAGTTGGATCTGGCTCAATTTCATCATATTGAAATCTCGATTGGTTATCGTGGTCGTCATCGTTTTTCTGAACACATGACACTTTCAGAATAAAAATTATTGGAGGTTTTACAAACCTCACACAAAGTACTGATCCAGTTAAACAAAGAAAAATAAATTACATCAACTGTAAATCAAATAACAGGTATAAAATTAATAACAGAACACTGGTATACCACCCAGCGACTGGAAAATAAATAACATCAACTTTAAATCAAATATCAGGTACAAAATAAATAACAGAACACTGGTATACCACCCAGTATAAGTATGTCGAGTGTAAGGCTGAAACATATTAGTTGAACACATATACACACACAAGATACAAAGAAATCATGTAAATTATTAACCTGGTATCGAGTGTAAGGCTGAAACATATTAGTTGTACACATATACACACACAACATACAGAGAAATCATGTAAATTATTAACCTGGTTTCGAGTGTAAGGCTGAAACATATTAGTTGTAAGAAGAAATCATGGAAGAAGATGTTATCAAGAACAAATATTCGAACTATACGGAAGTCATAGTCAAGTCAAGTCATAGTCAAGCCAGGGGCTCAGTCTATACGGAAGCCATAAGCCAGAGGCTCAGACTATTCGGAAGCCATAAGCCAGGGGCTCAGACCATACGGAAGTCATAAGCCAGGGGCTCAGACCATACGGAAGTCATAAGCCAGGGGCTCAGACTGTACGGAAGTCATAAGCCAGGGGCTCAGACTATACGGAAGCCATAAGCCAGAGGCTCAGACTATACGGAAGCCATAAGCTAGAGGATCAGACTATTCAGAAGCCATAAGTCATGGGCTCAGACCATACTGAAGCCATAAGCCAGAGGCTCAGACTATTCGAAAGGCATAAGCCAACAGAAACAGCAGGAGCACCAGCACAGCAGCGCTCGTGCCGCGACGAGCAGCACCCGCACAGCAGCGGTCGTTCCAGGATCAAGAGCACCGACACAGCAACGCTTGTGCCGCGACGAGTAGCACCGGCACAGCAACGCTTGTGCCGCGACGAGTAGCACCGGCACAGCAACGCTTGTGCCGCGACCAGGAGCACCGGCAGAGCAGCGCTCGTGCCGCAATCAGCAGCACCGGCACAGCAACGCTTGTGCCGCGACCAGGAGCACCGGCAGAGCAGCGCTCGTGCCGCAATCAGCAGCACCGGCACAGCAACGCTTGTACCGCGACCAGGAGCACCGGCAGAGCGGCGCTCGTGCCGCAATCACCAGCACCGGCACAGCAACGCTTGTGCCGCGACCAGGAGCACCGGCAGAGCAGCGCTAGTGCCGCAATCAGCAGCACCAGCACAGTAGCGCTTGGGCTACGACACGGCCGTTACACATTCTCGTGTACAAGTCTGCGAACAAGCATTTACGACTTTCATTTCGTTCGGCCACTTCTGACCATCAAAATCTGGAAAGCTTTTGGCTCTCAAAGAAATAAATTCAAGGGATAAGTTTGAAACTATGTCTCAGAAATATCATTATTACTAATCATGTGTCAGCAACGCTGAAAACACAACTACCATTACGGTTTCATAAGTTACGTGTAGTTAACTTCACTTCAGCTTTTGCTACACAGAATACTTATAGGTGACAATACCAATGGTTGGTACATTATTACACATTTTTCCACTTAATACAGCTAAGAGCATAATTACTTCCGATGTGTAATCAAAACAATAGAACAGATCACCTGACCTCAAAGCATGATATGCCAGGTCTACTATCCACTGGCTTTCATTACCGGAGTATGCCAAACGAGATACTGGCCGTCAGCATTCCGTACAGCATGCAAAGCTTGTGCAGCAGCACAGCATCCGAGGAGCATGAAGTGTCACACCACTCTTACTATGTCAAATGACACAGCACCTGGAGCGCTTACACCATCACCTCACACGGCTTAGGCTTATCCTCAATACCTGTAGTCAAAAGACAAGCAAGCAAGCATCTGGCTAAGGTAGCCAAACGTTCAATTGACAGACTCTCAAGCATTGTCATGTTACAGATTTGAACATTAGTTAACATCAAAAATTAATGCACCCAAATTACATAATCAGTAAAAGAAAATAAAAACTAAGGTCTGAAAACAGACTTTCAATTTGTAAATTGTAAAATGGCAACAGAAATCTAGAGCCTGATGCACAATTTTAACTATTCCATTTCAATGAAAACAAATTGAGTAAGTCAAAATCAAAACAGTGTGCATTTATATCACAAAAGCAGTAAACTTATATTTCTGTGTGGGTACTTGTTGAAACTCTCATGAGCAGAAACATTAGAAATAAATATTATTGGGCTCATTTACATAGTAAGCCTGTTACTTATCCGATTTCATGGGACAAAAAGATTTCAAATGCAACCAAAAGATGCACATTATTGTTCCAGCTTGTATAACACCTTGTTCAAGCTTTAAAACATTTATCTAACCTTTTGTATATAAGAAACCAACCCATTGGTCATTAGCGATGGCACCTGAGAATCTAACTCAAGTTTTCATAAACTTTCAGTATGTCTTTAACCAATAAACCACCAAGATGGATTACAAGACATGTATTACATAAAGGCTAAATAAAATCGGATTGATCTCACCATTTACATACAGGTAGGTACATTACAGGATTCTTCCCATAACATCTCGAGCATAGTAGGAGCAAGGCATGTTGTTCACGGACACCACAACAATACATAGGCAGAAACTCATTCCACCCAAAACACACGAGAGCAGCATCAGCGTACTAAGCTCGAGCAATTCTCGACCTGCCTGCATAGCATCTTGAATATACCGTTGCGTAGATTGCAACGAACTGCAATCCATTACAAAATTAAAATAGAACGGCAAAAACTTCGGTAATGGCGGATATCCTTACACCGCGTCGAACTTAACAAAAGTGCCAATAAATCTAAACTGAAATCAAAAACTTTATAGTGGGAGTGAGACTATCCCACTTCTGATCTTAAAAACCAGAAGCAGGTTTGTTTAACGAGGAAATTACATGAAATAGTTTTTACACGAAAATCAACTAAGATCCTAATCCTAACTTCCTAATCCTAACTAATATTATAAATGTGAAAGTAACTCTGTCTGTCTGTCTGTCTGTCTTTCTGTCTGTCTGTCTGTCTTTCTGTCTGTCTGTCTGTCTTTTCTTCACGCCTATACTACTGAACCGATTTGTGTGAAATTTGGTACAGACATAGTTTGGAACTTGAGAAAGGACATAGGATAGTTTTTATTACAAAAAAATATAAAAATAAAAATAAAATTTATTTCGGACATATAGCGTCATCTATTGGTCAAACCAAAAATCACTATTCCACGCGAACGAAGTCGCGGGCAAAAGCTAGTTAGTCAATAACGCGGCAAAATCTTATTCTGTCAAACTATAACATGTCTTGACACAATGACGTTCGAAAAAAGAACCCTCCTCCAAGCATAAATGCACGGCTGAATGGCGAGGTGTCTATGGTCGCTCGTTTCTACTGCCCTCTATGTAACTACTGGCAGAATCAGAATCAGAATCAGAATGCTTTATTTGTAAACATAGGTCAAATTACAGCAATGTGAGATGTTACAAGTACGATTTAGTGTCTCTATGTTTTACCCAAAGGTGTACAAATATATTTATTTAACATAATTGTCATTCCCCTGCTCTTATCCCAGTCTACATAACATAATATCATAAATTATTACCCCCAAAACTTTCACGTTTGTCACATAAGCGCATCATCTTCTATATCTATATATACTTATAATAAATCTGTAGAGAGGTCAATTCTGTACATTGAATATTTTTCCAAAATAACTATTGGGGGGTGATTAGTGATCGATACTGATGGCAAAAATGCAATCAGTAAAATTTTTGTCTGTCTGTCTGTCTGTCTGTCTGTCTGTCTGTCTGTCTGTCTGTATGTTCGTTATGGAAACAAAAACTACTTGACGGATTTCAACGAAACTTGGTACAATGAATCTTCGTACTCCTGGGCAGGTTATAGGATACTTTTCATCACGCTACGATCAATAGGAGCAGAGCAGTGAAGGTAAATGTAGGGAAAACGGGAGAAGTTACTCCATTTTTTTTTGCTTCCGTCGCGTGTGCAGCCTTAATGGTTAAAGCTACACAGAAACCATGTATGACAGAAATGCACTCCTTAAAATTATGTAAAAAATATACTATGACAGTATATGTCTATCTTTTATGGTTGGCTCACAATAACACGTTTAACTCTCGGTAGCTTTGCAGTTCGGAGCTTTCTGATTATATTTGTCTACTATTACGTTTATAATACTCTCACTCACACTAACTAAAAAAAGTTGACATTATTACGTATTCAATAAAGAAAGAATAATATAAATTGGTCAAGAAATACCAAAGTTATACATGAAATACGGTAGCCATCGCGAGTGAATACTGAATCATGCAATAAGAATCATTTTTGTGCAACGGTCGCTGCGCTCGACGCGGCTCGCGGCGCGGTTGGTGCGCGAGCTTCCTACAACATTTGGCTGTTGATGCGAATAGACGTTCGGAGTGTTCAACCTTATTGACCGACAATAATTTTATTGACGACTTTAAATAATTTATTTTTAATTATCTTTTGTTGTTATTTTATAAAATAGGTAAACATTAGTTATTTTGGTATGGTTTAAAATTCGTTCAAATTACAAATTATTAATAGTTTATTTATATTTAGGGAAAGTAGTAGTAGATAAGCATAGATTTAGATGATTGGATAGGCTGGTGTTTATTAGGTATTTCTTCCTCTCTTTGCACAAAGTTCGAATCTAACGCGGACGAAGTCGCTGGCAGAAGCTAGTACTTATAATAAATCTGTAGAGAGGTCAATTCTGTACATTGAATATATTTCCAAAAAAACTATCGGGGGGTGATTAGTGATCGATACTGATGCCAAAAATGCAATCAGAAAATTTTTTGTCTGTCTGTCTGTCTGTCTGTCTGTCTGTCTGTCTGTCTGTCTGTCTGTCTGTCTGTCTGTCTGTCTGTATGTTCGTTATGGAAACAAAAACTACTTGACGGATTTCAACGAAACTTGGTACAATAATTCTTCATACTCCTGGGCAGGTTATAGGATACTTTTCATCACGCTACGATCAATAGGAGCAGAGCAGTGAAGGTAAATGTTGGGAAAACGGGAGAAGTTACTCCATTTTTTATGCTTCCGTCGCGTGTGCAGCCTTAATGGTTAAAGCTACACAGAAACCATGTATGACAGAAATGCACTCCTTAAAATTATGTAAAAAATATACTATGACAGTATATGTCTATCTTTTATGGTTGGCTCAGAATAACACGTTTAACTCTCGATAGCTTAGAAGTTCGGAGCTTTCTGACTACATTTGTTTACTATTACATTTATAACACTCTTACTCACACTAATTAAAAAAAGTTAACGTTATTACCTATTCAATAAAAAAAGAATCATATAAATCAGTAAAGAAACACCAAAGTTATACATGGTATAAAGTAATAAGCCATCGCGCGTACTACTGAATCATGCCATAAGGATCATTTTTGTGCAACGTTCGCCGGGCTCGACGCGACTCGCGGCGCGGTGGCTGCGCGAGCTTCATACAATACATATTTGGCTGTTGATGCGATTGATGCGAATAGACGTTCAGTGTTCAACCTTATTGACCGACAATAATTGATATTAACAAACCTTGCTTATCAGAGCGATTTTTAGGTTTTAAATAATTTAATTTTAACTTTCTTTTATTGATATTTTATAAAACAGGAAAGTACCTATTAGTTATTTTGGTAATGTTTAGGTAGATATTTGTTAAAATTACAAATTATTAATAGTTTACATTTTATTTATTTTTAGGTGAAGTAGTAGTAGGTACTCATAGATTTACATAATTGGATAAGCTGGTGTTTATTATTTCTTCCTCTCTTTGCACAAAGTCCGAATCTAACGCGGACGAAGTCGCTGGCAGAAGCTAGTAACAATATAAATTCCATAGAATACAATAATATAGAAAAAAATAGATAGATGTCATTTAGTGTCAGTAACATAAAAACAGTTAATTGTTTAGCCTTATTCAGAATCGTCAAAACAGTTTAGGATGTATAATAAAATTGTTAGGGGAAGTAATTATAGAATTGTCATCTAAATAGTCCTTAACTGAATAGTAGCATTTTGTCATCAACAATTTGAAAAGCACTTTTTTGAAATTGTCCATGTTTAGCGTTTTCATTTGTTCAGGTAGTTTATTAAATATTTTGACGGCCATTACGAATGTACTTTTATTCATTAGTGCTGTTTTGCCGTAGGTCACTTCGAGTTCTGATTTATTTTTATCCCGTAATTTTCTGTAGTAGCTTTTAGTAGCGATTTTGTAAAGCGATATATTGGACTTAACGAATACATTTGTTTCGTATATATACAACGATGGCAAGGTCAGAATCTTTAGACGCCGGAAGAACGGTTGGCAACTGTCTGTGCTATGTAAACCACACATAGCCCTGATACATCTTTTTTGCGCTCTAAAGACGAGTTCTCTATCTACCGAATTACCCCAGTACATTATGCCATATCTGAGTGTTGATGCAACATAACCATGATAAGCTGTTAGTACAGATTCTAGGTTCACAATTTTTGACAGTTTATAGAGAACATAGGTAAATTTATTGAGTTTTTTACATATTTCGTCTGTCTGATATTTCCAATTCAAATTATTGTCTATATTAATACCAAGAAATTTGGTCACGTTGGTTTGCTCTATTTTAGTATCTAAATAGTTAATGTCTAGCACTTTCTGTGGGGTCCTTTGATAAAAATGCATAATTTTAGTCTTTTCTAAGTTTATGATAAGATTATTGTTGTTAAACCATGATATAATTTTATTTAATGTCACATTTATTTCATTTTCATAGGTATTAGGGTCATTACATTTAATTACTACGGTGCTGTCATCTGCGAATAGGACCATGGGATGTTCTATTTGCTCCGGAAGGTCATTTATATAAAGTACTAGCTTTTGCCCGCGACTTCGTTCGCGTGGAATAGGGACTTCGGCAGATTTTTGGTTTGACCAATAGATGGCGCTATATGTCCGGAATAATTTTTTGATTTTTATATTTTTTGTAATAAAAACTATCCTATGTCCTTTCTCAAGTTCCAAACTATGTCTGTACCAAATTTCACATAAATCGGTTCAGTAGTTTAGGCGTGAAGAATAGACAGACAGACAGACAGACAGACAGACAGACAGACAGAAAGACAGACAGACAGAGTTACTTTCACATTTATAATATTAGTTAGGATTAGGATGAAAAGCAGGGGTCCTAACACGCTACCTTGAGGAACGCCGTATTTAATTATTTCGTTTTTAGAGCGGTATTTTTTCTCACGTCTGGTATTTAAATCAATTTGCGTAATTTCTACAAATTGCTTTCTATTTGTCAAGTAGGATCTAATGAGATCAAGTATATTCCCCCTTACGCCATATTTTTCAAGTTTACGTAATAATATAGGAAAATCTACATAGTCGAAAGCTTTTGATAAATCCATATAGAGGTAGATAGCACATACTGGAATTCTTTTATCTACATTTGACAAAATAGGAAGAAGAAGATCATAAATGGCCATATTAATCGTCTTTTTCTTGCGAAATCCCTTTTGTTCCTTCACCAATATGCTTGATTTTTCAAGGTAGTTATATAGGGGCTTATAGATTGCTTTTTCAAATATTTTTGAGAAAACTGGTATTAACGCTATGGGCCTGTAGTTAGTCATAGTTTGTTTATCATTTTTCTTGTGCAAGGGTATAATTATTGACGTTTTTAATTTTTCAGGGAAGATTCCGGTAGATATACTCATATTAATTATGTGGCTGAGATGTGGAGCTATGTATTGAGATACTCCTTTGATCACTTTAGTGCATATTCCATCATAGCCAACACTATTTGTATTTCGAAGGGAATTTATATGATTATTTATATCTTGAGGTGTAGTTGGTTCCATGAACAGAGAGTTTGAGGTATGTGAGCGTACATTTATTTCAGGTATAGAATGTTTTTTTGGTGTTGTAACTTGGTTGACGTAAAATTCGTTAAAAACCTGAGCAATTTTTAAAGGGTTTGTTATTTTCTGTGTCTCAGTTTGAATTTGCACTATTGGTTCTTTGGGGAGGTTCGTTTTAGAATTATTAATTATTTTCCATGCCGCTTTAGATTTATTTGCTGATGTCATAATGAAGTAGTTATTTCGCGCTCTTTGTGTTAATGTTATAACTCTTTTAAACCTAGCAGAGTATGTTTTAAAAGATGTTTTGTTATTATGGGTAGGATTTATTCTGTATTGCCATATTAGTTGCCGTTTCTTTTTGCTGCATTTTCTTATCCCGTTAGTAATCCATTTAGATTTTTGGGACAACGATTTTGTTATTATTTCGTAAGGAAAGCAAAGATCGTAAAAACATCTGAATAGATCAAGAAAGTAAGAGTAGGCCTCATTGACGTCATTTGTTTTATACACATCCGAAAAAGCGAGACTCTTAATGCAATTTCTAAATTTATCTATGTTCTCCTGAGAGTAATTTCGTCTTTTGATTTTCCAACGCTTTATGACACACGTCTTTTTAACAGGACATTCCAAAAGCTGTGCTGTATGGTCTGAAAGGCCCAATTCTATAATTTCTCCCTTACAGCCTTTCACATTGTGTGCTATATTGTCTAAGCAAGTCCCACTACTTAACCTAGTGGGTTGAGAAAATTGTAACTTTAAATTATAATTCAACAATGTATATTCAAAGTCTAAAGCTTGCTTATTTCTTTTTAATATGTTAATATTAAAGTCTCCACAGAGAATAACCTTTTTGTTGTTCAATTTTATACACAATAGATGTAAAATATTATTTAAGTTTTCAAAAAAAATATCTAGATTAGATTGAGGAATTCTATAAACACATACTATGACAATCTTGTGTTCTGTAAATTCTATCGCGCAACATTCAATTACATTGGTTACACAGTATTTTCTTATATTTATCACTTTACATTTGTGGCCGACCCTGGTTAAGATGCATGCGCCACCTCTTCTATTTTCTCTGGAGAAACTCGTTGTTAGGTTGTAATTTGGTATATTTAGAAGCCCTTCTTGTTGAGGTGTCATAAAGTGCTCGGTTATGCATATACAAGCTATCCGGCTTTTTTTTACTGTTTTCTAATTCATCCAAGTACACAGTAAGTATATCGCTTTTATTCATAAGTCCAGCAATATTTTGATGAAGAATCTGTATATTCTTATAAACGAAAAAAATCGGGATTTTCCTTCGAGCTTAGATTGTGTTTTTTCCCATTAGCGGGAGTTGTTAAAATTTCGTCAAATTCCTGCCTATTTGTTTGAGAATATAATTTTAGATCAATCTGGATGTTACTCATAATATTTTGGTATATATTTTTTATTCCGTATTTATTGATTCTTCCCGTGGTATAAGAAAACATTTCATGTGTAAGATGGTAGTTGCTGTCGAAGATGTATGCGTACTTGTGGTTTTGGTTATCTAGTTGTAGGAGGTTATTAAACATTTCGACTTTAAAATTGTATATAAGTGATCCCGTTTTATAAGTAGGAAGACAGATTACTACGTTGGTGTGTGTAATTTTTCGTAGGGATTCATTAAGAATGTTTATTAACTTAATGTAGTTATTTTCAATGTCATTAATATGATTTTCTCCAATAAAAATTAGGCAATAGTCGTTTAGGGTAAATCCCTTTAATCTATCTTCAATGCCGCTTAATAATTGTGTTATTGTGCTGTTAGAAATCGTATAGTGGCAGAAGTCAAGGAATTCTGAGAAAACATCTTCCATACAGGACAAAGATCCATTGTATTTATAACTACTTAAAATGCAAAGTTTGTTCTTTCGTTTAGCTACCTGTTCTTTTGTTATGGGTACAACCGGATTGCTTGGTGGTGTCACGGGATTGATTGGTGCTCGGTCAGGCAATTTTGAGTCTTGATTAGTTGACTGATTACAGCTTTCTTCAGTCTGAGTTTCTTTATTGTGTTTCTTGTTCGCATGGTTAGGCAGAGTCATCGAATATAAACACTTATTGGCTTGTTCAATTGGTGAATTAGCTTGGCGTGGTGTCTTGTTTATGCGTGTTGGTGTTGATCTCTTTTTCTCCGGGGTTGAGCATATTTTCTTGTAGGTGTTAACCGTCGTTATCATATTTTGTAGATCTGTTTTTAGGCGCAGGTTTTCTATATTTAAATTATCGATCTCTTGATGTGCGCCTTGTAATTGTTGCTTAAGTTTTCTAATCTCGTTATTTAATTCACGGATTTCGTCAGTTGTGTCATGGAAACTATCCGGTATACTCATCATTGTCGTATCCAATATAGTTTTGTCGCTGTTTGTTGTTAATTTAGACAAGTCTGTCAACGAGCTTGTTCTACAGGGTTTATTACGGAAGGTAATGTTATTATTATCCAGGTCCATTTTGCTCGTAGGTATGTTTCTTTAGATTTTTTTGAGATAACGTACAGTTATTCACCGATACGGGAGCCTGGTCTACTAATCCTCTACGGCCTTCGGTAACTTGGTCCGTAATTTCCAGGGTAATTTGTTCTAACATGTGACAACACTGATTAGAGGCTGGCAACCCTCATTGACACAGATGATTTAACTTTGACAACTGTCAGAAAATTATTATTAAGATGTGGGTAGAAAAAAATTTTGCGGCTCGAAATTGATGTTATTTATTCGAGTTTTTTTATAGAATTTAAGCCAAGAGAGTGCTAGATAACATTTGCACTATTTTAAAGTCACTTCCACAACACTTTAAACACATTTTGGGTCACAACCTCACAGTATTTATCACTAATGCGAAATTAATTGGGCAGAGTATGTGCTTCTGACAACTGTTTGACAGGAGAAAAAAGCAGCTAACACTAGTATATCTACAATATCTCATAAATTAATAAAATAATATGAAATTTATTGTGTACAGATGAGAGGCTTTATTATATTTAATTCACTACGATTAGTTATTTTTCATGGTTGTATTAACAATTTAAATATAACCATTTGATCTTCTTATCGCCCTCCTGTAAAGTTACTAAAAGTATAGTTGACTCAGTACACTTAGGAGCCGTCGATATGAAGATGAGTCATTTAGAGTTAGCTGGACCAAGTCGTGAAATAAATTGTGATGAAGGAGTGCCTGATTACTATTCAAGCGGAGCAGAATCAGATGATCAAGGACCGACGAATCCCAAACGTGGACGAAACAAACTTTGGGTTTTTAAATCTAAATTTTCAAACTTGAAACAGGCGGAAGATTTCGTGAATTCAAAAAATACTTGGTCTCGGAAATTTACGCGAATGACAGAAGAGGGGCAAAAACGTTTTTACAGATGTAATAAAGTTCGGAAGATGGGAACACAGTGTGCGGCGGAACTTTATTTGTTACTTGAGAATGGAACCGACAATGTTCTTGCATATCATACAAATGCTGAAAATAATCACGAAGATATTGGCACTCGAGGCGACTACGGCATCGACGCTCGTACGAAAACAGAAATCAACAGGCTGTTTGACTTATATTTGAAGCCTAAAGCTATATTAGATTCTCTTAAAAAATGATGATCTAAAGTTGCCTACAAATATTCAACTAAATAATTATTTAAGTGATAGACGGCGCGTGAAATTTGGACACCATAATATTCACTTAGGTGAATTAGAAAAGTGGATACATGATCATGAAGCTATTCCTGAAGATGAGGATAAACCATTTGTTATGAAGTACTGGATATTAGAGCGTGACCAACCGATCTTCAGATTTGTTTTGACAACAAGAAAATTATTAAAGTTTGTATGTTCTTCTGACGTTTTTCACGCTGATGCAACCTACAAATTGATATGGCAAGGCTTTCCTGTTTTGATTGTTGGAACCACAAATAAAGATAGAAAATTTTATCCCCTTTGCTTAGGAGTTTCTACTAATGAACAAGAAGATGACTTTGAGATGATTTTTAGTGGATTAAAGGAGAAAGTTCATTCACTGTTTGATCATGATTTACAACCAAAAGTATTGGTGTGTGACGCAGCTCAAGCAATAAAAAATGCTTTTTTCCATGTTTTTGGTTCTGATAATAATACTGTGCGTATGTGTTGGGCGCATGCTAAAAAATCTGTTGTCTGTCCTTATCTCTTCTGCTTCGTGTCCCATCCCACACTTCAAGTCGCTATGATGGATCATTCACTGTTCGTGCTGTTAGGCTGTGGAATACCCTTCCGCATTCTATACGCGAAAGCTCATCATTGGATATGTTTAAGAGACGAGTTAAGGAACATTATTTATCATCATGACCTGTGTATATATTTGTATATATAATATTGTATATATTTTATATAATTATAAAAGGTATACATTTAATTTATTAAGGTATTATACATATATATTATTGTTATTAGTATAAAGTTGCACATTTGCCCTACCCCATCAAATCACTCTTTCACTCTTAGGTTGGCTGTAAGAGAACCCAACACTGGGTTAAGCTCGCCGTTGTACATAATGTCTCCGTTTTCAGTGTGTCAAATGTATTTATGTGTGCAATAAAGAATAATAATAATAAAAATAAATAAATTTATTAAAACACATAGTTCAACATGTACAAATACAAATAGCTCATTGTAATGGCAGTAAATAAATCTTAAAAAATAAAATAATCATAGGAGTTCACTTAATCTAGACTAATACATAATAAATACGAGAAAAACGGTCTAAATCTAATACCTATATGGACCACCCGAACTAGGATTATTTTAAACCTGTGTTTCGGGTTATCATAGGAGCAAAATAATATTTATGGATAATTTAATTATAATTCTATGATATAAGTTTATAATAGACTAAAAACAGGACAAGCTGTCCTAAATTATTACATTACCTCTACCTATTATATAATTACTAAGCTAAACAGTTTATTGTAATACTTCTAGCAATTTTTCCGTATCTGAGTAATTTAGAGACTGTAAATACTCTGTCACCATTATATTACACCTATTTAAGCTTACACTATATACCTTTAGCAACCTATTAAGTTTGTTATATAAATGAGGTCCTAGAAATAAATAAAATCTGTTAGTAAAAGCATGTTTCGTCTGTGGGATTGTGCAAACTAAATCCTTTCTTCTCTTGCCGGTAGGTACCGGACTGAAACTAATTTCAGTATGCTGGAGTAGTACTATATTAAGGATAAATAATTGGCGTACTGTGAGTACTTTGCATTCATAGTATAACTGGTGAGTAGGAAACCTGAAAGGACGAAAAGTGGCGACCTTCAGGATTGCTCTTTGAGCACGCTCTAGTGGCAAGAGAATAGTTTTAGAGGCACCACCCCATGAGTTAATACAGTAGGTTAGAATGGATTGACACAAAGCCATATACACCTGGCGAATTAGAGTAAAGTCTGCAATGTTGCGTAAGTGTCGAAAGACATAGATTAATTTACGTACTCTGGTGCACAATAAATCAATATGTTTACGGAAATTAAGCTGAGCGTCAATAGTGACACCTAGATATTTAATATAATCGGTTTTTACTAATGTAGTAAGTGCATGCTGAGTCAGCGATCGTATTTTGTCGTACGTTCGACAGTTATGTGCATAAATGTTTAGGTTAGTAGTCGATATATTAGTATTTCTCAATGAAAATAATACGTAATTTGTTTTATTTGAATTCAGTGTTAGGAGATTATTATGAAGCCAATTAGACACAACATTAAAACCACATTGAGCATTTTGATAGACCTCCTCCTTTGATTTACCTGTGAACACAAGAGCAGTGTCATCAGCGTATGATGTAATAACACCATTATGTAGGGACATGCTGCAAAGGTCATTGATGTAAACTAGGAATAAACTAGGACCCAGGATACTACCCTGAGGGACTCCGAAACTGCTGTTTTTTAGTTCTGAACTTCTAAATTCACCTATTTTTACACACTGCTGACGATCATTAAGATAGTCCGAGAATAATTTTAGCTGTGTTCCTCTTATACCAATTTTTTCAAGTTTATAGAATAACAGAGAGGAAGAAATTGTGTCAAATGCCTTGCCAAGGTCAAGGAAGATCCCAATTGTGTACATACCTTTATCTAGACTTGTGCATATATAATTAGTAAGCTGATGAACGGCTTGGTTAGTTGATCTTTTAGATCTAGTCTCTTACTGGGCATGACGTCCAATTTATAAAAATACGGCCTTGATTAATCAGCAATTTTCTGATGCTAGCTGATACTTCAATTATGTAATTACAGGCAGGACGATCCTTTTTACCAGACTTGTGGCTTAGTCTTGCATCCTTTAAAAAGGACGCTCGCGTAGTATTGGGCAATTTGTCGGAGAGGTTTTGTTCGTAGATGCACTCCATTACCTCCGATTCAGTGAGGGCTACAGGGACACCAACGACAGCGATACGTGGTCTGCGTTTTGATGGTTCTTCAACTTTGAGGCCTGAGGAAACCAGTTTTTCAGAAGTTTTCAGCTTTTCAATATCGCCTTTGCTATCCGCACTGATAATAACACCTCCATTTCTAATTTTCTTCACACCGCGGACTCGAAGTTTTAGCTCTTCAGGGGAGATAATTTTCTGAACTAGGGTCTTGGTGTCATCACTAGTCTGCGTCTTATCATTAGGGTATATAGCAAGAGAGCTGAGATTGGCTGGCCGTACGAATTTGTCCTCTCCTTTTTTAACCATATTGGCATACGAAGTACATTCTGACTTACGTTCAGCTTTTTACAGCTTTTTTTAATTCTTGGAGGGAGTTCGCAATGTCCTGTTGTCCTCGCAGTTGTTGGATGACAACATGGGCCTGGATTGTCTTCTGCTTCAGGGACTGGTATAGTACCGCCATATGAGAAGTCCCATGAGTGATCTTACGGCATAGATTCGTGACACGGAGTTTCCGGTCGCTATTCATTTTTCCTTCTGCTACAATACCACAGATTTCCGACAACGTGGCGTCAACAGAAGACAACCAATTCTGGATCTCCGGCGTAGTAACGAGTTCTAGTTCAGGCTCAGTGGACGCTGGCGGTTCTGGGTCTTTGAGGCGGTGTTGTTCAGACGGCGATGGCATCGGCGGTGGACTATGCCGCAGTAATTGGCTACGCCCGAAAGGGCTTTGTCCTGGGTTAGACATACTAACACAGGGAACACTATTTATTATTTTATAAAAGTACTTAGTTCATCTTGCACAGTGTACAAAGATGCAACATTACATTACTCGCAAACACACTCGACACAATTATTTTTACAAGTCTGCAATTTTTTTTTTTTTTTTAGTAAGTAATATTTGTTATTAATAATGACTCATTATAATCACAACAATAAGTACATCCGCTTAGTCTCTCAGCTAATAGAATGATAAAAAAAATACAGAAAAGATATTCTACAAGATATAGACGCTTTGCATAATGCATCATCAGTTGATGTTTTCAATGCTGCTGCCCATGCTTTTGTTGCCAAACATGCTACTAAGACAGCATTCATACAATACTTTAAAAGGGAATGGCTAGTCAAAAACCCTAACTGGTACCTTGGGGCTGCAGCAACCTTTTCACCGACCACAAACAACGCTTTAGAAGCATTTAACAAGACTATCAAAGATAATAATACGATTCGGGAACGTTTTCCACTTTCACGTTTCCTTGTGTGGCGAGTAATATGGTCACCCAATGGTCAAACCAAATCTCTGAAGACTTATTCCCAGAGACACACAACATTGAACTCAAAGAATGGACAGAAGGATATTGTTAAAGACTTTAGCATCGAATTCTACAAACAATGTATATATAGTACCTAGTGAGAAAGCTAGGGCTACGGATATGACATATAACGAAACATGGCATACATCCAAACTAATATTATAAATGCGAAAGTAACTCTGTCTGTCTGTCTGTCTGTCTGTCTGTCTTTTCTTCACGCCTAAACTACTGAACCGATTTGTGTGAAATTTGGTACAGACATAGTTTGAAACTTGAGAAAGGACATAGGATAGTTTTTATTACAAAAAATAAAAATAAAAAATAAAATTTATTACGGACATACAGTGCCATCTATTGGTCAAATCTATTGGTCAAATGTCGAGCTGTTCCTATGCTCCGTAGATAGATGGCGTTAATCGCGCAATGGTGTCATTACACGTGTTCGGTTCATGTTATTGTTTTAATTCATCGGAAAATCCATCAGAAAAATGTAAATAAACAGTAAAAAGGTGTAAAAAAATTAATATTAATATAATAAAAGTTTTACTACAAAGAAAATACTCTAACGGAGTATAGATAATTCTATTAGTACTACGCGCAATGGTGTCGATCGTTACAGGAGTTCGGTTCATGTTGTTTTAATTCATCGGAAAAAAGTAAATAAATAGTAAAAAGGTATGAAAAAAATAATAACAATAAAATAATGCGTTAAATTGCAATCAGATGGTACGGTTCACAATAATTCGACAGTTTACAATCTCTCGAGATAGATTGTAATCTAACGATGTTTGTAATCTTACGGTGACATATACAGGAATGAATTTTAAGCAGTGCGCAAAAAAAAAACTGGTGGTCCAGAATCGTTAACAGAACATATCTGCATCATCAGTAAAAAAAAATTTTTTAAGGCTTTTGTCCGCCCTAAAATCAGCAAAATATGGATACCAACTATTACTTACGCGCGCCGAGCGGAGCTCCGTCAGTAAACCGGTTTCGCGTTGCCGCCGTGCATACTATGACGATTGTGACCGTACTATCGGTTACAAAATAAACATCTTTCGATATCAATAACTTTTCTTTTTTGTACTAAAACACTACAAAATAAAAATATACGTATCTATAAAACTTATTTAACTATGAGTTGACAAAGTTTGCGCACTGGATAAAATTCATTCCTGTATATATATATTGATCCTGGCCGATTTCGGCCACAGCGACTTGGATCTGCGCTTAATTTTGAGAGCTTCGCTGGTGTGCTCTCCAGTGACTGACAAAGCCAATTTTTGCAGTGAATGTCCGTCCACATTCACTGCAAGTCAGCACTCCTCCGATATAGGTGTATTGTATGGCCGCGGGTGGTCGGGCCTTCAGCTCATCTCGCTTAGCGTCGAGCTGTTCTCTCCGCCGGCTCTCAAACTCGCACACCTTGTCCTTAATAGTCCGCCTCCATTTGGTCCTATCTGCCGCCATAGCCTCCCAGTGTGACGGATCTAAGTCACATCTCTTCATGTGGCGTTTCAGCACATCTTTGTACCGCAGACGCTGACCACCCTGCTTACGCTTGCCAGTCTCCAGCTCTGAGTAGAAGACGCGCTTTGCTACTCGGGCATCTGACATCCGGGAGACATGACCAGCCCAGCGCAGCTGTCGACGCATTAGATAGGCCTCAATACCGCTGACATTAGCGCGTCTAAGTACTTCCGTGTTACGAACACGGTCCGACCACTGGATGCACATAATGTCACGTAGGCATTTTAGATGGAATCTATCTAATGTCCGAATATGCTCGCGGTATAGACACCAAGTCTCAGAGGCATATAGGAGATTTGGCAGAACTATTGCCATGTACACAGCTACTTTTGTAGAGAGCTTTATGTCATGTGAGCGGAACACCTTGGCACGAAGTCTACCAAAAGCTGCAGCAGCTGCTCCTATTCGGCTGTTGAGTTCGTTATCAAGGAGACACCTGGATGTTATGGTGCTGCCAAGATATTTGAATTGGTTTACTTGCTTAAGCGAGACATCTCCGAGTCTAATGTCAACTGGGGCACTGTTCACAGTATCAAGTGCCATGACTTCGGTTTTCTTGACATTTATCTTCAGGCCAAATCTGCTGCATGCCTGCAGTAGTCTCGACATAAGCCTCTGCAGCCCATCTGGGGATTCCGCCACAAAACATAAGTCATCTGCATACATCATCTCAGTGACAGTCGCGCGAGACACTCTTGTGCGAGCCTTGAGTCTATTTAGGTTGAAGACACCACCGCCATCGGTACGAAAACAAATACGGATACCTTCAGACAGAGTCTGCAAGGCTTCCCGAACGACAACTGCAAAGTACAGGGCAAAGAGAGTTGGAGCGAGCACGCAGCCCTGTTTCACACCGCAGCTCACTTTAAAGAACTCCGAGTCCTCGCCCTGCACACTGACACAACAGCGCATGTCATCATGCAGAAGTCGTATCATTCTTATAAACTTGTCCGTGCATCCAAGTTTCGCTAGTACCACCCATAAGGCTTTGCGCGGCACCGAGTCGAAAGCTTTCTCCAAGTCAACAAAGCAAAGAAACAATGGTTGACTCTGCTCACGACTCTTCTCTAGAAGTTGACGGATAGAGAAGATGGCCTCACACGTACCTCGATTCGGCCGGAAGCCAAATTGGGTTTCAGGCAGTATGTCTTCAGACAAGGGCATCAAGCGGTTCAGTAAAATTCGTGCAAAGGTTTTGCCTGGAGAGGTCAGGAGAGAGATACCTCTATAGGAGTTGCAGTCAGATTTGTCGCCTTTGTTCTTGTACAAGGAGCACACCCGAGAGAATATAATACTACTTTTAGTACAAAGAAAATGCCCGAACGGAGTATAGATAAATAATCCGAGTTGTCGTTACGCTCGATAGATGGCGTTGGGATCGAAATAGATCGCGCTATGGTTTCGTTACACGCATTTGGTTGGGTATCGGCCGAGCGCTTCGGTACCATCGTGGAAAAATTGTATTGTCGGTTGTATGGTCGTTTATGTGGATTGGTCCTGTTTCGTAAATTCTAAATTGGTTCCGTTGTAATTGTCGATTAAAAGGTTTATTTGTTGGGTAGAATTATCTCTTATTTTTAAAAAGGAAATGGACAAATATTATTTGTGTGATTGATACAATCATGAGTTTTAATAGATTTTGAATATTTTAAATATTCAAAATTTGCTTTCAAATATTTAAATAATCTGCAGTGTTTATTATAGGTACTTTAATATAAACAAAATGAAGGAACTTAGCTATATTAGTTAAACTATATTCTAAAATTATTTGATGGATCAAAATTTTGTATAGGTCATATAAATAGAAATAATATTTTTTTTATATATATAAATGAAAATACGTGGTAGTTCAAAAAGCGCATGACAATGAGAGCAGTAGTTTTTGAGGTTATCGATATAGCTTATACATCAGAATAACACATAGGCTACAATTTGTAAACATATTGTTCGGAATACTAAACCTGCGCAGACGAAGTCGCGGGCACCAGCTAGTTTGATGAGTATAAAGAAAAAAACTTTGCGTACTGGAAAGTTTTACTGCCAAAAACAGAATGGAAGAAAGGCATGTGCAATTGCCCTCAATTTTTTTAAATATATGTTTGTAAACATATAATAGGCCTTGCCATAAGGTTGAAACTAGCCACTCCGCCTTTAGAGGCCAAATTGATTCCAATTGGTCAAAAAAGAAAGCGAGGGCGTCCTGCCAAATCTAAACCTGCCCTAATAATACAGTAATAATATATTTTTTTATTTCATTATGAAGAAAAACGTTGATCTCGTTTTTCTTGGCTCATTTTTGTAAAAATGAGGCCGAGTTAGTAAATTAGATGACAATGTATAAATAAGAAGGACAAGTTACAATAATTGATGATCTTTTATTGAAGCTTTCTAGTAGATGGCGTTGTTAAAAAGACGAATTAGTTTATTAGAGGCTATGTCATTTGCCCGTTGCTTAGTTATAAAATTAGAAGTTTAATCATGTGTCCAATAAATAATTTTGTGGCGAGACTTATAATTTCCCTATATACAAGGTGTGGATTTGCATTTGTGCCATACTTCAGGAGGAGGACATAAAATACGTAAATAATCGATTGGAATTACAGTTGACGGGAAATAGCTAATATGCACTGCTTTTTTTGTCATTGTAATGTCATAGTATTTCAGAAGTAATCCAGTTTTATGAATGAAATTTATGAATAATCGTTGCGTATGCTTTGTGTTTGCGTTTGTGTGAGGGCGCAGCACGATTTTAAGGCCAGTAACACACGCACCAAGTTTAAATACGGCTAGATGACATTGACGGATTTCCGAAAAAAAATTAAAATCAAAAGATTTTGTACCATTTTTTTTGTTGATTTGGGTTGAGAATCATTAGTATAATTACGTCTTTGACTATGGCACGGATGCAAATCAACAGCTTGTATATTGTGCGACTTTTTAATAGCTTTAAATAAACTCTAAAATGGCATGCAGAAAAATATTTTCTGGCTTTTATTTTCAAAATTATAGGTGATAAAATTAAAAACATAAAAAGAGTAATTACTTTTATTTATTTAAAAAAAAAACATAGAAGACAGTAGTTATACTTGAGTATTAATGTTACACAGTAAAAAGTTACGGAGGTAGACATAATGAAATAAAAAAATATATTATTACTGTATTATTAGGGCAGGTTTAGATTTGGCAGGACGCCCTCGCTTTCTTTTTTGACCAATTGGAATCAATTTGGCCTCTAAAGGCGGAGTGGCTAGTTTCAACCTTATGGCAAGGCCTATTATATGTTTACAAACATATATTTAAAAAAATTGAGGGCAATTGCACATGCCTTTCTTCCATTCTGTTTTTGGCAGTACAACTTTCCAGTACGCAAAGTTTTTTTCTTTATACTCATCAAATGTATGCCATGTTTCGTTATATGTCATATCCGTAGCCCTAGCTTTCTCACTAGGTACTATATATACATTGTTTGTAGAATTCGATGCTAAAGTCTTTAACAATATCCTTCTGTCCATTCTTTGAGTTCAATGTTGTGTGTCTCTGGGAATAAGTCTTCAGAGATTTGGTTTGACCATTGGGTGACCATATTACTCGCCACACAAGGAAACGTGAAAGTGGAAAACGTTCCCGAATCGTATTATTATCTTTGATAGTCTTGTTAAATGCTTCTAAAGCGTTGTTTGTGGTCGGTGAAAAGGTTGCTGCAGCCCCAAGGTACCAGTTAGGGTTTTTGACTAGCCATTCCCTTTTAAAGTATTGTATGAATGCTGTCTTAGTAGCATGTTTGGCAACAAAAGCATGGGCAGCAGCATTGAAAACATCAACTGATGATGCATTATGCAAAGCGTCTATATCTTGTAGAATATCTTTTCTGTATTTTTTTTATCATTCTATTAGTTGAGAGACTAAGCGGATGTACTTATTGTTGTGATTATAATGAGTCATTATTAATAACAAATATTACTTACTAAAAAAAAAAAAAAATTTGCAGACTTGTAAAAATAATTGTGTCGAGTGTGTTTGCGAGTAATGTAATGTTGCATCTTTGTACACTGTGCAAGATGAACTAAGTACTTTTATAAAATAATAAATAGTGTTCCCTGTGTTAGTATGTCTAACCCAGGACAAAGCCCTTTCGGGCGTAGCCAATTACTGCGGCATAGTCCACCGCCGATGCCATCGCCGTCTGAACAACACCGCCTCAAAGACCCAGAACCGCCAGCGTCCACTGAGCCTGAACTAGAACTCGTTACTACGCCGGAGATCCAGAATTGGTTGTCTTCTGTTGACGCCACGTTGTCGGAAATCTGTGGTATTGTAGCAGAAGGAAAAATGAATAGCGACCGGAAACTCCGTGTCACGAATCTATGCCGTAAGATCACTCATGGGACTTCTCATATGGCGGTACTATACCAGTCCCTGAAGCAGAAGACAATCCAGGCCCATGTTGTCATCCAACAACTGCGAGGACAACAGGACATTGCGAACTCCCTCCAAGAATTAAAAAAAGCTGTAGAAGCTGAACGTAAGTCAGAATGTACTTCGTATGCCAATATGGTTAAAAAAGGAGAGGACAAATTCGTACGGCCAGCCAATCTCAGCTCTCTTGCTATATACCCTAATGATAAGACGCAGACTAGTGATGACACCAAGACCCTAGTTCAGAAAATTATCTCCTCTGAAGAGCTAAAACTTCGAGTCCGCGGTGTGAAGAAAATTAGAAATGGAGGTGTTATTATCAGTGCGGATAGCAAAGGCGATATTGAAAAGCTGAAAACTTCTGAAAAACTGGTTTCCTCAGGCCTCAAAGTTGAAGAACCATCAAAACGCAGACCACGTATCGCTGTCGTTGGTGTCCCTGTAGCCCTCACTGAATCGGAGGTAATGGAGTGCATCTACGAACAAAACCTCTCCGACAAATTGCCCAATACTACGCGAGCGTCCTTTTTAAAGGATGCAAGACTAAGCCACAAGTCTGGTAAAAAGGATCGTCCTGCCTGTAATTACATAATTGAAGTATCAGCTAGCATCAGAAAATTGCTGATTAATCAAGGCCGTATTTTTATAAATTGGACGTCATGCCCAGTAAGAGACTAGATCTAGAGGTAAAAGATCAACTAACCAAGCCGTTCATCAGCTTACTAATTATATATGCACAAGTCTAGATAAACCGGTATGTACACAATTGGGATCTTCCTTGACCTTGGCAAGGCATTTGACACAATTTCTTCCTCTCTGTTATTCTATAAACTTGAAAAAATTGGTATAAGAGGAACACAGCTAAAATTATTCTCGGACTATCTTAATGATCGTCAGCAGTGTGTAAAAATAGGTGAATTTAGAAGTTCAGAACTAAAAAACAGCAGTTTCGGAGTCCCTCAGGGTAGTATCCTGGGTCCTAGTTTATTCCTAGTTTACATCAATGACCTTTGCAGCATGTCCCTACATAATGGTGTTATTACATCATACGCTGATGACACTGCTCTTGTGTTCACAGGTAAATCAAAGGAGGAGGTCTATCAAAATGCTCAATGTGGTTTTAATGTTGTGTCTAATTGGCTTCATAATAATCTCCTAACACTGAATTCAAATAAAACAAATTACGTATTATTTTCATTGAGAAATACTAATATATCGACTACTAACCTAAACATTTATGCACATAACTGTCGAACGAATACGATCGCTGACTCAGCATGCACTTACTACATTAGTAAAAACCGATTATATTAAATATCTAGGTGTCACTATTGACGCTCAGCTTAATTTCCGTAAACATATTGATTTATTGTGCACCAGAGTACGTAAATTAATCTATGTCTTTCGACACTTACGCAACATTGCAGACTTTACTCTAATTCGCCAGGTGTATATGGCTTTGTGTCAATCCATTCTAACCTACTGTATTAACTCATGGGGTGGTGCCTCTAAAACTATTCTCTTGCCACTAGAGCGTGCTCAAAGAGCAATCCTGAAGGTCGCCACTTTTCGTCCTTTCAGGTTTCCTACTCACCAGTTATACTATGAATGCAAAGTACTCACAGTACGCCAATTATTTATCCTTAATATAGTACTACTCCAGCATACTGAAATTAGTTTCAGTCCGGTACCTACCGGCAAGAGAAGAAAGGATTTAGTTTGCACAATCCCACAGACGAAACATGCTTTTACTAACAGATTTTATTTATTTCTAGGACCTCATTTATATAACAAACTTAATAGGTTGCTAAAGGTATATAGTGTAAGCTTAAATAGGTGTAATATAATGGTGACAGAGTATTTACAGTCTCTAAATTACTCAGATACGGAAAAATTGCTAGAAGTATTACAATAAACTGTTTAGCTTAGTAATTATATAATAGGTAGAGGTAATGTAATAATTTAGGACAGCTTGTCCTGTTTTTAGTCTATTATAAACTTATATCATAGAATTATAATTAAATTATCCATAAATATTATTTTGCTCCTATGATAACCCGAAACACAGGTTTAAAATAATCCTAGTTCGGGTGGTCCATATAGGTATTAGATTTAGACCGTTTTTCTCGTATTTATTATGTATTAGTCTAGATTAAGTGAACTCCTATGATTATTTTATTTTTTAAGATTTATTTACTGCCATTACAATGAGCTATTTGTATTTGTACATGTTGAACTATGTGTTTTAATAAATTTATTTATTTTTATTATTATTATTCTTTATTGCACACATAAATACATTTGACACACTGAAAACGGAGACATTATGTACAACGGCGAGCTTAACCCAGTGTTGGGTTCTCTTACAGCCAACCTAAGAGTGAAAGAGTGATTTGATGGGGTAGGGCAAATGTGCAACTTTATACTAATAACAATAATATATATGTATAATACCTTAATAAATTAAATGTATACCTTTTATAATTATATAAAATATATACAATATTATATATACAAATATATACACAGGTCATGATGATAAATAATGTTCCTTAACTCGTCTCTTAAACATATCCAATGATGAGCTTTCGCGTATAGAATGCGGAAGGGTATTCCACAGCCTAACAGCACGAACAGTGAATGATCCATCATAGCGACTTGAAGTGTGGGATGGGACACGAAGCAGAAGAGATAAGGACAGACAACAGATTTTTTAGCATGCGCCCAACACATACGCACAGTATTATTATCAGAACCAAAAACATGGAAAAAAGCATTTTTTATTGCTTGAGCTGCGTCACACACCAATACTTTTGGTTGTAAATCATGATCAAACAGTGAATGAACTTTCTCCTTTAATCCACTAAAAATCATCTCAAAGTCATCTTCTTGTTCATTAGTAGAAACTCCTAAGCAAAGGGGATAAAATTTTCTATCTTTATTTGTGGTTCCAACAATCAAAACAGGAAAGCCTTGCCATATCAATTTGTAGG
Organism: Helicoverpa assulta; assembly: GCA_963856015.1. Classification (NCBI taxonomy): domain Eukaryota; kingdom Metazoa; phylum Arthropoda; class Insecta; order Lepidoptera; family Noctuidae; genus Helicoverpa; species Helicoverpa assulta. The sequence goes on along the minus strand of CAWLCW010000001.1, from coordinate 15,251,123 downwards.
TTGCATCAGCGTGAAAAACGTCAGAAGAACATACAAACTTTAATAATTTTCTTGTTGTCAAAACAAATCTGAAGATCGGTTGGTCACGCTCTAATATCCAGTACTTCATAACAAATGGTTTATCCTCATCTTCAGGAATAGCTTCATGATCATGTATCCACTTTTCTAATTCACCTAAGTGAATATTATGGTGTCCAAATTTCACGCGCCGTCTATCACTTAAATAATTATTTAGTTGAATATTTGTAGGCAACTTTAGATCATCATTTTTTAAGAGAATCTAATATAGCTTTAGGCTTCAAATATAAGTCAAACAGCCTGTTGATTTCTGTTTTCGTACGAGCGTCGATGCCGTAGTCGCCTCGAGTGCCAATATCTTCGTGATTATTTTCAGCATTTGTATGATATGCAAGAACATTGTCGGTTCCATTCTCAAGTAACAAATAAAGTTCCGCCGCACACTGTGTTCCCATCTTCCGAACTTTATTACATCTGTAAAAACGTTTTTGCCCCTCTTCTGTCATTCGCGTAAATTTCCGAGACCAAGTATTTTTTGAATTCACGAAATCTTCCGCCTGTTTCAAGTTTGAAAATTTAGATTTAAAAACCCAAAGTTTGTTTCGTCCACGTTTGGGATTCGTCGGTCCTTGATCATCTGATTCTGCTCCGCTTGAATAGTAATCAGGCACTCCTTCATCACAATTTATTTCACGACTTGGTCCAGCTAACTCTAAATGACTCATCTTCATATCGACGGCTCCTAAGTGTACTGAGTCAACTATACTTTTAGTAACTTTACAGGAGGGCGATAAGAAGATCAAATGGTTATATTTAAATTGTTAATACAACCATGAAAAATAACTAATCGTAGTGAATTAAATATAATAAAGCCTCTCATCTGTACACAATAAATTTCATATTATTTTATTAATTTATGAGATATTGTAGATATACTAGTGTTAGCTGCTTTTTTCTCCTGTCAAACAGTTGTCAGAAGCACATACTCTGCCCAATTAATTTCGCATTAGTGATAAATACTGTGAGGTTGTGACCCAAAATGTGTTTAAAGTGTTGTGGAAGTGACTTTAAAATAGTGCAAATGTTATCTAGCACTCTCTTGGCTTAAATTCTATAAAAAAACTCGAATAAATAACATCAATTTCGAGCCGCAAAATTTTTTTCTACCCACATCTTAATAATAATTTTCTGACAGTTGTCAAAGTTAAATCATCTGTGTCAATGAGGGTTGCCAGCCTCTAATCAGTGTTGTCACATGTTAGAACAAATTACCCTGGAAATTACGGACCAAGTTACCGAAGGCCGTAGAGGATTAGTAGACCAGGCTCCCGTATCGGTGAATAACTGTACGTTATCTCAAAAAAATCTAAAGAAACATACCTACGAGCAAAATGGACCTGGATAATAATAACATTACCTTCCGTAATAAACCCTGTAGAACAAGCTCGTTGACAGACTTGTCTAAATTAACAACAAACAGCGACAAAACTATATTGGATACGACAATGATGAGTATACCGGATAGTTTCCATGACACAACTGACGAAATCCGTGAATTAAATAACGAGATTAGAAAACTTAAGCAACAATTACAAGGCGCACATCAAGAGATCGATAATTTAAATATAGAAAACCTGCGCCTAAAAACAGATCTACAAAATATGATAACGACGGTTAACACCTACAAGAAAATATGCTCAACCCCGGAGAAAAAGAGATCAACACCAACACGCATAAACAAGACACCACGCCAAGCTAATTCACCAATTGAACAAGCCAATAAGTGTTTATATTCGATGACTCTGCCTAACCATGCGAACAAGAAACACAATAAAGAAACTCAGACTGAAGAAAGCTGTAATCAGTCAACTAATCAAGACTCAAAATTGCCTGACCGAGCACCAATCAATCCCGTGACACCACCAAGCAATCCGGTTGTACCCATAACAAAAGAACAGGTAGCTAAACGAAAGAACAAACTTTGCATTTTAAGTAGTTATAAATACAATGGATCTTTGTCCTGTATGGAAGATGTTTTCTCAGAATTCCTTGACTTCTGCCACTATACGATTTCTAACAGCACAATAACACAATTATTAAGCGGCATTGAAGATAGATTAAAGGGATTTACCCTAAACGACTATTGCCTAATTTTTATTGGAGAAAATCATATTAATGACATTGAAAATAACTACATTAAGTTAATAAACATTCTTAATGAATCCCTACGAAAAATTACACACACCAACGTAGTAATCTGTCTTCCTACTTATAAAACGGGATCACTTATATACAATTTTAAAGTCGAAATGTTTAATAACCTCCTACAACTAGATAACCAAAACCACAAGTACGCATACATCTTCGACAGCAACTACCATCTTACACATGAAATGTTTTCTTATACCACGGGAAGAATCAATAAATACGGAATAAAAAATATATACCAAAATATTATGAGTAACATCCAGATTGATCTAAAATTATATTCTCAAACAAATAGGCAGGAATTTGACGAAATTTTAACAACTCCCGCTAATGGGAAAAAACACAATCTAAGCTCGAAGGAAAATCCCGATTTTTTTCGTTTATAAGAATATACAGATTCTTCATCAAAATATTGCTGGACTTATGAATAAAAGCGATATACTTACTGTGTACTTGGATGAATTAGAAAACAGTAAAAAAAAGCCGGATAGCTTGTATATGCATAACCGAGCACTTTATGACACCTCAACAAGAAGGGCTTCTAAATATACCAAATTACAACCTAACAACGAGTTTCTCCAGAGAAAATAGAAGAGGTGGCGCATGCATCTTAACCAGGGTCGGCCACAAATGTAAAATGATAAATATAAGAAAATACTGTGTAACCAATGTAATTGAATGTTGCGCGATAGAATTTACAGAACACAAGATTGTCATAGTATGTGTTTATAGAATTCCTCAATCTAATCTAGATATTTTTTTTGAAAACTTAAATAATATTTTACATCTATGGTGTATAAAATTGAACAACAAAAAGGTTATTCTCTGTGGAGACTTTAATATTAACATATTAAAAAGAAATAAGCAAGCTTTAGACTTTGAATATACATTGTTGAATTATAATTTAAAGTTACAATTTTCTCAACCCACTAGGTTAGGACGCAGTCGCGAACGCAGTCTGCGTTCGACCGCGGTCTCGATCGTGTGTGTGCGCGTAAGCGATACTTTGTAAAAATGTCAAAAGCGAAAGTAGTTTCAAAAACTGTTAAGTGCCCGAGTTGCAACATAGTTATTAGTGAAATTCTTGCTTATTTGCAAAATAAATTGGACACAATGGACAATGAAAGCATGGTGCGAATCTGTGCCTCAGCGTTTACTGTTTCTGAGGTGGAGAAGGCGAAGGGTTTGTTATTTGACTCGATCAAAACGAACAAGAGGAATATTTCAAGAAGGAAGGATGGCAAAATCCAGCGAGATCTTGAGGATATTATTGCCATTTTTAAGGAAACTGATCCCGAAGTAATGCCTATTTTTGTGGCCAGAGAGCTTAATAAATTACCACCCGTCACGTTTGATCATGTGGACGTGACGGCTTTATTGAAAGATATAGTGCGATTAAAGCAAGACGTTAATGAAATAAAAGAGACATATGTAAATGCGAAGCAATTGGAGGATTTAGAAAATAAGTGGTTAAGTTCTGACTACCGAATAAATATGAGGAGTGGGTATTTAGCCGAAAGCGCCCCGATGTCAATTCAAACGTCGCATAACGGGTCAATGACACAGCGAGTGGTGGACACCTGTCAAACTCGAGATTATCTTTTGGAGGTTCTCGAAATGAAACGCGCTCTCACTCAGAAACAACTAACTTTATTTTCTAAAACGTCGCTTCATATTAGCCTAGGCTGAACTGCAAGTACTGGTAGTACGGTGGTGGTACGGAGAACGATGTGGCCAATAGGAACAGAGCCAGCAGAGGGTGCGCGCGGCGCGACACGTAAATATAGCCGACGCAGCTCTTGACCGCAGTCAGTACACGATGGTCTTCGGCGCAGGGATGTCGTCGCTCCTCGATCATACGGCCAGTGGAGCCCCGGGCCGCTGGAGCTGTCGCTTGCATCAGGCGATGACGTAGTGCAAGCGCGCCGTGCGCCGCTCAGTGCGCTGCGCGCTGTGACGGCGTGCGGACGTGCGATGCGCTCATGTTCTTTTGTAGGTCGCTACATTATTCCCCCCCAGCGAAACGTACAGGAGGTTTCGATGTTCTTCCAGATTTAGTGATGTGCGCGTACGTTGCTTGATGCTCTGGATCTGCATTCAGGTAGTACGCAGGTTTTAATCGGTCGATGGAGATGTTTGATCTGGTTTTCGCTAGTTGCACGGTGAAGTATTTGTTGTTTCGTGCGATAACTGGATACGGCCCATTATAGGTAGGTGTTAACGGCGTTCGCACTGCATCGTTGCGCACATATACATGTGTACACTTGTATAGGTCGTCGTGAATGAATACCGCATCTGGCTTGTTTATTTTTCGCTGCGCTTGTGCTTTGTTTAGCGCTTCGGTGAGATGTTCCATGAAGTGTGATGGGTTTCCGTGTTGCATAGTAGCTTCTCCATGAAACTCTCCGGGTAGGCGTATTGTTTGCCCATACAGTAACTCAGCTGTACTCGCTCCGATGTCTTCTTTGAAAGCAGCGCGCAGGCCCAAAAGTACTGTGGGTAGCTCACGCGTCCAACCCGTAGAATTAAATCTTGCAGCGAGCGATGTTTTTAATGTACGATGCCAGCGTTCAACCAAACCGTTTGACTGCGGGTGGTACGCCGTGGTTCTTGTGCGTTGGATTCCCATGCGATTCATTAACTTGTTGAACAGCTCAGATTCAAACTGTCGCCCTTGATCTGTTGTTATTGTAATTGGGCATCCGAACCTTGTAATCCAGCCTTCATACACGGCGCTGGCTACTGTCTCTGCTGTTATATCTTCGATGGGCTTAGCTTCGGGCCATTTCGTCGCTCTGTCAATCATCGTTAGTAAATAACGACAATTATTGGATATTGGTAATGGCCCAACAATGTCGATGTGAAGATGAGTCAACCGTTCGACATGTTTGAAACTCTCTACCGGCGCTTTTGTGTGTCGGTGTACTTTTACCCGTTGACATTGGCTGCAAGCTCTCGACCATTCTTTGACGTCGGTCTTCATCGACGGCCAGAAGTATCGCGTAGTAACCAGTCGTTTCGTCGCTCGTATGCCGGGGTGATTAAGGTTGTGGATTGTTTGAAATGCTTTTTTTCTGAATGCGACTGGTAGGAATGGACGAGCGGTACCAGAAGACATCTCGCAGTAAATTCCCTTCTTCGTTTCTGGCACCTTAATTCTCTTAAACGAATAGCGGTCATTGTTCATTATTTGCTTGAGCTCTTCGTCTTCCGTCTGGGCTTGAGCTAACTCTTCGTAGTTAAGTGGTGAAGGACAGGCTATTGTCTCGACCCTGGACAGCGCGTCAGCGACTATGTTGTCTCTTCCTGCGACGTGTTTAATGGCTGTGACGAACTGACCGATATATTCCAAGTATCTCGTGCGACGGGGTGTTTCGTTCTTACTATCCGCTTTCAGTGCGTTCACTAGGGGTTTGTGGTCCGTGAAAATAGTGACGTCACTGCCTTCAAACATCCAGCGAAAATGACGAACAGCCATATAAATAGCCAGCAGTTCTCGGTCGTAGGTGGAGTATTTCTTCTGCGCGTCATTGAATTTTTTAGAGAAGAAACCGAGTGGTCTCCACTTTCCTTTGATCTTCTGTTGTAAAACAGCTCCCGCGCAGGTGTCCGAGGCGTCTGTCATCAAGGCGAAAGGTAAACTTGACGATGGATAAGACAAAAGTACGGCGTTGGAAATATCTTCTTTGCACTTTTTAAAAGCTTCGATTGCTGCTTCGCTCCATTGGATTATTGTCCTATCGTTTTTTTTCGAGTCGTGAAGGTAGGCGCTCAATTCCATTTGGTGTTCGGCGGCGTTAGGAATGTTTTCTCTATAAAAGTTAACCATTCCCAGGAATCTGCGGAGTTCTTGAATGTTCTGAGGCAGTCGGTACTCTGTTATGGCTTTGACCTTCTCATTTGTAGGCTTGATACCTTCAGCTGATATGGTGAAACCCAGGAAATCAAGCGTTGGTAGGCCAAAGATGCATTTTGAGACATTTAGCTGCAGACCGTTGTCGTTCAACCTCTTGAAGACATCTTCCAGGTGTCTTCTGTGCTCTTCTTGGGTTTCTGATGCCACCAATATGTCATCGACAAATGAAAAAACTGGCAGCCCTCGCAAAACGTTGTCGATGTGTCGCTGGAATGTTTGACCAGCGTTGCGTAACCCGAAGCACATTCTTGTGAACTCATACAGACCGAATGGTGTAATGACGGCTGTTTTCATGATGTCTTCTTCACGATTGCGTACTTGGTAGTATGCCTTCTTCAAATCAATGATGGAGAAGAATTTCTTTCCCAACATGGTATAAGTGAAGTCATGGAGTCTTGGTATTGGGTAGCGATCGGGAACTGTAACAGCATTCAGTCTGCGGTAGTCCCCACATGCTCTGTACTTGCCATCTTTCTTGAGTACCATGTGGAGTGGGCTAGCCCATGGACTATTGGATGGTCTGCAGATGCCTTGCTCGATCATCGACTGGAACTCTTCTTTTGCTGCCTTGTACTTGTGCGGTGGGAGCGGTCTTGCTTTGGCATACAATGGTGGGCCATTCGTCTCGATGTGATGTTCCACTTGGCTGTGACATAGCTTCAAATTTGGTCTAGTTATGTCTGGATACGCAGCAAGCAAATCGTGATATGGCTGCTGACCGTCCACCGTATTAACGCTGTTGTCGACTGTAGGTGTGACGTAACCGACGACGGATAAACCTGTTTGCTTGTCGATGAGTTTACGTCCGTGGATGTCCACCGTGAGTTGATGTTTGTGGAGGAAATCAGCCCCCAATATTGGTCGACTGACTTCAGCGATCACGAAATTCCATCGGTAAGGTCGACGAAGTCCAAAGTTGAGTAAAATCGATCGTTCGCCGTATGAGGGTATGGAGGAACCGTTAGCCGCGTAGAGGTAACTTGTGGGTAATTGTTTCTTTTTCTCTTGGTTTTGAACTGGAAGTACGGACACGTTGGCACCAGTGTCGATAAGAAAACGTAGTCCGGTTGATAATTCCTTGATGAAAAGACGGTACTTCATTATTCCGCTGACTTCGGCTACCGTCATTGCCGAGGTCGTCTTTAGTTTTCCTGTCTGTTGTTTTTTTCAAAATTGCATGGGCTTCGACAACGGAAAGCTTCCTTCCCGAACTTCCTGTGAAAGTAGCACATTTCCACTGTGTTTTTACGAGATCTGGAACGCGATCTGGATCTGAAATCGCTGCGATATGGCCGACGGTAGTGACTTCGCGATCTATCCATCCTTAATTCCGCCACCTCACGTGAGAGTGAATCAATCATCTCGATAAGTTTGTCTTCTATTCTTGACGTCGACGGCGGCTGCGACTTGTTATTACCGTGGCTGCAGGAACAAATGGAGTTGATTTCCTTCGCTTGTTCGTCCATTTTGTCCGCCATTGCCGCTAGCGAATCCAAATTCGACTCTGAGCTAACTGACAGTACCGCACGCGTCGATGATGGTAGATGGCTCATCCAAAGCATTCGCAGCGTTTCGTCAGGTAGTTTGTTTCGAGCTAAATCACGCATTCGACGTAATAATTGTGATGGCCGTTGGTCGCCGAGTTCCACCTCATTTAGTAGCTTCTGTAGCTGCTTATTCTCTGACTCCTCGTAGACAGAAAGTAATCGCTGCTTGGTTAACTCGTATCTTCCAGTGTTGGCGGGTGACATAATAATGTCGCTAATTTGTTCCACATCTATCTTCTCCAACTGCGCGACTGCGAGGCCGAACTTGTTTTCGTCACTGAGCTTCTGGTTAGCAACCATCGTCTCGAACTGTGCAAACCACAGTCTTGGTTTATCACGCCAGAACTGAGGTATCCGAGACTTCACAGAGATAGCTTCGACGTCTTCTGTGCTGAGCAACACTTTGGGCTTCTCTTCTGACATGTTTCCAGTCGGGGTCACCAATTTGGAGGTTCTCGAAATGAAACGCGCTCTCACTCAGAAACAACTAACTTCATTTTCTAAAACGTCGCTTCATATTAGCCTAGGCTGAACTGCAAGTACTGGTAGTACGGTGGTGGTACGGAGAACGATGTGGCCAATAGGAACAGAGCCAGCAGAGGGTGCGCGCGGCGCGACACGTAAATATAGCCGACGCAGCTCTTGACCGCAGTCAGTACACGATGGTCTTCGGCGCAGGGATGTCGTCGCTCCTCGATCATACGGCCAGTGGAGCCCCGGGCCGCTGGAGCTGTCGCTTGCATCAGGCGATGACGTAGTGCAAGCGCGCCGTGCGCCGCTCAGTGCGCTGCGCGCTGTGACGGCGTGCGGACGTGCGATGCGCTCATGTTCTTTTGTAGGTCGCTACAATCTGTTGCATTCACCTGTCAGTGGCAATGATGTGTCATACCCGATTAACGAGCGTGCGGTGGAGACGGTGGCGGCAGCGGGTAACACCGTCACACCGTCTCGATCCCTCGAGTCAACTGAAGTAGCGTTGAGTGAAGGCGCGCAAATCCCCACTATGTTAACTCGCGCGCCGGGTGATACGAGTGCGACTGTGACGGCGTGTTCTGCGAGCGAGACGAGGCGTCCATCGGACAACATTTGCGAGGGCGTCAAACCGGTCCAGGCTATGAGTGGAGATAACGGGTTGTCGCCAACTGATTTATGTAAACAAAGCGCGGAGATCGGCAATACGGCTGATACAGCGATAGTTGTGGGGCGAACGTTATCTTTTGCAGAAATTGTCAGTAATGGTGAGAAATGGAACAAGCCTAAAGAGGATGACAATTGGATAGAATCGCAAAGAAAGCGATTAAGAAATAGGTTTATAGGGAGCAAGGGAATAGCCGACTCAAGCTGCAGTAAATTTAAGGCAGCTGAGACAAAAATACCTCTATTTGTATCAAATGTGCACAAAGATGTGATTGAGTCTGACATAGTGAGTTATATTTATGATAAGACAAAGGAGAAGGTATCGTTATTAAAAATTAAAATGAAGAAATCGAGAGATTATAATTCATACAAGATTTACGTATCGAAGAATAGTATTGACAGTTTTCTAGACAGCAATATGTGGCCTTCTGGCATCACGTTTAGACGTTTCGTCAATATAAGGGATAGTACTTTTGTAAACGGCGAGTATAATCAACGGGTACTTAATAACGACTAAATGGAGAATACACAAATGCGTAGTACATTAGTCAGCTTCAATTGCAAATCAATGAAGAGGTCAATGGAGGGGATACGAGCGCTGTGTAAGGATGCAGATATATTAGCGCTGCAGGAAACGTGGTTGTTGCCGCATGACTTGCCATTACTTAGCACAATAGATGACGAGTTCGGGTGCACTGGCACGTCTGCGGTGGACACGTCGTTAGGTCTCTTGAATGGCAGGCCGTATGGCGGGGTAGCGATTCTGTGGCGGAAAAGTGCGTTTGAGTCGGTATCAGTGATAGATTGTAATAGTGCGCGTATTTGTGCGATAAAGGTGATGACACGAAATGGGTCAATTATAATTTTTAGTGTGTACATGCCGGTTAATGGTATTGATAATTTACCTATGTTTACGGACTGCCTAAGTGTAGTTAAGTCTGTAATAGAAGTTAACACTGATAGTGAAGCAGTCTATATTTTAGGAGATTTTAATGCCCATCCAAACGAACTATTTTGTGATGAACTATTGAACTTCTGTGTAGAACAAGACTGGTGCTGCGTTGATGTGGAGAGGCTAGGTATTCAGTCTAATACATACACTTTTACGAGTGAGGCACATGGATGCAGGAGATGGTTAGACCACTGCATTGTCACTAAAGCTGCTCAGGAAACTATCCATAACGTGTGGGTGCAGCATGACGTGTATTGGTCTGACCACTCTCCGCTTTATGTCGAATGTGACATTGATAAGATTGCTGTTAAGCGTGCTATTGATAGTAAGCTACTTTGTGACGGTGTGATCTGGGGCAGAAGAGAGGTTGAGCAGATAGATCTGTATCATAGACTATGTCACGAGGAGCTTAAAGGGCTGGATTTCCCAATGGAATTCAGTTCATGCGCTGATACATTCTGTTCTGACCCAGTTCATACGGCTTTGTTGGATAAAATGTACTCTAGAATTACAACTCTAAAATTAGCGCGGCTATTCAAAGGATGAAGAGAGGTAAGTCTCCAGGGTATGACGGTCTCAGCATCGAACATTTCAGACATGCGGGAGTACATCTGCCTCGTGTACTGGCTATGTTTTTTACGCTGTGTATAGGTCACTCATACTTACCGGAATCGCTGATGAAAACCTTGGTTGTACCCATTCTTAAAAACAGGACGGGGGATGTATCGGATATGACGAATTATCGACCCATCTCGCTTGCTACAACAACCGCTAAGATACTTGACAGTTTGCTTAATCAAAGTCTCTGTGGTTATTTACATTTACATGACGCACAATTTGGTTTCAGGGCGGGTCTATCCACGGAGACGGCTATTTTGAGCCTTAAGCACACTGTCAGGTATTACACGGAGAGAAAGACACCGGTATATGCCTGTTTCCTCGATTTGTCAAAGGCTTTTAACACAGTTGCCTATGACATACTGTGGCGAAAGCTGGAGGAAACAGGTATGCCAGCAGAATATAACAGAATTCTTAAATTCTGGTATAAAAACCAGACAAACCAGGTTAGATGGGTGGATACATTGTCTGACGAATATAAGTTGGAATGCGGTGTAAGGCAGGGCGGCCTCACATCTACTGGCTTGTTTGGACTGTATGTTAACCAGTTGATCGAGGAGCTCAGCAGGACACATGTCGGATGCTACATTGACGGAACATGTGTCAACAACATAAGCTATGCTGATGATATGGTTCTGCTGGCCCCCTCGGTCAATGCCTTGAGAACGTTGGTTCAAATTTGTGAACGCTACGCATCTGAGCATGGTCTCAGGTACAACTCACAGAA